>CM040125.1:143213073-143953587 GCA_022559845.1 Amorphophallus konjac | reverse complement strand
TAATTTTGGAAGACCACTAAGACTTATAGTGTTGTCATCATCAAAACATGTAAAGATTCAACAAGACTCAACAATCTCCCCCTTTTTGATGGATGCCAACCTCTGACCGCCACTTGCCTCTGGCGGCCCTCTGGGGGTGCGCCAAGGTTTGTTTTTCCTCGATTCTAGTGTAAGTCGGTTCAGCTTAGCGGTTTTACGATAGACCGCGACGCTTGCTGTAGCGGCCCTAGTCTTGACCGCTACGGTCCGTTGAATGAGTCAACGAGTGTATGTTGGTTCAAGTTGGCAGCCCTAGTTCTGACCGCCAATGTGTTGTAGCGCGCCTTTCTTAGGCCACTACTGTCTGTTTGACCGGGTCAATGTGTTTAGTCGGTTGGCCTTGGCGGCCCAACCTTCGTGCGTTTCTTCCTTGTAGCGTGCCTTCCTTAGGCCGCTACAGTCCGTTTGTCTTAGGTCAATGTCTTAGGGTGGTTAGTGTGGCGGCTCATGTTTTAGACCGCCTAGTCCATGTGGTGCGTCTTTATTAGACCGCTATGGTGGTGTGGACATCAAAAAGAAAAGAAAAAAAAAGAAGAGAAGAAGGAAATAGAAATATGTATATATAATAATAATAATAATAAAAATAAAAAAAATAAATAATAGATAATAATAATAATAATAATAATGATGATTATCGGTCTCTTTCTCTCCCGTTATTTCTCTCTCTCTCTCCCACTCCTTCTCTCTCTTTCTCTCCTATTCCCCCCACCGCGGCACGCTCCCTCCGCGGCACACACACACGCTCCACCCACTCCACCTCCCGCGGCACACTCCAACCGCCTCCACCGCGGCACACCTCCACGCTCCCTCCGCGGCACACACACACCTCCACGCCTCACCCTCCGCGGCACACTCCCACCGCGGTACGCTCCACCCACGCTCCCTCCGCGGCACACTCCATACCCGCACTGGATGACCACGCCATGCCCCAGCCGCAGAAAACTCGGCCTCACTGCTGTTCACCCGTGGGCTCTCACGCCTCTATACTCATATGGCAGCTGAGGTGTCCCGGCCCCGTGGAGGCGATGGAGCAGGTGTCGCTAGCCGGGTCGGAGATCCATGGGTTCCTCACGACGGCTGATTTGAACATTGGGAGATCGACGGAGGATGCATCAAAGAAGTGGCTTCGACCGAATGAGATATATGCAATATTGTCAGATTACACTCATTTCAAGATCCAACATCGACCAGTTCTGAGCCCAGAAAATTGGTATCGAGGAAAGAATCCATGTGTACTATGCACGTAGTGAGGACGACCCATACTCCTACCGCAGGTGTTATTGGCTACTTGATAGGAATCTGGACAGGATAGCCCTTGTACATTATCGCCGGACTTTAGGGGATTTACCAAATCAATAACCCTCTGTGGTGACAGGGCGTCGGGATAATTTGCCGGTGACTGATAAGTTGCGGCCATTGACACCTTGGAATTCGACTTCTAGTTCCAACCATGTGGAAACATCTGGGTCTGTGGTTTTTGTTAGAAGAAATTAATTCAAAGGAAGACTATGCACTTTGTACTAGTTTTGGTAGTTCCCCTGCCAATAAGTCGGCTGAAGTTGAGAATCATGACTTAACTCTTGACATGACCACTAAATTTGAATGGGGATCCCTTCTTGAGCCCGAAATAATAGCTATTCTAGGAGCTTTAACAGCTTCTTCTTGTTAGGGTGCTTGGCCCGGATACAGAGGGGGGGTGAATGAATCCTTCTACGAATAATGGCCAAATTTAAAAAAGAATGCTAGATAAGGAAACAGAATAGAACCAATTCTATTCTACTCAAATACAAACCCATTGAGCGCACCTATTCAAGCATCTAGCGGAAGCAAACAAAACAATCAAGCCACTGCTCAAAAGATTTTTAGGTGGTTCGGTCCTTCAGACCTACATCCACCCCTCACTCCCAACCGGAGTGAGGCTTCACTAGCACACGCTAGAACCAAGCAGACTCAGTCTGCAAACAATTGCTGCCACACAGCTTGACCAGGGGAACAACCTCCCCTCTTCCTCCAAACTGGAGGGAACCTCTGGACTTGAATCCACAAGCCCAGAACCGGAGACAAGTCTCCCTTCCTCCAAACCGGAGGGAACCCACAAGTAGCTCCCAGCTACTTGCAACTGGAGATCAGATCTCCCTTCCTCCTGACCGGAGGGAACCTGACCTCAGACCAGAGGATCGAAAAGCACAGCAAACCAGAAAACAAAGAAAAGATAATAAACGAAAAAATAGCTTCAGCAAACAGAAGCTGAAACACGAGATGCACAATTTGGCTCCCACTGGAGCTGACTGGCCTGGATCTGATCCATGGTCCAGTGAAGACAGATCTTCAGGTAAGCTTCTTTCTTCTTCTCCACGAACTCTCTCATTCACTCTCTCTCTCTCTTTCTTTCTCTTAAACTCTCTTCCTCTTTCACACGATCACTATCTCTCTCTCTTTTCCTTTTTCTTCTTCTGCTGGATCGAGCTCTCTGTAACACTGCCTTTTCTTTCTTAGCTCTGATCACCCTTCATCGGTGGGCGAAGGTTTCTATTTATAGCGGCAGCAGATGGATAGGGCACTAAACGCGTGTGCCTCCCACGCTCGATCCAGAACCTTCCTGCCACGTGCCCTTGGTGTATTTGTTCCTTCAGTATCGGATCATGTGCACCCAGACACTGATGAATGTTCTTCCTCGGACCTGCAACGAGATAAGAGCCATTAATATTGAGTGCCATAAGAACTAGAACTGCATGAGGTTAGTGGACACGACAAGAGGTACTAAACAGAGAACGACACGAGATACAGTGGTGACACAATGAACATTACTAAGAGACCTTTACGAGGTAGACAGAAAAATAACGCGGAGACACGAAGACAAGAACAGAAACCAACACTGAGTATGGTTTCAATACAAGAAAGACACGAGGACAGGGAAGAATAAAAAACGACACGAAGAAGCAACAAGATAAATGACACGAGGTGAAGATAGCACGAAGGCGAGACAGTAATCGACACGGGTTGAAAACAACACGAAGTCAAAACGGTAATCGACACGGGTTGAAAACAACACGAAGTCGAAACAGTAACCGACACGAGTTGAAAACAACACGAAGTCAAAACGGTAATCGACACGGGTTGAAAACAACACGAAGTCGAAACAGTAATCGACACGGGTTGAAAAACAACACCAAGATGAAGTACAAGAATTGACACGAAGTTGTAAACAACACGAAGACAGAACAGTGATTTGACACGAAGTGAAAAAGACAAGAAGTAAAACGACACGAAGTGAAAACAAAGAAAATGACACGAAGTCAGAGAGACCAGAGTGAGGAAAAATGACACGAGGTGAGACGACACGAAGTGAAGTTGACATGAAATGAAAAACAACACTAAGTATGATGAGAACAGAAAATAGTCACGGAGTGAAGACAAGGATGACGCAGGAGTTAAAAACAACACGGGGTTCACTGGGAAACGACTCGAAGTTCATCAAAACAGAAACCAACCCGAAGTGTGGTTTCAACATAAGACAGACACGAACTGACAACGACACGAAGTCGAAACAGTGAGACCACGATAAAGACGACTCGAAGAACAACAGTAAGTGTCACGAAGTGAACTTTGACAGAACCACACACTACACGGAGAATGATACGAAGACGATGAAAACAACACGAAGTAAAGATCAAATGACACAAAATGTAGTGGAAACAACACGGACGCACGACTTGAAGGACAGTAAACATGAACAACATGTGGTAAGAGAAGATGACACGGCGTGTCAGAAATACAAACAGTACTAGAACTAAAACGACACTAAGACAAGCAGAGCAACACGAGGTGTTATATACAAAACAAGACGAGGTGCCAACCAACACGAATACAGTCCATGAAAGATGCCTGAAGTGAAATGAAGGTTCATTCTTCAACAAACATGTTCTTTGTTCATTTTAATCAGGAAATATTTTTGTTAAATTTTCACATAGACATAATTTTGGAAGACCACTAAGACTTATAGTGTTGTCATCATCAAAACATGTAAAGATTCAACAAGACTCAACACTTCTGGACCTGGGGCAGGCAATACGTTGTCCTCATACCAAAACGTGGAACATGGACAAAGGAATTTGAGAAACAATGGTAGCCATCTTGAACACCCAGCAGTTGATCAGGAAACTATGGATGCAAATGTTCAAGGAACCGACTTTCAGCCAGTTTCCAGAATACCTGATACTTGTGCCAGTGGAGCTTTACAGTTTTCGAACGCTTTTGGGCAATGGGACTACATTGTTGGCAACACTCCTGGATCACTACATGAGCTACAGATGGGATGTCAGACATCAAATGTGCAAGAATTAAAAGCAGCTGCAAAGCAGATCAGCTATATGGCACAGATCAGTCCTTCAAGATCACAGATATTTCACCAGCATGGTCTTATTCAAATAAAAAAAGGCTAAGGTGACAATGGTTGGACATTTTCACGAATCCCACAAACATCATGCAGGTCCCAATGTCTTTTTCATCTTTGGTGATACCTGTGTTCCTGCAGAAGTGATTCAGCATGAGATATACCGAAGCATGACGGCTTATATCCGGCGGCAGAGGCTTATATTCGGGGCCTCCAGGGTGATATATCCAGTGGATCCAAACCATGGCCATCCGGTGGCACCCTTCCTTATCTGGTGGGGAGCACTGTAGCACCCGGCGATGGGGTACTGTAGCACCCAGTGGCAACTCCTTCATCCGGTGGCATACTCTTCCATCCGGTGGGGATTCTCTCCTCTTCATCCCGCAGGAGCGCTCCCCATCCGACAACGTCTACCATCCGACAGCATAAAGGCGATTCGGCAGCATCCATTTTTCATCCGGCAAGCCCCTTTCCTCCAGCGGCACACCCTTGTGAGGGTCTTCAGCGGCACACCTTCAGGATCTTCAGCGGCACCCTTGCAATAGCTTCAGCGGCACACTATTTTAAGCCTCCAGCGGTACACCCCTGCAAGGCTCTTCAGCGGAACATCTTTGCAGGTTCCCAGCGACACAACCTTGGCCCCTCCCAGTGGCACACCTACAAGGCTCTTCAGCGGCACAGTGTTCCAAGCCTCCAGCAGCACAGCGCTACTTCTTCTTCACCCGTTGCAGCGTGTTAGAGTGTGGAGTCAGAACTCTTTCATTCGTGCGCCTCTACACGGGATCACACTCTGCCTCAGGAGCGCATCCGCTGCTCCAGGGGAGCATTCACAGCATCAGGGAAGCATGGCTAGCATTCGCTGCTCCAGGGGAGCAATGGCTGCCCCAGGGGAGCATCCACTGCTCCAGGGGAGCTTCCTCAGCTCAGGGGAGCATGTCGAGCATATCGCATCTCCAGGGGAGCATTCGCTGCTCCAGGGGAGCATCCTTCAGTCGCTGGAGAGTAATTGCTGCTCCAGGGGAGCATCCTTCAGTGCTAGGGGAGCATATGCTGTCCGGGTCTAGGAGGGAAGCACATGCTGTCACTGGAGGGCATTCATTACCTCAGGAGAGCATCATTGGCATCAAAAGAGCATGCATTGCGGGCTCAAGGCAAGTCGACCTGCATGAAGAAGTGTCGACTCGAAGTGTCGACACTAAGTGTCGACCTGGTTCTGGCAATGCATTAACCTGACTGATGCTAGGGGAGCATCTGCAGCCGCTGGAGGGCATACTCGGTCCCAGGAGGGCATCCGGTGGGACAGGCGAGCATGCGCGTTTGATGTATCCCAGAAAAGGATTTCTATTTAACAGGGGCATTATTGTCCTTAATATCCTGACTAATGACGCCCTAATCTCCTAGTATAAAAGGGTGGGCTCTCTCATTGTATTGTAACTCAAGTCTGTGATTATCTAGTGGAATCCTGTTGCGGCCGTGGACGTAGGAAGGCATCTTGCCTCTGAACCACGTAAAAATCCCTGTGTGTTCTTGTGTGATTGGTTTTTCTCTTCTTCCTCCTCTGCTGTTTGTCCTCCTGTTCTGGGTACTCCGGTGTTCTATCCCCCAACAACTGGTATCAGAGCCTTGTTCTGGTTCGAGGGAGTAGTGGGAGTAATGGCGGCAGATGAAGGAAAGGTGAGGATCGACAAGTTCGATGGCAAGGACTTCGGTTTCTGGAAGATGCAGATCGAAGACTACCTGTATCAGAAGAAGCTGCATGAGCCGCTTCTTGGAACGATGCCGGAAGGGACGAAGAAAGAAGATTGGGATCTACTAGACAGACAAGCACTCGGAGTTGTTCGCTTGACGTTGGCCAGAAACGTCACCTTCAACATCGTGAACGAGAAGACCACGGCAGGATTGATGAAGGCGCTATCAAATATGTATGAAAAGCCCTCAGCTTCAAACAAGGTATATTTGATGCGTCGCTTATTTAATCTGAAGATGGCCGAAGGTGCTTCTATTACAGACCACATCAATGAATTCAATGTGATTACAACTCAGTTGAGTTCTGTAGAAATAAACTTTGATGATGAGATTAGGGCCTTGATTCTTTTATCCTCCTTACCTAAAAGTTGGGGTGTAACTGTGACGGCTGTAAGTAGTTCTTCTGGTTCTAGCAAATTGAAGCTTAATGAGGTACGAGACTTGATTCTAAGCGAAGATATTCGCAGAAGGGAATCCGGTGAAGCCTCAGGTTCTGCTCTGAATACAGAGAGCAGGGGAAGAACAAACCAGGGTGGACAAAATAGGAGCAGATCCAAGTCCAAGAAAAGGAGTCAGTCTAAGCCCCGCGGAGATGGCTGTTGGAATTGTGGTAAGAAAGGACATTTGAAAAGGGACTGTAGACTCCCCAAGAAAAGGAATCAAAGTCAGAAACAAGAAGGAGATTCTGCGAATGCTACGACAGAAGAGGTCCATGATGCACTTATCTTAAGTGTTAATAGTCCCATTGAATCATGGATTCTAGACTCCGGAGCATTCTTCCACTCTACCTCACATAAAGAAAGTTTACAAAATTATGTTACTAGAGACTTTGGGAAGGTTTATCTTGCTGACGATGAGCCATTAGACATTGTGGGGAAGGGTGATGTTCAGTTAAAGATAGCAAACGGGACTATGTGGAATCTGAAGAATGTCAGACATATTCCAGGTTTGAGAAGAAATTTGATCTCCATTGGTCAACTTGATGATGAAGGATATGTCACTACCTTTGTTAGTGGGTGCTGGAAAATAACCAAAGGTGCCATGGTTATAGCACGAGGTAACAAGACTGGAACTCTTTATATGACTGCAAACAACAAAGATACAGTGGCAGTGACAAAGTCAGAAGTTGAATCCAAGACTTGGCATTGCAGACTTGGACACATGAGTGAGAAAGGAATGAAGGTGCTGGCAGCAAAAGAGAAGTTGGGTGATTTGAAGTCCATAGACATTGGGCTATGTGAAGATTGTATCTTCGGAAAGCAGAAAAAGGTCACTTTCTCCAAAGCTGGAAGAAGTTCTAAGCTAGAAAGGTTAGAACTTGTACACACATATGTGTGGGGACCAGCTCCTGTTCGATCTCTTGGAGGCTCACTCTATTATGTCATATTCATCGATGATTCTACTAGGAAGGTATGGGTTTATTTTCTTAAAAATAAATCTGATGTTTTCTCTACCTTTATCAAGTGGAAGGCAGAAGTGGAGAATCAAACCGGCGCAAAGATCAAGTGTCTGAGGTCTGACAATGGTGGAGAATACAGCAACAAGGAATTCAAAGATTTCTGTGCACTGCATGGTATTCGTATGGAGAAAACAATTCCAAATACTCCACAACAGAATGGGGTTGTTGAACGCATGAACAGAACCCTGAATGAGAGAGCTAGGAGCATGAGATTACATGCTGGCCTACCGAAGACCTTTTGGGCAGATGCTATCAGCTGTGCAGCTTACCTGATTAATAGAGGACCTAGTGTTCCTCTAAATGGTGAGATACCAGAAGAGGCTTGGACCGGTAAGCAGGTAATTCTTTCACACTTAAGGGTATTTGGTTGTGTTTCATATGTGCATATTGATTCCAATGACAGAGATAAGTTGGACCCCAAGTCAAAAATGTGTTTTTTCATTGGATATGGTTCTGATGATTTTGGATACCGTTTCTGGGATAATGAGAATAGGAAAATCATTAGAGAAAGGAATGTTATATTCAATGATAATTTATTATACAAGGATAGATCTGTCATGAAATCTGAAGATGCATGTCAAGAATCTCAGAAATCTGAACATGTTGAGTTGGAGGAAATTTCAGAAGATGATGTGTTGAAGGGATTTCAAGGAAATCATGAAAACACTGTAGTGCAGCCAGAGTTTATCACACCCGAGGTTCAACCAAGAAGATCAAGCAGATTGCCTAAACCGACTCAGCGGTTTTCTCCTTCTTTGTACTATTTGTTGTTGACTGATGCTGGTGAACCTGAGTGTTTTGATGAAGCTATGCAGGTGGAAGATTCTATCAAGTGGGAGTTGGCAATGAAAGATGAGATGAACTCCTTACACAAGAATAAAACTTGGGTGTTGACTGAACTACCACCTGGCAAGAAAGCTTTGCACAATAAATGGGTTTATCGGATAAAAGAATAACATGATGGCAGCAAGAGGTACAAAGTAAGGTTCGTTGTGAAAGGCTTCCAACAGAAGGAAGGTATTGATTATACTGAAATTTTCTCTCCAGTTGTCAAGTTAACTACCATTAGATTGGTGTTAAGTATTGTTACTGCTGAAAACCTACACCTAGAACAACTTGATGTTCAGACTGCTTTCCTCTATGACAATTTGGAGGAGGACATCTATATGGCACAACCGGAAGGTTTTCATGAACATGGTAAAGAAAACCTTGTTTGCAAATTAAACAAAAGTTTATATGGTCTGAAGCAAGCCCCCAGACAATGGTACAAAAAGTTTGATGGATTTATATGTAACAATGGTTTCATTAGATGCAATATGGACCATTGTTGTTATCTTAAGAAGTTTGATAATTGTTATATCATATTGCTGTTGTACGTGGATGATATGCTTATAGCAGGATCAAGTATGACAGAGATTAATAATCTGAAAATGCAATTATCAAAGGAATTTGCTATGAAGGACTTAGGAGCAGCAAAGCAAATTCTTGGGATGAGAATTGTGAGAGATAGAACAGCTGGCACTGTGAAACTATCTCAAGAAGGTTACATCCAGAAGGTGTTGGGCAGATTCAACATGCAGGATGCAAAACCAGTTAGCACTCCTTTGGCAAGTCACTTCAAGCTATCTAAAGAGCAGTCACCAAAGTCTGCTGAAGAGCATGAGTCCATGAAGAAAATTCCTTATGCATCAGCTGTAGGAAGTCTGATGTATGCCATGATTTGTACCAGGCCGGATATAGCACATGCAGTGGGAGTTGTGAGTAGATATATGGCAGATCCGGGCAAGCAACACTGGGAGGCAGTGAAATGGATTCTGAGATACCTAAAAGGCACCTCAGGCAAGTCACTTTGTTTCAGAAAAAATGATGTTATCTTACAAGGTTTTGTTGATTCAGATCTTGGTGGTGATCTGGACACCAGAAGAAGTATCACTGGCTATGTTTATACCTTGGGTGGCACTGCAGTGAGTTGGGTTTCAAAACTTCAGAAGGTTGTTGCTCTCTCAACAACAGAAACAAAGTATGTTACTATCTCTGAAGCTAGCAAAGAGATGGTATGGCTGAAAAATTTTCTGAAGGAGTTGGGCAAGGAACAAAGCAACAGTGTGCTGTTTTGTGACAGTCAAAGTGCAATTCACCTTGCCAAGAACCCAGTCTTTCATGCAAGGACTAAGCACATACAACTGAAATATCACTTCATTCATGGTCTGCTTGAAGATGATGTTTTACTGCTGGAGAAAATACTTGGTGCAGAGAACCCAGCAGACATGTTCACCAAGGTGGTTACCACAGAGAAACTGAGGCTGTGCAAGTCCTCAGTTGGCCTCCATGGATGATTAATGGAGGGATGCCGTAGCAGTTTATTTCCATTGTTATATTGAGCAGGGTTAATACAGTGAGAGGTTTGCTTTCTTTGGAGTTCAGACTCCAAGTGGGAGATTGTTAGAGTGTGGAGTCAGAACTCTTTCATTCGTGCGCCTCTGCACGGGATCACACTCTGCCTCAGGAGCGCACCCGCTGCTCCAGGGGAGCATTCACAGCATCAGGGAAGCATGGCGAGCATTCGCTGCTCCAGGGGAGCAATGGCTGCCCCAGGGGAGCATCCACTGCTCCAGGGGAGCTTCCTCAGCTCAGGGGAGCATGGCGAGCATATCGCATCTCCAGGGGAGCATTCGCTGCTCCAGGGGAGCATCCTCCAGTCGCTGGAGAGCAATCGCTGCTCCAGGGGAGCATCCTTCAGTGCCAGGGGAGCAATCGCTACTCCAGGGGGGCATATGCTGTCCGGGTCTAGGAGGGAAGCACATGCTGTCACTGGAGGGCATTCATTGTCTCAGGAGAGCATCACTGGCATCAAGAGAGCATGCATTGCGGGCTCAAGGCAAGTCGACCTGCATGAAGAAGTGTCGACTCGAAGTGTCGACACTAAGTGTCAACCTGGTTCTGACAATGCATTAACCTGACAGATGCTGGGGGAGCATCTGCAGCCGCTGGAGGGCATACTCGGTCCCAGGAGTGCATCCGGTGGGACAGGCGAGCATGCGCGTTTGATGTATCCCGGAAGAGGATTTCTATTTAACAGGGGCATTATTGTCCTTAATGTCTTGACTAATGACGCCCTAATCTCCTAGTATAAAAGGGTGGGCTCTCTCATTGTATTGTAACTCAAGTCTGTGATTATCTAGTGGAATCCTGTTGCGGCCGTGGACGTAGGAAGGCATCTTGCCTCCGAACCACGTAAAAATCCCTGTGTGTTCTTGTGTGATTGGTTTTTCTCTTCTTTCTCCTCTGCTATTTGTCCTCCTGTTCTGGGTACTCCGGTGTTCTATCCCCCAACACAGCGTTCCACCCTGTGGACTGGCACCAACCGACGGTAAACACGCTGGTCATTACGTGGGATCATTGGCGCGCAGCCCAGTCAACCTCAGAGATAGCTAACCTTGCCTGCGTGTCGACCCGTGATTCGTGGGAAGGCCTGTCGATGGTAGACCGGTCAACCTCGGAGCGACCTGCATCGTGAATGTAGATCAACCCCAGCGGACATATAAAAAGCCTCCGTCAGTGGAAGAAACAGGGAGAGGCGGGGACGCGGGAGACCACTCGGCTGTTGGTGAAGTCCTGCTCTGGAGAGTGAAAAGAAAAAAAAGGGTGAGAGAGGAGAAAGAGGTGAGGGAAAGAAGGGGGCCCGGCCCCTACTTCTTTCCTTGTACATTCCTTTTTTTTTTCTTTCTTTGATGTATTTTCCTTTTTTTTGTTCTCTCCCTGTTATGAGGCAATGAAATGCTCCCTCTCGGGAGATCTTGTTTTGGTGCTCCCACCTCTATCAGTTATGTTTCTCTGCTCCTCTTCGATTCTACGACCTTTGTTTTGAAGGAAGTCTCCCCATTGCCCACATGACCTCCCGCTAACTGTGCCATCGCGGTGATTTCGGTTGTCATACGATTCTTCAGTCTTTATGATCGTGACAACCCACGGGTCACTGGACTCCCACGCAGGCTAGCCCTTCGGGACTTCCGGCCCCTAATGGGGTGATCTTACTGGTGTCGTCACTTTTGTGCGCACCGTGATATGTTGGGGCCGTCACTCTTTGTGGGCGCGCACCCGTGCAAACCCCCTTATGCCTCCGGGACAAGGGGAGGTGCTGCCGGATTTTTGCCAGGTGATTTTCAAATAACCTTAAAATTAAGAAAATGAAGGACGAATGAGAGAATAAAACGAAGAGGAATGTCCAGGACTGAATCCATCATGGACTGAGGAACAGAAATTGATGACGTCAAGAAAATCACCTGACGATAGAGGCAATTCTTCTGCTGCTTGTGAATGTTATCAGAAGGCTGTTGATACCTCACCTTCAGTTGCATATGAACTTATACAGGCTTTTTTTAAAAAAAAACATGTTGATTATATTGTGGCACCTTATGAAGCTGACACCCAAATGGCATTTCTTGCCGGCCATGAACTTGCTGATGCAGTCATCACTGAAGATTCAGATATAATACCATTTGGGTGCTCCAGGATTATATATAAGATAGACATATGTTTCTGGAAATGGGTACCCTTAGTGGCTGTGACTATCTGCAGTCATTGCCCGGTATGGGCTTGAAGAGAGCTCATGCACTTATACAGAAGTTTAAGAATCTTGGCAAGGTGTCGCACATGGCGTCCGCTGCCATATTGGACAGATCCAGGCCGATTACCCAATGAATGGCCCTACACAATGCTTAATTGGCCGCCAGGAATGAACATGAAAGGAAGTGTACATCAAAGGATGTTCCTTGTCAGGCAATACAGCTTTGCCTTTCCGTTAAGAAGAGCCAGCATGCTTCTATCGGGAGCAGAAACAGGTTTCAGAGCAAAGTTGAACCAAATATGTTAAACAAGTTTTCTCTTCAGCCTGTGAACAAGTCAATGCAGAAATGGTTGATGAGAGACAAAAAAAAGCGCAGATTGAAGTCACATGCCCAATGTGCTTGGTTACACTGATCATCTGAGGACTCCAAATGTAATTCGAAGATAGCCCATCAGGAGGTATAGCTAAAGCCAGAGCTTCCATAAAGGCCTTGTTAAGTGTAGATTTATTGTAAAGGGTATTTTAACACTGCCAATATGGAAAGGTATGATAAGAAGAAACCTCCTGCAAATAAGAAGAAAGTGAAGGAGCATTGGGAATGTCAAGCCCCTCTCGAGGCAGTGGTGAGTGGTGGGATTCTCGTGGATGGCATGGCTAATATCAATGAAGAGATAATTGAAAGCAAGTCACCACCCAAGAAAGACGACCCCTCCCCGAATGTCTGCCGTCTCAATCACCATCTTCTGCTACAGGTAACTGCGATACGCAATTGAATGACATAGCTAAGACTGCAAGAATCAATTATTAGTAAGGCCTCCAACTGCATGCTGGATGAGGGTTGTGCTGCTTTCCGGGATTCATCCTTGGAGTGCAGAGTAAAGATCCCTCGTTGATAGCGAAGTAAACCCAATGCCGAGTTATAGAGATTCCTCCAGCTTGAGCGGGGGATCGTTCCTCCGGTTCCACTGCCCGTGTGGAATTTGGTAATGGAGGACATCAAGCTTCAGAAAGTCTATTTGCACTTCAGCCCATCTTGGCTCATATGTCAGAAGAGAACGTTTCTCAATCATCAATGGGAGATAGAAGTTGGGGAGATGAGTCCATGTTGACTGATGATTTAGCATTTCAGAAAGTCTGAAGAATAGTTGAGTCGCCTTCATCACATTCTAGGCAATGTGAAGATTTTTCGCCAAGGCAGAATGCATCATGTCCAAAGTGCATAATCGCTCAGCTATTTCTGAAGCTTTGGTGCAGGCTTGGCTTGACTCTCAATGTTCCCCCTGCAAACATACATTTCTTGATATCTGTTAAGGGAGCATATAGCAATGTGCACAATTGCATTTTTGACAGAACTATTTGCAGACCTTCTGAAAGATGAATTGAATGAGATTTTATATCAGACACGGACATGGAGCCTCTTTCAGGACTTAACGACTTGAAGGGATTGCATCTATTGTTTGATAAAGTTATTGATCTTGGTGTTGCTCATCCGAGAGGTTCGTCTGAACTTACACTGCTAGGTTTGGAGGGATGTCCGGTCATTGCTGCCTGTTGGAGGCTATTTCAGGGCTTCCGGGAACACTGTATCTGAATCTCTGCCGATGGGGTATCTCTGATGACAGCTGTGAGGATTTAGTTAGGCCTGTCAATTTGAAATGGTCGAATTTGTGGTTTAACAATATCACAGATATATGTGTGGCGCATCTGAAAGGTTTAGTGCAATTGGAGAGCTTGATCCTAGATTCTTGTAAGGTTGGTGATGAAGGGAATGGCTAGCTCAAAGGGTTCACTGCTACTGAGAACTTTAGATTTGTCAGGCACTGAGGCTGTAACTGCCAAAAGTAGAGACGCATCTTGTCATACATTAAGAAAACAAGTTTGTAAAACCTAACCATCAATCAGACAAGCTTACCAATGAGGCCACCACGGAAGCAAATCTCACCTGCCACCCTTGTAGCTTTTAAAAAAAAAAGGGGCCTTGGGAGTAGCATTGGCTCCAAACCGTAACAAACCATACCATGTATGTGACACATGTTATGTGAAGGTAAATAAATAAAAAAAAATGTTGGAGTCCGGTGGCATCCATCCTATAAGGTCGATTGGCAGTGGAAAGCAGCAAACCACCTGGGTCGAGAGCTTTCGGGGCACGTATAGTTCAACTTCAAGGTCCCTCCCTTTATCTGGTAATGCAGACATGAGCACAGAGGATTGTACTACTACTATGTTTGGTTAGTTGTATGTGAGATCCACACATGAGCATTGTTAGAGAGTGGACATGGAGAGTCTCCTGCGCTCACATCAGAATCGAATGCATCCTTCTTATTCATGCATTTACATGTCGAGTTTTGCACACGATGGCAGCACAAGTGAGAGAGAGGTGAACATAAAGCTTCCTGCATACTCCATGAACAAATTCAGAAGCCCATATGCGTGAACAAGCTCCAAAGGACCAGTTACCTGTATCAAGGCCTGCGCATTAGCACCTTTCACCAAAAAGAAAACTCTGCCTTCTTCATGGCCACATTTAAACAAGGGCTGCATAAAATTTCCTCATGCATGATCAGACCTCAAGAGAATCCCCATGGAGGCTAAAATTCACAAAGCATATGTGTATGTCTTGACTTGTGAGTATTCATGCATTTTTGTACAAATCCACAGACCTGAGCAGCAGGGAGTCGACTCCCCCCCGGGCTCAGCCCTGCCTGGCCCCTGCTATGCATCTACGTGCCCAGGAGTCGACTCCCAGAGTCGACTCCTTGTCGGCCAGTCTCCATCCCAGAGCAACCTGCCCATTTCATAAACCCAGTGGAACCGCATGCATGTACTGAGTCAAGTGCAGCAATAACCCCCCCCCCCCATACCACTGTCAATATGTGCAAGAGAATTGGAATAGGGTCAACCAGCACACCTAAAGCAAGGGAATATCATGTGCATTTAGGCATGTTGCATGTCACTATCTCATGTGGGGATGCTGCCCGCCAACAGTCCTTCAGGCCTGCTGGTTACCCCCAGGGCAGCAAACTCCTTCCCTTCTCCCTACACATACATACATGCGCACATTCGTGCCTTGGATAGGGAGACAAAGCACGCGAATGGGATAAAATATACCCTCGAACGGGACTAAAGCTTATCAGATGAGAATGCAAAACATGCATGCCTTAGCGTGCATTTCGGAGATCTCTCCTCCCTCGGACCCCCCGAACATGGGAGCATATGCGGCACTCCGGTAACTTGGGTTTGTGTCTTGGGGGTTTCTCCAACATGACCATGACCCGATGTTGCCTCGAGCCAACAACTTATGAAAACTGTCTCTTTTCCGCTGGAATCTGATCCCACGCTCTTATTAAAATTGCCGCATGCTCGGCAGACATTTGCACGGGTTTACTTCCGTTTTCGCCGTGTTTCTTACATGGACTTTCGCCCGAACAAGAAATGGTCTACGAGTGACCGACATGACTCGAGCACTTACACCCTAATGTGGGTCTTTTAATGTGATTTAAGATTCTTATTATCTCATTTCATTAGCATAATTTTCCAGGCCGTAGGGCCCTTATTCCTGGCAACTAATCAAGGGTGTTCCCCCGTATGGGGGATGCAAATAACATCGTAGTCTTTATGGCGCGGCGGGTTTTGGTCCCGACACGAACTACACAATTATCTGATCAGTCGGACAGCGCGCATTAAGGGCTTCCATGAGGCCTGAATAAAGTGTCACTTTGTGACTGGCATGCCCACGCACTTAATAAACCAACAAACGAATAAAACAAAGATTTTAATAATAAGTGCATCCACAGGTGGTTTTACTGAATGGATCGGTTCGAGGGTTGAGTGGGTGTAGCGGCCATATCTTTGACCACCACAGTCACCTCGTGGCCCAGTGTAAGACCGCCAGAGTCCTTGCCTCTGTCTGTGTAGCGGCTTCTTTCTTGACTGCTTGTGTTGCTTAGCGACCGAGTGATGTACCGCTTGCGTCCTAGAGGATGGTTTACTGGTATTTTGGTTTCCAATTATCTTGGCTTGACCTTGTGGTTTGCCCACTGACTCGTGAATGCCTATTGACATCCTATGAGGGCTATGACCATGTTATAAGGTAGCCAAGGGTGCTTGTGCGTGATGTCATGTTCTGTGAGTCGTTGTCAGGTTCTGGTCAACCCGGTATGACCCAGTGGTTAACACGTGACCTTGTGTGTGTCTTGACTTCTCTATCCAGCTCGAGACAGTGGTTCTGGATGCCAAAAGGTACTGTTCTACCTCGATTTGCATGTCCAGGTGTGTTGAGGGTCTTGGTGATCCCTCAGGTCTCCGTGAGTCGTTTCCCCCGGATGTGTCGGTTTCTCTGGATTAGGATTAGGCTGATATGCGACTTGTCACCGTCGTTGCGATGATCTTGACTCCGAGTCATGATACTCAAGGATCGTTGTACTAGCAGGTCTAGTTGTCATGTCCTGAGTCTGTTGGCAGTTTGGTATGCTGCCTTGGTGCTTTGTAGTACGTGTGACAGTGCTTGCTTGGCATGTCTGTACTTCAGCACTCGTGTTTCAGAGTCTTTGCGTCTAGTGAGCCTCCACTAGTCGTAGCCTGACGACCTTGAGTGTCGGCCCACCTGAGAGTGGTGGTTGAGACAGTTCCCGAGATACAGTTTTTAAGCTAGTTTCCGTGGGCCCCTACTTTACGATAGCGTCCTGCTAGGGGGGAAAACTAGATAGAGGCCTGGCTTTAGGCAAGAGTCGGTGTATGCTCACGTGGTCAGGGGCGTTTGGACGAACGCCGACAGGCGTGACCCTGACTAGTCACTCGTTATTGTAGTTCCTGTTCTTGGTTCAAAGAGTATCTCAGTCTCCGTCGTTCTCAGCGTCCGTAGTGAGATACCTGTGGCGCAGTGTAAGATGTCAGTGGACGCATCTGTCCGTTCTTCTAGTGAGGAGGTTCTTCCGTCACGTGACACGTGACTCTCGCATTTCTCGTGCATCTTGACCTTCCCGGGTTAGTCTTTTCTTGGCCTTGCCCGAGGTCAGTGCTGTGTGGTATGCACGACGATCCAGTCGTGTATGCGTTTGCGCTTAGGGAGCGTGCACGACAATCCAGTCGTGTAGGCTTTAGTGTTCCATGTCCGTCTAGGTCTCTTCTAGGTCTTTTGCCTGTCTTTGTGGGCCTTCGCCTTAGGCCTTGTGCTTGGCTGACGAATCGGTAACTCTTGAGTTTGTGAAATCAGGGTTCACCCTTGTGTCATTGTTTGGAGTAGCTTAGGGAGCCGAGCTTCTCTCGGTAGCCGTGTTCTCGTTCTTTACGGCTCTACTTTTCCCTTTTCTTTTAGCTGTTCTACTCCTTCCGTTACGGCTTTCTTTTACAGCTTTCTAGTTGTAGTTTAGCTTTTCCTGCTTTACTACTACTGCTGTTTTAGCTGTTGTTCCGTGTTACTGCGTGTTTTTCAGTGGGGATCCGCGTGACCCTTACTAGGCCAGTGACACGAGCCTCACCCCTACTTTTCAGGTGTGGCGCTCTCCTTCCTCCGCGGTTCATGGTGTGGCGTGCTCGTAGTTGCCAGCGGTACCTGCGTCGGGCTTCCCCCGACCTCAGTGTACGTTTTCCTTTCTGTTAGACTGTACTTATCTTTCCTTTGGACTGGACTCTGGTATAATTGTTAATTTTAACTGTTAATTAAAAAGTAATTTTATTTCTGCTACTTTAGCAAACCTGATTAATGAAATTTAATTGCTTACTGTTATATATGCGACTTCAATGTACTACACGACATTCCTTTTATCCCTTTGGTGCTTTACAGCTCTTGGGAGGCTTCACGGGTTCCAAGTGGTATCGAGTCTACTCGGTAGTCCTATCGGGTATATCCGATATCCGGAGTCCGGGTCGTCACAGTGACATCCCCGCAACCCCCAGTTTGTCGCTCCACCGACTACCCAACCATCATATCCCGCTCCCCAGCAACCACCGCCACAACAGCGTCAACAGCCGCCTGTGGACACTGAAAAATTCTCACCCCACGCTTATGTGCAGGGAAATGAAGAAGAGGAGAAAGCAGAAGAAAAGATGAGAAGATGAGAAGAAGAAAAGGAAACCACGTTGATGCCTCCAGCGGCACACTTCAAGTGCCCCTCTAGTGGCACGCTTCTGAATGGCCTTTCAGTGGCACACTTGGGGTGGCCTTTCAGCGGCACGCCCCTGCTAGCCCTCAGCGGCACGCCCCTACTATCTCTCAGCAGCACGCCCCTTCATGCCCTCCAGCGGCACGCTCTTAAACCTTCAAACGCCCTCAGCGGCACGCTCCTAAGGTGCCTCCAGCGGCACACCCTTCATGCCCTCCAGCGGCACGCTCTTAAACCCTCAAAGGCCCTCCCAGCGGCACAACATTTTGCCCTTCCAGCGGCACGCCCTTGTAGTCTTTCAGCGGCACGCCCCCTGGGCCTTCCAGCGGTGTAGCCTGCTGGCTCCTCAGCGGCACGCCCCGGCAGAGCGAACGTGATGCCCATCCCCTATGATCCATTGGCGCGCAGTGGACTTGCTGAGGTGTCACCCGGAGAGGAAGGCACGCAGCCTACCCCTTCTGTCGCCCAGGACAAGGGAGTCAACTCCTATTCAATGCGCGTCGAATCGTTCTCGCCCTCGGACGCCCCTGTCGCTGAAGATATAAAAGCCTTCGCTGCTCCAAAAAAGAGAGGGGAGGCAGACGCAACAGAGAGACGGGAAGAGTAGAAGAAAAAGAGAAGAAGGGAAGAAGAGAAGAAGAAGAAGGAGAGGGGAGGCTCCAGCTCCCCCGTTGCTCCGTCCACCGCCCCTGCGCGAAGAGAGAAAAGAAGAGAAGAAGAGAGGAGAGTTTGCCGCTCCACCCACCGCCACCTGAGCGAAGAGAAGAGAAGAAAGGGAAAGGGGTTACCGCCCCCCCACCCCCCTTTTTTGCTGCTATCCCGTCCACCACCGTCTGTGTGAAGGGAGGAAGAGAAGAAGAGTGAGTGAAGCGAGAGAAAGAGGTCAGGGAGGGAAGGAGTCCCTGCTCCGTTCCCCCCTCACTGTATTCTCTTTCTTTCTTCTTTTGTCCTCCTTTTTTCCCTTTCCGTCGCAATGTATTAGCTCCCTTGGGGCACTCCTTTTGTGAGAATAAAAGTAGAAGGCTTGCAAATATTTTTGGACGTCCTTCCGAGATATTTCTTCCGTGCTTGCACCCCTCGGTGTTTCACACCCCTTTCTTTTTCTTCCTTTCTTTAGGGTCTTCTTTCTCCCAGACATTTTGGCCTTAGTTCACCCCCAGCCGTGCCCCAACGACACACCCCAGCTGTGCCCCAGCAGCATACCCTAGCTGTGCCTCCAGCGGCACACCCCAGCCGTGCCTCCAACGGCACACCCCAGCTGTGTCTCCAGCAGCACACCCCTGAAGTGCCCCAGCGGCACACCCCAACCAGCCCTTACTGGCACACCCTTGGCCTGCCTCTACCCGGCACACCTGGCCCTCCCCCTTCCAGTCAGGGTATCCTTAGGCTACATTAGCCCAATGTTTCCCGTCCGTCGTTCCCTCCGAGTTTTCCGAGGTTTTATTAAGGTGTTGCCGCTCTCGGGCGTCCACCTCCAATTGTCGAGTTCCGCCACTCCATGTGGGCGCGTTCCCTGTATCTCCCTTACGCCTTGGGTCAAGGGGAGATGTTGTCGAATTTTTATTAAAAGTAATGCCATGATAAAAGACAAAGTGAAGTAACTAATGAACGAACAAATAATGATAAGACATCCTAATCAAAACAATGGAACCGTACGAGACTCAGAGGATTGGGCTGCCGAACATGGCCCCGGACTTAACCACCCAATGAAGGATTGAGAACCTGGCTACCCAGAACTCCTCCATCTGAACTTCATATGCCAAAAGGGACCCCTTTTCAGCCTTCTCCACCAGCCTCCAGCGGCACACTCCCTTGGCCCTCAGCGGCACACTCCCTTGGCCTTCAACGGCGCACTCTCCACCAGTCTCTAGCGGCACACTCTTTTAGTCTCCAGTGGCACATTCCCTTGGCCTTCAACGGCACACTCTCTACCAGCCTCCAGCGGCCTCAGCGGCACACTCCCTTTAGCCTCCAGCGGCACACTCCCTTGGCCCTCAGCGGCACACTCCCTTGGCCTTCAACGGCACACTCTCCACCAGCCTTCAACGGCACACTCTCCACCAGCCTCCAGCGGCACATTCCCTTGGCCCTCAGCGGCACACTCCCTTGGCCTTCAACGGCACACTCTCCACCAGCCTCCAACGGTACACTCCCCACCACCCTCTCCACACACGTGCCGAATGCAACAGATAATAATAATAATAATAACTGACTCATAATAAAAAGGGGGTGAATAGTAATGATGACGAACTCAATAAATAAATAAATAACTAAATAAATAATAATAATAAAGAAATAAGTAACAATAACGATGAGCTTAACAGTAATGATAATAAACCTAAAATATATGTACATATGATAATAATGAATAATAAATGAATAAACAGTAATAATAGGAAAAAATAATAAATAAGTAATAATAACAACAAATTCACTCCAAAAAAATATGTAAAATAACAAATAATAATGATAAAAATTCAAATAATAATAAAATGATGAGACCCGCTCCGCAGCCTCATTCTCCTCGAGACCCGGTATAAAGGGAACATTAATGCCGCCTCCCCAATTCAGGTTCGGACCTTGGGAGCCATTCCAGTATGGCCGTAATCCGACATTGCTCTGGGCCGATAGTTTGGAAAACCGGACTCGTTCTCATTGTGATTCATTTCTGCTCTTTCATTGAGATTACCGTAAACTCGGCATACATTTGTACGAGTTTATTTCCGTTTACGTCGTGCCTTCAATACGGACTTTGGTCCGAACATAAAGTGGTCCATGAATGACCGATAAAAACCGAATGGAACGAGGCGGTTCTCGTCATCTCCGAGCCCTACGCATGGGAATATCAATAACACCTTCGTGGGTCGCGCTTAGACCACGGGTTCGCCCTAATCATGATCATTATCTGACCCACATCCTCGGCCTATAGCCAGCTGTCTTTGTACACGTCTTCGTTTTAGAATCTAGTCCCGGGACTCTTTCCCGTTGCCCTTCGGCACCGGACATATTAACGATGCCCACGCAAGCCTCGTTTGGACCACGGGAGGCGCCCCCGGAATGGTCCTGACTCGATCTCGCACCGGGCCAATAAATTCACCGATTTCCTACTACACTAACTGGGATTTAATCGAATGTTTTCAATTCCTCGAATAATAAATTTGCCATACCCCGGGCATACATATGTTCCGGGTCTGCCCGTGACGATTGCGATATTCTCAAGCCGGACACCCGTCTGAATATTGAATGGTCCCCCGAACGACTGACACGTTCCGAATGTTTGTTTCCCTAGACATAGGGCTTTCCAGCTGATTTAAGGCACACTCTCCCGTTGCCCCTTGGCACCGGAAATATTAATGATGCTCATGCAAGTCTTGTTGCGACCGCGGGGGGCCCACCGCAGTATGGTCGCAGCTTGATCTGGCATCGGGCCGACAAACTTATCCATTTCTGACCGCTCTAATCGGGATTTAACTAAACGTTTTCCGTTCCTCTGAACAATAAATTTGCCGTACCCCGGCATTCATATGTTCCGGTCTTCCCATGACGATTGCGCTTTTCTCGAGCCGGACATTCGTCCGGACATTGAATGGTCAGCACATGACCGACATGATCTCGAATGTTTTCATCTCACCCGCGTATGGGGATTTCAATACTTCCTAATAAACCTTTCATGCAATTAATTCTCTGGCCATGAGGCCCTGATTCTCGGCGATTAATCAAGGGTGTTCCCCTCTCCGAGGGGATGTAAATGACGCCATGACCTTTATGGCGCGGCGGGTTTTGGTCCCGACACGAACCACACAATCGTTTGATTAGTTAGATCGAGCGCAGAATAAATCGTCACTTTGTGACTGGCACGCCCGCGCATTTAATAAACAAACAAACCCACCGAATAAACCGACTTGAAGAACAAACAAAAGATCTTAACGAAAAGTGCGTCCACAAGTCTGGCACGCCCGGTGGGACCTAAACCAACCTTCATCTCTTCGCCGGGATTCAGGGCCTCATGGCCTCCTAATAAACGATGTTTGCCTGCTTTGATGAATTGCAGGTGCTATCTTCGCCAGCCCTATGGGGAGAAAAGCCGGACTAGGTGCAACTGCCTTTGTGGCCTCGAGGATACTGCTCCGAAGCATATGCAGCTTTCAAGAATCATGGGGGCTGTTATAAAAAAGGAGAGAAGAGAAAGAGAAAAGAAGGGAGCGGAAATCAGACCCCCTTTTTCGCAATAAGAAAGAGAAGAAAAGAAAAAAGAAAAAAAAGAAGAAGAAAGAAACAAAAAAGGGAAGAGAAAGAATCGACGAGAGAGGGTTGTATGGCCGCATCCGTCGACACCCGTGCTGAACAAAGATTACCATTGTTGGTTGATGCGGTGGAGCGAACCACTCATCCCCTCCCTGAGGGGGTGAGCGCTCTCCTGCACACCCACCTTAGTCTATTACACAGAAGAGAAGAGAAGAAAAGAAAGGACAAGAAGAGAAAGGTTGGCAAGCATCACCGACCAAAAGGACAAGAATAAGCCCGGCATCCTGCCCGACTCTCGGAGGGTCCAAGTCCGTGGTGCAGTGCACCGGTCCGTTCCGCCTTCCCGCTGCCTCTATCTGGCATAAGACGGCCCCTCGAGTGGCTGTCATAAGATCCAACAAACCACAATTATAGCTTGATGAATTGCTGCCCACTGTGGGGAATGCTTTATAGCAATAAGGCCAAGCACGGCCACCACTCCCGAATAAAGCATGCATATACCCCGTCACGGGGAATAAGAAGAAGGTATATACTCTGCCATGGGGGCATAAGATGCAAGAAAAAGAAACACACCCCGACTCGAGGGCACGCGAGAAGAATCTACCCCGACTTAGGGGCATAAGAAGGAACGGAGTTGCGCCCCGGCTCAGGGGCATATGAAGAGGAGTATACCCCGGCCTGGGGGCACACAAAGGAAGAAACGCACCCCTGCTCTAGGGGCATATGAAGAGAAGTTCACCCCGGCTTAGGGGCATTTGAACAAGAACTATACCCCGCTGTAGGGGCATGAGGAGAAAAGACTATACCCCGCCTGGGGGCACACAAATGAAGAAACACACCCCGACTCGGGGGCATGTGAGAAGAATCTACCCTGACCTGGGGGCATAAGAAGGAACAGAGTTGCACCCCGGCCTGGGGGCACATGAAGAGAATCCACCCCGACTTAGGGGCACATAAAGCAAAAGTTACCCCCCCGACTTAGGGGCATTTGACGACGAAATGTACCCCCGCCATTGGAGCATAAGAAGCAATAGAGTTTCACCCCGACCTAGGGGCATAAAGATCAAAAGAATGCATCCTGGCTTAGGGGCTTTTGAAGAAGAAATATACCCCACCATGGGGGCATAAGAAGCAGAAGACATGCCCCGGCTTAGGGGCGTACGAAGAGAAGTACACGCTCCGCCCGGGGTGCATAAGAAGCAAAACACACCCTGACTGGGGGGACATATGAAGAAAAGAATACACCCCGGCTTAGGGGTATTTGAAGAAGAAACACACCCCGCCTGGGGGGGCATAGAAGCCAAAAAAAAGATACACTCCGCCACGAGGGCATATGAGACAAAGAGTACACCCCGGCTTAGGGGAATACGAAGAGAAATATACCCCACTCTGGGGCAGAAGAAGCAGAAGAATCTACCCCGTCCGGGGGCACAACAAGCAGCAGAGTTACACCCTGACCTGGGGGCACATGAAGAGAAGTATATCCCGCCATAGGGGCATGTAAAAGGAAAGAGAGCGAGAATACACCCCAGTCTAGGGGCACAGAAGCAAAGAGACCCACATCCCGACCTGAGAGCATATGAAGAAAGGTATACCCCGCTTAAGGGGCATTTGAAGAAGCAACTTACCCCGTCACGGGGGCATGGAAGCCATGAAGAATTCACCTCGGTTTAGGGGTATTCGAAAAATCTACCCCAGCTTAGGGGCACTTGAAGAAGAAACACCCCGACCTGGGGGCATGAGAAGAAAGACTATACCCTGCCTGGGGGCACACAAAGAAAGAAGCACCCCCCGACTTAGGGGTGTGGACACCAAAAATTACACGTCCATATGTCCCGCTGAGCCCCGCATTAATGTCAAAGTCAGAAGAAGAGGACCCGGAGAGGCTGGCCATCCAGGGCTCCGGGAAGATACTACCGCCCGGTAAATCCCCGCATTTGCACGGGTGCATTAAGAGACCGAGAAGTCACAGGATGTCCTCCGGAATTAACACATTGCTACGGACCCACCCTCGGGCCCCTAACGGTGAAGAAATATCTCAGAATGCATGGCTTCAAGCTACTTAAGTAAGAGCAAAGGCCCTCCAGCGGCACGGGCCTGAGGCCCTTCAGAGGCACGGCCATAAGCCCCAGCGACACGGCCGTGTGGCCCTCCAGCGGCACGGCCATCTAGTCCTTCAGCGGCACGCTTCATTCAGGGTTTCACCAAGTCTGTACATCCGCCGGTGGAGCTTCCAAGTCTGTACATCGGCCCCTGCAAGTCTATACATTGCAGCTGAGTTGAAGTCTATACGGCCTTTGCTTTGCCAAAGTCCATGCATTGATGAAGTCTGTACATCGGCCCCTGCAAGTCTATACATTGCAGCTGAGTTGAAGCCTATATGGCCTTTGCTTTGCCAAAGTCCATGCATTGATGAAGTCTATACATCGACCCCTGCAAGTCTATACATTGCAGCTGAGTTGAAGTCTATACGGCCTTTGCTTTGCCAAAGTCCATGCATTGATGAAGTCTATACATCGGCCCCTGCAAGTCTATACATTGCAGCTAAGGATTGTTCGTGAAGCTTAAGAATGGCACGTGATCTGAGGCTAGAAGGGCTGACAGGATGATGACACGTGGCCAAAACAATCGGGCGGGAGCTGTGGAAGACACGCGCCCAGTGCTGCTCCTGTTGGAACTGCTATATAAGGAGGACTCCTTTGTCTGAAGAAGACTGATCGAATAGGTAGAAGTCCTAAGGAAGAAGCAGATACAGAGTCTGCACGATCCAGAGTGAAGAGAAGAAGAAGAAGAAGAGAGAGAAAAAGAGAAGAGAAGATGAGAAGAAGAAAAGAAGAAAAGGAAGCCCCTACGGCACACTTCGAAATGCCTTCCATGGCATACCAAACAAGCCCCAGCGGCACACCCCTCGTGCCTCCATCTGGCACGCCCTCAAAGCCCTCTCAGCGGCACAGCCTCCCGACGGCACACCCTGCGAGGCCCTTCCCCAGCACACCTTGTTGAACCTCTAGCGGCACGCTCTGTGGAGCCTCTGCCCGACACAGCCGTTGGTCCTTCCACCGCACACCCTCAAGTGCCCTCCAACGGCACACCCTCAAGTGCCCTCCAACGGCACACCCTCTCGCGCCCTCCAGCGGCACACCCACAGGCGTCTTCACCGGCACACGTTGCCAGCCCCGTCAGCGGCACACCCCGTGCCCCCGTCAGCGACACACAGGCGGAGCCTCCTCCGCCGGCACGCCCTCTGGGCTCTTCAGCGGCGCACCTGCGAGGCTCTCCAGCAACACGCCTTCCTCAGCCCCCAGCGGCACAGCGTTCGACCCATCCACGCCGGTCAACGCTCGTAACCCTCGGCGCGCAGCGAAAGCATGACAGGCCCATGCCTGGACCTTGCTGGGCTATCCTCGCCCCACCTACTCCCGTCCTCGGCAGTCGTCGGCTTGACTAGGGGTATAAGAACCCCTCGCTCCAATAAAAAAAAAGAAGGAGAACAACAGAGAGAAGGGACGGACACACATAGATAGATACGTGTAGACGGCAGGAGTCGTCGTCCACCCTCGGGGGAAAAACAATAGACAAAATGGAATGGTGAAAGGGTGATCGGCAGAGAGGTGTAGACGGCGGGGGTCGTCCACCCTCGTCTGTCCTAGAAGATGGGGATAACGAGACCGAATCAAGGAGAGAGAAAGGGAAGAGAGGGATGCGGAACAGACTCCGGTACGTGGCGGAGATAGGGGTCCGAAGACCCTCTCGCGCAAACTGACATTTTCCCAGTAAGCGTGACCTACCATTTCACGAGCAGTTTTTCATAAACCGGGAAGTCCGAGAATCTATGTAACTGAAATGGAGAGATGCGTAAACTCATAAATTGTAACGGTATATTGTTCTCCGGACAATTATAAAGACAATACGAACAAAGACGTACCACCACATGACATTGGTCTTTGTGGGGTTTTTACTGTAATATAAATAATAAATATTATATATACATACCACCACAAGACATTGGCCTTTGCGGGGTTTTTGCTGCAATATAAACAATAAATATTATATATACATACCACCACAAGATATTAGCCTTTGCGGGATTTTTGCAACGATATAAATAATAAGTATAACTATATACAAAAGACCACCGCGAGGTATTACCCTCCGCGGGTTTTTTATTATAATAACTATATATATATATAACGAGAAAGGAAAAAGGGATCAAATAAACCGCCGCGAGATGTTACTCTCCGTGGGGTTTTAAAGCGATGATGGGGGATGCTAAAATTAAATAGTTAGGGGTTAGGAGGTTAGCGTGTAGAAATTAAATTACGGGAATGAAAATGGTCGCGGGAGATGACCCACCGCACCAGTTAGATAAGACCGCCGCGAGGAACGGGTTCCTTGATCGGAGTCGGAACAAAAGAATGCAGAAAATTAAACCCCCGCGAGGAACGAGTTCCTTAATCGGGGTTGGAATGAAAGTGCAGAAAATTAAACCACCGCGATGAACGAGTTCCTTGATCGGGGTTGGAATTGAAAGTGCAGAAAATTAAACCACCACGAGGAACGAGTTCCTTGATCGGGGTTGGAATAAATGAAAAGGGTATTAAATAAACCGCCGCGAGATGTCACTCTCCGTGGGATTTTGAAGCGATGATAGGGGAGGGTTAGAGTTAAGCAGTTAGCGGTTAGGGTGTTAGAATGCAGAAATTAAATTACTGAAGTAAAATGGTCGCGGGAGATAGCCCACCGCACCAGTTAAATGAGACCACCGCGAGGAACTGGTTCCGTCGACGAGATTTAGACAGAAAGATTAATAACAAAAGAAGGGGAGGGGAAGTGTGATCGCCAGGGGTTGAGGACCCCACAGGAAATGTTCCGATCGCGTTCGCCGCCGAAGCGGGAGCAGTGTGGGTCCTCTCTTCCTCTTCCGTCGGCCGGCCGACGAAGAGGGCCTTGCTTTGGTTACCCTGATTTTATTATTCTTTTTGTTTTGTTTTATCTTTTGTTATTATATTTTTTTTTGGGCTTTTGTTACTTTTATTATTATTTTTATTCTTTTATGCCTTTTTTTAGAGAAAGATGAGAAAGTGAAGAGAGAAATCGAGGGGTGAATGGTAGAATAAGATAGTACGATATAGAGAAAAACCACTAGGAAGATATAGATAAGGTGAGGGACTTATTTTAGATAAAATAGAGAAGGACAGGGATGGAGATTTAACAATATATGACAATAACAAGGGAGAGAAGATAGACTTATTTTTAAACAAAAGGTAAAGGAGGATGGAGGTGGAGATTTAACAACAAATAACAGCAACAAGGTAAAGAACTAGAATAGAATGGTGAAGGTGATGGTCGGGTACCTCAAAGGTAGGAGGGATGGCCGCGTTTTATCCTCGAACTGGGGATCGTGTGAGTTCCTCCTCGTCTCCTTTCGGCCGATTGAAGAAGCGGACTTCTGGACTGGTTAACTCTGCACAGAGAACAAACGAAGAGAAACGACTACTAAATAAGGACAACGGTGGTGTAGTACCAATTCTTTAGAAACTAATATTGAAAATAACATAAACGACTACGCACCTGGTTGGTGGTATTTGAAACCCCTTTTAAGACTAAAGGGTGGACAGACAATATGATGAATGAACACGCAAAGGGACTTCTTAGGGAGAGGGATGCAGTATGAACGACAGATAATGATACATGCAATGCAATGTAACTAGTGAAACAGAAGCAAATAAAACGACGTGATGAGAAAACTTATTGGGCGGCTGATGACGGGCTCGAGAATACGTGTCGGAGACGCGAACACAGCATGGCGGAGGGCCTTCACAGCAGACTCCAGGAATTGATTAGGCTGAACATAAGAACACACACGCATACATATATATATGAGTAGTAAATATATTTATATAAATATATACATAAACATATTAAACATTTTATATTTACATAAACATATATATATACATGTACATAAATTGGTCGAAATAAAAGGATGGGAATTTAAGAGAGAAGGAGAGAAGGAAGAGGAGGGAGAAAACTCCCCCTTCTATTTTTTTTAAACTCTTTTTTTAAGAAGAAAGAGGATGTAAAATTAAAAGAATGAAAATAAATGAAAATAAAGGATAGAATAAGATATATATATATATATATACTATATATATATGTACATATATATATATAGGAGAGAGAGAGAGCAAGAAGGGAGAGGAGAGAAAATATTTAAAAAAAGGATAATAACGAGAAAGAGAGAGATCGGGAAGAGTGAGATTAAGAGGAAGAGGGAGAGAAATAGAGGGAGAGAGGAGATAAAAAGAATAAAAAAGAAATGAGATGAGAGAGTTCGAAATAGGGAGAGAGGGAGAGAGAGAGTGAGAGGGGGTGGTGAGAAGCAGAGAGAGGGAGAGAGAGATGGTGGTGAGAGGGAATAAAAAAAGGAGAAAAAAGTGAGAGAGAGGGAGATCGAGAGAGAGAGAGAGGGAGAGAGAGAGTGAGAGGAGGAGAGAGAGACGTGGGATGAGGGAGAGATGAGAGAGAGAATAAATAAAAAAAAGATAAAGAAAGGGAGAGAGAGAGACCGCGGCAGGTTAGAGAGAGACGAGAGAGAGAGAGAAGGAGAGAGAAGACTAAAAAAAATAAAAAGAAAAAGAAAAGAATGGGAGAAAGAGAGATCGAGAGAGGGAGAGAGTGAGAGAAAGAGAATAGAGTGGGAGAGAGAGAACTGAGACGGGGAGAGAGATCGAGAGAGGTGGGGGGGAGAGAGGATTAAAAAAAAGAAAAAAATACTAAAGAGAGAGGGAGGAGAGAGAGAACGACCGTGGCGGTCGCGAGAGGAGAGAGAGAGAAAGAAGGCGAGAGAAGAGAGAGAGGTTGCGGGAGGGAGAGAAGAGAAGCAGAGGGAGAGGGGGAGAGAAAGAGAAGCAGAGGGAGAGAGAGGGGCGAAAGAGGCAGTGAGAGGGGGAGACCCGCAGTCGGGGGAGAGATGAGGGAGAGAACGGCAAGGAGGAAGAGAAGATAAAGGGGGAGGAAGAGAGGCCGGTGAGGAGGAGGAGACCGGCAGGGAGGAAGAGAAAGGATAGGAAGCGGAGGCCGTGGGGCCGCTCGCGGTCGTAGCCGGAGGGCTCAGACGACAGCGACGGTGCGGTGGCCTGGGAGACCGGTGACGACGACAGTGAGGACAGGCGACGTGGGAGGGCGTGGACGGCATGTCGTGGCTGGAGACGATGACCGGAGATGGTGCCTGAGTCGTGGATGGTGCGGCTGGGGTGCAGTCGGGGTAGCCGCAGCGGAGGGGGAAGGTGCTGTCGGCGTGGCCGTTGACGACGGTGACGTGAGGCGCGGTGGAGTTAGCCGGTGCTGTCGTGGGGGTGCTGCGAATGGTGACGGGGAGTGGAAGACGGTGGAGACGTGGATGCAGTCGTAGGATGCCGGAGGCGTGGCCGATGACAGTGGCGGTGGCAGGTTGGCAGGCGAGGGTGGCTGCCGTGGGTTGCTTGCGGACGTCGGCGGACGAGTTCGGGGATGCAAGCGACGTGGCCGGTGGTGTGGACGGTGCTGTCGGCACGGTGGGGGCCTGCATGGGCGTCCGGAGGCGGTGGCACGGGACGGATGGTCGAGAGGGGGTGAGGGGGCTTCACGATGCATGCATGGCGGGGGTAGGCGTCCGGAGGTGGACGGCTGCGGCGGTCATGGCGTCGAGGGTCGGTGCAGACGCGGTGGCATCCGGAGATGGGCTCGCGGTAGACGGTTGTGGACACCAAAAATTGTGCACCCGGATATCCTGTTCGACTCGGCGTCAACAACGAAGTCGAGAGAAGCAGCCCGGGAGAGAATGGTCATTCGGATGCCCCGAACGCGCACACTGTCGTGAAGCCGCCCCCAGGAGTCACGACAGTGAAGAGAAATCAATCACAAAGAACCCCACAATCCATGGGCCTCAAAGAAAATCAAACGGGGCACAACTCGTGCTCACAACGGGCTCAACATTGCCCATTTAGCCCTTCAGCGGCACGCCCCAATGGGCTTCAGCGGCACAGCCCCCAGGGCCTTCAGCGGCACGCCCCAATGGGCTTCCGTGGCACAGCCCCCAGGGCCTTCAGCGGTACACCCCCATGGGGTCTTCAGCGGCACACCCCCAGGGGTCTTCAGCGGTACACCCCCCCTGGGGTCTTCAGCGGTACACCCCCCTGGGGTCTTCAGTGGCACACCCCCAGGGGTCTTCAGCGGTACACCCCCCTTGGGGTCTTCAGCGGCACACCCCTAGGGGTGTTCAGCGGTACACCCCCCTGGGGTCTTCAGCGGCACACCCCCAGGGGTCTTCAGCGGTGCGCCCCCCGGGGTCTTCAGCGGCACACCCTAGGGGTTTTCAGCGGCACGCTATTTTAGGCCTCCCACGGCACGCTTTAGCAGCGTTCAACGGTATGCCCTTTTAGGCCTCCCGCGGCACGCTTCTTCAGCCCGCCAGCGGCACAGCGTGAAGCCTTTTCAACGGCCAAATGACGTGCTGCCCATGCCCTATGCATCTTCGGCCCGCAGTGGTCGGTCCGAGGTGTCAGCCAAGGATTAGGCCACGCAGGCTACTCCCCTAACAGCCAGGACAGGGGAAGTCAAACCCCATCATGATCGGCTGCTTCCCGCCTCCGACTGCCGTGCTCAAAGGCTCCTACCGCTGTGAGTATAAAGGAGGTCCGCTTCGACAAAAAAAAAGGGAAAAAAGAGAGAGAGCAGGGGCAAGAGGCACAGACAGAGGGAGAGACATACGCAAGAGAGGAAGAGAAGAGAGAAGAAAAGAAGAAGGGCTCCGGCGTGAGTCTCCTCCGACGGCCACCGGGCAGAAGAGAGAGTAAGAGAGAAGGAGGGCTGATTGTAACAAGGGAAGGTGCGGGGGAACGAGCAGTGGATGCTCGTCCCTGCTTCAATCCCCAACACTTTCCCTTCCGGGGTTTTCCTTGTTTTCTTCCTCCCTTCATCCTGTATTTTTGTTTTCCTCCTTGCCCGTAGCGTCGGCTAGGGCGTGCTCGGCAATGTGTATGGCTGGCCATGACCCCTTGCTCCCCATGAATGAAAATCACCCTCTTTGGATTTCTCTGTTAGTTTGTTGGTTTATGCCCGTTTTCACGGTGTATGATGTGTTGTCCGTTTCTTCCTCCATCTCTCTATTTCTCCGATGCTTCTGGGGTTTCCATATCAGTATGATCGCTCCCGTATGATCTTTGGCCTTTCAGGTTCTTTGCCCTCCCCTATGGCCAGCAGTTGTATCAACCTGCCTGAGGGGAGGAAGACCCTCCTTCCCTTCTAGAACGCCTAGCAGCCAGCAGCCCATCCTTGGCTTTCCTCTACCGGTACACACCTTTTGGCCCTCAGCGGCACTCCCTGTTGGCCCTTGGCCGGTACACCTTTTTGGCCCTCAGCGGCACACCTTTTAGGCCCTCAACGGCACACTTTCCCCCCCAGCGGTACACCGTCCCTTGGTGCCTCAGCGGTACACCTTCCCTTGGTGCCTCAGCGGTACACTCTTAGCCGCCAACCCCCAGCCCATTCTGTCTAGTATTAGAGGTCTTCCGTTCACGGTTTTCTCTGGGTTTTCCGGGATTTTATAAAGGTGTTGCTGCCTCCGGGCGCCCACCTCCAGTTGTCGGGTTCCGCCACTCCATGTGGGCGCGTTCCCTATACCTCTCTTACACTCGGGTAGAGGGGAGGTGCTGCCGAATTTTCGTCAGAAAATAACAAAAAAAATGTTAAAAAGGCAAAAGGAAGCAACAAACGCATGGAACGATTAATGATGGAACCTTCCAATTAATTAAGCCGTTGCCGGCACCATGACGAGAACCGGACCAATTAACAACCTGGCAGCCCGAACGTCCGATCTGCGAGAAGAGGCCGAACGGAATAAAGCAAGGAAAAGGAGAAGCTTATATAAAACTACATAAAAATTAAGATAAGAAGAAAAGAAAAGCCTTAAAACAAATAACAGAAGAGTGGGCCTTCACTTCCACCCTTGATCCAACCTTCACCGGTATATCCATCCTCGCCCCCCCCCCCAGCGGCACACTCCGTTTAGCCCTCAGCGACACACCTCTCCTAACCCCCAGCGGCACGCCCCTTCTGGCTTCCAGCGGCACACCCCTCTCAACACTCAGCGGCACACTCATCCGGCCCCTCACCGGCACACTCCCACCACTTTTTAGCCTCCAGCGGTACACCCTTGTTGCCCTCACCGGCATACCCCTGTTGCCCCTCACCGGTACACCCCTCTCAACACTCAGCGGCACACTCATCCATCCCCCAGCGGCACACTCCATTCCCCAGCGGCACACCCCTTCTAATACCCCGCGGCACACTTCACTCCCCAGCGGTACACCCCATCTCCCTTCACCGGCACCCTATATACGTCTATGCATAGCGGGGTAATAACAACAGCAATAACAAATGAATTAATAAAAATTATGCTAATTAAAGAACTCCAGATGTGCAACAGTGATAATAACGGTAAAAAGGAGGGGGTAGGAAAATAATAATAATAATAATAAATAAAAGAAGAGAAATCATTCGGGACAAAGGCACAAACAAGCAATAAATGGCAAAGCAGAGATCGGAACATGGAACTAAGAAAATCCCAGATAAAAGATGCTAGGGTCTACATCGCAGCCCCATCTCTCCCCTTGACTCGACGCAAAAGGAACAACAACGTCGCCCTTTCAAGCCGGGCCCGGATCTTGGGAATTATCCCGACATTGCCAAGTCCCGACCTGATCTTGGGCCGACATTCTAATCAGACCGGGTTCGTTTCTCGCCCCGGATCCCTTTCGAGCCATCATTAAAATCACCGTGCATGCGGCAGACATTTGAACGGATTCGCCCCGGCTTTCCGTCGCGTTTCCATCATGGACCCGTGTCCGAATATGAAAAGGTCCACGAGTGACCGACATGGCCAGTGGCTCGCATCCTAATGCGTACTTTGGTGTGATTTTCTCATGTCTCTTTCTCGCGCAATTAGTATTATTCTTTTCGGCCGCAGGGCCCCTAATTTCGGCAATTAATCAAGGGTGTTCCCTCGTATGGGGGATGTAAATGATGTCGCGGCCTTTATGGCGCGACGGGATTCGGTCCCGACACGAACCAAACAATCGTCTGCTGAAGTCAGGTCGAGCGCACCATGGGCTCTTCGGAGCCCGAATAAATCGTCACTTTGTGACTGGCACGCCCACGCACCCAATAAACGAATAGACCAACGAGAGAACATCAGGTGGAAAAAGTGCGTCCACAAGTCTGGCACGCCCGGTGGGACCAATCCACCCTTCATCTCTTTGCCGGAATCAGGGGCCCTGCGGCACCCTTCTTGTAATACTAATTGCGTTACCTTCTCAAATGCAGGAGAGAGGAAATTGCAGCATGGTGCCGACGATGGCTGTCACCTGCAGCCCTCAAGTCGTAGAGAACCATGTCCGAGGTGGCTACCTGGCGGTCCCCCTCAACTTTGGGAGCTTCCCTCCCACCGTCGGCTTCCCCAACTTCTTGGGGGTGGCCTTTGCCAACATCCTCGAGGTGAAGGCGCCTGAGGAGTCCCAGATCAACGCTCTCGCTCAGGGGGCCACTGAAGCTGCCACCGGCCGAGCTGTGGCCAAGAACAACAATGGCGTCCCAGCAACGACGCTAAGCTGCAACGTGCACCACCTGCACCAAACCACCGGCCCATCCCACCAAGGGTCGGCATCCTATCGAAGAAGGCTCTGGAGGAGCAACGCCGGCGCCAGCTCTGGACGCCGCACCTCCAACTCTGGAAAGACTATGACTGTCGGGGCCCTCCGAGTCCGCCTGGACGGGCAGAGGTCTCGGGTGACACCGGACCGTGTCATCCCGACTGTCCCAGTCCACAACTCCTTTCAAGGACTGGAGAAGTTGAAGGAGAAGGTGACGCCCACTGCTGTGGCCACATCGCCGAAGGCTGCGTCGGTTAACAGGCCGGCCAAACTGAAGCAGGTCTGGGTCCCCATGGAGGCCCGACCCATTGCACCCGCCCAGGCGGGGCCTAGCATTTTCCGCCCGAGGAGGGCTAGAAGAAATTAAAGGGTCGAGCTCACGACCCCGGCTTGCCGACCAGCACCCGTCACCCCGGTGCTGCCCGAGAAAGCTCACCGCTATCACCGCGGGCGCCGACACAACGCCGCCCACCCGGAACCCAGGGCCTACTCTCCTCCTGCCGCTATCATCGACATGCAACCGCAGGCTGCTCTCCCTGACCAGGGGTGGGAAGGGATCGAGCAGGCTATGAGGAATTACCTCCGAGGCCCGGGTAGCACCCCCGCTGGCCGCCAGAGACTGCTGGGGGCAATGGCCTCCGCTTTCCAGGAAGAGGGAGCCCGGCCCGCGCCCAGCGCAGAATCGAGGAACCGCTCGGAGGAGCCGCGCCAGTCCCCTGTTCGGGAGGAAGCGCCGCCCCGACGATCGGTCTTCGACAGGCTGGTGTTCCCGAGGAAATCATCCAGGAAGGCGACGAAGAGAAACAAAAGATGGCACACCTTCACCTGCCATATGGCAGGAGTTCACGGTCGGTATGGGGCCTTGCCTGCCGATCCGTAAGAAATGGCCAGACTTGTCGCCAGACCGGGACCCCTTACTAGAAGAGGGAGAGCGGCAGGCAGCGCGACACCCACAGGCGCCGAAGGGACTTTACCTGAAGAGCCCCTTGCAGCCCTCACGGTTAACGTGGTCACCACCGGCGACACGAGCGGCGGACCCTCCACATCATCCGAGGATGCCCCGGCCGAAGAGACGGGGGGCATGCCCTGGCTCCCCACAACTGACCCTGCAATGCTGCTCATGATGTAGCGATTCCAGCAAGAAATTGAGTCGCTTAAAAAGCAATTGAATGAGCGGAACACACCGCCCCCGATGTCCTGGCAGACCGAGGTTTTACTCGAAGCGCCCAGGGACAGGGGGCAATTTTCAGAAGCAGCCCTTCCTGCAGCCCTCAACCCTCTCGGGGACGCGTCCCTGCAGCAGGCACACTGCACCGCACCGGCCCTGCCACAGGCCTCACTTTCCCAAGGGTCCCCCATGGCCCCCCAGGCGACCGTGCTGGCCACCTCGAGCGCGCAGCCCGCACATTTTTATCCGAGTCCGGTCGACCCGGCAACAGTTAGCCGATTGATGCTGGAACAGATGATAGACATGAAACTGGACGAGAGAGGTGACGGGGATCAGACGCCGTTTGACGTCTACCGGGTGCCCTACCCGGCTCACCATGCTGCGAAGAAGTTGCCAGTCAGCATCACCAAGCCACCCAAGTTCGAAAAGTTCAACGGGCAAGGGTCCCCCAGGGAGCACATTGCTTATTATGTGAACGTCATGGGGGACTTGGCTGCTGATGAGGCCTACCTCCTGAAGTTCTTCGGCTCGACACTCACCGGGCTTGCCTTTGAGTGGTACTCCGGCCTGCCACCCGGGTCTGTCGCCGACTGGCCCGACATGCAAAAGAAGTTCAAAGAAAGATTCTATGTTGCAGAACGGGAGGTCACCGTGGCAGAACTTTACGCCACAAGATAGAAGAATGACGAGTCGGCCCTCGACTATATCAAGAGATGGAGGAACCTCAGCATGAGGTGCAGGCGTCCCCCACACCAGGAGGATGCGGTGCAGATCTGCAAACAGAACTTGAAAAAGGAGATCCTGGAAAGGATGATTGGCACCGAGGTCAAGACATTTGACCGCCTGAACAATGTGGTAGCAGAGATCGAGGCATTTTTCGCCCGATACTCCTCCACCCCGGCCATGTCAAGCCAAAGAGCCAGGCAGGCCGAGAAGAAGCCAGCTCCCCCTGAGGTGCACACATTAGATTTCCAGGCTTTTGAAAAGCAGAAAGAGAAAGCCAAGGGGGCTGCCGACCTTCCTCCGCCCAGAACCACAGAACGGCGGGAGGGCCCCTCACTAAGGGAGAAGATGAGAAATAAGTTGTATTCCTTCGCCCGGGACAAGTCCAAGCTCCTGTTCGAATGGGCAACCAGCTACAACAAAATTACACTGCCAGAGCCGAAAAGGCCCAGCGACCTAAAGAAAAAGGACGACCCACGCTTCTGCCCGTACCACCGAGTGCTCGGGCATACCATTGAAGACTACTATGTCTTCAAGGATGTTATTGAGTCCTTAATCAAGAATGAGGAGCTGGACATGGGGGAGCATAGAGTAGACCCCCCGCAACCGCATGAGTTGCCCAGCATAACCTCCACTGTCAACATGGTCTCGCTATACCAGGAGTTGCCTGAGGAATGGGCGGAGGCCTACGCCCGCGCCACTTATGAGACCTTCATCACGACCCCGGCTCAGGATCAAGGAGGTTGGCAGACTGCAACTAGAAAGAATAGAAGAGCACACGTCCCTCGACCCAGCCCTGGAGTTCGTCTGAGGGATGCGACACCCCTGCCTGCACCGCCCCCAGCAAGCCCAGTTTGCCACGACACGGCCCCTCGGCTGGTCATGAGGCGGCCCACTCATAACAAAAAGAGCTCTGTCCCGCTACGGATGCGTCAGAAGACCAGTCCGGCGGTCCAAAGACTCCAGGCTATTATTGATGGGCTCGAAGATTATGAGCAGCCCGAAATCCAGCCCGTGGAGCTGAAGGACTATGTCCCATGGGAGGAGTTCAAATCACTCGAACTGGCTCCAGAGACAGAAGCTGAAGCAGAGAAAGAGCCTCCCCTATGGGTTGAACTTCCCCAAGAGCAGCCATCCGTCGCAGCAGGAAAGAAGAAGAAGAAGAGAAGACCCAGGGAGAAGAAGAAGAGGGAGGTCGTCGTCGCCTGCAACACCCTCTCGGCTTTATTCGACACTGCCCTTTCCCTGGAGGAAACAAAAGAAGAGACACCCCATGAGCCGCCAGAGGTGAATCAAGCTGAAGTCTCCACTTCCCAACATGCCACCAGGTCGGTAAGGAAGTGGGGGCGCCCTCCTCAGGACAACCTCAACATCATGCTCAGGGGGGAACAACCATACCAGGTTCCCGACCCTGAGGTCCGAGGCACCGAGGTCCCTCCTCCGGCAGGTCTCTATCCCGTAGGGGCTAGGAGCCGAGGCACCCCTTCATTCGCCGAATTCCTGTTAGCCCGAGCAGGCGGGAAGGCGCGCTCCCAGGGATCTCCTTTGACCGAAAAAGTAAGCAGCTCTCAAGCTCTACCGGCGGCAACTCTTCCTCAGCCAGAAGCGGACAACAGTGACATCATAAACCTCGCCGAATTCATGCGGGGGACGGAGGAAGCCCAGAAGGCCCCGCCGGCTCAGCAGGCTGCAACAGAGCCCACAAAGCTGGCATCCCCTGATCTGACACCCCAGCTCCAAGGTGGGGGCAGGCGCGGCAAGCCCGAAGAGATGAAGTTACTCAAGGTGTGGGCTACCGACCGAATAGTCAGACACCTCAAAAAGATCCCGACCCGGTTTACCGTATGGGAGATGCTGTCTTTGGACGAAGAAACACGGCAAGCCATCATTGCCGCGCTCCAGACGCCAGCACATCTTGAAGCTTGCCTAGCAGAGATATCACCTGAGGTGGCCGTGGCTTTCACAGAAGATGACATGCTCCTGCCCACTTGTAGCCATAACAGACCCCTCTACATGAAAGGGCAGTTGAACGGCCAGCCTATCGATAGGGTCCTGATCGACCCAGGGGCAGTAGTGAATATACTCCCCTACCGGGTGTACCAAAAGCACTACTTTGACGTACACCTGGTTGAGGTCAAAAATATCAAGATTGCTAGTTTTAACCAGAAATGTGAGGTCCCCATGGGGGTTGCAGAATTCAACTTGACTTTTGATGATTTCACCACCAAGGTCCAGTTCCACGCCATCAACTCCAACACTTCCTACAAGGCGTTGCTGGGACGGCCCTGGTTACACCAGAATAGAGTGGTGCCCTCCACCCTGCACCAATGCATTAAATACCCTTGCGAGGGGAAGGAAGTCAAGATCTTCACCGACCTCCACCCGTTCGAGGTGTTCGAGTGTCATTTGTCAGACGCCAATCTATACTTAGAAAAGGCGAAGCAAATTCCCCAAGCCACCCAAGATAAGGGAAAGAATAAAGTGGAGTCGGGCAGCTGGTTTCCTCCGCCGCCCCCAGGTTATGTGGCTCCCCTACATGTACCATTCATTGCACAAGAGGGGGGGGGGTATTTAAGGCAGCCCCTCTCCCCATCTACTCCACACCGGGGACGCCTTGCCTCGAAGACCTGCTAGAGGATGTCAGAGTCCCGCCAGGGATCATCAAGCCCATTACGGAAATTGACTGTCAAGCGGCCGAGCAGTTGAGGACCTTTGAAGTGCCTAACCCGGAGGGGCCATCCACTATCTTTTATGTTGCCGGGGAAAAGCCAGTCATGGAAGACGATGATTGCCGATTTCCTGACGAGTTGCATGACCCGCACGTCCCCATTGCGGGACTCCCCCACATGACCGACCAGGCAGCCAGAATGGTCAGAAAGCAAAAGATCCCCCCCTATCAACCCTCCAGTCGGAAGGAAATGTTCGAAAGAATGTGGAACCCACCAAACCTGGATCGGCGATTGCTGCAAATCACCAAGCACCCCGGTCTGGGCTTTTCACTAGAAGATTATTACGAAACTGATGTGATATCGGTTTCGGCCTTGTCCGGCGACGACCCCGCGGAAGCTGCAGATTTGCGGGAAGCCCACCAAGAAGTATATCCCAGGCCTCCGGCTGAGGAGACACAGGACGAAGAAGTGTTCCTTTGGAACCCTCTCCGCCGCCACTGCACGGGGAAAACCTCCTCTCTCTCCAACAGGCTAGCCTCGCAAGAGCACACCGCCGAGGCGCCCTCACTTCGGCCTGCTGGCGAAGCAAGAAGTAGAAGCATGGGTCATGCCCCAAATTCCCCTCGATATGACCCCGTCATGTACGCCTTGTACCATAGGCAGCAACGGGAGATCGAAATGTTAAAAGCACGGCTGGCTGAGTTGACCTCGCTAGTTGCCGACCTCATCCAGGGTCCTCTCCGCCCGTGGGGTGGCTACATGTCTCGACCCCGAGACACCAGTCCCGATGTCCCCGTCTGGTCAAGAAGGGAGACAAGAGACACGGCAAGCCCATTAACCGGGCGGCCAACCAGGCAAGGCCTGACACTCCAAGAGAAGCTACAAAAGCCCTACTCTTTCCCAAGAGAGAAGACTCGGGGTATTTTTGACTGGGCCTGCCATTACGGCAAGGTCTCCCTCCCACGGTCCAAGAGGCCGCAGGACACCCGAAGAAGTGGGGACCCACTATTTTGTCCCTACCACCAGATACTGGGCCACGCCATCGAAGACTGCTATGTCTTCAAAGACATTGCTCAAAACCTCATTGACAGGGACGAGCTCAGAATGGGAGACTATGTGGTAGCCCCATCACGCTCCCACGTGGCGGACAGCCCCAGAAGAGGAGCCTATACACTATCCATCCAGTACCAGGCGCCTGAAGATGCGACTGCCCCGGCCCCCACCGGAGCTATCTATGATGAGTACACAGAAGACCCCGAGGTGGCCTTGTGCCTTTCTGCACCAGCGGACCCCGCGGACCCGGCAGCTATAGTCCAGGAGGAGTGCGCGATGAATGCAGCCTCCGCGCCCCTTCATGAGGAACAAGAAGAGGGGGATGGCGTCCTCGAGCCCGAAGACAATGAAGATCAAGACTTCGTTGATTTGTCGCCAGCCCCGCCGGAAATTGAAAATGGCGGCCAGGCCACAGTCGACGAATTGATTGAGATCAACCTTGGCACTGAAGGTGACCCCAGGCCGACCTTTCTGAGTGCTCTCATGCCCCTACAGGAGAGAGAGCAATACACAAAGTTGCTGCAAGAATTCCGGGATTGCTTTGCCTGGAACTATAAAGAAATGCCTGGGCTCAGCCCCGAGGTGACTCAGCACATCTTGGCCATTGATCCCACGGTGGAACCAGTGAAGCAGTCTCCCCGGCGTATGAGGCCGGAATTGATCAGCCAGATCTGCAAGGAGGTCGACAAGCTCATAGATGTCGGCTTCGTGGCGGAGAACCAATACACCACTTGGTTGGCCAACATCGTACCGGTGAAGAAGAAGAATGGACAGATCAGGGTTTGCATGGATTTCCGCGACCTGAATAAAGCCTGCCCAAAAGATGACTTCCCGGTGCCTATCACTGAAGTGATGATTGATGCAACCACTGGCCACGAGGTCTTGTCCTTTATGGATGGATCGTCCGGCTATAACCAAATTTGGATAGCCGACCACGACCAGATTCACACGGCTTTCAGGTCGCCCAAGGGGATATTCCACTACAAGAGGATGCCCTTCGGTCTCAAGAATGCCGGTGCTACATATCAGCGGGCAATGACCAAGATCTTCGACGAGCTGCTATATAGCAAGGTCGAATGCTACATTGATGATCTAGTTGTCAAGACTAAGAAGATAGCTGAACATCTGAGCGACCTCAGGGTCGTCTTTCAAAGGCTCCGGCTGTATGGGCTGAAGATGAACCCTGTGAAGTGCGCCTTTGGCGTGTCCAGTGGTAAGTTCCTTGGCTTTATTGTCCGGCACAGAGGGGTCGAGATTGACCCCTTCAAGATAAAAGCCACTCAGGAATTGCCCCCTCCGAAGAGTCTAAGAGAGCTAAGGTCCCTACAGGGCCGTCTAGCCTACATCCGCAGGTTCATCTCCAACCTGTCGGGGCGTTGCCAACCCTTTCACAGACTAATGATGAAGAATGCACCCTTCAGCTGGGGTCACGAATGCCAGCACACGTTCGACCAGCTAAAAGAGTACCTGAAGACCCCGCCAGTCCTGGGGGCACCTGTTAAAGGCAGACCGCTGATTCTCTACATAGCGGCTACCGAATATTCACTGGGGACAATGCTCGCCCAGAATAATGATGAGGGAAAGGAGCAAGCGCTCTACTACCTTAGCCGGAGATTGGTGGGGGCGGAGGCCAAGTACACTCCGATAGAGAAAGTCTGCCTTGCTTTGGTCTTCGCAGTCAAGAAGATGAGGCACTACATGCTGTCCCATGAAGTAAGCTTAATATCCAGGGCTGACCCCATCAAGCACATTCTCTCCCAGCCTGTCCCGAAGGGGCGCTGTGGACGTCGAAAAATGTCAATGATGATCATACGGCATGCACGTCTCGACACTCGAGAGCAAGCCGAAGATGAAAATGTCAAATAAACCTCATGCCTCGCCCGATCAGGATGAGGACTCGCTTGGTGGTCCGCTAGCCGATGAGGGAGCCCCCCGGGTGGAAGATATGGCCACAACTCTACAGCCGGCCGTGTCGAGAGCTGAATCAAAGAAGAGTCGGGGACTCCGACACAGCCCGACGTGCACCGAAAGTCACGCAGAGTCTGGGACCGGGCCCCAAAGGCTGCGAATGGAACATTGTAGAGGTCATACACAGCAACCGGAACCTTCCGGGAATGTCGACATTCACGTAAAATGGCCGCGACTTCGAGAAGAATTCGTTTAGTGCTTAAAACGGCACGAGGAGGCTTTAAAACGGCGCGCCTTAAAACGGCGCGCCCCCCCTTAAAACGGCGCGCCCCCTTTGGGATGTGGCGCCGTTTTAACCCATTTTCTTTTCATTGGCTACACGGCGCGCCCCGAAGCCCCCCTTTGATGCTTAAAACGGCGCCCCTTTGAATATGGCGCCGTTTTAACCTTTTAACCCCTTTCTCTGAAGCGCTTCCTGGCGAGCAACCGACCCATCCCATCGGCATTACGGTCCCCTGTTTCCTGGGAACTGCACGACGACGAACAAGCCTGAAATGGCTAAAACGTCTGCTTCGATCCGTTGGGCATCCAAGCATGTTCTTTAAATGGAAACTCTCGAGCCACGCACTGTCGAATGCTTGCTCCGTCAGCCGGCCGCCCATTCCCCTGCCAATGATGAAAGCAAACGTGGCTAGCGGTGTACATGCCAGCGAAGGAGGAGGCCATGCCTCTGCCCCTCTCCCGGTCACACTGTAGCTGCGGCGGAGGTGACGTCCACGACAGCGGCATTCGACACGGTGACCCCGGCAACGTTAGCAACGGTAACTGCGGACAGAACAAAAGCCATAGAAATGGGAAGCTTGCTCCCCTGCTCTCCATATAAATACAAGCCCCAGGCAAGAAGCAACGAAAGAGGAGGGACGCTCTACTGGCGGTGAAGCCCTGCTCCGAAGTGTGAAGAGAGATAAGAGGGTGAAAGAAAGAAGGAGAGGTGAGGGGAAGAGAGCTTGGTTCCCCCCTTTGTCTTTGCATTTCCTTCTACCCCTTTGATTTCCTTTTGGTGATCTTCACATGTAGACCATTGTCTTCGTATTCCCCTTCAATGTAATCGGAGTTCGGTCTGTTGTGGAATGAAAGGAAAACTCCCCTTTGGGAGATTTTTGATGCCCCAATCCCCCTCAATACTCAGCCCATAGTGGCTCTTTTTTTCCTACCGCCGTGTTCTTGCGTCGACTTCGGCTCTCATGTGGTCTTCAGCCACGCGATCACGGCAACCCTCGGGTCGTCGGAGTTCCTTTGTAGGCTGGCCCTCAGGATCTCCGGCCCCGAACGGGGGAGTCAATACGATCGCAACAACCCATGGGTCACCGGTTTCCCTTGTAGGCTAGCCCTCGGGATCTCCGGCCCCAAATGGGGTAACTTTACTGGTGTCGTTGCTTAGCACGCACCGGGATGTTTCGGGGCCGTCGGAGTTCTCTCCGCATGGCGCGCCCCATATTTTTCCCCCAGACCCTTCCGATCTAGGGGAGGTGCTGCCCGATTTTCGTCAGGGTCAAGAACACCAAGAACAATGAATGAATGTATCATAGAATTTGCCTACGGGTGAAAGAAAAGAAACACACAGTAAAACTCTGTGAACTGAACCCCCCCGAATAAAACACTTAAACCTCTTGCTCATTCACCTTAACAAACCATCAACGATGCTTAAACCTTCATCCTATTGATCTAGGGTGTCAATTGAACAATTAATCTAACTATTGATCCTTCTGTAGGCCATAGAATCAAGAACAGAAAGCAAAACAAGTCCACAGAGCGAAACGATGTCCCGGCGTGGCCTAATCCGGCGCTGTCACCCCTCACCGCGCCGACTTAACACCTCTCTCGTACCCCCCATCTCCATTTACACCTTAAAACGGCGCCCCTTATCCGGCGCGCCCCCCGTCTCCATTTACATCTTAAAACGGCGCCCCTTTACCGGCGCGCCCCACCCTTGAAACCCCTTAAACCGGCGCGCCCCAACCGGCGCGCCCCATGGGTACCTCCACCCGACGCCCCCCCCCCCCCTTTACTGCCTCTATCCGGCGCGCCCCCCTTACTGCCTCTATCCGGCGCGCCCCCCCCTTTACTCATTCTGCAACCGGCGTGCTTCATTAAAAAAAAGGGGGGGAGGGAATTAACTAAGTAGGAAGAAAAGGCTTGAATTGATGAATAAAGCGAAGGAAGAGAACTAAACCCAAAAAAAAATGAAAGGAATTCTATTACCCGCGCCTTAACCAAATTTTGTTCCGGGGGCGCTGCCCCCGAAAACCCCCGCAAGGGGCGTTGCCCCCTTGACCCCCACGACCTGACCGGGCAGGTCGAACCCCGCGACCTGACCGCGCAGGTCGATCCGCGTGCGAGGGCGCACATTGTCGAGTTTTGGTCTTACACTGAACGACCCGCTCCCCCGGACTGTGTAATGATGCCCCGTGGTATCGGACATGGACCTCGGGATCCCCGACATGGTCATGATCCGTGCACCTCTTGGGCCGATAGTTCATCAAATTGACCCACTTCTTCCGGGATCCGATCCCGCACCCACATGAAACGTGCCGTACCTACGGTAGATATCCGAATGTCTTTGTTGTTACCTTCGATGCTTCGAATATGAACTCTCGACCGAATACTGGATGGTCCTTAGTGACTGATATATATATATATATATATACCGGGATCTAATCCCGCACTTTCATTAAATTCGCCGCACTCGCAGCAAGTATTTGTACGGTTTTTGAACACCGTTTTACATACCGACGCGGAGGGTTTAAATCATGTCAACCCAACTCGCATGCTTTAATGAAAAACGATCTTTAGGTCATTTGACCCCTTTTCTTGGCGATTAATCAGAGGTCTTCCCCTCTCCGAGGGGATGTAATTAACGTCGCGGCCTTTATGGCGCGGCGGGTCTCCAGTCCCGACCCGATATCCACAATCGTCTGATCAGTCAGATGGAGCGCACCCCGGGCTTCGGACCACTCCAGTCTCGAAGCCCGAACACATTGTCACCTAGGTGACTGGCACGCCCTCGCACTAGATAAACCAATAAAAAGACCACCGATATCCCGATACTTTCACACACGAAACCTAGTGCGTTCCACAAGCTGGCACGCCCGGTGGGACAGATGATCTCGAATCAATATAACCACCGATATCCCGATACCTTTACACTCGAAATTCTAGTGCGTTCCACAAGCTGGCACGCCCGGTGGGACAGATGATCTCGAATCAATATAACCACCGATATCCCGATACCTTTACACTCGAAACCTAGTGCGTTCCACCAGCTGGCACGCCCGGTGGGACTGGACTACCTCTCATCTTTTCGCCAAGATTAGGGGCCCAATGGCCTTTTCCGAAGTCTTAACTTCCGCATTTTTGAAATTGCAGGAGGGATCCATTTCTGAAGAACCGATGGCTGTCACTTTCGGTCCATTGGTTGTGGCGAGCCATGCCGAGCATGGCTACTTGGCAGTGCCGATCCAGTTCGGCGATTTTCCCCCGGTCGTTGGCTTCCCCAACTTCCTCGGGGTTATGTTCGTGGACCTCTTGGATGTCAAGGAGGTCGAGCCCGTCGCCCCCGTGGAGGCGACACCAGAAGCTGTGAAGATGGTGGGCTACTATGTCCACCACATTGAAGCAAAGAAGAAATGCACCTCGGCTGCCAGGAGGGCGGCAAGGAGAACCACTAGCACGCCGCAAGGCCGGCCTTCCCTCTCGGGCAAATCCGTGATGATCGGAGGAGTCCGAGTGTACCTGAATGGCCGTCAGGCCACGATCTCACCAGATAGGGTAATCCCGATGGTGCCGGTGCACAACCAATTCCATGCACTGGCCCGGGAGCGAGAGGACCATATCAGGTCCATGCCAAAGCAAGAGTCGGCCCAGAAGCCGACTAAATTCAAGCAAGCATGGGTCCCCATCAGGCGGGCCCCAGCCTCAACTCAACTGGAGCTCGTCAGGACTGACCGGCTCGAGAAAAAGATGAAGGAAGATGAAGAAGAGAAGATTGAGGCGTCAGCTCGAGCGTCTCGAAGACCTGCCTTCCGTACTCACGGTCGGCAGGCGAACATCTATTTGAAGGAAAGAAGATACAACATGATGCACGAGCGGAGGCGTCTCGCCTATAGACCGCCAGTGCAAGCATCACCACCAACTGTCTGCCCCAGCCGGGGAGAAGACGACATCACTCAAGCCGTGAGGGGATATCTCCACAGCCTTGGAAACACCCTCTTGGGAACTCAGCGGCTCCTAGAAGCCATGAATGATGCTGAAAGAAACCGGAAGCAACAAGTTAACCCGGAAGATATCGAAGATGCGGAGTCAGGGTGCTATGGGCCGCCCCTCTGTAAAGAAGCTCCACCAAGAGTCTCGGTGTTTGATAGGCTAACCTTTCCTAGACAGACAACCAGGGAGGCGGCTCGAAGAAACCAAAAGATGCGGGCTTATACCTGTAATATGGCCGGAGTGGCCAACCAATATGGAGCCCTACCTGAAGACCAAGAAGAGATGGCCAGGTTGGCTGGCAGGTCGGGTCCCCTAACTAGAAGAGGAGCAGCTGCAGCTGAGATAATACAAGCCCTCGTCGGTGAAACAAGTTCAGATGCGGTCGCCATGGCAGCGAACGTGATTACCACTGGGGATGAAGGAGAAAGGGTAGCGCCTTCTCTAGATACTCTGACAGAAGGGGGAGGCCAAGCTCCTAGCCCTTCCACCTCCGACCCGGCGATGCTGATGCTGCTTCAAGCCTATCGACAGGAGATCGAAGCTCTGAAGCGACAGGTGGGCGAACTGACCATGCATGCTTCCACGTCGAAGCAGGTCGAACCGTCTCCAGAAACATCCAGGCAAGGCGCTGGAGAATTTGAGGGTTCACCCAAGGTGACGGCCTCTCAGCCAATCCCCAACTATGCTGGGGGCATGGCCCCAATGACCCCTTCGGCTCCTCAACACCAAGGCACCGCCACTATACCCCAGGCGACGGTGTTGACGACGCCACAGATGCAGTCAGCTCATTTCTACCCAGAAGCAGTGGATCCGGCAACGGCTAACAAGCTCATGATCGAGCAGATAGTCGAGATGAAGCTGGCCGACCGGGGAAGTGAAGAATATGCCTCATATGATGTGTACAAGGTACCCTACCCTGTCCATCATGCGGGGAAGAGATTGCCTCCTGGCGTCAGCAAGCCGCCAAAGTTTGACAAATTTAATGGCCAGGGGTCACCGAAGGAGCACATAGCCTATTACGTCAATGTGATGGGCGATCTGGCGACTGATGAATCATACCTACTGAAGTTCTTCGGGTCCTCGCTCACAGGGCTCGCCTTCGAATGGTACTCGAACTTGCCGGCGGGGTCCGTTAATGACTGGCCAGATTTGCAAAGAAAATTTCGGGAGCGGTTCCACGTCACCGAAAGAGAGGTCACAGTGGCCGAGCTCTATGCAACCAAGCAGAAGAATGATGAAACTGCTCTAGAATTCATCAAGAGATGGCGGAACCTCAGCATGAGGTGTAGACGCCCGCCACACCAAGAAGATGCGGTTCAAATCTGCAAGCAGAATTTGAAGCGTGAAGTTTTCAAGAAAATGATCGGGATGGAGATCAAGTCATTTGATCGATTAAATAATGTGGTGGTGGAAATTGAGTCCTACCTCTCCAAATACTCTTCCGCACCGGCCACCTCAGCCCAAAAAGGAAAATCAATTGAGAAGCGGTCCGTGCCCAAAGAAGTCAACACTATCGACTTCAAGGATTTCGAGAAGCAGAAGGACAATGATAAAGGAGTCGCCAGTGCTCCTCCGGCCAAGCAGGCTGAACAACAAGAGGCCGCCTCCTTGCGGTCAAGAATGAAGAAACTTTACTCCTTCCCGAAGGAGAAGACCCGGGTCATCTTCGAGTGGGCCACCAAATATAACAAAATTACTCTCCCGGAGCCAAAGAGACCCGGTGACATCAAGAGGAAAGATGATCCTCGATTTTGTCCGTACCATCAGATGCTCGGGCACACCCTCGAAGACTGTTACGTCTTCAAAGACATCATTGAAGGCATGATCAGGAAGGGAGAGCTCCAGATGGGCGAACACAAGGTGGACCCGCCCCGCCCGCATGAGTTGCCAGTGCTGGGGGCAACCGTAAATATGATATCCTTATACCAACAACTGCCTGAAGAAGTGTCAGATACTTGTACAATGCACACCTATGAGGCATTTGTTCTCGCTCCCGCAGAGAGCCATGGAGATTGGCAGATGGTGCCAAAGAAGACAAGAAGAAAGTCGACATCCCGCCCTACCCCGGGAGTCCGAATTCATGGCGTCACGCCTCAGCCACCACCACCGGTTGTCACCCCGGTCTGGTATGAAACTGCTCCTCAGTTGGTCCTCCGAAGAATGACTGACAACAGGAAGAAGCCACTCTTGTTGCGGATGCACATGCAAGTCAGCCCGGTGGTTAAACGGCTGCAGGCAATCATTGACGGGTTAGAAGAATATGAACAACCCAAGATCCAGCCAGTGCGGCTGAAGGAATATGTCCCCTGGGAACATTTTGAATCCTTAAAATTGGCTGAAGAAGCTGAACCCGAAACACAAGAAACCGGCATATGGGATGAACTTCCCCGAGAACAGCTTCCAGCTGTAAAAGAAGAGAAGAAGAAAAAGGAGAAGAAGCTGAAGAATAAAATGAAATGCAACATTTTGTCTTGCAATACCTTGTCGGCCTTGTTCAACATGGCACAAAACTCTGAAGAGGAGGGAGAAGAAGAAATATGCTTCGCACCTACCGAAGCAAACCAAGTCGAGGCCTCTACTTCCCAACATGTCACCAGGTCTGGGAGAAGGTGGGGACGTTTGCCCCCGGCCAATCACAATATTATATTCAGGGGCGAGCGGCCATACCAAATCCCCGAACCTGAAGTGAAGGGCGCAGCAATCCCGCCTCCATCGGGCTTGTACCCTGAAGATGCAGCAGGCGAAGTGGTACCCTCGTTCGCCGAATTTTTGCTCGCGAAGAAGAGCAAACAACCATACCAACAGCCCGGGTCCAAGGCCAAGAGCACTCTTACCTCCACCTCGGGAATGCCCCCTCTGGCAAATAAAGATGATGAGGGCGCCACCCCTGTGGCTCAGCCCGTGCAAATGAAAGAACCAGCCGACCAAGCAAGCCGGAGTCGGGCGGCCCCCGAAGAAGATAAACTATCTTCCCCGCCGACTCCTCCGACACCAGAACATGGCACGCATAGCAAAGCCGAAGAAGCAAAGTTAGCTAACGTCCGAGCCGGCTCTCGGATATTGAAACAATTGAAAAGAATCCCAGCAAGATTCAGTGTCTGGGAGATACTCTCCCTGGATGAGGAAACCAGGCAGGCTGTCATTGCGGCTCTGCAAACCCCGGCGCATTATGAAAGCTATTTTGCTGAGTTGCAGTTGGGAACAACCATCACCTTCACCGAAGAAGACATGCTCTTTCCTTCGGTCAGCCACAACAGACCCTTGTACATGAGGGGGCAGTTGAACGGCCAGCCTATAAATAGGATCTTGGTCGATACAGGGGCAGCAGTAAACATACTCTCCTACCAGGTTTACCAGAAACATTACTTCAATGTGCACCTGATCAAGGTCAGGGATATGAAGATAACTGGGTTCAACCAGAAGTCTGAAGTTCCCATGGGTGTAGCAGAGTTCGAGCTGTCACTAGGAGACTTCACCACCAAAGTGCAGTTCCACGTCATCAACTCCGATACCACATATAAAGCATTGCTCGGCCGACCGTGGCTGCATCAGAATCGGATAGTGTCTTCAACCCTGCACCAGTGCATTAAGTACTCCCGAGATGGAAAAGAAGAAAGAATATTCGCAGACTTACACCCCTTTGAGGTGTTTGAATGCCACCTGCTCGATGCTGCACTTTACATGGAGGAGCCGAAGCAGAATCCCCAGCCGACTCAAAGCAAAGGGAAGGAGATAGCAGAGGACGACGACTGGTTCCCTCCACCACCGCCCGACTATGTGGCACCGCAGGAAGTGTCACACATTTCTAAAGTTGAAGGCGTGGTTCGAGCCATCCCCTCAATATTTACCTCGAGACAGGAGTGCCGAAGCTCGAGATTTACCTGGGTATGTGAAGGTCCCTCCAGGGATCATGAAGCCCCCCACAGACTTAGACTGTCAAACAGTCGAATTCTTGAAGATCTGGGAGGTGCCCAACCCAGAGGGCCCACCTACGATATTCTATGTGGCTGATGAACATCCAGTGAAAGGGGATGATGATTGTAAATTCCCCGAAGAAATCTGTGACCCGGTCGGCCCAATCATGGGACTTCCGGATATATCCAGCAGAGTGGTGAAAATGGCTAGAGGGCAACAATTGCCCTTCTTTCAGACCGAAAGTCGGAATCAAATGTTCAAGAAGCTGTGGTATCCACCGAACCTGGATAGGGAGCTCCTGAAGATTACCCAGCACCCTGGGTTGGGTTTCTCAGCAGAAGAATTCTATGAAGCAAACATGATAGCCGTCTCAGCTCTAGTTGGCGACGGTCCCCCAGAAGACACAGATGCACTAGAAACCAAGGGCAAAGAGCAGAATATGACTTCAGCCGACAAAGCTCAAGATGAAGAAGTGTTCCTCCAGAACCCACCTCTAAGCAAGGATATAGAGGGGGTGCCATCGACTTCCGAGGCACCACTCCCAGATAGTCACGGTGGCGGGGTGCTGCCACCTCCACTTGATGCCGAAACGGAAGATAGCAGTCCAAGCTACACTCCAGATTTCTCCCTTTGTGACCCTGTTATGCTCGCAATATGTTATGAGCAGCAGCAGGAGATTGAGATGTTGAAGGCACAGTTGGCCAAGATGATCAAACTACTGTCCGGTCTTACCGAGGGTATCCACCTCCGGGAGGGCAGATCCATGAACTCGGGGGGCTCCTATGCCACCACGGCAAGATGGGAGAATCAGTACCTGACCACCAACTTTAGTACTTTTATGCACTCAAGGAGGAAGGTGAAAGAAATAGCCGGTCCTTCAACTAGCCGGCCGGCGGAACGAGTCCTCACGTTGCAGGAGAAGATGAAGAAGCCTTATTCCTTCCCGAGGGATAAAACTCGGGAGATCTTTAAATGGGCTTGCCACTATAGCAGGGTTACCTTGCCAAAGTCCAAAAGGCCAGAGGATGCTACAAGGAGTGATGACCCTAAATTCTGCCTCTACCATCGAATCCTTGGCCACCCTATAGAAGATTGCTATGTCTTCAAGGATATCGCCCAGAACCTGATCAACAGAGGAGAATTGAAGATGGAGGATTATGAGGTGAAGCCCCCACAACCCCATGAAGCAGCTGTCCATGAAAAGGGAGTCCATGTGGTTTCCCTCCTCGCAGAGGTCACAAGCCCGGCCGGTGAAAGATGTCCTGAAGCAGATTTCCCTCAGCCTGACTCCACCTTGCCCTCACTGCTCGGCGGGTTACATCAGGAAATTGAAAGGCTGGAGAGCACCTAGCCGAAATAAGTATGCACTGGTTTGACCCAGCAGGGGACATCCTCCCTCAGCGATACAGTCACTCAAGCCCGGAGCACTTCCTCGTGACCAGGGCAGAACTCTACAGCCACAGGCAAGAAGATGATGAGCCCGTCCTGGACTACATCAGAAAGTGGAGAAGCCTATATGTGAGATGCATCTCCCCGTTAAGCCACGAGGTTGCCACTTGGGCTTGCGGGGAAAGTCTAAAGAAGGATATTCAGCAGCGGATGGTCGGCCTTAACGTCCACTCCCTTGATCAGTTGGCCATAATAGCGGCTGATATTGAAGCCTTCCCGACAAAATACCATCCTGCCATCACCCTGGCAAGGCAAGAAGACAAACCCGGAGGTGTCAACTTCCGCACTTCTGGGCATTCGAAGGAGAAGACAAAGGAGGTAGCCAATCCTTCAACCAATCAACCGGCCTCGTTGCGAGAGAAAATGAGGAGGCCTTATTCCTTCCCAAGACACAAAACTCAGAGGATTTTTGAATGGGCTTGTCGTTACGGCAAGATTACCTTGCCAGAATCCAAAAGGCCAGAGGATGTCGAACGAAGCGACGACCCCGAATTCTGTCCTTATCATCGGGTGCTGGGGCATCCTATTGAAAATTGTTATGTATTCAAAAATATCGCTCAAGGCCTAATCAGGAAGGGCGAACTAAGGCTGGGAAAATATGAAGTGTACCCACCGCGTCCGCATGACGTGGTCGCTTATAGAAGCGGGGTCCACATGATCTCTTTGCTCACGGAGGTCGCAAGCCCCACCGATGGAAGATGCCCGGAAGCCAGTGAAGCACCCCTTTCAACCCCTCTGAAAGAAGATGACAAAGCCCTGCCACTAAGCGGGGTGGTACAAGAAGACATCTATGATGCCCTCGAGGCTGAAGAAGACGATGAAGGCTTCATCGACTTGCAACCGGCTCCCCCGGAGATAGAAGATGGTGGCCAAGCCACTGTTGATGAGCTGATCGAAGTGGATCTGGGTACAAAAGATGACCCCAGACCAACATTCCTCAGCGCCCTCCTTCTCCCAGAAGAAAGAGAGCGATACATCAAGCTCCTACAAGAGTTCCGAGACTGTTTTGCTTGGAACTACAAAGAAATGCCGGGCCTCAACCCGGCCATTACCCAGCATATGTTGGCCATTGACCCCAAGGCCGAACCAGTGAAGCAGTCACCCCGGCGAATGAGGCCAGAACTGATAAGCCAAGTTTGCAAGGAAGTCGACAAGCTCATAGACGTCGACTTCGTAGCAGAAAACCAGTATACCACCTGGCTGGCCAATATTGTGCCCGTCAAGAAGAAGAACGGCCAGATCCGGATATGTGTGGACTTCCGAGACCTGAACAAGGCTTGTCCGAAAGATGATTTCCCGGTGCCCATCACTGAAGTCATGATCGATGCCACCACTGGCCATGAAGCCTTATCTTTCATGGACGGGTCGTCCGGATACAACCAGATATGGATAGCCGAACATGATAGAATTCATACGGCTTTCCGATCACCCAAGGGGATATTCCACTATAAAAGGATGCCTTTTGGCCTCAAGAATGCTGGCGCCACTTATCAAAGGGCGATGACCAAGATATTTGATGAATTGCTCTATGAGAAGGTCGAATGCTACATCGACGACTTGGTTGTCAAGACCCAAAAGAAAGAAGATCACCTGAGTGACCTCAGGGTTATATTTCAAAGGCTCCGACAATACGAGTTGAAGATGAACCCACTGAAGTGCGCCTTCGGCGTTTCCAGTGGGAAGTTTCTGGGCTTCATTGTCCGATATAGGGGGATTGAAATAGACCCCTCCAAGATAAAGGCCATTCAGGAGCTGCCGCCTCCGAAGAACCTGACGGAACTGCGATCACTGCAGGGTCGATTGGCCTATATCCGCAGGTTCATCTCCAACCTGTCCGGCCGATGTCAACCATTTCATAAGTTGATGATGAAAGATGCGCCATTCGACTGGAATCAAGAATGCCAGAAGGCTTTTGATAAGCTAAAGGAATACTTGAAGACCCCACCAGTGCTGGGGGCACCTGTCAAAGGGCGGCCGCTAATTCTCTACATAGCCGCCACCGAATGTTCACTCGGGGCAATGTTGGCTCAAAACAACGACGAGGGAAAGGAGCAGGCACTTTATTACCTCAGTCGAAGACTGGTCGGGGCAGAAGCAAAGTATACCCCGATCGAGAAAGTTTGTCTTGCCTTGGTCTTTGCGGCCAAGAAAATGAGGCATTACATGCTCTCACATGAAATACAGCTGATATCAAGGGCCGATCCAGCCAAACATCTCTTGTCCCAGCCGGCGCTGAAAGGGCGACTAGGGAAGTGGGCCGTCATTTTGATGGAATTTGATATTACATATGTGCCGCAAAAGGCTATTAAAGGCCAGGCGATAGCAGATTTCTTTGCAGCACACCCTGTGCCTGAGAATTCCCCGCTTGTCACGGAACTTCCGGAAGATGAAACACTGGAAGTAGACCAAGTCCGTCAAGCCATATGGCAGTTATACTTCGACGGAGCATCCAGAACGGAGACATCTCAATCAGGGCATGCGAGGATAAGGGCTGGAGCAGGCATCGTCCTCAAATCCCCAGAAGGAGAAGTGTTGCATACGTCGTGTTCGATCAACAAACCGTGCACGAACAATGAAGCAGAATATGAGGCCTTGATTATCGGTCTTCAGATAGCCCTCCACATGGAGATCCGAATGCTGCAGGTGTTTGGTGATTCTATGCTTATTGTCAAGCAGATACAAGGAGAGTTCGACGTCCGGAAGCCCGGGTTACTCCCGTATTGCGCCAAGGCGAAGAAGCTCATGGGGCGGTTCTACTTCATTGAAATAGGCCATGTCGTCCGAAGCCAAAATGCCCAGGCTGATGCACTAGCAAAATTAGCAAGCTCACTGGCGGCCCTGCCAGGCGAATCCCTCAACATAACAGTCATAAATAGGCGCCAGGTCCCCAGCATGATAGAGGAGCCAGGTGACGAAGAAGAATATGAAGCTGCGATAGCAGAAACAACTAACTCTCCTGATTGGAGGGAACCCCTAATGAAATGGTTTGAACACCAAGAATTGCCCAAGCAGAGGGAAGAAAGGATCAGATTGATCAGAACAAAAGATTCTTATGAAGTCAGAAATGGAACTCTGTTCCGAACCATGGCTGATGCCGGAAGAAAGGTGCTCCTCCGATGTATATCCATGGAGGAGGCTTGGATGGTTATGAAGGAAGTTCACGCCGGGTCGGCCGGTGCTCATCAAGCTGGGCCGAAAATGAAGATTGAAGTCAAGAAGCTGGGATATTACTGGCCGACTATGTTCGATGACTGCTGCAAGTATGCCAAGTCATGTCATAAATGCCAGCAGCATGCTGCGATCCCAAGAAGACCTCCAGCTCATTTGCACCCAACGGTGCCCAGTTGGCCTTTTGCTCAATGGGGTACTGATGTTGTGGGCCCGCTCCCCGCGTCTTCAGCGGGATGCAAATACATTCTAGCAGCAACAGATTACTTCTCTCGCTGGGCTGAAGTTGTGGCTCTAAGAGAAGTGACGGGAGAAATCGTGGCCAGATTCGTCCGTCGAAATATCATATTCCGATTCGGCGTGCCCGATCGAATTGTCTCTGACAACGGAAGCCACTTCCGAAACCAAAAGGTCTATAGATTGGCCGATAAATTCAAGATTGATTGGAGGACGTCCACTCCGTATAATCCGCAGGCAAACGGGTTAGCGGAAGCCTTCAACAAGACACTATGCACACTTCTTGCCAAGACGGTCAGCTCTAGCAAGAAGGATTGGGAAGACAGGATGTATGAAGCGCTATGGGCGTATCGCACTGTGTACAAGACCCCGACAGGTTGTTCACCATTCTCCTTGGTGTATGGCTCAGAAGCGGTCGTGCCGATAGAGCTGGAGGTACCCTCACTACGGGTGGCGATCCAGCACGAATTAGTCAAAGATGGCCAAGCCAATATAGAAAGAAGACTGGAGGAGCTCTCCGATCTGGAAGGACGGCGGCTCAGAGCCCAGCAGAACATACAGGTCTACCAGGCCCGTATGACCCGCGCCTTTGACAAACTCGTCAAAGAACGTGAATTCAAGATGGGAGACCTAGTCATGGTCAAGCGAAGAGAAGTCATGGCGGCCAACCCCAAAGGCAAACTGAATGAAAACTGGATAGGACCTTATGTGGTCCAGAAAGTCTATGAAGGCGGTGCTTATGTCATCGTCAACCACCGGGGGGAAATTCAATTCCCACCACTCAATGGGAAACACCTGAAGTTATACCATGCGCCGCTTCCCCAGCTCGGCGATCAACTGAAACCATTACCCCACAATGAAGAGGATTCCATCATGGAGCTTTTTACATAAAACATCCGAAAACTCAACTCGGCGCCCATGGCCCTCCGAGGCCTCAACCGAGCAGCATGGCGTAGACCTTCCGTCTAAGCCGATTAAACCCGATTCCATTGCGTTGACATAAACCCAATGTCGACGATACTATCACACCTTTGTGATCCGGTCCCACCGTGATCATCAAAAAAAAAAGAAAAGAAAAGAAAGAAAGAAAGAAAAAAAAGAAAAAAAAGAAAAAAAAGAAAAAGAAAGAAAAAAAAAGAAGAAGAAAAGAAAAAAGAATGAGAAAGAAGTTGTTCCTTAGTGTTACTTACTCGGCATCTCGCCGAAGCTCCGATTTAGACCTTTCGTCTGGGTCGGAAGAAAACCAAAATCCTTGCGTTGATGCAATCCCAGCATTGACGAATCCACTTACTCGGCACCCTCGCCGAAAGCTCCGGTTCAGACCTTTCGTCTGGGTCGGAAGAAAACTGAAATCCTTGCGTTGATGCAATCCCAGCATTGACGAATCCACTCTACTCGGCACCCTCGCCGAAAGCTCCGGTTTAGACCTTTCGTCTGGGTCGGAAGAAAACTGAAATCCTTGCGTTGGTGCAGTCCCAGCATTGACGAATTTACCTTACTCGGCACCCTCGCCGAAAGCTCCGGTTTAGACCTTTCGTCTGGGTCGGAAGAAAACTAAAATCCTTGCGTTGATGCAATCCCAGCATTGACGAACTCACCTTATGCGGCACTCTCGTCGAAAGCCCCGATCCAGACCTTTCGTCTGGGTCGGAAGAAAACTGAAATCCTTGCGTTGATGCAATCCCAGCATTGACGAATCCACCCTATGCGGCACCCTCGCCGAAAGCTCCGGTTTAGACCTTTCGTCTGGGTCGGAAGAAAACTGAAATCCTTGCGTTAATGCAATCCCAGCATTGACGAATCCACCTTATGCGGCACCCTCGTTGAAAGCTCCGATTTAGACCTTTCGTCTAGGTCGGAAGAAAACCAAAATCCTTGCGTTGATGTAATCCCAGCATTGACGAATCCACTTTATGCGGCGCCCTCGCCGAAAGCTCCGATTTAGACCTTTCGTCTGGGTCGGAAGAAGATTGAAATCCTTGCGTTGATGCAACCCCAGTGTCAACGAACCACCTTTGACGGCGCCTAAGGCCTTTCTGGGGCCTCAGCCGTGCGATCCGATCTTGACTTTTCACCCAAGTCAGAGAAACTTGAACCCCTCCTTCTTGCTTCGGCATTCCACCATGCCGTCGACCAAACCTCCACTCAGATATGCCAGTCCGTGTGCATGTGCGGTGAAGCGATCCCCTCATCCCTTCGCTGAAGGAGTGAGCGCTTTCCCGTGAATTTGCACCGGACTAGCATCCCACTGGCTCGGAAGAACAGACGTCCTGTCGAAGAACTCTACACTCGCGATCCCCGCGCACTCATCCCTCGCTTGCGCCACCCGCGAGTGGGGGGCATTTGTGGACGTCGAAAAATGTCAATGATGATCATACGGCATGCACGTCTCGACACTCGAGAGCAAGCCGAAGATGAAAATGCCAAATAAACCTCATGCCTCGCCCGATCAGGATGAGGACTCGCTTGGTGGTCCGCTAGCCGATGAGGGAGCCCCCCGGGTGGAAGATATGGCCACAACTCTACAGCCGGCCGTGTCGAGAGCTGAATCAAAGAAGAGTCGGGGACTCCGACACAGCCCGACGTGCACCGAAAGTCACGCAGAGTCTGGGACCGGGCCCCAAAGGCTGCGAATGGAACATTGTAGAGGTCATACATAGCAACCGGAACCTTCCGGGAATGTCGACATTCACGTAAAATGGCCGCGACTTCGAGAAGAATCGTTTAGTGCTTAAAACGGCACGAGGAGGCTTTAAAACGGCGCGCCTTAAAACGGCGCGCCCCCCCCTTAAAACGGCGCGCCCCCTTTGGGATGTGGCGCCGTTTTAACCCATTTTCTTTTCATTGGCTACACGGCGCGCCCCGAAGCCCCCCTTTGATGCTTAAAACGGCGCCCCTTTGAATATGGCGCCGTTTTAACCTTTTAACCCCTTTCTCTGAAGCGCTTCCTGGCGAGCAACCGACCCATCCCATCGGCATTACGGTCCCCTGTTTCCTGGGAACTGCACGACGACGAACAAGCCTGAAATGGCTAAAACGTCTGCTTCGATCCGTTGGGCATCCAAGCATGTTCTTTAAATGGAAACTCTCGAGCCACGCACTGTCGAATGCTTGCTCCGTCAGCCGGCCGCCCATTCCCCTGCCAATGATGAAAGCAAACGTGGCTAGCGGTGTACATGCCAGCGAAGGAGGAGGCCATGCCTCTGCCCCTCTCCCGGTCACACTGTAGCTGCGGCGGAGGTGACGTCCACGACAGCGGCATTCGACACGGTGACCCCGGCAACGTTAGCAACGGTAACTGCGGACAGAACAAAAGCCATAGAAATGGGAAGCTTGCTCCCCTGCTCTCCATATAAATACAAGCCCCAGGCAAGAAGCAACGAAAGAGGAGGGACGCTCTACTGGCGGTGAAGCCCTGCTCCGAAGTGTGAAGAGAGATAAGAGGGTGAAAGAAAGAAGGAGAGGTGAGGGGAAGAGAGCTCGGTTCCCCCCTTTGTCTTTGCATTTCCTTCTACCCCTTTGATTTCCTTTTGGTGATCTTCACATGTAGACCTTTGTCTTCGTATTCCCTTCAATGTAATCGGAGTTCGGTCTGTTGTGAATGAAAGGAAAACTCCCCTTTGGGAGATCTTGATGCCTCAATCCCCCTCAATACTCAGCCCATAGTGGCTCTTTTTTTCTACCGCCGTGTTCTTGTGTCGACTTCGGCTCTCACGTGGTCTTCAGCCACGCGATCACGGCAACCCTCGGGTCGTCGGAGTTCCTTTGTAGGCTGGCCCTCAGGATCTCCGGCCCCGAACGGGGGAGTCAATACGATCGCAACAACCCATGGGTCACCGGTTTCCCTTGTAGGCTAGCCCTCGGGATCTCCGGCCCCAAATGGGGTAACTTTACTGGTGTCGTTGCTTAGCACGCACCGGGATGTTTCGGGGCCGTCGGAGTTCTCTCCGCATGGCGCGCCCCATATTTTTCCCCCAGACCCTTCCGATCTAGGGGAGGTGCTGCCCGATTTTCGTCAGGGTCAAGAACACCAAGAACAATGAATGAATGTATCATAGAATTTGCCTACGGGTGAAAGAAAAGAAACACACAGTAAAACTCTGTGAACTGAACCCCCCGAATAAAACACTTAAACCTCTTGCTCATTCACCTTAACAAACCATCAACGATGCTTAAACCTTCATCCTATTGATCTAGGGTGTCAATTGAACAATTAATCTAACTATTGATCCTTCTGTAGGCCATAGAATCAAGAACAGAAAGCAAAACAAGTCCACAGAACGAAACGATGTCCCGGCGTGGCCTAATCCGGCGCTGTCACCCCTCACCGCGCCGATTTAACACCTCTCTCGTACCCCCCATCTCCATTTACACCTTAAAACGGCGCCCCTTATCCGGCGCGCCCCCCGTCTCCATTTACATCTTAAAACGGCGCCCCTTTACCGGCGCGCCCCACCCTTGAAACCCCTTAAACCGGCGCGCCCCAACCGGCGCGCCCCATGGGTACCTCCACCCGGCGCCCCCCCCCCCCTTTACTGCCTCTATCCGGCGCGCCCCCCTTACTGCCTCTATCCGGCGCGCCCCCCTTGACTCATTCTGCAACCGGCGTGCTTCATTAAAAAAAAGGGGGGAGGGAATTAACTAAGTAGGAAGAAAAGGCTTGAATTGATGAATAAAGCGAAGGAAGAGAACTAAACCCAAAAAAAAAACGAAAGGAATTCTATTACCCGCGCCTTAACCAAATTTTGTTCCGGGGGCGCTGCCCCCGAAAACCCCCGCAAGGGGCGTTGCCCCCTTGACCCCCACGACCTGACCGGGCAGGTCGAACCCCGCGACCTGACCGCGCAGGTCGATCCGCGTGCGAGGGCGCACATTGTCGAGTTTTGGTCTTACACTGAACGACCCGCTCCCCCGGACTGTGTAATGATGCCCCGTGGTATCGGACATGGACCTCGGGATCCCCGACATGGTCATGATCCGTGCACCTCTTGGGCCGATAGTTCATCAAATTGACCCACTTCTTCCGGGATCCGATCCCGCACCCACATGAAACGTGCCGTACCTACGGTAGATATCCGAATGTCTTTGTTGTTACCTTCGATGCTTCGAATATGAACTCTCGACCGAATACTGGATGGTCCTTAGTGACTGATATATATATATATATATACCGGGATCTAATCCCGCACTTTCATTAAATTCGCCGCACTCGCAGCAAGTATTTGTACGGTTTTTGAACACCGTTTTACATACCGACGCGGAGGGTTTAAATCATGTCAACCCAACTCGCATGCTTTAATGAAAAACGATCTTTAGGTCATTTGACCCCTTTTCTTGGCGATTAATCAGAGGTCTTCCCCTCTCCGAGGGGATGTAATTAACGTCGCGGCCTTTATGGCGCGGCGGGTCTCCAGTCCCGACCCGATATCCACAATCGTCTGATCAGTCAGATGGAGCGCACCCCGGGCTTCGGACCACTCCAGTCTCGAAGCCCGAACACATTGTCACCTAGGTGACTGGCACGCCCTCGCACTAGATAAACCAATAAAAAGACCACCGATATCCCGATACTTTCACACACGAAACCTAGTGCGTTCCACAAGCTGGCACGCCCGGTGGGACAGATGATCTCGAATCAATATAACCACCGATATCCCGATACCTTTACACTCGAAATTCTAGTGCGTTCCACAAGCTGGCACGCCCGGTGGGACAGATGATCTCGAATCAATATAACCACCGATATCCCGATACCTTTACACTCGAAACCTAGTGCGTTCCACCAGCGTGTTCTTCAGGTCGCGCTATCTTCGTATAGCGCGATATCAGACAGGTAGCGGGGTTTATTTAGATTCGTTCCTTCCTTGCTCCAAGGCCGGCCAGGGTGCAAGGGCTCCACGCATCAATCTTCTAGTGCCTGCAAACAATAATAAACAACAAACAGAAAGCCCATTAAATTGAGATTTGAGTAGAATCTGCCCCTATTCTTAATCAAAAGCATGTAAAAAGGGGGCTCGATTACCTGGGGGTTTGGGTTGTTTTAAACCCCTATATTAGGGCCAAAAGATGGGTGTGATGTGTGTGAATGCATGTATTTTACAAAACGAGAATTTTGAAATCAATATGCTATGTATGCAGAGATTAAACTCAACGAATTAAGGAAGAAAAGAAGAACGGGGAAGAACACAAGCATAGCCCTTAAATACTCCCTTAGATGTGCGAGAAGCAAGGAGCTATTGATCTGGAACTAGGAGCATCCTTCTCCTCGTCACTGCCCTGAGTTGCATCCCTCACAAACGACGGCCAAAGGGTTCAATTTAAAGGAGGAAGATCGAACACAAACCCTAGGTCGGAGTTTGATTCAATCCGATGACTTGGCGGCTCAAATCGAGGTAATCTTGCCGATTAAGGAGGGGAAAAGGTTTCTGCTAGGTTTAGAAACCTTCCTGGATAAGAAACACAGTCAGCAGCTTACCAGATAAGGACTCTGGATCGAAAGAAGGGAGTCCGGGTTGGAAAAGGACTCTGCCTTATAACGCGCTATACAAGCATAGCGCGTTAATGAAGAATGCGCTATGACGATATAGCGCGATAACTAAAGGCCCAGGAAATGATTTTAAAAAAAGAAGAAATATCCTTTGGGCAGCCATTAATCAAATGTTGAGTGAGAATAACATCCAAAGTAGATGCTACAACAATCAAATGTCAAGAAATAACAACTGCTCAAATGACAACTTCAATTAGATCCACCACGCGCTATGAACAAGAAAGCGATAAGAGCGGATAGCGCGGGGATGTCAAACTCGAGATGAGATCCAAGGTATGGAATTGAAATGTTGGGCCAAGAAGGGGAGAAATCCCAAAAAATCAACCAATTAAGGATCAATTGGGGCATCAACTAGGAGAACAAAGAAAATGCTCAAATTATCGGCCAAAATTGGGTGTCTACAGATGCCCCTCCTTGATATCCGCTTTACAGGGGAGCGAAACGGAGGTGAAACGGAGGCAAAACGGAGACGACACGGAGCGGTAGTGACGGTGAGATGAAGTGAAAATGCAGGGGAGCAGACCGATAAGTGGATATTAAGGAGAAAAAGACACCCATCACAACCGACAAATGATAGGAATAATCCAGAAAACTCCGAGCTAACCACAAGATCAAGCTAGCATCAGTGACTCCCGCCTAGAATGATAGGCACGGAGCAAAGAAAAGGGAGCTGATCAACCTCTTGCACAAAAGAGGCACCCGCAGTGTGTAGCAACTACGAATTTCACTCAATTAGTGGAATAGACGCGAGCCCGGCGGATCCATCGACGCCATCGTGCGGTTCACAGCTAATGAGTGGATCAAAAGAAGGAGATTGGATTAAAAAGTGATAAGCAAATTCTAGGCAAGGGTCACATCGACCAGCGAGATCCAGTGCTTAACTGGGAGCAATCTTTCAAATTCGGAATGGACTTGAATTCCTTGTTCAAGAATAAAAGCAAACATGATCCTTAAGTAGGAAGAAGATAGGGAGATTATGAATGCGAAAAGAGGCATGATGCATGCAGGGCTAAAATAAAAAGAAATCATCAAAACAAATGCCAAGAAGAGATAAATATAAGATACTCAAGGATAATATTGCTAAATCAAACAGATTCGGGTCAAGAATTATCCGCAACCACGGCGTGCGAGATGAAGTCTATCGTCCCCAAATTGGTTTTGACCTAACGGCCTATTCGACGATTAACTGCATGTTTCTAGATCATCACTGTTTTTGGTAGAGGGGAACTCAAATCCCGAAACATACAGAGAACCAGTCGGTCCTTGAGATAATATAATAATATAAATAGCATATAGTAATGCAATAAAAGAAGGGACAAAGAAATACTTACCTAATGGCGTGCCATATGTTTCTTTTCTTTTCTGCAATCTCAATATTAAGCAAATTCAAGCAAATTCAAGCATATGCAATCTCAATGTTAAGCAAATTCAAGCAAATTCAAGCATATATAAACTCAATGTTAAGCAAATTCAAGCATCATATACAAACAAATGAACATAATCCACTCTCATCATATGTTCACATGTCATTCCTCTTCTCTCCCCCCTTCCTTCTATTTTTATTTTTCCTTTACTTTGATTATCGCGCTATGTATCCATAGCGCGACAGTGTCGCGCTATGAATATATAGCGTGTCATCTACCCGCAGGTTTTCAAAAACCACCCCCCCTTCTATTATTTCAAACTTGCTCTTTCCCTCTCCCTACTCCCTCTCTCGCCCTCTCGCCCTCTCACAGCCTAGCCCCCCCCATTTGCATCAGTCGGATGGAGAGAGACGCCCCCCGACGCTCCAAACGGCGCGCCACCCGCGGCCGCCAAAGATCAAACGTGGAAGAAGAACGGGCGCCCTCTCCCGTGGAAGAACATGCCGATTCAGAGGCCACGGTCTCGGCTAGGCTCGAAGGAGATGAAATGAACATCCCCGATGACGAGGCCCAGGAAGTTGAGGGTGCCCCGGCGGTCGAGGAAGCGGCGACAGAGCCGGTTGGAGGCGGGGCGGCCCGAAAGCGGCGAGTGGTAAGAAACCCGCCCTAATCTTGTTTTTATTTTGATTTTCTTGTTTTTTTTCTTTCACATGTGATGAAAACGGAAGGGGAAATGCCCCTCCAGATCAAAATGTAGGGCAGAACGCCCATAGAATAAATTCCGAGAAACGGGGGTCACCCCCTACCTGCAGAAGGAGAACGCGCTATGACGATATAGCGCGACATCTAACAGCATACAAGTTTTTTCATTTTCTGATTTGTCTTTTGTTTGATGATCACAGAAATTGATTATTTCTTCTTTTATGTGGTGTGCAGGGTGTGGAAGGTGAAGTCTGTGCCCGGATTTCTTGGACATTGGTCCGGGCCGCGTACCACGCACTACCGGAGTTTCAAAGGGCCCGTCTCCGCCATATGGGCTTCGGGGAATTTTTGGAGATAGAAGTGCTGAGAGTGGACGTGGGGCTGATCAGGGCTCTAAAAGCCAGATGGGACACGGGATGCAAGGCCTTCCTCTTCCCCTGGGGTCATATGATCCCGACCTTGGAGGACGTCACGCGCATCACCGGGCTGCGGGTGCACGGATCGGCAGTGACGGGCTACACTTACCCAGACTACCGGGAGATGGCGCGCAGGCTGCTGGGCTTGGAGCTAGAGGGTACCGGCCGGACCTCGCTAGTGTCGAGGATCGTCTTGCAGGAGAGTCTCGGCCTGTTCCACACGCAGAGGGAGGTGGGGGAGACTTCGACAGCTCATGAGAAGAGGTTAGAGGCTGGAGCCAGGGAGAGTTTTACGACTGAGGCATGCCCACAGGCAGACATGGAGTTGAGGAGGTTCCTTATTCTGCTGATCGGCAAGCTGCTTCTAGCGACCCAGGGCGACGCAGTGAGCTGCCGATTTCTACCCTTATCGGAGGACCTAGACAGAGTCGGACGATATGCTTGGGGTGCGGCAGTCCTTGCCCACTTGTTTGACAGCTTCGGCATCTCTTCACTCCAGTCTTCACTCGGGGGGTTCTACCCTCTACTTCAGGTTTTCTCTCTAAGCCTTAAACTCCAATGATTAAGTTATACACTTTCTTCTTATATGGATCACATGAGCTTCATTTCAGGTTTGGAGTTATCTATATCTTCCTACCCTCAGGCGCGCCTGGGAGGATCGGGGAGATTTACTGCCCTTGGCCAGACGATGGACCCCTACACGAGATGGCCGGTCTCTGAAGGACCAGGTCACCCACATCCAGGAGACGCTAGACATGATGCCCCACATAGAGGTAAGATTGAATTTTGAAATTGAATTGAATTGAATTATCAGTGGAATCGAGGGCAATGATAAATTGAATTATGCAGGTGGTCTGGACTCCCTATCAGAGGGACATCGGGGTGATGCCTTGTGTGGAGGCGGCCATTCCATACTTTGGGAGAGAGATCTGGTTACATGCCCTCAACCTGGTCGAGCCCCTATATCATAGACTAATCATGAGGACACTAGGGCTCCACCAGGCGATAGTAGAGTTCCCGACCCAGGCGACGGACCCACGACCTGGGCGACGTTTTCGAGGCCTCCAGGGGACAGATGACTGGCGGCAACGAGCTCGAGAGTAGTTGGCAGATTGGAAGAGGTGCGGCCGAGCAGTCCCTGCGGGAGCGGATTCAGATGAGGCCTATCTCCAGGCCTACTCCCAGGCATATGGCAACCGAGTCTATCAGAGTGCTCACGGACAGGTATGCTTTTAATTTATTTGCACTTCCATTATAAAACCTGGTTATTTGATATGTGATCAACATGTGTTTATTGCAGTTTGACACAGAGGGGAGACTGGCCCTGGTACATGGACTCCTCGACTCCACAATCCGGCAGCGCGAGGACCTCCAGCACACTGTTGATGAGTTGGTAAGAACTTGTAATTCAGAATGATTTGGATTTGAATTGCAATTAATGATAATGCTTTCTTTTCAGCGCGAGGAGCTGGAGGCAGTCTGATCCTCGCACGGCGCTTCATCCTCTACACAACCCGTCTGCGACCACACCGAGCTAGAGAGCCAGCTCGCCAGTGCAGTGGCTCAGGCAGAGGTAGCCGAGGCCTCCCTTCAGGAGAGAGTAAGCAATCTATTCTCTTAATCTTGGTTTTGAAAAATTTTATTATTATCAATTATTTACCAAGATCTCGAATGCAGGAGCAGGAGCTGCGCGTACCAGAAGCAGAGCTGAGGTGGCGCGATGCGGAGGAGCTTCCCCGAGATGTAGCAGAGCTGCGCCTTCTCCTCGGGGTGGAGAGGAGTGAGCGGCAGAGAGAGAGAGAGGATCGGGACAGAGAGAGGGAAAGATGGGAGAAAGAGAGAGTGGAGCGGGAGCTTGAGAGAGTGGAGCTACGTACTCGATTAGGGATCACCGAGCAGCGGGCGAAGGATGCGGAGGATCGCTACCGGCGTGGGCGTGAGCGGGCCCAGCGCGAGGGATACTCCCGAGCTTACTCGAGCACAAATTACTTAGTTACCTCCTCTGAGCACCAGAGGAGGGAAGATGCTGAGAGGGGAGCACAGGGTGACAGGGTTTCAGCTTCCCGGGTACAGATGGCTCCTCCTAGGTCTTCGCGGGGAGGACAGGAGGAGGCTGAGAGCTCACGTAGAGGGGGAGACCAGGAGGGTCGAGGGGAGAGCTGAGAGTTTGCTGTACCCATGTTATGTTGTACTCTTTTGACATGTTATAGTGGAATGAGACAGTTCTTGGTACTTGTTGCAGCTTGTGTGATTGCTTTTTTATTTTGCGCCTCTTCAAAAGAATGCCATCAGAAATGCAATTTTTTTGGAATTTTCAAAAATATGCAAATTTTTATAAATTTTTTCGAAAAGAATATTTGAAAATATCATTTTTTTTGAAAATACATGAATTTTTTTTGAATTTCTGACAATGTTTAAATTTTTTCTTAGGATCTTAGCAATATTCAAATTTTTATGGAGTTTTGGCTTTATTCAAATTTTTATGGAGTTTTGGCTTTATTCAAATTTTTATGGAGTTTTGGTTTAGACATTGCTAATGCAGCATCAATGGACGTTTTAAACCACTGGCTAGGGGTTCTTGTTCCTTCCTCTTTTACTTAAAACTGCCCAAAGCCGGGCGTGCATTGAAGGGTGGCGCCCTATAACTGGCTGCCCTTGATAAAAGGTGCCCCTACTAAGGCCATACCCGAGAAACGTTCGGTCTTAGCGGGAGAAGAGAAGAATAATTGGAGATAAACTTTATGCAGGATGGGAGATGTCGAGATTTGAATTCCTTCCAAGGTATTTCCCCTCAAAGAGGTAGTCTGTTGTGCCGGGGCTTTGTGCCTTTGATTTTTAGACCCTTGACATTCATACGACCAGGGTTTTCCCTGCGGGGACTTTGCCACTCTTGACATGCCATAATTCATAATTTTGCGTTTATCGAAATTTCGACTTGATTTTCATAATAGCTCTTTTGGCGAGATGTATATCATGAAAACTCATATGAAAACTCATATTGATTTTGGGTCAAGACTGCCCCTATTTGAGACTCCTCTCGTATTAGGGATTACCCTGGGTGGGTCATCTCATCCGTCAATCTCTTGCCCCTGCATTCGGCCGAGTAAAGAAGAGAAAAGACTTTCAGGAATTCTCATGACATGGCCAAAGTAGCAACGGTGTTTTATCCAAAAGGAGCCGGCTAAAGGGCGCCGTGAAGTGTGTGCGGTGCCCAGCTAAGGGTTGCTCTTAACAAGCGGGGAGAGAATGTTGAATTCCCAGCGCGGGGTTCTTATTAACCAAAAGTGCTGCAACAGCAAGCCTAAAGACTCTTTTTGGAATATTTTAATTAAACAAAAGCCTAAGATAAAGGTCTAAAACATCACTTTCAATTTTGTTAAGAAGCACTTTATTTTGAAAATCCTACGTGAAGTAATGAGATAATGATATCATAACAATACGTACTTACGCCGAAATGTTATCTTGCAACCTTTGTAGAAGCAGCTGTCAGAGGCGAGGTTGATCATCGTGGGATAGTCCTCTTTGGCAAATAAAAAGATTGGAAGCAAAGGATTGAAAGTGGCTTAACAAGAAGGAGTGGTGCTCAGACCAGACTCAGACGAATAAGAAAAAAAAAAGGAAGAGAGGCGAGGGCTAGAACTCCCTCACTAAGGTGTGGAGACCCTGATCACATGAAAGGTCTACAGAAGAAGCGGAGAATTAGAAGGAGGAGTGAGGACTAAAGCCTCGAAAGTAGTGAGAGAATGGGCAGATGCCCAAGGCAGTGGATGTGGAAGAAGTTGGGTCGGACTCATGATTAGGGGGAATTAGAAGAAGGAATTGATAGATGGAAAGAGGCGGATCCGGAGGGTCTGGCGGCAGAGGAGGAAAATCCTGATAGGAGGAATCCGGGGGCTCCGGAGGGATAAAATATCGAGGGACGCGGTGCCCTAGGAAGAAATAAGGAAAAAGATGATGGAAAAGGAAGAAGAAAATGAAGGATGTGATGTCCTGGAAGAGCAGAAAGATGAATCGGAAGAAAGATGGCTGGTCCGGAGGTTCCGAGGGAATGAGATACCGAGGGACACGGTGCCCAGGGAAGAGTGGATGAAAAGGATCAGGAGGGTCCGGAGGTTCCGGAGGTTCCGGAGAGAAATATCGAGGGACGCATTGCCCTCGGAATGGAAAAAGATGATAGAAAAGGAAGAAAAGAATGAAGGACATGATGTCCCGGAGAAGCAAGAGGATAAATTGGAGGAAAAATGGAAGGTCCGAAAGTTCCGGGGGTAGAAAATGGAAAGGGGCGTCATGCCCAAGGGATTGAGAGAGGGGTGAAGGATCTGGAGGTTCCGGGGGAAGAAGATAGAAAAGGGCGCGATGCCCTGGGAGAAAGTCCGGAGGTTCCAGAGGAAGCAAATGGAAAGGGGCGTCACGCCCTGGAAAAAGATAGAAAGAATAAGATGGAGAATCCGGAGGTTCCGGAGGGATGAAATCAGGAAGGGCGTCATGCCCTAAAAGGAGGGGTAAAACACCTGGAGGTGCCAGGGAAATAGCAGAAAGGGGAACGCGATGCCCTAGGGGAAGAGAAAGATCCGGAGGTTCCGGAGGAATGAGATGGAACGGGGCGCGATGCCCAAGAAGGAAGTCCGGAAATTCCGGGAGAATGAGATGAAAAAGGGCGCGATGCCCTAGCAGGATAAAGGAGAAATCCGGAGGGTCCGGGTGCAGGAGTTGGAAAGGGGCGCGATGCCCTGAGAAGAGATTGGAAAGGGGATAATGCCCGAGCAATGAAGATGAATAGGATGGGATATCCGGAGGTGCCGGAAGGCGGGGAAGATACGGGTCCGGAAACCTGGGAAAGAAGAAGTGCAATTGCGTGCAAGAGGATGGATGCGATGAATGCAGTGAATGCGTGAATGCAATGAGATGCAAAGAACATGAAGAATGTGAAGGGCGAGAGGATGAGATCCTCCTCCTTACCCCTGGAGTGGCCCATGAAGAATCGGTGACAGAGGAGAATATGGGTGGAGTTGAATAGAAGGTGGATAAAAGAGTGGAAGGCCCCTTAGTACCAAGATAACTGCCCCTTCACGGCAGTGAAAGTGCATAGCCAATCGGCCCAAAGAAAGAAGCCTCAATAATAACTGACAACCCTCTTGAAGAGTGGAGAGTAATAATGTGAGGGAGTTGGGAAGTTGGGATAGGAAGCATTGTTATGCCCATTGATTGTGGCGTATAAGGAGTGTTGAACAAAATGGGCATTCGCCCCTTGTATGGAAGAATGAATTCAGGATTTGAAAGTTGGAACAAGGGGTGCCCTGCCCTGCCCTTGGGTGGCATCAACGCTTGGCATTCTTTTCTAGCAAGCAGTGGCGGCTTGACCTCTTCAGCCATGCTTGGCACAATAACCCGGATTGGCATCCGGCAAATGAACTCTTGCATCTTGAACTGCACGGCAGTGGCCAAATTCTTCTTTCGCGGCTCTTGATCACCTTCGGCACAAGTGTTTGTAGCAGCGCTCCCCTTCCGAGTAGTAAAGGGAGGTGAAGCGGAGGTGGGAGGCTTCGTGGATGGTGGGGGTGTAGTGGAAGGCGTTGGAGAAAGGATAAGTGGAGGCGGAGGTTCAAACACGTCGAGCTTCTCCCTTTGCTCGGAAGCAGTTTGGGTTGGCTCGAGTGCAAAAAAGGGTTGATCCTGCTCAGGATTAGCCACGGGTAATAGGTTAAGTGGTGGAGTAGGGGTAGTTAGGTTTTGTGTTAAAGGTGTAATGGAGGGTTGAATTGGGGAAAGTTCGACGGTAGGCTCGGTGGAGGCCGATGGTGCGGAGGCTGGCATAACTGGTGGAGGTGTAATTGGTGGACGTTTGGTGCGGAGAAAACGCCGAACGGGGCGAGCAGTGTTAGGAGGAGGAGACTCAAGATGCGTCGGCGTGGGTGATTGAAGTACCGACCCATCATCGTAACACCAAGAAGTCTGAGAAACAGGGGTTGGATTAGGGACGGTGGCTTCATCCTGAGCAGGGGGTTCATCAAATGATAGTGGGGGAAGTGGGAAGCGAAGGAAACTCGGGAGGGGTGCCTGCAAAGCTTCATCGTATGTTGCCTCGAATTCTCCAATTGCCGGTTCTTCATCATCAAATTCAGGTGGACACCGTAGTGGAGGCGTGTATGTGGATGGAGGAATGTAATGGTATTACAGATGATGTGGTGAATGCAAGTGTGAATGCGTAGGCGGAGGCGGAAGGCCATATGAATGAAGTGTGCGGACGGGTGGAGGGCGGACGATGTCCACTTGAGCATTGAAATCTGCCGGCTCTTGCTTGCTTGAACTGCCGATACCATAGTCATCCATCCTATCTTTCCAATCTTTCTCTATTTTTGTAATATCATTCAGAGCGGCATGAAGGGGATTGATTGGAGTAGGAGGAGCGGGCCGTGGGCTCGTAACCCTCTTTAATTGTTCCTCCAAAGAAGTGACCTTGTCAAGAAGAGTTTGTTGGAGGGGTGTGACTTCAGCAATAGAGGGTCGGCAAGTCCCTGAAGGAGGGGTGGCATAAAAATGCCGGGGAGGGGAATTAATGGGCCGTCCCGTAGAAGAACTCGGATGGGCCGGATTGCAAGGAATAAATGGGCCTTGGGGCCGTGGTGGAGGAGGGATAGAAGGAGGCGGATGTCGGACCACCCGAGGAGGAGGGTGAATAGAAGGAGATGGGTGATGGGCCACCCAATTAGGAACATGAGTAGGAGAGGGAGGTGGGTGATGGGCCACCCGTGTAGGATTGGAAGGAGGATGAGAAGAATGCGATGAGTGAGATGTACCCTCAACAGCGGCCTTAAGGGCTTGGATTTGTTGAGGGGTGAGATGATCTAATGCATGCAAGATTTGGGAGACCTTCTCATCATTGGGAGGAGACGATCCCGAAGGAGCAGTGGCTCGCAATTGAGTAGGGGGGCCATAAGATTGGACATTGCCCATGGGTCGGGCATGACCATAAAAATGAGAATGTGGTCCCTTGAAGATATGGCGAGAATTTTGATGAACATGTTGAGATTGAGGGTTATAAGATGTGCACGGTTGTGCATCCTCATGAATTGAATTAAACATGTTGGTTTTCTTATCATGGTAAGCCATTATGCAATCAATGTTCAAAATAATTTGCAAAGAAACACACAAGTTGGAATGGTTACCGTTGATTTTTATTTGTTTTATCCTTGGTGAATTAAAGATTTTATGCAAATTGATATAATCACTCAAGGGGTGAATCTAGTTTCAAATGTGGTTTAACTCCGGTGCCAACTAGGAACACTCTCTCGCCGTGTATGGCCAACTAAACCCGGTACTTCAAGGGTACAACCTGCCCGGCGACCGTGAGGGAATCCACGGGTGCGGGGACTTACGGAGGCTTGGTTTAGGAATTTCCGGTCCAAAGAGACGGAATGCTCAATGGAGGGTCCTTCCTTCACCAAGAGGGTGTGTGAAATCCTAATGCAGAGAGAGGAGGTCTCCCAAACCAAATGCAAAGATGAATGCAATGCTATGGAAAAATATCTAAACTAGAACAATAAAAAGGATAATAGATGAAAGAAGTGAATATACAACAGGAAGTGTACAATGATGCAACCAGAGAAGATGGCAATCAGAACCCCGACAGAGGATGTAGGTGAAATATCCTCTGGTGATAGACGCGCTATATGTCCATAGCGCAATCTTCTAGAAAGCGCTATGGATAGATAGCGCGACCAATGACAGAGGTGGGGGAAACCCCAAAAGCCAAATAATCACACACACTTACGAATTGACAAGCAGGCAACTAGCAGAATGAACGTGGTGGCACAAAGGGTCCCACCGTGATCGCCAATTTGTAGATTCTAAAATTTAGAAGTACCCCCGAATTGATAAATAATGAAGATTTTGGGCAAGATATAGAACTAAATTAATGATACAAAAGGGGATGCTCATATGCAACAATTAAGATCCGTGATCGCCACTGAGGCCAGAAACATGCTAAACCATAAGAGATTAGGATAGGGGCATGTTACATACCTCAGAAATTCATGAAGGGCAGCCGTGGGCCTGGATATTAACGCGCTATATCGTCCTAGCGTGTTCTTCAGGTCGCGTTATCTTCGTATAGCGCGATATCAGACAGGTAGCGGGGTTTATTTAGATTCGTTCCTTCCTTGCTCCAAGGCCGGCCAGGGTGCAAGGGCTCCACGTATCAATCTTCTAGTGCCTGCAAACAATAATAAACAACAAACAGAAGGCCCATTAAATCGAGATTTGGGTAGAATCTGCCCCTATTCTTAATCAAAAGCATGTAAAAAGGGGGCTCGATTACCTGGGGGTTTGGGTTGTTTTAAACCCCTATATTAGGGCCAAAAGATGGGTGTGATGTGTGTGAATGCATGTATTTTGCAAAACGAGAATTTTGAAATCAATATGCTATGTATGCAGAGATTAAACTCAACGAATTAAGGAAGAAAAGAAGAACAGGGAAGAACACAAGCATAGCCCTTAAATACTCCCTTAGATGTGCGAGAAGCAAGGAGTTATTGATCTGGAACTAGGAGCATCCTTCTCCTCGTCACTGCCCTGAGTTGCATCCCTCACAAACGACGGCCAAAGGGTTCAATTTAAAGGAGGAAGATCGAACACAAACCCTAGGTCGGAGTTTGATTCAATCCGATGACTTGGCGGCTCAAATCGAGGTAATCTTGCCGATTAAGGAGGGGAAAAGGTTTCTGCTAGGTTTAGAAACCTTCCTGGATAAGAAACACAGTCAGCAACTTACCAGATAAGGACTCTGGATCGAAAGAAGGGAGTCCGGGTTGGAAAAGGACTCTGCCTTATAACGCGCTATACAAGCATAGCGCGTTAATGAAGAATGCGCTATGACGATATAGCGCGATAACTAAAGGCCCAGGAAATGATTTTAAAAAAAGAAGAAATATCCTTTGGGCAGCCATTAATCAAATGTTGAGTGAGAATAACATCCAAAGTAGATGCTACAACAATCAAATGTCAAGAAATAACAACTGCTCAAATGACAACTTCAATTAGATCCACCACGCGCTATGAACAAGAAAGCGATAAGAGCGGATAGCGCGGGGATGTCAAACTCGAGATGAGATCCAAGGTATGGAATTGAAATGTTGGGCCAAGAAGGGGAGAAATCCCAGAAAATCAACCAATTAAGGATCAATTGGGGCATCAACTAGGAGAACAAAGAAAATGCTCAAATTATCGGCCAAAATTGGGTGTCTACGTACAACTTCTAGTGGGTATATACTCCCATCACACAACACGTGACTCTCTTGACTCTAGATTTGGTTTCTCATCAGCGAGGATGTGGCTCTTCGGGTGGTTTCTACGTACTTTTCCCTACTTTGAGATTTAGGGTTCCCGGTAGAGTTATTGAGGTTTCACCCATAGACAGTGCAGGGTTCACGACGGCGAGGTTGTAACTGTACCCTTGGACCACGTGGTCTTGGTTAGGCCTTCGTCAGTGAGGATGGGCCCTCACGATAGAGGTATCATGGTCCCTTTTTCCAGTACTATAGTCGGGGTTTGGGATTGGTTCGGAGGTTCTGACTTTGGGATCGGGGTTTACTTTCTGTTGCCATTAGGAGTAGCTTATAGAGTCATGGGTCCACCGACTACCATCGTTACTATTCTTGCTACGGTTGCTACTTCCATCGTTATTGTTGCTGTTGCTACTCCTGATATTATTATTGTTGTTATCGCTACTATTTACCGCTGTTGTTTCATGGTGGGGATCCGTGGGACACCTACTTGTAGATATATATTTCTCCTCTCCTCACTTGGTGGATGATAGGTTATGAATAAAGCAATAATATCAGGAGTAAACAAACAAAGCGCAGTGAGAGGAGGGAGAAAAAACAGAGAGTGACCGTTATCGCCACCAAAGCGCAGCACGTGACTAGCGTACCGTACTTTGGAAAGGAAAGGGAGACACTCGCCTGGATGCAGCACTGGGAGGATGCGCGGTCGGTGAAGAACCGCCTCAACGATACACGGTCCTATGATAGACCGCCTAAGAGTGCTGCCGAACGCGCGGGAAGATGAGCTCCTGGAGGATGGATGGCTTTAAGTGAACCGCAGAAGAAAGAAGGGCGGTGCAGAGGACGCCGCTCATCTCCTTGAACGGGCCTAAAGGAACCGCGCCAGCCCACCACGCCAAGAGTTGCAAAAGGGTTCACCTCCACCCTCTCCAGCCGGCCAGAGGGGACGGGCCTCGTGCTGATGAAGTGCTGACCTATAAAACAATGTGGAGACACAGAAGAGACACCCAGATTAGGACTAAATGACGTAGTACGCGTTCATGTACGAAGAATTAAGCATAAACAAATGGATAGGGGGATACCTGGGGGGTTTTAAACCCCTAGGGTGACAAAAACGTGGGTGGGTGTGTGCATGATAATGAGAAGAAAGGGGAACGTAGGGAGAAAACGATGCATGCAATAGATGACGAAGAAATCGAAAAATGATGCTACGACTCGACACACAAACTACTCCCTGAACCGGAGGCTCGTAAGGACGTAGAGAGCCTCCCTCCTTGGTGCTAGGTCGTTCAGAAATGCGGCAGGGCTTCGCCGTCGACCAAAATCTCCCCCCCTCTCGACGTCCGGTCACTAGGGTCTATTTATAGAGCCTAGAAAGCTAGCCTCGAAATCAGGGTTTAGAGCCATTTTCGGGATGAGATTATTAAAGATAAATCGTAGATATTATCATAATCTCTTATCTAGTCGAAACGGCATCAAAAATGGTTAATTATCCACGGAGAAATCATCAAAACAAACTGGGGATAAAGCCATGAATAAAAGAGATAAAAGTCTGTTAAAAAGCCTCATCCGACATGATGAGCGGTCTTACGATAGACCGCGCATCATATAGGCGGTCTTGTTCAGACCGTCTAAGCTGTCGGTGGAAATTCGAAAAATCAGCAAATCAACGCAATTATCTCTCTAACCGGCCGAAACGCCCGCCGTTGGACCCTCAAAGATGCACGGTTCTAGTGAGACCGTTCTAGTGTAGGGCGGCCAATAGACAACCGTGTTACCCTGTCGGTGATAATTCGGATAATTGGATAATTATCTGAGGAAATGGGCGTGCGTAGGACTCTGAGGTATTGATGAGGACATCTCACGACACTCGCTATGGCTCGGGTCGCCTGCACACCCTTGATTTGGGTCGACTCATTCTCATCTTATGTATCTTCCTTTTATTGAGTCTTATCATATGTAATTTTCCTTTTATTGGGTCATGTTGCATGTATTTCCTTTTATTATGTCATGTTGTACTAGTCCATTTCCCCTATTTGGTCTAATTGGGCCCTAATACCTTAGTTTGGGCCTATTGGACTGAGTCTAGGACATGTTTGGTCTTTTGCCTTAAATGGCAGGGTTATCTTTGTCTTGTAAAGATGGGTTGCCTATAAATAGCCCCCATCTCCCTCCATGTACTCACTTTTGATGAAAATATTGAGAATCACTTCATTCCACCTCTCAAGATCTCTCTCTTTTACTCTCTCTCTCTCTCACTCTCTCTCTCACTCTCTCTCTCCCCAAGGGGAGTTCGACCCCCTCTCTCTCTCCTCCTTCCCCCTCACTTATCCCAACCACCTCCACTACCTCACCCACCTCCATTAAGGCCCTCCACTTCCCCATAGCCCCTCATTTACTCCCCTCTCCTTGTCCCAAAGTAACTCTACCACCTCCCAACACAATCCCCCACTTCCCCACACAAATCCCACCCCTTCCAAGACCAATTTCGAATTTGAACCCTTCCCTCCATTGCCTTGACCGCCCCATACCCCTCCCCTTGGGCCAAGTTCGCCCCCACCCTCCCTCTCACTCACCCTTCCCCTTGTGCACACTCACCTTCCCACCACCATCACTAGCAGACCAGCCCCCTCTCCAGCCCCACTTCACCCTCCCCACCTCCATCTCCCTAGCCTCCACAACCCCTAAAACACCTCTCATCTCCCTCCCATAGCCATTAGAACCACCTTACACCTCTTTCTCTCTTGGCCATTCCCTTCCCCACCCCTTCTTCTTCTCCTCATTCTAACCCTGTTTCAGGAAGCAGAGTTACAGAAACTTGCAGAGGAGGCCACGACCATCCCTCAACGACTCAGGAGGCTAGGCCTACATTTCTGGATTCTTATGCAAGTTATCTTTCAAGGAGAGGCAGTTTCGTCGGCATCCGAGCTCCGAGCTGTCCGCAGCAACCATTCTCCCTCGACTGCGCAGGACCTCTCAGGCCAGGAGCCAGAACGACAGGGCAGGCTCTCCCACGACGAACCTTGAAGGAACCAGCCTTCGAGGCCTTCTACAAAGATCTTCCTCCCCCTGTCAGCGTCCAGGAACAGAAGGCGGAACCCTGTTCGGCATCCGAAAACCAGAGATATCAATTTTCTACCACAACCACGCCGATCTGCCTCCTCACAGTCTGCACCAACCACCTTCCACTTCTCTGGACACCCAGTTCATCTCCGACATCAGAAGACTTCCCCATTTGTTTTGCTGCAAAGTAGACTCATCCACGGTTCCAACGAGTCCAGCGGTGCCAGATTTGGAGCTTAGGAGCGGTCGTGGCAGCTTCTGCAACCTGCTATTTCAGATCGTGTTTGGCCAGAGACCAGAACTGCAGCCACCTTCCAGCCGCCGGAGCAGTCAACCCCCAGATCTGGAGGTCGCCCAAAAATTCAAGCCTTACCCATCTCCAGTTAGGAAACTTTTGGTGCAGGTCTCGTCGAGATCCGAGCTCCGTGGACCCCGTGACAGCATCGTCTCCGGTCACCTGTCCAGCAGCTCTGCAGCAAGGCTGAACCGAGGAAGCTCGGAAAGTCGATTCTATCTCGCTCATTCCCCTCCCCGCTTGGCCGGCTGAAGGCCCCTCCCTGCGTGGAGGTAGTTTTGGGTGTATTAAGATCAATCCCCACCCCAAGATCACCCCTCCTGCGTGAGGTGTAGTGCTGTAAACTCTCTAAATTTTCAGGTCAAGCACCATCGCCGCGACGTCGGGTCTTTACCCACGCTTCCCGGCGCACCCTCGTCTCCGAACGGGATCGGTGTCTTCACACCGATCAGGTGAGCTTCTGATCACACCCTTGTAGCTTCATTTCTGCAAATGTAGTATTGCCTTGAATGCCCGTCGGACGGTAAGAGAGCGCTCGGACTTAATTTTAAGCGATATTGTGTCCACCGCGGCCCGTGAGTGAGTGCCACCCAACACCCCGCCTTGCGGGCCACCCACCCACAAAGCTGGGTCTCCCAGGCCCATTGGGGGTCAGCCTTAGCAATGTAAGTCCATTAGGATAATTGGGTCCCGCCTCGGACCCTCACCATCATCTCCCGGACCCATCGGGTGAACGTGTGAGCCGAGTGAGCAAAAATCGTCATTGTGAGAATCATTGAGCGCTTGTATGCTTGCGGGTCTAAGTCCTAGGGTCATCTCATCATATTTAGTGGTCTTTGGGCTGTGCCACATCAGGTATAGGCGGTTGTACTAAGCCCGTCCATTAATTTGAACGGTCCTAATAGGGCTGTCGGTGAATATTCAGAAAAGACCTCAGAAATTAACAAAATGTATGAACGGTCCATATTCAACCGCTCATCATCTGAACGGCTGAGGTTGGGCCGTTTATGCTATGAAACGTTCAATTGACCAAAGCCAAGGCCCATTAAGCCCTTAATCGCCACGGACTTCACCAAGGAGGGAGACGACCCATAAAATGAGCCCAAGACGTGCCACAAAACATGGCCCAATGAATGATGGACAACTCGAGGCATCAACTAATGGGAGTAAGAGAAACGACTCAAATTATCGATATAAAACGGGTGTCAACAGATGCCCCTCCTTAACGTCCTCTTTGCAGGGGAGTGAGCGGAGGTGAAGCGGAGGTGACATGGAACATGGAGGCGGAGCGGAAATGCAGCGGAGTGGACCGGAAAAGCGGGCGTTAAGGTAAAACGACACCCGTTTTTACCAACAAGTGATGAGAATCTTCCGGAAGACCTTGAACCGAACGCCGGGAATAGTTAACTGAAAGTGACGCCAAATCTGGAGGAACTAAACTAAATGAAACAAATCGACAAGGCCGGCCTCATGGGGGACACAATCCCGCGGTCCAATGAGGGGGCCACGAAAGAAAAAAGGCTAAAACTCCAGACGGGGACCTTTCAATCAACCGGACCAAACGGATCGACCAAAGAAAACCTTCGAATTCAGAGTGGAATTCGTTCTTCTTACTCGAGCGTTCGAACACATAGCTGACCATTACCGACGGGACATTTCTTAAGCAAACCATGGGGCATGAAAGCTCAAAAGGATGAGTATGATGCATGCTGGACTAAAACAAAAGGAAATTATTAAAACAAATGCCAAGAAAGATTAAAATATAAGATATCCGAGAGTAGTCTTGCTAAGCTGGGAACATCAGAGTCAAGATACCATCCGCAACCACAGCGTGCGGATAGAACCGTCCTCCTCGTGACATCCCAACTTAGCGGCCTATCCGAAGATTAGGTACATGAGCCTGGATCATCATTGTTTTTGTTGAAGGGGAACATCAGATCCTGGGACACGTAGATAACCTGCCGGCTCTCGAAATAATATAACATAATACCATATAATTAATGCAATAAGGGATTAGGGGTAGAAGGCCATACCTGACTTACCTGTGCAGGCGAAATGGCGAGACTGGAGGAAATGATGCTGCATAAGGTGGTTAAGAAATAATTTTCCAAAGAGAATATCAATATTCATGATCTAAATACACTATCCAGATAAGCGGCCCTATTTTAACCGTGCAACATTCCAAACGGCTCTATGTTAACCGCGCGTACCTGACCTTCAAACAATTTTTACGGGGCCGGTTGCCAGGGATGAACGGTCCGGATCATACCGTTTAAATACGAACGGCTCCTTCAGAACCGCTCGGGCTTGGAATTTCAACCGACTTAAAGTTAACGGTCACCAGAGTTGCACGGTCATATGGGAACCGCCCACTGGACAAACGGTCTAACGATAGACCGTTCTTCTCTGTAACCTCGAAAAACTGAAACCCCCTCGCCTCCCTCCACCGTAACCGACGGTGGAAGGGACAAAGGGGCAACAAGGCCTCATTCTCCCACTCCCTCACTCTAACTTCTTCAAACTTCTCCCCCCCCCCTCTCTCCATCTCTCTCTCAAGCTCCCTCGATGACCCGAACGAAGCACCAGGCGGCCAGGCCGTCGGCCGCCGGCCAGGGTTCGCCGCCGTCGAGGCAACCGCCTCCACCGCCTGAGGAGGGGGAGGCGCCAGGAGTGACGATGGAAGAGCTCGCCATCGTTGCCGCCGACGAAGAGGCCCCTGCCGGCGAGGAGGAGGTCGCCGGAGGACCACCGCCCACGGGGGCGGCCAAGAAGCCCCGTGATCCCGAGGTAGGCCCTCCACCCTAAATCTCATTTTCCTTTTAATTTCGTTCAATGCATGCTAGTTTAGGGGCTTAGAGATGCTTAGGGGTCGGTTTAGGGGCCATGGAGGTCTCCCAGCCGGCTGGGGGTGCGTTCACCGTCGTCGGGGACGACGACGGTAGAACGGTTCAACAGAAACCGCACCGAATAACAATGCGGTCTGCATAGGACCGTCTAGATCCACACGGGTTGGGGAACGCCGTTCAAACTCACACAGCAACCCAACCACCACAAACAGATACGGTGAAGTCATCACCGTTCACATCGTAAACGGACCGTATTGGTCCGTTCAAACTAGCGACCGAGGTGAAACAATACGGCCCTCACAGGACCGTCCACCATTCATACGGCCAAAGGTCGGCCGCATTTTCTTAGGAAGACAGGCAGACAGACGGTTCATGGTGGTCCGTCCAAGATGGGAACGGCTAGGGATAGGCCGTTTAAAACGGAGAACTTAAGAAGCATAATGGTTTGAAAGGTGCCACTCCACGGCCGAGCGGCCCGTGGATAGCCGTTCTTTATATCAAGAATTGGACTTTGAGAATTTTATTTAAATGAAACAAAATATGAGAGCTAAATGACTAATATGAATGAATGGATGAATGCAGGGGAAGCGTAGGACCCGTACCTCCTGGCTGCAGGTCCGTGCAGTGTACCTGGCACTGCCGGACTTTTAGAGGGAGCGGTTTACTGCCATGGGGTTCGCCCCTTTCCTGAGTATTGAGGTGTGTCGCTTCGACGTAGCTCTGCTCTACGCCCTGCACGACCACTGGGACCCAGTGAGTCGGACGTTCCTTTTCCCGTGGGGGCATATGGTCCCTACATTGGAGGACGTGGCCAGGCTCATTGGCCTACGTGTGAACGGGTCACCGGTCAGCGGGACTACTTTTCCCGACTACCGGGGGATGGCTCGGGAGTTGCTGGGCTTACAGCTGCGGCACCCCGAGAGGCAGTCGACCCTCCTTCCCCGGGCTGCTCTCCAGGACAGCCTCGGTCTACGACGAGCCGGCGTTGCAGTGGGCGAGCGGCCGGAGGAGCACTTGGAGCGGCTGGTGGGGCCGGCGAGACCGCGGGTTGCTGTAGGACCGGGACCTGAGGCGGACAGAGTGTTGAGACGGTTCCTGATGCTGATGTTCGGGTGACTTCTCTTCTCCACGCGGGCGGACGTGATGAGCTGTCACTTCCTCCCCTTCCTCCAGGAGCTCGAGCACGTGGGTGACTATGCTTGGGGAGCGGCGATCCTCGCCTTCCTCTTCGACACTCTCAGTTCGACGGCACATCGGACGATGCTTGGGGGCTTCTCCCCCTTACTCTAGGTACGACTTTTATGCCCTAGACTCAGTTATGCTATACTACATGCTTGCTAAAATGCTGACACGACCTTATGATGCAGGTGTGGGCCTACGTACGCCTACGCGGGCTAGGTAGGGGCGAGGAGACCCGTCCTGGGCTCCTTCCGATTGCGCGGAGGTGGACGGCACCTAGGGAGACGACGGCCCTGAGACGACAGGTCCGGGAGCTGCAGGATGATCTGGACACTCTACCGTACACCTCGGTATGCTTCTAAACTCAGACTCCTTAATTAAATGCAATTCTTTCATGATTATGATGCTGATGTAGTTTCCTATGCTTGCAAGTACGGTGGACTCCTTATACGGAGGAGAGCCCGGAGGGCCAGCCGTGGGTGGCCGAGGCCCTGGCCTTTTCTGGCCGGGACGTGTGGCTTCACTGCATGAATGTGGTGGAGCCACTGCACTTCAGGTTGGTGATGAGGACCATCGGGGTCCATCAGCCGGCTGTTGAGTTCCCTGCACCTGAGAAGGCGGGGGAACGGGTGACGAGGACGACCCGGGGACTCCACGAGGCGTACGACTGGACCGCAAGGAACGCCGAGTAGGTCACCGACTGGGCTGCGTGAGGGCAAGTGGTGACCGCCCGGGCAGAGAGCGACAGCGCGTACTACACCGCGTACGCACGGCACTACCGGGACCAGGTGTTCCGGGGTGCTCACCGACCGGTACGACTTCTAAACTTGAATTCCTTCTATTATGCTTATGATTCCTATATGATGATGCACTGACACATGGGCTTCTAAATGTAGCTGGACCCTACGGGACGAGTGGCGGAGTTGCAGGGACTTCTGCACTCTACCATCAGGAGCGGGATGAGGCCCGACAGGCCCTGGCCTTACTGGTGAGTCTTCTACATCTTACACTCTTTAAATTATTCAATTCTATATGATTATGATTATGCATGTGACTGACCTGGAGTATTTGGATGCAGCGTGCCGAGGGTGCTCAGAGGGCGAGACCAGATGCCCCTTCCTCTTCTACGACCCAGACTCCAGCCGACCGGGCTGCAAGAGATGCGGAGTTCACTCGGATGGTAGCGCGGGCCAAGGCGGCCGAGGTGGCTCTCACTGAGAGGGTACGCAATTCTAAACTTCCCCTTGCTTATTGTGCTTATGAATGAAATGCTTATGCAACTGCCTAATAATGATATGCAGACGGCTGAGCTGACCCGCCTCCAGACAGAGCTGGAGCAGAGCCGGGTAGTGGCTAGGGAGGAGGTGGCCCGGGTGCGTGAGGAGGCCGCGCGGAGTCGACCGGGAGACGCAGTGGAGACGCAGTGGAGACTACGAGCCGGTGCTACCGAGGCAGACCGCTACCGGGCAGAAGCAGAGTGCTACCGGAGTGAGGCAGAGCAGGCCCGTCTACAGGTTGCCAGGTTGGAGGGCAAGGTGGAGGGTCTAAAGGAGGCGAGTCGGGAGCGCAGCAGGGCGACTGCGAGTGGCAGCCACGGCACCCACGGCTCCGTGAGGAGTTACTTTACTGGTTCCTCCGGCCATCGGAGGAACGAGGAGGAGGAGCGGCGACGGCGTGATGAGGCGACCTCAGCGATGCCTCCCCCAAAGAGGCATGAGGGCGGTGGAGACAGCGACGGGGGCCAAGGAGAGTGACAGGCTTGACTGTGTACTGGGTCCGTCTCTTGTACATGATGTGATATGATATGATAGTGGTATGCATGTTTTTTGTTTTGATTTTTGTTTGTGGGTGACTGTATGTATGCATGAATGAACGTGACTTAGCTTCTAGAGTGGGTGAAGCAAACATGCGAGATTGAAAGGTGCGCCCGACCTGAGAGGGGGGACGCACTCACCGACTTGAGTGAAATGAGTGACGTATACGCCGACTGAGTGAGACGAGAGACGCACGCCGACTTGAGTGAGACGAGAGACGCACACGCCGACTGAGTGTGACGAGAGACGTACACGCCGACTGAGTGGGACGAGAGATGCACACGTCGACTGAGTGAGACGAGAGACGTACACGCCGACTGAGTGAGACGAGAGACGTATACGCCGACTGAGTGAGACGAGAGACGCACACGCCGACTGAGTGAGATGAGAGACGTACACGCCGACTGCGTGAGATGAGAGACGTACACGCCGACTGAGTGAGACGAGAGACGCACACGTCGACTGAGTGAGATGAGAGACGTACACGCCGACTGAGTGAGACGAGAGACGCACACGCCGACTGAGTGAGACGAGAGACGCACACGCCGACTGAGTGAGATGAGAGAAATGTGAACGTAGGGGCTTGATTGGGGGGCTGAGCATATGGGCGGTTCTTATAGAGCCGTTCGTTGAGAAGAGCGGTTCTGCAAAGACCGCTCCAGTTTCGTTGGAACGGTTCAATATCAACCGTAAGAATATTTGAACGGCTGACTTTAGACCGCACAAGTCACTGGACTCGGGCTTTCTGAAAGAGATGTACGGTTGATGATGGGCCGTACATGAGTATGGACGGTCTATCGTAAGACCGTCCAATAGGACATCCTATCTGCTCGAACGGGGACTCCCTGGAGAGTCCCCAGTCCAAGGGTAAGACGCTTTGAACTCATCACAACCCTATCTTAACCCGTCCTAGACTTATCCGAGCCTAATCCCAAGAGGGTTAGGTTTCCTAACAAGTCCTATAAGTAACACATGGGCCTAAACTCGTAGCTCACACATCCCCTTACCTTCAAAGCTTGAAATCTCTGATTCTCACCACCAAAACATCATGAAGAGGGCCCTAGAGGTGGGTTCGACGGAGGGAGCACTTTTTGAAGGGCCGAAGCCGGCCAGAAAAGAGCGGGAAGTGCTCCAACAACTGACCGCAATCCCACGACATCTGAGCTCAAGTCCCATGAGAGAGGTAAGCTTATTATGGTACATTCAGTTCAATTCATCTCCTTCCACTTATATTTCCTCCTTTCCCTCTCTTTTGGCATCCAGCTTCTTTCTAGCGCGAGGCGGTACTCTATCTTGAAGTGGCTGGCTCCCATGATCCGTGCTTTGCCCCTAGGTGTGACGGCCATCCTTCGATCCTGGCATTTGCAACCTCTCCTAGTGCTTGGGCAAAACTACCCAAAACTTTCCTTTGACTGGCACAGCATCTCAGCTATAGTTGAAATATGGCACCCTCAGACCCATACTTTCTTCTTTCCGTCATTTGAGGCCACTATCCTACTGGAGGAGGTAGAGACCTGCTTTGGGTTCCCTAGGTCCAAGGTGGGGGAGGAAGACTTGATATGCCATACGGTTGCTCCTATAGACCCGAGACTCATTCTAGGGGGATTCATCTTGGACAGTAGAGAGGTTCACACCTTCATAGGCCCGCGTCAGATCCACCTTCTTCCCCTCAGCTAGTGGGTAGTGGAGCATTGTAAGAACCAGAGTGAGCGGGACGAAGCTATAGCCAAAGCCGCCTCCATTTTTTTATGCGGGGCCCTCTTGTTTCCCTCAGTCGACCACATCTTACAGATGCCCCTTCTTAGTACCATCAGCGGACTGTGGCAGGGATTTTCCATCTCCCAGGCCATCCTTACTTACTTGTACGAGGGTCTTACTTCGGCAGCCTTGGGGGGTCCCCTCTTTGGTTCCATGATCCTATTGGAGTGCTGGTTGGGGGTCAGGATGAAATTCATTCAAAGGGAGGAGGTTACTATGGCGAGCAGGATCTTTGGGAGCCACCCCTCTTCTTCATAGGTGGCGCGTTCAGATTCTCCCTACAGGTTGAGTGCAGGACAGCTGAGATGAAGACCAGGGACAAGTGGCGATTGTACATCAATCGGCTGCCCCTGGACAGGTTCGTGATGCGCCCGGGCTTCCTTCATGACACCACCGTCAGAGTTCGCAGGAGGACCGGCTTGGACTTGAGGCTTGTGAGCGACACTGCACTGGCGATGTACAGCCCACACCGGTGCTACTTGCAGGTCGGGCTACCCCGGACTGTTCTACCGGCACTACCCCACCTTCCCGCATTGCAAGCGCGGAGGAGGACGAGCAGGCAGTCAGGAGTGCCCTGATTATGTGGGAGGTGAGCAGGGTACTTACCCTACCGGCAGAGGTGGGGGAGATCTCGGCGACACGTCAGGCCTATCTTAGTGAGCTGAGAAAGATACGTCCCCGCGGGGATGCCCAGCGGAGGATTGAGTGATTTCCCTTTTCTTGTTTGATGATGATTGTTGGACGAGACTCATGTTTAGACAGCTTGATATATGAAATGAATAAAGTGGATGAGTTTGATTGAATTTGGGCTCTGTGGTCTGATTATGATGTGATTGCATAAGCCAAGATGAGGATCGAACATTCATGAGGTCATGAGCCAACTGTCCTTCCAACCTGCCCCTGCACACATGAAAACATGAAAAAGATTAAATCTATTTTAGGCTTAGCCCCTTGCCTATAGCAAGTTGGGAAGTGACCGTTTTCTTGATTTTTGGTCAGGGGGTTAAGCCTTATCAAATAGGCAAATAAAAAATAGGAGAATGCAAATGAATGCTATGAATGCAAGAGGGACACATATGATCTGTGAGTTTTGGAATATTTGATTTTTTTGGGTTTTGAAATATTCGATTTTTTTGGGTTTTGAAATATTTGATTTTTTTTTGGGTTTTGAAATATTTGATTTTTTTGGGTTTTGAAATATTCGATTTTTTTGGGTTTTGAACCAGCTCGGGTTTTAATAACAGGGACCTTCTCATCTTGCTATGGACTTCCCAGGCCCAGCGCGTGCAGGAGGGGGACTGCCTGTGGTCGGAGTCAACTTTGCTCAACGGTGTTTCTACCAAGGCCATATCCGGCGTGGGATTCATTCCTTGGGAAAGTAAAAAAAAAGATCGAGTGGGAAAGCTGACGACAGTTATAGAGGCTTTTAGGGCTTGAGTTCTTTCCCAGGACACCCCCTTTTCAAAGAATCCGTTCTGTTGCGCCGGAGTTTTGTATCTGTTATCGAACCTTCATCCGCTCTAGGCACGCATGCGATCGGGCTCATAACGTCCCGCAGGGAAACTATACTGCCACTCTTGCCATGCCTAGTTGTATTCTTTTGGGGATTTTGAGAGCTTCGAGCCTTATGTGCTTTCGGCCTTATCTTTTGATTTTGCCCCTTTTTCTTTCTTTTTTTCTTCTTGCTTTCCTTTCTTTCTTTGCGGAGTGAGGTCTTAACGGATTGCCCCTATTTGAGACCTCTTTTAATGGGGGGTCTAGGTCAGTTCTCGCCCCCTTATTCACCACTTGCCCCTATCTTCAGCCGAGAGAGAGGAAATACAAGGATTTCCACCTTTCCCCGAGCATGGCCAAAGGAGAAACGGTGTCGGGTAGCATGAGGAAATACCGAACCACAGGCAATCGTGTAGTGTGTGAGATGCTGGACCTGGGTCCTCCTTTCGCAATCTAGTGGGGTATACCTTGCCATCGAACCGTTACTGATTCCCTCTTTTATGGATAGAAACGTTTTAAATACAACCCATTCCACGGGTTCGGCAATTCTTCACCCTCCGCGTTGATCAGACGATACGCGTTACCCGGATAAGCTTCCTTGATTACGAAGGGCCCTTCCCAGTTGGGTTGTAGCTTAGACCTGGGACCTGCTGACCTGATGAATTTACGTTTCAAAACCATATTACCTACTTGGAATTTTCTTTCAATGACCTTCTTTTGAAAATATCACGAGACACGCTTTTGATATACTGAAACATGATTGGCCGCATTCAACCTTTTCTTGTCTAAGAGTTCCAGTTGGACTAGCAACGCCTCTCGACGTTCGTCAAGATTAAGTTCCTTATCCAGCTGCACTCTTAGGGAAGGGATCATAATCTCATACGGGAGTACCGCCTCCATCCCATATGTGAGAGCAAAGGGAGTCTGCCCTGTGGGAGTGCGGACGGAGGTGCGATAAGCCCATAGAGCTTCTATCAGTTTGTCGGCCCAATCGGCAAATTTATGTGATTCGCATATTTTCTTGATAATCTTAAGAAGGGTTTTATTCGTGGCCTCAGCCTGGCCATTACCTTGGGGGTAATATGGTGATGAATGATGCAGAGATATATTGAATTGCTTACAGAGGTCCTGGAGTTCTTGTGAGATGAATTGAGGCCCATTGTCGGTGACGATGTCGCTTGGCACCCCGAACCGCGAGATAATGTTCTTCATAATGAAGCGGCACACCGTGGTGGCTGGGGATTTCTGTGTAAGCTTCAGCTTCCGCCCACTTGGTGAAGTACTCCGTAGCCATCAAGATGAAGGACTTCTGTTTAACTGCGGAATTTGGATCACCAAGGGGGCCGATGATATCAAATGCCCACATGGAGAAGGGCCAGGGAGCAGACAGGGGATGAAGAGAAGAGGCAGGAGCATGAATTTTTTCGACATGGATCTGGCACTGAAGACACCTACGGACATAGGTGGAACAATCTTCTTCTAGGGTTGGCCAGTAATAGCCTTGCCTAAGAATCTTTTTCGCCAACGCCTGTCCATTCACATGTCCTCCACACTCGCTGGAGTAGGCTGCTTCCACGACTTTCCAAGCTTCTTCGTCATCTAGGCACCTCATTAGAACTCCATTCAGAGCCCGCCTATATAATTCACCAGCAATGATAGTGTATCTCGCGGCAACTCTTCTAATGGCCTTTCGCTGTCCAGCGTTTGCCTCTTCCGAAAATGTACCGTCCTTGCAATACTGCTCAATTTCATAAAACCACGGCAATTCCTCTTCTTCGATGATCTCCTCGAGCTCAGCTGACGATACTTCTTTCACTTCTTCTCTTTCTATCTTCTTCTCCACAGACTTCCTAAGGTTGTCAAACCAGGGATCCTGAAGAGAGGGAACATCTAGCCGTCGGACCACAACGGTCTTAGTGGCACGACTTAGGGGAAGTGATAGGGAAGAAGCGAGCGATGCAAGGGCATCAGCCAAGATGTTCTGAGAACGAGGAGTATGAATGTAGACGAGTTTCCTGAATTGCTTAGCCAAGAGCGTGACCAGATCTTGATAGGGTTTAAGCTTAGGGTCACGGGTGCGGTAAGTTGACAAAACTTGGCGCAGCACCAATTGAGAGTCTCCTATGATGTTAAGATATCGCGCGCCCAAGATGTGGGCGTGCTTCAGACCGGCAAGGAGAGCCTCATACTCGGCTATATTGTTAGTGGCAGGAAATAAGAGTTGATACGCCACAGGGATAGTTACTCCTTCCGGAGTAAGGAGAACGGCGCCAATTCCGCTGCCCTGGGAATTGAGGGCACCATCAAAATGAAGAGACCAGAAAGGAAGATGAGTAATCACTGCCAGGTGTTCATCGGGAAATTCATCCTAGATAGAATCAGTACGAGGGATAGGAGAATGATCCAGGTGTTCAGCAATGGCATATCCCTTGATTGCTTTCTGCACTATGAAGGTGATGTCGAACTGGGAAAGAAAGCTCTGCCAGCGAGCTAGTCGACTAGAAAGGACAAGCTTTTCCAAAAGATAACGAATGGGGTCCATTCTAGAGATGAGCCTAACCTCGTGGGTGAGGAAATAGTGTTTAAGCTTCTGCGCTACCCACACCAGTGCTGCACAGGTCTTCTCCATAGCAGTGTACTTGGATTCAACAGGATTAAATAACCTTGAGAGATAGTACGCTGCCCTTTCCCTTCCTTCATCGTCTACCTGTGCCAGGACAGCTCCTAGGGAGTCCTCAATCACAAAAATGTACAGGATCAGGGGTTTCCCAGGGACGGGTGGTTGTAGAACCGGGGGATTAGAGAGATAGACCTTGAGTTCCTCATAGGCCTTCTGGCATTGTTCATTCCACTCAAATTTCGCGCCTGCCTTTAGTAATTCATAAAATGGGCGGCATCTTTGCGAATGCTGAGATATGAATCTCCTGATAAATTGCAAACGCCCGATCAGACCTTGAAGTTCAGTGATGTTCTTCGGCGGTGACATTTCCATAACGGCCTTTGCTTTGTTTGGATTGATCTGAATCTCCCGTTTGCTAACTATAAACCCGAGCAATTTCCCTGATGCAACTCCGAACACACATTTCTTTGGATTCATCTTTCACTTGTATTCCCTAGCCCTTTGCAACACCTTGGCTAGAATGGCGGGGTGTTCTTCTTGTGACCTCGATTTGACTAAAATATCATCCACGTAAGCTTCCAAGTAGACGTGCATCATATCGTGGAAGATGGCCATCATCGCCCTTTGATAGGTGGCACCTGCATTCTTCAATCCGAACGGCATAACGACGTAGCAGTATGTGCCCCAAGGCGTGGTGAACGAGGTCTTTTCTTGATCTTCCGGAGCCAGAAGGATTTGGTTATACCCAGAATAACCATCCATGAAGGAGAGTGCTTCGTACCCAGCTATATTATCAACCAAGACATCGATGTGAGGAAGTGGAAAATCATCCTTCGGACATGCTTTGTTCAAGTCCCTAAAGTCAATACAAATTCAAATTTTACCATCCTTCTTCATTACTGGGACTATGTTTGCCACCCATTGTGGATACAGCACAACTCTAATGAACCTGGCCTTATGCAATTTATCAACTTCTTCCTTAATTCTTAAGGCCATCTGCGGGTGGAATCTCCTCGCTTTCTGTTTAACAGGTGTTGCCCCTGGTTTGAGAATCAATCTATGTTCAACTAGCGTGGGGTCAAGACCGGGCATGTCCTCGTAGGACCAGGCAAAAGAATCGCTGTACTCCCTCAAAACTTTGACAAGCTCCTCTTCAACTTGAGGAGGGAGGTTAGCAGAGATAAGTATGGGCCTGGGATCCTCTTCTGTTCCGAGGTTGATCTCCTTAGTGGGCTCATCTACTGCCGCGGAAGGTTCGTCAAATTTCTTCAAATCTTGTGCGTATAAATCGGTAGTGTCATACACCTCATCTTCCTCATCATCGCTGGGTCCTTCTCATTCATAATTTCATATACTCCTAATCCATCATTGCTCCATACCCCTTCGATTTCCTCACCATCTTCCAAGATAATCGCGGTCTCTACAAATTCCGGACATTTTAGCAGGGCATGACATCTTCTAGCCAAATCTTGCAGAAACCTATCGGGAATGGTTTTGGGAGGACGCGTTACGGCAGGTGCCGTAGACGTGGATGGGCTGACTAGACACGAACTAGATTCTACTCTGACCGACTCGACTATCCTAGGAGACTCTGCGCACTGTACATCTAATCTAGGGGAGAAGAAGTCTACCGAAAAAGAAACAGGGGTCTCGTGCCCCTGGGAATCTGGGTAGAACATAGCGTAATCTTCCAAGGAGACCTCCGTTTTGAAATTGGCATTTTTTTTTGGAGGCTGGAGGTGATCACGCAGCAGGGGGAGGAAGAGGATGGAGGAGGAGGTAACTGCATAGGAAACAACTCGGGGAAAATGCAGTCAAAGAAGGGGTCGGAAGAGGAGAACCACATTTCATGGAGCTGAGCTCCCGGGGGAGGAGGAGTGAACGGGGTTGATAGATCAATGGGCGGGCAGCGCCCGCAAGCACACGGAACAAATAAAATCTCGGGTCTCTCCGTGAAGTACGGGTCGACCACAATAGGAGGGGAATGGGGAACGAAATCCAACTGTTGAAACCAGGAAGTAAGACGGGATGGGGATATAGAATATGTAGTGACAGAGCTCCCCATTTCCCGTGGCCCCTGACGGACCAATGGCATCGGAGGACGCTTCACCAGCTGCGTCTCCTTCTTCTTCGACTTGGCTTCTTTTTCATGAAACATCTTCATAAAGCAATCGGAAAGATCTTCCAAGTCGCCGACCAATCCTTGTAGTGACGGTGGTGGATCAGCAACGACATAGGCTTCGTTTGTCTTCTCTTCAGGGCTGGACGGCGAGGTCTTCAAGGTGCCGGGCTGCAACGGACCTTTCACAAAATGTTGCCGGTAATCCCAGGTCAATGGCCCAGAATCGCCGAGCATCGACATGGAGGATTCACGGTAGCCGAGGCCCCGACGGCCCATCTTCCTTCCTTTGGGAACGGGGTTGGTCCGGCCCTGTAACTGCGCACCGAGACCTAAACCGGACTGATAGCCCAATTTTAGAATCATGTGCCAACCTTTAGAATCTCTCATTTTGGGCTTGACTTTCATGTTGACTGGTGCAGCGGTGGGCTTGCGTGACGCATATGCCCACGAATAGTTCAAGTCCATGACGGAGGGGACAGGCTTGTTGCTTGGCCACAATGTAGGCAGAATCTTGGCGGCTATGGCGTCAACATTTTGAACCGTGGAAATACTCTTCACTTTGACCACTCGTCCTTGGAATGGGAATTTTAAACATTGCTGGGCTGTCGAGGGGACGGCATTCAAACTATTCAACCATGGACGACCCAGAATGGCTTTGAACATTGGGTCTATGTCCAACACATAAAATTCCACATCCATAACTAAGGGCCCTAGCTCGGCCTGCACAGTCACCACCCCGTGACAAGCACGTCTGGAGTTATCATAGGCTGCTATGGTAGTCGGTGTCGGCTTGAGCATGTCCTCCGATATATTGCAAGCACGAAGGGTACTCAATGGACACACATTTATTGACGCACCCGTGTCTACAAGTGCAGACTCTACGGCCATTTTGTTCAAAGAAATGTTAATGCATAATGGCATCTGTCATGCTTCAGGGGGTGCTAACTCTGACTCGGAAAATGAAATAGAAGGCCCCTTAGTAATCGTTGCCAAGACCGAGGGCAGGCTATCCACTGCCACGTCTTCACTCACCATCACTTTCTGCAGGAAGGTCTTCAAGGCATCTTGGTGGAGTGGCGACCTCTTGATCAATTCTAATACTGAAATTTTAGCCGGCATCTGGTCTAAATGCTGCAATAAGTCATATCTTGTGCCCGGCACGGGGTCTACTTCCTCTGTTTCAGCTGTGGGGGGATGAACTTGGATGTTAGGTGCAGATGCACCGGAAGGTGGGGAAATTCTCTGGAAAGGACGCCCGCTCCGAAGGGCGCAGTTTGGTGCCGACATGGGCTGAGATGGGCCCCCGCTTGGCCCTGTGGGGTAGGTAAGTGGCGTAGAAATGGGGGTGAGGATGGCGGAGGTGGGTTTAATAGGGCCTGGTGGAGGGAGAAGGGGTGAAGTTTTAAGCGGAGGGGAAATAACAGAGGGTACGGTGGGCGGCGACGGAAGGACAGGAGGAGTGGAGGGGAGTGTAATGGGCCTAAGGGGCGACGTGGAGGGAGCGACCAGTGGTGTGGTGGTCAAAATAGTGGGTCTGAGAATGGAGGGGATAGTAGGTGCGGGAGAGTAGTGGTGGTGGAAGGCCAAGAGGTGTGCGGGGGTTTCATCATCAAACGTCCACCCAGCGTTGGGAGCCGGGCGCTGGACCATATTTACTTATGCCGGGGCCGGTGTCGGTGGCTGCTGTTGCTACTGAGGAGCGGGTTGATGTACTGGCATGGGGTTCTGATGGATCCCGAGGTCTTGTTGCTGCTGCTGGGGTTGTTGTTGCTGCTGCTGCTGGGGCGCCGCCTGCTGCTGCCTGGCCTGTCTCTGCCTCTACTTGATATCCTCAATCAACTGGTGCATCTGGGCCCAATCAATTCTCTGGCCCTCATGCAAGTCATACACCAGATCTCTGAACTGATAACATCATTCTATCGTGTGCCGGGGTTGCCGATGGAATATGCAATATCGGGATTGATCGGCAGCCGGGTTCCAGTTCGGACGCTCAGGAGGCAACTGAAGATCACCAGTATACATTAGAGCAGAGAAAATATCTATCAAAGTCTCCGGCAGAGGAGGGTAATGAGCCCTTTTCGGAGCTGGTCGAGCAGAGCCATAGGCGGCGGGTGGAGGAACATTATTGTACTGCGGGGGCCGCTGAGGCTGTTGAGGTGGTGGAGGTGCCTGTTGAGGGTATTGCGGGACTGGGAAGGTGGGCTGGGGAATTGGCGGAGTGGCAAACTGGGGGTTGCGCTGAGGCTGCGGGAAGCGAGGTGGAGCGGCTTGGTGGGGGAATTGAACAGCCTGGACCTGCTCATTAATTTGTACTCCCTCAGTGACGGGGCCTTGGGTTTTCTTGGTGGCTTTGGGTTTCTGTGCCTCGAATAAAGAATGGATGGGGGAGTCTTTGAACTGGGTTTGTATGAACCGAGCTCTGCTGTATAGCTGGTGCATGTTTGAGATATCATTCATTGCCAAAATGTTCCTGAAAGTCGGCGTAGCATTGGAAATTAATAACTTCACTTTTTCTTCTTCCGGGATTTGCCCGGGCACACGTGAGGCCATCTGCCTCCAACGATCTGCATAGGTCACAAAATCTTCCTCCGGCTTCATCTTCTCTGCCACTAAATCAGTGAAGGAGTATTCAGGTCCAACCCGATCTTGAAATCTTTGTATAAACCTTTCCTTGACTGTCTTGAAATTCTCGGCCTCCTCCATAGGCAAGGTGTAGAACCATTCCAGAGCGACCCCTTCCAACGACCGGCGGAACAAATAGGCCATCAGGCACTCTTCCTGCTGGAACTGTGCTGACTCGTACAAGAACTCCCGAATATGGATGAACGGGTTGCCATTCCCGTCGTAATTACGGTACACATGGAGCTCGGACTGTGCTGGAAAATGAATGTCCCTGAAGTTAGAGATAGGGACGTCAGCAAGGGATTGCGGACCAACCCGCCTTTGGAGGAGATCAATCTGTTGCTGCATAGCAGCCAACTTGTCAAGGATCTCCCGTTCCCAGGAAGGGGGAGAAGGAGTAGGAAGAGCAACATGGGGATAGGAAGCCGGAGGGTGAGCTGTCTGAAGAAGCGGCGCGTAAGAGGGATAATGGGCTGAGGAGGGGCCCATATCCGCGCAAGCTAGCTGAGCAGCCCCCGGCTGCAACCTAACAAAATCCATCGGGGCCACGAGGGCCTGCGGCGATGGAGAAGCTGTGGTGTACGGATCAAGATAAGGCATGGAGGGGATCTGAACTTCCCCTTATCAAGCTGTTGATGGACCGAGGTGGAGGCCTGGCCCATTTCCATGTTAGAGGAGCAAAAGATCTGAGGACGGAGAGGCATGAGATCAACGGGTGCCACAGAGGTGGTCCCGATAACGGGGGAAGTGGTGGCAACAACAGTCGTGCCACGAGGAAGAACTGGGGTCGGGGCATCGCCCCCTTGTAAAGCCTGTCGGATGAGATGGAGCTGGGTCGGATCCAGCTGAGCCATCATGTTGAGGATTTGACTGGCGGGATTGAGAATGGAGGGATTTGAAAGAGAGGGTTGAGAACCCTCACCAAGAACGGTCGGGAGCGGAGGGGCATTGCCCTCCCCTCCTTGCATATGGGCGACCCGAGGTGGGTCCTCGAGAAGACCACGAGGAAGAGAGTCCTCGTGAGACTGAGAGAAGTCGTAGGACGACATCGGGTAAGCTGAATCAAACAAGGGGTTGAAATAAGAACGGAAATGAGAACGGACCCTAGGAGATGATTCTGAGGGACAGAAGCAATCCCACATACACCAAGACACCTAGGACTAGAACCAGCAAAACTAATCAACTAGATCTACCAAGCAACTACCAAGCATACAATGGAGAGAGATGAGAGCAGAATCACCCGGCAATGCAATCAAGTTCTTAAAATGATGCTCGTCAGTTCCATAGATCTTCTTCTTTGAACTTTAGTGGATTAATGAAGACATAAATCCTCTCAACCACCAGGCGCCTAGCTGGGATAAGAAATAAAGGACTGTGTGACTCTATCAGGATCTCTCACTCGCGGATGCAACCCTATACTGGGGGTGGATACGGTACAACCCGCCCGGCGTCCGTGTGGGAATCCACGGCTCACGGGGGCTTACGGAGGTCCTCGGCAAGGTCCCTAGTCGGCTCCAAGGAATATGGAGACGAGAGGAAACCCCTACCTCGGTAGGAATGCAACTAATATGAGAAAAGATCGATGCTCCTATGTGCACCGGAGTGCATGCACAAACTAGCCTAGCAGCTATCAATCAATGAGCAAGTAGACACATGAACAATAAAGAGCATGGTGATGCAATGATGATAAGAGAGCAGGGGGGGAATCAATGAATAGCACCAGGCATGGCAAACCACATGAAATATGACAATCAAAGTATAACATAAATACCCTGTGGCACCAGATGAACGGCCCCTCTGCGACCGCTCCAACGGTAGAACGGTCTTTGTGGGACCGTCTAACCCAGGGAGAAAACACAACTACAGAGCAACAACAGGACCTAAAAACACGAGGGAGCAAAACACGAAAGAGCAATGGCAGAAAATACCAGAAGGACGGTCACTGGACAACCGTGTAATCTCACAAACGGTCCTTTATCAGCCGCGTACCTACAATAAGAACAGAGCAAATCGTACCTGTGCTGGAGAACTGAACGGCCGGATCGAGGCCGCTCTGGAGCATAGACGGTCTATATCGCACCGCCTGTAACAGGAAAGACCGGCAAAGCTCGGTTGACTGCAGGGGTTGAACGGTGGAATTTCAACCGTTCTTGTTGTTGGGCGGCTCTGGGGGAACCGCTCAGGTCCCAGGGGATGGAAACGCACCCCCAACCTGCAAATCAATCTTGGGAAGAAGAAAAAACTTGGAAACAAAGAAGGAGGGTCAGCAATCTCAACAGCACGATGGGCATTAGGTGTCCCACCGTGATCGCCACAAAAGGGGTGTAGATATATATTTCTCCTCTCCTCACTTGGTGGATGATAGGTTATGAATAAAGCAATAATATCAGGAGTAAACAAACAAAGCGTAGTGAGAGGAGGGAGAAAAAACAGAGAGTGACCGTGATCGCCACCAAAGCGCAGCACGTGACTAGCGTACCGTACTTTGGAAAGGAAAGGGAGACACTCGCCTGGATGCAGCACTGGGAGGATGCGCGGTCGGTGAAGAACCGCCTCAACGATACACGGTCCTACGATAGACCACCTAAGAGTGCTGCCGAACGCGCGGGAAGAAGAGCTCCTGGAAGATGGACGGCTTTAAGTGAACCGCAGAAGAAAGAAGGGCGGTGCAGAGGACGCCGCTCATCTCCTTGAACGGGCCTAAAGGAACCGCGCCAGCCCACCACGCCAAGAGTTGCAAAAGGGTTCACCTCCACCCTCTCCAGCCGACCAGAGGGGACGGGCCTCGTGCTGATGAAGTGCTGACCTGCAAAACAATGTGGAGACACAGAAGAGACACCCAGATTAGGACTAAATGACGTAGTACGCGTTCATGTACGAAGAATTAAGCATAAACAAATGGATAGGGGGATACCTGGGGGGTTTTAAACCCCTAGGGTGACAAAAACGTGGGTGGGTGTGTGCATGATAATGAGAAGAAAGGGGAACGTAGGGAGAAAACGATGCATGCAATAGATGACGAAGAAATCGAAAAACGACGCTACGACTCGACACACAAACTACTCCCTGAACCGGAGGCTCGTAAGGACGTAGAGAGCCTCCCTCCTTGGTGCTAGGTCGTTCCGAAATGCGGCAGGGCTTCGCCGTCGACCAAAATCTCCCCCCTCTCGACGTCCGGTCACTAGGGTCTATTTATAGAGCCTAGAAAGCCAGCCTCGAAATCAGGGTTTAGAGCCATTTTCAGGATGAGATTATTAAAGATAAATCGTAGATATTATCATAATCTCTTATCTAGTCGAAACGGCATCAAAAATGGTTAATTATCCACGGAGAAATCATCAAAACAAACTGGGGATAAAGCCATGAATAAAAGAGATAAAGGTCTGTTAAAAAGCCTCATCCGACATGATGAGCGGTCTTACGATAGACCGCGCATCATATAGGCGGTCTTGTTCAGACCGTCTAAGCTGTCGGTGGAAATTCAAAAAATCAGCAAATCAACGCAATTATCTCTCTAACCGGCCGAAACGCCCGCCGTTGGACCCTCAAAGATGCACTGTTCTAGTGAGACCGTTCTAGTGTAGGGCGGCCAATAGACAACCGTGTTACGCTGTCGGTGATAATTCGGATAATTGGATAATTATCTGAGGAAATGGGCGTGCGTAGGACTCTGAGGTATAGGCGGTTGTACTAAGCCCGTCCATTAATTTGAACGGTCCTAATAGGGCCGTACCACAGCCTGTCGGTGAATATTCAGAAAAGAGCTCAGAAATTAACAAAATGTATGAACGGTCCATATTCAACTGCTCATCATCTGAACGGCTGAGGTTGGGCCGTTTATGCTATGAAACGTTCAATTGACCAAAGCCAAGGCCCATTAAGCCCTTAATCGCCACGGACTTCACCAAGGAGGGAGACGACCCATAAAACGAACCCAAGACGTGCCACAAAACATGGCCCAATGAATGATGGACAACTCGAGGCATCAACTAATGGGAGTAAGAGAAACGACTCAAATTATCGATATAAAACGGGTGTCAACACTACTGAGCCAATGAGATGAGGCTTACCCCTTTCTTTTCAGGTGTTGCGGTTCCTCCTCGAGGTTCGGAGGTGCAGCATAGAAGTTCGTAGTTGCCAGCTTGCCAGAGCCGGTGTAACGACCCAGAATCTGGATATTGGGAATTACCTGATACCATTCGAATCCTGGCCCGCCATCCATGAGCCGGAAGGCTTGAAAGGGTTATTTGAGTATTGTGGAGATACATTGAAATTTAAAACAATGCAAAAATAAACTACAGAATTAACTATTTAAATAACAAGAACTAAACTACATTTTCAATTAATAAATTAACTACATAGTCCAGTCCACAAAGTATAGTCTACAGGGAAAGAAACGTACTCAATTGCCAGGTACGCCCCCGGTTATGGCAAGCTGGTAACTATGAACCTCCGCGTTGCACCTCCAAATCTCGAGGAGGAACCACAACACCTGAAAGATAAGGGTAAGCCTCATCTCATTGGCTCGGTAGGGGTCTCACGGATACCCACCATAAAACAACGGTGGTAAACGATGGTGGTAACAATAATAATAACAACAACAACAATAACAAGAGTAGCAATAACAACAATAACAACGGAAGTAACAGCCGTAACAAGAATAGTAATGACGACAGTCGGCAGAACCATGGCTCTCTAATCTACTCCTACTCTCCGCGGAGAAAACCTCTATCTCACGGTCAGGACCACTGAACCAAGGGGAAACCCTGGCTACACTATCGGGAAGGGAACCACAGCACCTCTGTCGTGAAGGCGCAACCTCGCTGATGAAGGCCACAGCCCAGACCATACAGTCTGAGGGCAAGGTAACGATCTCACCATCGTGATACAACTCTGACTACGGGTGAAACCACGACAACTCTGTCTGGAACCCTTGACCTTAATGTCGAGAACAACACACGACAATCACCCGAAAACCATGACCTCCCTGTCGGGAAACCAAAACCTCAAGTCATGAGAGTCACTCGTCATGTGACGGGAGAACCTGCCCACTAGAAGGAAGACTGGATGTATCCACTGACGACTTATCCCACGCCTCAGGTGTCTCCCTACTCACTCCAGGTGGAAACTAAGACATCGTACACAAGTAACACAAAATAAGGGTCTAGTCAAGGTCGTGCTCATTAGCACGCGTCCGTAGACCTCAACCACGTGTGCACACACTGATTGACTGAGCTACGTCAGGCCCTCTAACTGGTTTTCCTCCCGGCCTAGACTCGAGCAACCACAGTGGGAGGCCTTATGGAAACCAGCTCCAAACCGTCTCTCCCAGGTGTAGCTCTCTACCACTCCTAGGTGGGTCGATACACACATTCCTAGGCAAGGTATGACTAGTGAGGGAAGTCACTCGACGTGGGAACTCTCAGTAGAGAGGAAACCACCGAAGTACTGATGGGTTACGGATGTGCCCGTCGCGAGTAACATGAAACACAAGGCGGCTTAGTGCCACTGGAACACAGAACAGCTAGCTAGACCAGCTAGACCATCGGCCAGCGAGTCGCGTGACTCATCCCAAGGCCACTGTACAGAACGGCTTTGTGTTGTCAAATCACCCTAAGCCAAAATCCAAAAACCACAGGGAAAAGGACTCTCAAGGCGGCCTACTAGTGCCAGGGTTCTCCCCACTCTTGGGGTGAACAAGGAAACCCCAACACCCCTGGCTGGGTCACAAGACTCACGGTCACTAGCCACACTCATGTCCCATATGAAAACCGCGTTCCGAGGAAACCAACACTATGCAAGAATATCCCTCTGCATGTATACGGGTACACGGTGACTCGAACTAGCCAAAACAAAGGAACCTGGAATACACGGGGTCACCCGGACCCTCAAAATTACATGGTCACATTAATCAAGGTACAATGACTTCTTCGGACCCCCAAAAATATGAACTTAGTCTAACGGGGTGATCGAGACATCCACGGGGAAAAAGGTCGACCAATGGGTCTCAATCGGGTCGAACGGTGGCCAAAATGGGTGAATGCCAGCATTTCGGTCGACTAGCGCACTAGGTCGGTCGACCTAAACAATGGGTCGATCGATTGGCCCATTGGGTCGGTCGATCGGTCCACGACCAGTCAGCCCACTGGCCTCGATCGGTCGACCGAACCAACTAGGTCAGTTGACCGAACCAGGGTAGCCTGCCCTATCCGTGGTGAACGTGCCATCGGTCGACCAAATTTCCCATTTGGTCGACCGATTCCGACGACGTTTGAATGGGACCCCCTCCGAGAGGTCCTAATTCACGCCCCAATCACCCCAGGTGATCAGGGAAACATGGGGAAACTCTTCCCCAACCTCCAAACTACCATGAGGCACCATGTAAACCATAAAAACCCCACTGAATCGGTGAATCCGTCGCTCACCCCAAAAATATACATTTTTCGCCCCTGCATGAAAGAAACCACTCTCGACCTCACCTCGGCCTTAAATCATGGGAAAATAGAATGCACAGGCTAGGGATCCATCCCCCTACCTCTCACGATGATTCCCACACCGAGGACGCCGATTCCACGTGAAAATGACACTTGAACCGACGCCGGCTTCTTGAATCTGTGAATGGGCTTCGTCGTGCCACCGCCTCGTTCGTCGCTCCATCCTCGCTGCTCACCACCCAACGTGACTGTAACAACCGTTAATTTCAGTTAGAAATAATAATAATAATAATAAATTTTTTTCTATTTAAATAATCATTTAAAATATTTACTAATAATTAAAACCCCTTTTTATTGATAAAAATCATATGCCAAGCCATATTTACATGAATTGTAATCAAATAATTCAATTTCTAATTATAGAATTTATTTTCACAATTATTAAGGTATAACTTATTTTAATTAATCATTTAAAAAAATATAATAATAAATAAAATATTTCTCCCACTTTTTAAAAGAAATGGGGCTATTAAAATAGATACACAAGATTAAAAGGGGTACATATACGAAAGTTTTAAGAAACGACTCCCAGGAAGGCGCGATTTAAAATGTGACACCACCTAAGGCGCGAATTTGATAAGAAGTGGCACCACCTAAGGCGCGATTTAAAAAGTGGCATCACCTAAGGCGCGATTTTAAAAGTGACACGGCCTAAGGCGCGAATTTGATAAGAAGTGGCATCACCTAAGGCGCGATTTAAAAAGTGGCATCACCTAAGGCGCGATTTAAAAAGTGACACGACCTAAGGCGCGAATTTGATAAGAAGTGGCATCACCTAAGGCGCGAATTTGATAAGAAGTGGCATCACCTAAGGCGTGAATTTTATAAAAAGTGACACCACCTAAGGCGCGAATTGGATAAGAGATGACTCCTAGGGAGGCGCGATTTAAAAGGTGACTTGCTGGGAGGCGTCAATTTGTTAAACGACGCCCACAGTCCGGTCGTCAATTCTTAGCATTTTTTTTTCATTTGTAGCCGGGATGTACACGCTGGCATTCGCTGGCAGGGCACCCAGATCCACTTTTTGCGGATCTTGCCCCCCTATCTGCTCGACCTAAGCACATAGGTTATTTTAAATCCCCCTTCTAGCCAACTGTGAGCCCTTACGGTGGCTTTGGCTGAGAGCTGCAGAAGTTGCAGAGGTTGCAGGGCTACAGAACCCCCCTTCTGGCACATCTGCTGCAAAAGGTAGGTTGTCTCAACTTTTAGCTAAACCTTAGCTAAACTAGTAGTTAATCTACATAGCATGTTCGTAGGTTTTCTTAAGCTTAACCAAATTCCTAGTTAATTAGGGCATTAAAATATCATATCCATGTGATTGTTTTACCGTTTTAATTAGAATAAATTCATGATAACTGGAATAAATTCATGATAATCTATCATAATTTAAAAGAATGTGTAAACTGCATGTATTGTTAGTTTAATTAGGTGACTATGATAGTTGATTAGATGATATATTAGTTAAATTAGCAGATCCTGTTATATATAGAAGATCCTGTTAGTTGATTAGAAAATCTTGTAAGTTTAGATGAACTATATATATATACCAGAGATCTAGGTGATTATGTTAGTTGATTAAGTGATCTATTAGTTAAATTAGAAGATCCTATTCGATATAGAAGATCATGTTAGTTGATTAGAAAATCTTGTAAGTTTAAATGAACTATATATATATATACCAGAGATCTAGGTGATTATGTTAGTTGATTAAGTGATCTATTAGTTAAATTAGAAGATCCTATTCGATATAGAAGATCCTGTTAGTTGATTAGAAAATCTTGTAAGTTAGATGAACTATATATATATATCAGAGATCTAGGTGAATATGTTAGTTGATTAGATGATCTGTTAGTTAAATTAGAAGATCCCGTTAGATATAGAAGATCCTGTTAGTTAGAAAATCTTATAAGTTTAGATGAACTATATATATATCAGAGACCTACGTGGTTACAGTCGTATAACTATCTGTTAGCTAATTGAACCAAATATATATATAGACGTATCACTAGATATAGTAGTGCACGATATTATAGTTACCTGCAAATTAGAAGACTGTTAGATGATCTGTTAGTAAAAGTATTAGCTAATGAGAATCAGTTGCTAACTTAATTATATAGATAGATAGGTAACAGGTTAAAGTAACAAAGTAACAGATTAAAGTAATAAGCATCCCAGTAGAGTTAACCTGCGGGGTTAAGCAACCCAGGGAAATTAGCGCCCTACATCAGGGCGCCTGTCTCAAAATTTACGACCCTGTAGGGGTCGTCATTTTATAAATAAATAAATGTAGTAATTATCATCTAATTAGATCACTGTAAAAGGCGCCCTGACCAGGACGCTACTTACAATATGGACGCTCTTTCCGTATGTCGTCAATTCTTCATAACCAATGGCCATCTGAAAGAGGCGCCCTAGACAAGGGCGCCAATTACATACCCTGCTGTAAATGGCGCCCCAGACCAGGGCGCCATTTACAGAATTAAAGACTTAGGGTAGGGTGCCAATTTGATAAAATTTGAAAATTTTAAAAACATATACCAACCCCCAGGCGCCAATTCAGTAAGAGGTGACTTAAAGGGGGGCGCTAATTTGAAGAATATATATGTACCTAAAATTTGAAAATGCTAAAACACATGCCAACCCCCAGGCGCCAATTCAATAAGAGGTGACTTAAAGGGGGGCGCTAATTTGAAGAATATATATGTACCTAAAATTTGAAAATGCTAAAACACATGCCAACCCCCAGGCGCCAATTCAATAAGAGGAGACTTAAAGGGGGGCGCTAATTTGAAGAACACATGCCAACCCCGAGGCGCCAATTCAATAAGAGGTGACTTAGGGGGGGGCGCAAATTGATACATATGAAATTTAGAAATTTTAAAGGACTTGTCAACCCCGAGGCGCCAATTCAGTAAAAATCGGATAATCGAGTCGCCAATTCACTAAGAACTATGTGAAATTCTCACGAAGGGCATCCTGCTTTAAGGATGCCAATCCTTAATATATCAAATGTTCTACTATATACCCGTCTCGCACAGTTTTCCGTGTATTACTACGTATAAATATGCCCTTGGATTCCATTCCAAATCCATCTTACATAATCCTACTGGTCAAGCCTTGAAATTCTATATTGGCTATAAATGATAAATGAGAGTGGATGTCCAAAAACATGATTAATGATGTGCATATAGGGCCCGGTCTGGTCCTGGGAGGAGCACCCGAAGGTACTTGTGCCCATGGGAGTTTATTGACCATAGTGACGGTGTCTGGCATTACACCGGAGTACTTGATAGATTAGAGACATTCCCCCCTCTCTCTCTCTACTTGACTTGTGTGGCCCGAATGGGCAATACTTGCGTGGCCCGAATGGGCAATACTTGACTTGAATGTTACTCGAACGAATTGATAAATAGCCAATTCTTGTTGTACATGCTTGAATTTACCTTGCTTATTATTGTTTGAATTCTAGTTGTTATTCCTCAGTTATCAAATGCTTGATATCACTTGTTGCTACTATTGAAATTGAAATCTATATTAATCCTGCTCTGGTCAATTTTTCAATTCCTTGATATCTACCTGTCTGCATGCTTAGATTACTTGTATTAAATGAACTGGTAATTTACGTAAAGCATGTTAAAACTTGAGGTGTAAATCCTACTGAGTGATTCGCTCATCTGTTGCTTTCTACCATTTCAGGTGAATTGGATATCAACCAGAACTCGGAAGGGAATGAGTCTGAGTGATGAGTGTAAAGATAGAGTTACCATTTGCTATCAATTATGTTATTGTAATCCCTTTATGTATGTACCCTAGTGTCAGTTGTATTCCTTAGCATGTCAGTCAACACCAATAAAGGATATGTGTTTTTTGATAATTGGGTCATTGTAATAACTGTTAGTTCAAACCTATTTGTGTAAATTTTAAATTTAAACTTAGATATTTGCGCACTCTTATAATTGTCTAAGGAAGAAATTCTTTAATTTCCTAGCTTGCTTTGGTTCTATATAAAACTGTCACGCCACGGGTAAGCTTCCGCGCTCGGGACGTGACAGCTTTCTTGGTATCAGAGCCTAGGATTTTAATTTCCTAGGTAAAAACCTGAGTCCAAAGAAATAAATGTCTAATAGAATTATCTATGGATAGGTTTAGATCTTACCTGGTGAGATGGGTAAAGCCAAGGGTTAAGTTTAACAATGACAATTGACCCCATAATAACGAAACTCAATATTTATTACACCTTAATTCTTTTGTAGGATTATGGCCGCTGAAAGAGCACAATGGCGCGAGATGCAGCGCACTGTGCAGGGACTTACGCAGGCGCTACAGCAAGTGGCGCAAGGCGGTGTTGGCTGTGCTCACCGTGGAGCTGGTGACCTTCACCGGGATTTTCGTAACATGAACCCACCAAGATTCATGGGTTCGGTGGACCCCGATGATGCCAAGAATTGGCTGAAGGAAATTGAGAGGATCTTCCGTGTAATGCAATGCACGGATACAGAGAAAGTTCTATTGGCTACATTTCAACTAGAACGGGATGCTCGATGCTGGTGGGAGTCCGTGGAAGCAACACTGCCCGACAATCATGTCACATGGATGGAATTTGTCAAACATTTCAACAACAAGTATTTCTCAGATCGTGTGCAAGAGAAGAAGGCCGCGGAATTTGCTGCATTAAAGCAATGGACCCGAAAGGTAGCTGAATATGAGGCCCAATTCTCAAGGCTTTCCCGTTATGCACCTCACTTGGTGTGTACGGAAAAGATGAAGGCGAGGAGATTTCTCAACGGGCTACGGCCCCAGTATATTACCCAGCTTGCACCGATGGACATCCAAGTCTACTCAGAAATGGTTCGTCGTGCTCAGCTGCTGGAAGACGCCACCGAATTTTCTGAAAGGATTCGAGGCAAGGACAAGAAAGAACATGTTACAAGTCCAGGAAGCTTCAAACCACCATTTGGCAAGAAGCGGGTCTTTAATGGAGGCGAGTCTTCCAAGGAGAAGAGATCCCATAGAAGTCACAAGCCATTCCTCACCATCAGCAACAAGCCCTTCTCCGATATTGCACCTACTAAGGAGATTTGCAAATATTGCGAAAAAGCTGGTCATAAGACCGAGGAGTGCTGGAGGAAACTGGGAGCGTGTCTCCGATGTGGGAGTCGAGAGCATCGAATTCCCGATTGCCCCTTAATGAAGGAACAAGTCAACAAGGACGATAAGTGTCCAGTCAAAAAGCAAGGCCGTCTACAAGCTCTTCAAGGGACGGAACCTATGGAAGGAGGAATCGTGGAAGGTACATTGACTGTTTGCTCTAAACCTGCTAGAGTTCTATTTGATACTGGAGCAACTCATTCGTTTGTTTCCAAGAAATTTACTGCCTCATTTTCTAAAGAACCTGAATGGTTAGATTTAATTCTATCTACACCTCTTGGAAACAAATCGGATATTACACATCACTACCCAAGTTGTGAGGTTATGATTCAAGGTAATAATCTACCGGCCAACCTGATATGTCTTGATATGGAATATTATGATGTCATATTGGGAGCTGACTGGTTATCGACCTACCAAGCCACGGTAGATTGTCGGCATGGCAAGATAACTTTTGTGGACTACCCAGAGTTAGTTTATATCAAACCTCGGAATAAATCCCTACTTATCTCAGCTCTCCGAGCTAGTAAACTAGTGAATAGAGGATGTATGGCTTTCTTAGCTTTTGTAACTACCACAGAAGTCGATAAGATAAAGATTGAAGACATCCGAGTGACTCGGGACTTCTCCGATGTATTTCCAGACGAATTGCCTGGTTTACCCCCGGAAAGAGAAGTGTCATTCACAATTGATATTGTTCCGGGTGCCGGTCCTATTTCTAAAGCACCCTACAGAATGTCTCATGCGGAACTAAAAGAACTGAAGGAGCAGTTGATGGATTTACTGGAGAAAGGATTCATTAGGCCGAGTACTTCCCCATGGGGGGCACCGGTGCTCTTTGTTAAAAAGAAGGATGGCACATTAAGATTATGCATTGATTACCGACAGCTAAATCATCTTACAATCAAGAACAAGTACCCACTGCCAAGAATTGACGAGCTGTTCGACCAATTATCAGGAGCAAAGTATTTCTCCAAAATAGATCTTCGGTCTGGATATCACCAGTTGAGGATCAAGGAAGAAGATATTTACAAAACCGCATTTCGAAGCAGGTATGGGCATTACGAATTTACTGTTATGCCTTTTGGACTAACAAATGCCCCTGCAGCCTTCATGCAGTTAATGAATAGCATTTACCGGCCTTATTTAGACCAATTTATTGTGGTCTTCATTGACGATATATTGATCTACTCAAAGACTGAAGAAGATCATGAGGACCATCTCAAGAAGGCATTACAAATATTGCGAGACAATAAGTTATATGCAAAATTCAGCAAATGCCAGTTCTGGCTTGAGGAAATGTCTTTCTTAGGCCACGTTATATCGAAGAATGGAATTTCTGTTGATCCTGCGAAGGTCGAAGCCGTGCAAAACTGGGGGCGACCAACGAATGCGACAGAGATTCGTAGCTTCTTGGGTTTAGCTGGGTACTACCGGCGTTTCATCAAAGACTTCTCCAAGATTGCTGTTCCTCTTACCAGATTGACTCGCAAGGAAGTACCTTATGAGTGGAATGAAGATTGTGAGAAGAGTTTCCTGACTTTGAAGGATCTTTTGACTACTGCACCGGTCTTATCTCTTCCAATTGAAGGAGAAAAATACGAGGTATATACCGATGCTTCTGGTATCGGCCTCGGATGTGTATTGATGCAGAACGGAAGAGTCATTGCATACTCTTCCCGTCAATTGAAGAAACATGAAGAGAATTACCCGATTCATGACTTAGAACTAGCCGCGGTTGTATTTGCCTTGAAGATTTGGAGGCACTATCTTTACGGAGAACAATTCACTGTATACTCCGATCATAAAAGCCTCAAGTACTTATTCTCTCAAAAGGAGCTAAACATGCGGCAAAGGCGTTGGCTCGAGTATCTTAAAGACTTCAACTTCACTATACAGTACCATCCTGGTAAGGGTAATTCCGTAGTTGATGCCCTTAGTCGAAAGCCGAGAACAATATTGGCCAACTGCATGATACAAGAATGGAAACTGTTGGAGAAATTCTCAGAGCTTGACATCAACACAGATGAGAAGAACATGTGTATTATTCTATCTCATATGAGCTTACATCCAGATTTGCTACTTGAAATCAAAAAGTTGCAAGAAGAAGATCCCTCACTAGTGGAGATAAAGAGCAAATTGGACGAGAGATTTGATTTCAAGCTGGCACCTGATGGCAGACTGCTATTTCGTGAACGGACATGCGTGCCCGACTGTCCTGAGCTGAAGAAGAAGATTCTTGAAGAAGCTCATCGGTCGAGATACACAATCCATCCGGGAGCCACTAAGATGTACCAAGACATAAAAAGGACCTTTTGGTGGCCCAACATGAAGAGGGAGATAGCGGATTTTGTGTCTCGATGCTTGACTTGCCAGCAGGTGAAGGCCGAACATCAGAAACCCGCAGGGAGACTGCATCCGCTGGATATTCCCAAGTGGAAAAGGGAAGAAATCGGCATGGATTTCATCATGGGTTTGCCCACGTCTAGGGGCGGATATGATGGAATATGGGTAATCATCGATCGTCTTACTAAATCGGCTCATTTCTTGCCCATTAAGAACCGATGGTCGATTGATGTTCTTGCCGCCTTGTATATTAAGGAAGTTACTAGACTACATGGAATTCCTGTGTCTATAGTATCTGATCGAGATCCACGCTTCACATCTCATTTCTGGAAGGGTCTACAACACTCTCTGGGAACGAAGCTCAATTTCAGTACTGCTTTTCATCCTCAGACAGATGGTCAGACGGAAAGGACCAATCAGGTCATTGAAGACTTGTTGCGAGCATGCATTATAGATTTCGGCGGAAGTTGGCATGATCACTTACCACTAGCCGAATTTGCCTACAATAACAGCTACCAAGCCAGTATTCAAATGGCACCTTTCGAGGCACTCTATGGTAGAAGTTGTAGATCTCCGGTATGCTGGGAGGAGGTCGGTGAAAGATAACTCCTAGGTCCTGATATGGTCAGGGATTCAACTGAAAAGATACTCCTTATCAGAGAGAGACTCAAGGTAGCTCAGTGCAGGCAGAAATCTTATGCTGACAACAGAAGGAGAGACTTGGAATTTCAAGTTGGTGATCATGTGTTTCTCAAGGTATCTCCCACCCGAGGTATCAGAAGATTTGGTGTTAAAGGCAAGCTTACACCAAGATTCATCGGTCCATTTGAGGTGTTGGAAAGAGTGGGTGAGGTAGCTTACCGTATCGCTTTACCTCCTCAACTCTCAGAAGTATACAACGTATTTCATGTTTCTATGTTGAAGAAATACGTGCACGATCCCTCTCATGTCATCAACCACGCCGATTTGGTAATTCAAAAGAATCTTACTTACGAACAAAGGCCGATGCAAATCCTCGATCGAGAAGTCCGAGTTCTAAGGAGCAAGACGATCCCTATGGTGAAAATTCAATGGAATCGATGCTCGGAGCAGGAAGCAACTTGGGAGACCGAGGAATCTATGAAAAGAAGATACCCAGAACTATTTTAGACTGTAAGTATCTTATACTCTCTGCATTGCCCTTACATAGCAGAATTATCATCATCCAGTTGAATTTGGGGACCAAATTCTTTTAAGTAGGGGAGGGTGTAACAACCGTTAATTTCAGTTAGAAATAATAATAATAATAATAATTTTTTTTCTATTTAAATAATCATTTAAAATATTTACTAATAATTAAAACCCCTTTTATTGATAAAAATCATATGCCAAGCCATATTTACATGAATTGTAATCAAATAATTCAATTTCTAATTATAGAATTTATTTTCACAATTATTAAGTTATAACTTATTTTAATTAATCATTTAAAAAAATATAATAATAAATAAAATATTTCTCCCACTTTTTAAAAGAAATGGGGCTATTAAAATAGATACACAAGATTAAAAGGGGTACATATACGAAAGTTTTAAGAAACGACTCCCAGGAAGGCGCGATTTAAAACGTGACACCACCTAAGGCGCGAATTTGATAAGAAGTGGCACCACCTAAGGCGCGATTTAAAAAGTGGCATCACCTAAGGCGCGATTTAAAAAGTGACACGACCTAAGGCGCGAATTTGATAAGAAGTGGCATCACCTAAGGCGCGATTTAAAAAGTGGCATCACCTAAGGCGCGATTTAAAAAGTGACACGACCTAAGGCGCGAATTTGATAAGAAGTGGCATCACCTAAGGCGCGAATTTGATAAGAAGTGGCATCACCTAAGGCGTGAATTTTATAAAAAGTGACACCACCTAAGGCGTGAATTGGATAAGAGATGACTCCTAGGGAGGCGCGATTTAAAAGGTGACTTGCTGGGAGGCGTCAATTTGTTAAACGACGCCCACAGTCCGGTCGTCAATTCTTAGCATTTTTTTTTCATTTGTAGCTGGGATGTACACGCTGGCATTCGCTGGCAGGGCACCCAGATCCACTTTTCGCGGATCTTGCCCCCCTATCTGCTCGACCTAAGCACATAGGTTATTTTAAATCCCCCTTCTAGCCAACTGTGAGCCCTTACGGTGGCTTTGGCTGAGAGCTGCAGAAGTTGCAGAGGTTGCAGGGCTGCAGAACCCCCCTTCTGCCACATCTGCTGCAAAAGGTAGGTTGTCTCAACTTTTAGCTAAACCTTAGCTAAACTAGTAGTTAATCTACATAGCATGTTCGTAGGTTTTCTTAAGCTTAACCAAATTCCTAGTTAATTAGGGCATTAAAATATCATATCCATGTGATTGTTTTACCGTTTTAATTAGAATAAATTCATGATAACTGGAATAAATTCATGATAATCTATCATAATTTAAAAGAATGTGTAAACTGCATGTATTGTTAGTTTAATTAGGTGACTATGATAGTTGATTAGATGATATATTAGTTAAATTAGCAGATCCTGTTATATATAGAAGATCCTGTTAGTTGATTAGAAAATCTTGTAAGTTTAGATGAACTATATATATATACCAGAGATCTAGGTGATTATGTTAGTTCATTAAGTGATCTATTAGTTAAATTAGAAGATCCTATTCGATATAGAAGATCATGTTAGTTGATTAGAAAATCTTGTAAGTTTAGATGAACTATATATATATATACCAGAGATCTAGGTGATTATGTTAGTTGATTAAGTGATCTATTAGTTAAATTAGAAGATCCTATTCGATATAGAAGATCCTGTTAGTTGATTAGAAAATCTTGTAAGTTAGATGAACTATATATATATATATATCAGAGATCTAGGTGAATATGTTAGTTGATTAGATGATCTGTTAGTTAAATTAGAAGATCCCGTTAGATATAGAAGATCCTGTTAGTTAGAAAATCTTATAAGTTTAGATGAACTATATATATATCAGAGACCTACGTGGTTACAGTCGTATAGCTATCTGTTAGCTAATTGAACCAAATATATATATAGACGTATCACTTGATATAGTAGTGCACGATATTATAGTTACCTGCAAATTAGAAGACTGTTAGATGATCTGTTAGTAAAACTATTAGCTAATGAGAATCAGCTGCTAACTTAATTATATAGATAGATAGGTAACAGGTTAAAGTAATAAAGTAACAGATTAAAGTAATAAGCATCCCAGTAGAGTTAACCTGTGGGGTTAAGCAACCCAGGGAAATTAGCGCCCTACATCAGGGCGCCTGTCTCAAAATTTACGACCCTGTAGGGGTCGTCATTTTATAAATAAATAAATGTAGTAATTATCATCTAATTAGATCACTGTAAAAGGCGCCCTGACCAGGACGCTACTTACAATATGGACGCCCTTTCCGTATGTCGTCAATTCTTCATAACCAATGGCCATCTGAAAGAGGCGCCCTAGACAAGGGCGCCAATTACATACCCTGCTGTAAATGGCGCCCCAGACCAGGGCGCCACTTACAGAATTAAAGACTTAGGGTAGGGCGCCAATTTGATAAAATTTGAAAATTTTAAAAACATATACCAACCCCCAGGCGCCAATTCAGTAAGAGGTGACTTAAAGGGGGGCGCTAATTTGAAGAATATATATGTACCTAAAATTTGAAAATGCTAAAACACATGCCAACCCCCAGGTGCCAATTCAATAAGAGGTGACTTAAAGGGGGGCGCTAATTTGAAGAATATATATGTACCTAAAATTTGAAAATGCTAAAACACATGCCAACCCCCAGGCGCCAATTCAATAAGAGGTGACTTAAAGGGGGGCGCTAATTTGAAGAACACATGCCAACCCCGAGGCGCCAATTCAATAAGAGGTGACTTAGGGGGGGGCGCAAATTGATACATATGAAATTTAGAAATTTTAAAGGACTTGTCAACCCCGAGGTGCCAATTCAGTAAAAATCGGATAATCGAGTCGCCAATTCACTAAGAACTATGTGAAATTCTCACGAAGGGCATCCTGCTTTAAGGATGTCAATCCTTAATATATCAAATGTTCTACTATATACCCGTCTCGCACAGTTTTCCGTGTATTACTACGTATAAATATGCCCTTGGATTCCACTCCAAATCCATCTTACATAATCCTACTGGTCAAGCCTTGAAATTCTATATTGGCTATAAATGATAAATGAGAGTGGATGTCCAAAAACATGATTAATGCTGTGCATATAGGGCCCGGTCTGGTCCTGGGAGGAGCACCCGAAGGTACTTGTGCCCATGGGAGTTTATTGACCATATTGACGGTGTCTGGCATTACACCGGAGTACTTGATAGATTAGAGACATTCCCCCCTCTCTCTCTCTACTTGACTTGTGTGGCCCGAATGGGCAATACTTGCGTGGCCCGAATGGGCAATACTTGACTTGAATGTTACTCGAACGAATTGATAAATAGCCAATTCTTGTTGTACATGCTTGAATTTACCTTGCTTATTATTGTTTGAATTCCAGTTGTTATTCCTCAGTTATCAAATGCTTGATATCACTTGTTGCTACTATTGAAATTGAAATCTATATTAATCCTGCTCTGGTCGATTTTTTCAATTCCTTGATATCTACCTGTCTGCATGCTTAGATTACTTGCATTAAATGAACTGGTAATTTACGTAAAGCATGTTAAAACTTGAGATGTAAATCCTACTGAGCGATTCGCTCATCTGTTGCTTTCTACCATTTCAGGTGAATTGGATATCAACCAGAACTCGGAAGGGAATGAGTCTGAGTGATGAGTGTAAAGATAGAGTTACCATTTGCTATCAATTATGTTATTGTAATCCCTTTATGTATGTACCCTAGTGTCAGTTGTATTCCTTAGCATGTCAGTCAACACCAATAAAGGATATGTGTTTTTTGATAATTGGGTCATTGTAATAACTGTTAGTTCAAACCTATTTGTGTAAATTTTAAATTTAAACTTAGATATTTGCGCACTCTTATAATTGTCTAAGGAAGAAATTCTTTAATTTCCTAGCTTGCTTTGGTTCTATATAAAACTGTCACGCCACGGGTAAGCTTCGCGCTCGGGACGTGACAGTGACTCACCGTCGCCCACACCATCCTCTGTCGGCCACCCAGAGAATGGGTGGAGAGAAGGAAAGAAACGAGAGGAGAGAGGGAGAAAATGAGAGAATGAGGATAGAGGGGTGGAGGTTGATTTAAATGGAAAATATTTTTGGGATTTTAAAAATATGGAAAATAGAAAAATGGAGAAAAATCAACCCCATGATCCTTGAAAAATGCACAACGCGTCTGCAACATCCTGGAGCCTGAAATCTTGATGTTTTACCACATACAGGGGTCCGAAGGCCCGATAGCCAAAATTCTGATTTAATTACAAAACGTAATCCAGGACCCACAAAAGTACTCTAAAACTCACGGATTCCTGATCCAAAAATCATGGGTCATTACAACCTTCCCCCTTACAAAAATTTCATCCTCAAAGTTTGAAGCAACTTCCATCTCATGGGGGAAGAAGGACTCATTCAGTTGGCAACGCTCCTAGAGCTCCAGCTAAAACCTCAATTCTCGTGAAACCACCTCTCCTGAGGGACATAGCCAGACTATTATCGCAAACAAAACCATCTTGCTCCACATTCACCATCCACACTAATTCCCAAAGTGAGCATTACACACAAAAGGATACAAGTCTGGCATCACCTCAGTTACACCGAACTCTCACCATGGCATCATCGCCACCTTCTCGCACACCGAGGAGACGTGACCCGCGCCATGAAAACCTGCCACGTACCATTCTCTCGCCTTTCACAAGGGACATCCATCTCTGAGCCTCAACCAGCTCACACAGTCATTTCAATCGGCTGCCACAATTCTATCGACTCCATGCCATGAAAACTCTCATATCCGGCAAGTTGAATGCCAATAACACCACTGGACCAACTCTGGTCCTAGCATAAACTGCCTATTAACGCAGATCTAATCCAGGGAAAGGTATACCATGATCGGCCACCCAAGGTCTAGCTTGCTCACGGCTCTCGCCATTCTTGATTCTGTCACGCCCCGAACAAGGCAGAAATATCAGGGCGTGAACAGTTAAACGAGTGGGTCGATCAAGGGACTCAGATGATGAGCATGAACAACAAATGAACAAAATCACATCTTTATATCTGACATTTCCAACAAATATCTTTCAAGAACTTTTAATACTATTCAAATCTAGTACATTCATTTCTAAGTAGATAGATTGGGGAAAAAATCTACTAAAAACTATCAACATTCTCGTCACTCCAGCCCATTCTCGTCATCTTCGGGATTTCTTAAAAATTGACAACAATACACAGGGTGAGCTAGAAAGCTCAGTAGGACTTATATCTCTTTACTAGGTCACTTTAAGTAATTAGTATTTTGGATCATCTATATGCTCTCGAAATAAAACAGGTAATAAAACAAGTGATAAGTGTAGTAGAGAACAAGATCAAGAAGTCAAGAATTCAATAATAGATATTGTAGAACTCAAGTGTAAGCATGAAGATCAATAACAAATATAGAATTATAAATCTGGCCATGTAACAGGAATATTAACACACCCGATCAAAAATGTCATGCACAAAAAGTCAAGCATGTATCGAGTGAAGGATATAACAAGTGAATTGTCTTGTTCAATCTTGCATGTCAATTGGTGCAATGTCACACCTGATCATTCAACTCCCTCGGACACAAGTACTTTCAGACTTTTCTCACCTAGGACCAGATCAGGGCCCCAAAATTGCCCGGCATTGAGTGTTCAGGTGGATCAAGAGTCCCATGTAATTTCTAGAATAATTCATTTAAAATATGGTCAATCCGAGTTTCAAGAAAAGCTTATGAAGCGTAGTATATAGCGCACAACTAGACATTTAGTTATGGATGTAACACCCCGGTTAAATAATAAAATGTAAAGGTAAAATTTTGAATATATATATATATATTGGAATTAAAGCTATTTACTTGCAATTTAATGACTTTAATGATTTTTCTTAATTAAAGAATATTATTTATTTTGAAAGTGGCTAAATTATATCAATAAAAAAGAATAATTATTTTTCTACAATTACCATAAAAGAAATTTCATATTTCAAGAGATAATCAATTTTTTTATGATAATCTGAATTTTATATGTATATAGATTAAATTAATTGAATTTCAACCGTAGGCCAAAGTTTGACTAATTTCTAAAAATATGAAAAAATTATATTCTTGTAGAGAACGAAAAGTTAAATAATATTGTCAGCTGGGCCGACCCCTAATAAAAATTGGATTAGACTGAATTAAGGAATTAATGGTTAAAATCGTTGTTTTAATAACTCAAACCACATCAATCTTAAAAGATCAAATTCGAGCCCATTTCTCAACCATTCGAGCCCAAATCAGACCCATTTGATAGATAAACCCTAGTAGATCGTTTCTCCTCTGAAACCCTAGCCTCTAGAGACTTCTATTGGCGGCGGCGGCGTGGATTAGGTTGTATCCCCGAAATTTTTGCCGAGTTTTAAACCCTTGGACTCTTTAGGCTAATTCGATCTATAGGAACTTTCTTAGACCCTATAAGTAGAGGGCTTTCGACCCCCTGGAACCCTATTTTTCTCCCCAGCCGGTGGCGTGACCTAGGGTGGCCGATCGAGAGCAAATTTGGGTGAGAATCGGAGGCGTGTTCGCAGATTAGGGTTTCTGGCGTCTTCCTCCTTCTTCTTCGAATAAGGTAGGTTTCTCTCAGGCCAAAATCAAGTAAAATATATCATTTTGTGCGTCTTTAAGCTCTCTTTCATTTGATACTAAAAGTCCTAAAATTCATGTAGTATCCTGCGAGAATTTTCAATTTTAGCAGAAGCATGTCATAATTAGGGTTAACTATGTTCCACCCCGATTTAAGTAGGGATTTCAGGCACTAAACATTAAATTGATGATGGTATCTTGTATAACTCTTTGTGCTCGTTCTATTGATAGTAAAAGCCCTAAATTTCATGCTCTATGTATCGTGTATTTAACTGTTTTAGCCAACCCTAGCCGGACTCGCCGGAGGCGGGCAAGGCGAAGGTAGCAGAAGCCCCCTGACTTACGTGGCCTCTTGATAGACCGCCCATCCTAGATAGGCGGCCGGTTATTGACCATTCATGTGTTTTATCTCCGATATGTTTTGTGGAATGAGCGGCAGATCCCTAACCGCTCTACCATCAGGCGGCCAGGCACAGACCGTTCTTCTTCCCCAGCGGCACTCTACAGACCGTCCATCTCCAGCAGGCCTTCGGACCTGAGAGGCCATGAACGGCCTGTCGTGTGACCGCCGAGGCGTGGGGACGGTTCTGAACGAACTGCCCAACTATACCGAACTGCTTATTTTCATTTTAGCATGATTTATCTTGTAGATTAGTGGTTAATTGATAAGTTAGCAACCCCCATGATAAACTGGAAATTATGGAAGTAAATATTATGAATTCTTGTTAGTTTATCTTCACTTGATCTTGATTCATCTTTTCCAATGAAGTTAATATTAATTATGATCCATTGAGATATGAAATTGTTATTAGGATTGTTTAACAGTCATTCTACTCCGGTAGGATTGACTGACCGCTATACTTGGTTTTCGATGATTGCTAAGCCTCTATTCCTTATAATGGTTGGGACTCTCCACCGGATATTCCTTCCATCGGACTAGGACCTTTATTACGGGACCTCCGTAAGCCCCTGCGAGCCTAGGATTCCCACTAGGACGCGGGACATGTTGTACCACCAAGACCTGAACATGTTCACGTGATCGAATCGCTTGGATTGCCGTGTTGTGAGTCACGGATCACTTTGGACCGACTGAGTCTTGAACGGCCGGTTTCGGACCGTTTGTCTCATTAGGTGGACCATTATGAACCGTGCATTCCTGGCTAATTGCCATTTAATAATGGTCGATCATCCTGGTCCTTTCTTCGACCAAATCACGGTTTGATCGACCCAGTAAGCCCTGGACTGACCAGTGGAAAGTGGGCTGGACCCTGGTTCAGTTCTGCCCCACTAATGGCAGCCCGGAGCCCATTTAGGTAGATTTCTAGTTTATTAAGTTAAGCTAGTTAAACGAACTGATTAGGTCCGTTCATGTACTCGAGCGGATCTTATTCGATCGTTCATCCCTCTAGCGGCCCTATAAGGCCCGTTTATCCTGTTCTTGGGCTTCGAGTGCTTTTGGCCATGTACGGCCCATTCTTGACTGTCTATACTAGTTAATTGGAAGGCCCATTTCTGACCGTTCTTCTCTAAGAGCGGCCCAGAATGGTCCATTTATCCTTAGTTTCGGCTGGGCTGTTCTTCAGCCAGTCATCCTTGTACGGCCCAAGATGGACCGGTTATGTGTTTAGCGGACCAGAAATGACCGTGTACCTTCCAATTTTCTGAAATTGATGTTTTCATGGTTTTGATGTATGTGAGCTGCTTTAGCCTATCCAGGTTATGGTACCTCGAGTTTTGACCTATTGTTAGATCTATTGTCAACATGTATCCATTTCAAGAGTCATTTCTTTAAATGACTATTTCCTCTTGATTAAGGAGCTTATTGTTTGGAATCTCAAGAAAATCAATACTCTTATGCACTTTACCTTGATTACATGAACTTGATATTGAAACTCTTGGCCATTCTATTTGTGGATGTCTAGATTTCATGGGATCGATGATCCAAACAAATCAATGCCAAGGCAATCATATTTAAGGGCCCAGTCTGGTCTTGGGAGGCGCACCCGAAAAGTACTTGATCCCCGGGGAGGTGAATGACTAGGTGTGGCATTTGGCACCGGTACTATCTAGCGTGTTGGGTCTACGACATTCCACATTCTCGTGAACTTGCTATTCGTGCTTGAAAGCATGAAGTACTTGCTTGCATGACTCGACTTGACTTGACTTAATATATGGCCATTCACTTGAAGTTCTGATTACCTACTCTTGCTATCATGACTTGCAATCTTTATCGTGCTAGTTATCTTGTTATCTTGCTTAATTGCTTTCTCGCGTTATTCATGCATTCATGAAATGGTTAATTACTTAAACTATGCCTGATGATAGAGTGTAATTCCTACTGAGCTGCTTGCTCACCCCTACATTCCAACCCTTTTCAGGTAACGCGGTAGACGGAACGCTTGCAATTGGGATCGAGATAGCGTGATCGAGTGAACTTGGAGCTTTAGAGACTGGAGTCTATCTTTTTATTTTCTTGAGTCTAGATAGTAAGTGAGTCTTGTCATTTTCTCTTCTTTTGTCTTTATTGAGTCCAAATTGTAAAATTTAAATTTCAATCATCAATAAAAATATAATTTTTATCAAATTGTATGGCCTCCATGTGTCTATTTGTGTTTATTTATTTTGCTCTTGTTATCATGACTATTTCGTTGTACGTTCCGAATGTTGCTTCCCGCTGCTATCGATTCGGGACGTGATAATAGAGGACTCTAGAGGTGGCCCCTACAAGCTCAAGAGGTGGCTCCCATTATGTAGCACTTTGCGCCATTCCGGCCTCAAGATGTGGCTCCCATAACGTAGCACTTTGTCCCGCATGACACTTAGCTCTTACACTCCCAAATGGTAGTTTATAGCTAAAGTAGAGATCTAGCAAAAGTTTCATTTCCAAGGACATGTAATATGAAGAACGAATGAAGTTTATAAGAAAAGTTCAAAAATGATTTAAGGCATCATGTTCAACGACATTAAGACAAGAGGGAGAATGAATTGCCAGTCAAGGCACGACTAGCTCTCGCAAAAATCTTGTAAAACGTGTTTAGATCAAGTCAGGTGCTTAGTAGAAAACCAAAGAGATCACGACCAGGTAAGAACTGGGACAGTGGGAGGTTCTCCTCACATTCGCAAGGTTCTAATTAAATAACCACTTATCCACTTAAAGTGTTTGCCTGTGGACCTCTAGCCTTAGACACCGGTCTTTCTTGGTAAACTTGCTAGCTACACGATTTGTTGGAAACACAGAAATACGTAAATCGAACGAAAATCATTCTTGCATATTCTAACATGTTCATTTGTGAAAGAATTTCAATGAAGGAAAAGATATTGAAAAAAGTTGTCAAGCTTTTAGATAGAGCTTAAATCAAATAGGCATGGTCAATCATGTATAGGAATTTTACGATTTCATTCACCTAGTCATTTCTTTCTCGATAGTATTTTTAAGACAAGAACATGATTTTAAAATTCAAATTTTAAGTTTTGAAATAACACACATAAATGAGGAAAATTAAACACATCGGTCTTAATGTGCTTACTGCATTCAAGTCACGGTCCATGTGTGATCCGCACTCTTAGATAATCAAAACTCGATCTTATAGTGAAAACTCTAATTTTTTGGACTTTAAATCTCAAAATAAGCCATAAATACATGATCATGAAAAAGTTGCATAGCATCTAAATACTCATGTAAAGAAACATATATGAAGATCTAATTAAGTTTTACCTGAGAGAAAACCTACCTAGTTGAAGATCAATGAGAAAGAAGAACAAGACCGAAGAACACTTCAAACACTCCTCCAAATTTCAAGCTTTCCTCATCTCTACGGCCAGCATTTCCCCAATAGATTTATGCTTTGAGTAGGGAAGATTCCAGCCCTATTTATAGGCCAAATCCTCCCATTATTCTATTACCCATTTAATTATAAGTCAATATCCACCTAATTTTCCTATTTCACCAACCCATGTTACTATTACACCCACCTATGTTGAAAATAAATTCAACATGTGAATGTTGAAATAAATCCCCCCACCATGACATAACCAATGACCTCATCTATTCAATGATGTAAGCAATGACCTCATGCACTAATTAGGATTAAATTAGAACTAATAATTCTCTCTTAATTCGGATGCTACAGTACTGCTACAATACCGACATCTTCGCCTTCTCAGAATTATGCCGTGAATCTCGTCGTTCATTTTAACATGTGGGATAGGGTTTGCGTTTATGTATTCTATATTTTAAAGGCATAAAGGAAAAATATTCATAATTTATTTTATTTTCATCTTTCATTATTTATTTTCGCATATAAATATATATATATAATTCTGAGTTGCTACAGATTCACCTTAACTAGCATCTCTAGCTGTGAAAATCCATCTGCCACCCACCAACTATTCATCAACAGGAAATTCCTACCCGCTCAACATTCCGCTTTCCCGCTCCTTCACAAGGTCTAATAAACTCACTTTAAATTTCGATGGCCCATCCGTTGACTCTTACATTGACCATCACTGCATCTCGGAAGAGAGGAGAGAGAACAGAGGGAGAGAGTGAGAGACATGAGAGATGAGAGAGGAGAGAGGGTGAGGGTTAAATAGAAAAAGGAAATTAAGAAATTATGAATATTTTTGAAATCTGATTTTTGGCCCGAAATTTCGTAACATCAGAAAAATACGAAAAAATAACCTCCGCGATCCTCGAAAAGAGCATAATGCACCTGTAGCGTCCCGGATAGATTTATGCTTTGAGTAGGGAAGATCCCAACCCTATTTATAGGCCAAATCCCCCCATTATTCTATTACCCATTTAATTCTAAGTCAATATCCACCTAATTTTCCTATTTCACCAACCCATGTTACTATTACACCCACCTATGTTGAAAATAAATTCCAACATGTGAATGTTGAAATAAATCCCCCCGCCATGACATAACCAATGACCTCATCTATTCAATGATGCAAGCAATGACTTCATCCACTAATTAGGATTAAATTATAACTAATAATTCTATCTTAATTCGGATGCTACAGTACTGCTTCAGTACCGACGTCTTTGTCTTCTCAGAATTGTGCCGTGAATCTCGTCGTTCATTTTAACATGTGGGATAGAGTTTGCGTTTATGTATTCTATACTTTAAAGACATAAAGGAAAAATATTCATAATTTATTTTATTTTCATCTTTCATTATTTATTTTCGCATATAAATATATATATACAATTATGAGTTGCTACAGATTCACCTCAACTAGCATCTCTAGCTGCGAAAATCCATCTGCCACCCACCAACTATTCGTCAACGGGAAATTCCTACCCGCTCAACATTCCGCTTTCCCGCTCCTTCACCAGGTCTAATAAACTCACTTTAAATCTCGATGGCCCATCCGTTGACTCTTACATTGACCATCACTGCATCTCGGAAGAGAGGAGAGAGAACAGAGGGAGAGAGTGAGAGACATGAGAGATGAGAGAGGATAGAGGGTGAGGGTTAAATAGAAAAAGGAAATTATGAAATTATGAATATTTTTGAAATCTGATTTTTGGCCCGAAATTCCGTAACATCAGAAAAATACGGAAAAATAACCTCCACGATCCTCGAAAAGAGCATAATGCACCTGTAGCGTCCCGGATAGATTTATGCTTTGAGTAGGGAAGATCCCAACCCTATTTATAGGCCAAATCCTCCCATTATTCTATTACCCATTTAATTCTAAGTCAATATCCACCTAATTTTTCTATTTCACCAACCCATGTTACTATTACACCCACCTATGTTGAAAATAAATTCCAACATGTGAATGTTGAAATAAATCCCCCCTCCATGACATAATCAATGACCTCATCTATTCAATGATGCAAGCAATGACCTCATCCACTAATTAGGATTAAATTATAACTAATAATTCTCTCTTAATTTGGATGCTAGAGTACTGCTATAAAACTGGCGTCTTCGCCTTCTCAGAATCGTGCGGCGAAGCTCGTCGTTCATTTTAACACGTGGGATAGGGTTTGCGTTTATGTATTCTATACTTTAAAGACATAAAGGAAAAATATTCATAATTTATTTTATTTTCATCTTTCGTTATTTCTTTTCGCATATAAATGTATATATAAAATTATGAGTTGCTACAGATTCACCTCAACTAGCATCTCTAGCTGCGAAAATCCATCTGCCACCCACCAACTATTCGTCAACGGGAAATTCCTACCCGCTCAACATTCCTCTTTCCCGCTCCTTCACCAGTCCTAATAAACTCACTTTAAATCTCGATGGCCCATCCGTTGACTCTTACATTGACCATCACTGCATCTCGGCAGAGAGGAGAGAGAACAGAGGGAGAGAGTGAGAGACATGAGAGATGAGAGAGGAGAGAGGGTGAGGGTTAAATAGAAAAAGGAAATTAAGAAATTACGAATATTTTTAAAATCTGATTTGTGGCCCGAAATTCCGTAACATCAGAAAAATACAAAAAAAATAACCTCTGCGATCCTCGAAAAGAGCATAATGCACCTGTAGCATCCCAGATAGATTTATGCTTTGAGTAGAGAATATCCCAACCCTATTTATAGGCCAAATCCCTCCATTATTCGATTACCCATTTAATTCTAAGTCAATATCCACCTAATTTTCCTATTTCACCAACCCATGTTACTATTACACCCACCTATGTTGAAAATAAATTCCAACATGTGAATGTTGAAATAAATCCCCCCTCCATGATATAACCAATGACCACATCTATTCAATGATGCAAGCAATGATCTCATCCACTAATTAGGATTAAATTAGAACTAATATTTCTCTCTTAATTCGGATGCTACAGTACTGCTACAGTACCGACGTCTTCGCCTTCTCAGAATCGTGCCGCGAAGCTCGTCGTTCATTTTAACACGTGGGATAGGGTTTGCGTTTATGTATTCTATACTTTAAAGACATAAAAGAAAAATATTCATAATTTATTTTATTTTCATCTTTCGTTATTTCTTTTCGCATATAAATGTATATATAAAATTATGAGTTGCTACAGATTCACCTCAACTAGCATGTCTAGCTGCGAAAATCCATCTGCCACCCACCAACTATTCGTCAACGGGAAATTCCTACCGGCTCAACATTCCGCTTTCCCGCTCCTTCACCAGTCCCAATAAATTCACTTTAAATCTCGATGGCCCATCCGTTGACTCTTACATTGACCATCACCGCATCTCGGAAGAGAGGAGAGAGAACAGAGGGAGAGAGTGAGAGACGCGAGAGATGAGAGAGGAGAGAGGGTGAGGGTTAAATAAAAAAAGGAAATTAAGAAATTATGAATATCTCTGAAATCCAATTTTTGGCCCGAAATTCCGTAACGTCAGAAAAATACGAAAAAATAACCTCTGCGATCCTCGAAAAGAGCATAATGCACCTGCAGCGTCCCGATAGATTTATGCTTTGAGTAGGGAAGATCCCAACCCTATTTATAGGCCAAATCCCCCCATTATTCGATTACCCATTTAATTCTAAGTCAATATCCACCTAATTTTCCTATTTTACCAACCCATGTTACTATTACACCCACCTATGTTAAAAATAAATTCCAACATGTGAATGTTGAAATAAATCCCCCCTCCATGACATAACCAATGACCACATCTATTCAATGATGCAAGCAATGATCTCATCCACTAATTAGGATTAAATTAGAACTAATACTTCTCTCTTAATTCGGATGCTACAGTAATGCTACAGTACCGACGTCTTCACCTTCTCAGAATCGTGCCGCGAATCTCGTCGTTCGTTTTAACATGTGGGATAGAGTTTGTGTTTATGTATTCTATACTTTAAAGACATAAAGGAAAAATATTCATAATTTATTTTATTTTAATCTTTCATTATTTCTTTTCACATATAAATGTATATATAAAATTCTGAGTTGCTACAGATTCACCTCAACTAGCATCTCTAGCTGCGAAAATCCATTTGCCACCCACCAACTATTCGTCAATGGGAAATTCCTACCAGCTCAACATTCCTCTTTCCTGCCCCTTCACTAGGCCCAATAAACTCACTTTAAATATCGACGGCCCATCCGTTGACTCTTACATTGACCATCATCGCATCTCGGAAGAGAGGAGAGAGAACAAAGGGAGAGTGTGAGAGACGTGAGAGATGAGAGAGGAGGGAGGGTGAGGGTTAAATAGAAAAAGGAAATTAAGAAATTATGAATATTTTTGAAATCTAATTTTTGGCCCGAAATTCTGTAACATCATAAACATATGGAAAAATAACCTCCGCGATCCTCGAAAAGAGCATAATGCACCTGCAGCATCCCGGAGTCTCAAACCTCAACAGTTCACTCTCCACAGGGTTCCACAGGTTACACAATAGTAAAACTAAAGTGGATTGTAAAACACGATCCGAGACCCACAAAAGTGCTCTGAAAGCTCTCAAATTCAGATTCGAATGATCATGGGTATTACATCCTCCCCTCCTTTAAGAAATTTCATCCTCAAAATTTAAGGAGCAACAAGGAACATGGAAGAACAACCTAATCAATTGGCAACGCTCTCAAAGCTCCAGCCGAACCTTAAACACACAAAACACGATAACACGATTCTCGAAAAACACAATCCAGAGGAACACTGCCAGACCATGATCACACGCAAGATCATCATGCTCTGGATCTCAAGGCACACGATCCACAGAACAAGCATGGCACAGAAAGGAACACAAGTCTGGCACCCTCAACCATGGCATCATCGCTACCGTCTCACATATGAAAGAGACACGACCCATGCCCCGACACAGCCACCGATAAAATCACATACTCGGCAGACAACATAAGCATCAGCTCGCACAAAGAACACAGTAATCTCGGCTAACTACTACAACCCATTGGCTTCCGCACCATAACAATAATAAAATCAGGCCCACAGAACGTCAATGACACTACTAGACCAAAAACATAATCGAGTTGGTCTTCACTCAGACATTACATCTGATTCGAGTTTCACGCCAACTCCACCATCTCTGGAGAGCACGGCAAAACCAACCAAAAAGATCGCGGTCCACACAAATCCAAACTCAGATTCACAGGGAACTCCTCCCAAGCTGACCACAAGCACAAACCATCATACAACCAAATGATGGACACCTGCAAATCCCCGGCTCCATTCTCAACACAGAACCACAGGACAACACCGCAAGCTAGGTCACATCTAGGCAAAATTACAGCTGACAACACGGCTAATGGCACTAGCCGCTCGCAGCTAACCAACAAGGACCCATAAACAACCTCTCGGAAAATGCATCTCTAGGACCACGATCACGCCCAGAGAGCACAACTTCCAAGAAACACAGAAAAAGGGTACTCAACTAGACCCTTAGCAGACATATTTCCCTCAATTCTTAGACCAGCCAGTGCCAACAACCCCAAAGCTTCGAGCAACGGCACGGCAACCAACATCATCAAGGCGTACATAGCCAAGACAATGTCATACTAAGGAAGCAATCCTCTAGGATGGTCAGAATCTTCTGACCCTACAATCCTTGGCCAGTGGGTTGTAAGCCCACACGCTTCTGCTGCGCACTTGACACAACGCACGCAGGCATCACAGACAATTCGCTATCTGCATCTCAACACGCCTCTCGGCACCATCGCAATTCACCAAACTGCAATATACCATGCCTCGGGCACTGATCATGCCAATAGCCGATCACAAGCTGTCATAGTGCAAACCATCGTGCCAAGAGCCACAACACAAGCCACAATAAACACCAACCTAAGCTCATCCTCAAGCCCCGAAACAAATGTTGAACCTTCACATATCAAATACCGCCTTACACGGCACGTCGAGCACGGTGCACAATGACCCCAATTCAAAAACTGGGTCCAAAACCATGCCACCATCAAACGATATCAAAAGCAAGTTCAAAACCAACACAGCCCGCACATAAGCAGACACGCAAGACTAAGGAATCACCGAGACAGCACTTCCAAAGCTTACCTTAAAACAATGCCACAAGATAGGATGAGAAAGTTAGGCTCGGCTAATAACAGCTCACCAGGAAGGAAATCCTTAGCTCGCCCGAGCACTCTCTCAAACAGGGCATCCACCTACCACCTCAAGCCACAACCTTAACGCCTATGGGCAGACCAAACCTTAAGCTGGGATAGTCAGAACGAGATCAATCTCCATAGTAGAACATGCATGGCCATAACTGTAATATCATGGATTCTTCGGATAGAAATCAGAGAGCTTTCGGATCGCTTTCATGGGTCCTAATACATGTTTTACGATCCACTCGGGTTTTTCCCTTGTATAACTTGCGAAACCCTGTGGAGAGTTGACCGTTGAGTTTTGTTACTCAAGGATGTAATAGGTGCGTTGTGCTCGTTCCAAGGATCGCGGAGACTATTTTTTACGGATTTTTGGAATTTATAGATTTTCGTGTAGAAAATTGGATTTTAGGAAAATTGCTAATTTCCTATTTTCTTTTCCCTTTTTATTCTTCTCACCTCTCACCTCTCTCTTCTCTCGCCGTTCACTCTCTCCCCCTCCATTCTCTCTCCTCTTTCCCCCTCTGCTCTGGCTGCAGATGGAGAAGGCCCAGGGATGTCGTGGAGATGCCGTGGTGGTGTCGTGGAGCGTGTTGGCTTGAAGAATGGAGCGTGGTGTTCGCGCGATCCCGTTCGGTGGATTCAAAGCCGACGTGCGGTTCGTGTGATGGTTTTCGGTGTATTGTGGCCGTCTCAGCGTGTGAGATCATCAATGGAGGTATGGGGACAGATGTCCTACTCTTTTACTGCGTTCCCTCGCGATTTGGAGCCGAATGGTGTGAGTTTGAGCGGGTTTTGCCTTGTTTGGGCGAAATGCATGTTTGGGGGGTGTGAGCCGTGTTCGCCATTTTAGGCGACAGTTTGTAGTTTAAATGGTTTCATTTGAACCTCTGGCATGTTGGGAATCATTTCCCGCCAGCTTTACTGCATTTGGTCGAGAATCGGAGCCGGTATGAGCCCGGCTATCCACGTGGGTCGTTTTGGGTCGATTCGTGGGAATAGCCCGTTTAATGCCATTTTTTAGTTGGTTTGGCCCCTTCCGGCTTGTGGAAGGTTGGCCATGTCATTGTGGGTGTTTCCCCATCGTTCCGGAGACGATTGGGGCGTGGAAAGGGGGTTTTTGTGGGAATTTTCTGATTTTCGCACTGTGACGAGAACGCGCCCCTAGTGTAAGTTGCGTTCTCAATGGAACGCGCAACTATTAGGCGTCGCATCTTGTAAAAGGAGATGAACAGTTTGGCGGTTGGGAACGCATCCCAGGCTATGGGCGCGATCCTATTTAACAGGACCCATGTGATGGGCGCGATCTTTGTTAATGTGACCCAGGTAAGGGGCGCGTCTATGTGTTATCACGTTCGAGATTCTGGTCGCGTCTATTATCGCGACTTAAGTGAGCGCCGCGTCAATGTGATATCGCAACCCAGGTGATGGGCGCGTTAGGATGACATCACGACCTTCTTGTAGGGGCGCGTTATTCATTGCGACGTAGGGTGTAGGCGCATTAATGATTTCTATTTTTCGTGTCTTATTTGAAGTGTCTCGGGCTCCAGTGAACCCAAGATTCAATGCCTTGTTGGCCTTTGGCTCGATGGATGCCTTCGGTGTCCTGTGAGAGTCATTTGTGTATCAAGGGATGCCAGAGGAGCGGTTTTATCCCGAGCAGTGCGTAGTGTTGTGTTCTTTCTGGTTAATGTGGCTTTGAGCCCTTGGTTAGCCCATTATTCTGTGGATGTCTTGGAAGTTCTATGAGGGCTATGACCATGTTATAGGGTGTTTGAGAGAGCCATTGTATCGAGCTGTGTTTTGTATTATTTGAGGGTCATTATGGTTTCTGGTCAACCCGGTTGTGACCCAGTAGTTGACACGTGACCTCGTGAGTGTCTCATCTATCCTGTGAGGATCGAGACATAGTTTTGGGCACTTAGAGGTGTTATTTTATCTCAGTTTGCGTGCCATGTGGTTTGAGGGCTTTTTGGTAATCCTTCATGTTCCGTGTTTTGTGTTATGCGGAATGGTGAGTCCATTGTGCGGCTCGGAGGCCAAGGACTCATTGTTATTATTGTTGTTATGGATCCGGCTGTTATGTGCCGTCTTTCATAATGTGTTTTACCGTGATTTTGGCTTAGGGACTAGGCTGATTATCAGTGTGTTGCTATGATGTGCGACGATCTTGACCCGAGTCTTGTGACTCAAGAATCGTTGTGAGCAGGTCTAGTTGACTGTCCTGAGTCTGGTAGCAGTTGTATATTACATTATGCTCTATAGTACATGCGACAGGTGTGTGCTTACCCTGTTTGTACTTCGCTGTTCGCTGTTTTGAGTCTCCATGTCTAGTGATCCTCCACTAGTCGTAGCCTGACGACACTTGCCTGTGTGTCGGCCCACCTGGGAGTGGTGGTGGGGCATTTCCTGATTGACGGTTTTTAGGCTAGTTTTTGTGGGCCCCCTTGCTTTGCGGTAGCATCCTACTGGGGGGGAAACTAGCTAGAGGCCTGGCTCAAGGCATTGGGCTTGTGTGTGCACATGTGGTCAGGGGCGGTTGGACGAGCACCGACGGGCGTGACCCTGACTAGTCACTCGTTACTCTAGTTCCTTGGTTCTTTGTGAGTCTCTCAGTTACCACCGTTCCAGGCGTGTGCGAGATACTTGAGGCGTAATGTAAGACGTCAGTGGACACATCTGACTGTTCTTATGGTGAGGAGGTGCTTCTGTCACATGACACGATGACTTGTGTTTTTGTGACTTTTTTCGAGTAGCATGTGCTTGGCTTCACTTGAGGTTATGGGTTTTGTAGCGTACACGATGGTGAGCTCGTGTATGTCTTGTGCCTTTGACCGTGTAGGTCTTTGGTAGGCTCTTGCCTGTTTTGGTAGGCTTGTGCCTATTTTGATAGGCTTTTCACGATAGGATTTCGTGACTTGACAATGGATCGGTAACGCCTGACTTTGTGAGATCGGGGTTCACCTTTCTGTTGCTATCTGGAGTAGTTTAGAGGGCCGAGGTTCCTTCGGCTACCGTGTTTCCGTGCTATAGCTTTCCTCTTTACTTTTACTGTTGTTACTCCTGCTGTTACTGCTTTGCTTTAGTGTAGCACTACTGTTACTACGCATTTTATGGTAGGCTTCTGCATGATCCCTACTGAGCCAGTGACACGAGGCTCACCTCTGACTTTTTAAGTGTAGCCATTCTTCCTCCTACTGGGCGGTACCTGCTGTGTGGTTCTTAGTTGCCAGTGTCGTGTTTCCCCCGACTTGAGAGTACGCTCTCTTTCCTGTTGGACTGTACTTATCTTTCTTTGGACTAAACTCTGTTAGTTTAATTGTTATAGAAAATATAATTTTATTTCTGCTACTTTAGCAATCATGATCATTGAAATTTAGTTACTTACTGCTTTATCTGGAAGTTCAATGTACTATCACATACCGTTCTATCCCTTCGGAGCTTTTCCGCTCTTGGTAGGCCTCGCAGGTTCCTAGTGGTATCGAGTTTACCCAATATCCAGAGTATGGGTCGTCACAGTTGGTATCAGAGCAGAGTTCAGAGTTGTTCAGAATTTTTCTGAGCTAGCTGGGCTTTTGTTTGTGAAGTACATGGGAATTTGAGATATTACAGTGCTCAGAGTCCTTAAGGTCCAGTACAGTCGGCAGCTGGCGTAGGTTTAGCGATTGATTATCACTTTGGTTTTGTGTGTGGTCTTGTGCATGCTATGTTGGCACCGTGCAAGATGGTTTTGCTCTTGTCAGATTTTGATGAAGTGTTCTTATTTTGTCATGGTGTTTGTCTCGGTTATGCTGTATTTGGCAGAGTTCGCCGGCAGGCATGAATCTGTGGTGCGGTGTTTGATATTTTTCCATGGCTTGTTCAGGTGGCTATTTGGAACTGTCGTTGGTGATGACCGTGCACATTCTTATGTTGTTTTGGTCGTCCCAGCTTGAGGTTTGTTTAGCCCCTGAGGTGTTAAGTTTGTGTTGTGGTGGTTGACTGGATGCTTTGTTTGAGAGAATGCTCGGGCGAACCTAGGATTTTCCTTCCTGGTGAGCTGCTGTTAGTCGAGCTTGATTCTTCTCATCCTGTTTGGTGGCGTCTTTTCGTGGTAAGCTTTGGGAGTGATGTCTCGGTGAAGCCTTTGTCCTGTGTCTACTTATGTGTGGACTGTGTTAATTCTGAGCCTGTTTTGCCTTGGTTCGGCGGTTGCTTGGCTTTGGACCCAGTTTGTGTTTGGGGGTCGTTGTGCACCATGTCCGATGTGCCATGTTTGGCGGCTGTTGTGCGGTGAAGGTTCAATGATTGTTCCAAGACGAGAGGATAACCTGAGATTTACATTCTTTGTGCTTTGTGCTGAAGCTGGTGCTCTTCGTGATTTACGCTATGGCGGCATGTGATCGACTATTAGCAGGATCAGTACTCGATGCATTGTATATTGTAGTTTCGTGAATTGCGATGGCGCCAAGTGTGTGCTGAGATGCAGATGCTGAGTTATTTGTGATGCATGTGTGCGTTGTGTTGAGTGCGCAATGGGAGCGTGTGGGCTCATAACCCACAGGTCGAGGATCGTTGGTTGGAAGATTCTGACCGACCGAGAGGTTTGTTTCCTCGGTGTGACTTCATCTTGGCTATGTGTGCCTTGATGTTGTTGGTTGCCGTGCCGTTACTTGAAGGTTTGTGGTTGTTGGCACTGGCATGTGTGAGGATTTGGGAAATCTGTCAGCGTATCTGCTGGTCGAGTACCCTTTCTTCTTCTATTTTTCTTGGGAGTTGTGTTCTCGGGACGGATCGTGGTCCTTGAGATGCGTTCTCCGAGATTATTGTTATTGTTGTGGGTCCTTGTTGGTAAGCTGCTCGCAGCATGGCTAGTATGTGTTAGTCGTGTGTTCAACTGTAATTATGCCTTGATGTGACCCAGCTTGCAGTTGTGTCTCGTTGATGGGACATCGGAGCAAGCAATTTCATTTACCCTTTGTTTAGATATTTTTTGGAATGTATTTGGGTGTGTATTTGTATTTGTGGGTATCTATGAGTGTAATTGGGTCAAGAATGTAATATGGGCTAAACTTCATGTAAGGGGTCCAATTTTCCAAAAGAGTCTCAAGACCTTTAAGAGCCCAATTGGGCCTTCCCTCCCTTGTGGGCCTCCTTTCATAGAGGGCCCAATATGATGGCCCATGGTCAAGTGTGGAATATTGACCATGGGTTGCCAATGTTGACCTTAAGGGAGGGCGCCGCCTTCTTTGTCCCATATGGGATTTGTTTATTGTTCTTTTAGTCTCCCTTCCCCTTTATGCCCCCTTGACCAAAGGTAACCTAGGTCATTTGGTTAGGTCTAAGGTTTTAGTATTTAATGTCTCTTGTGGCATTTTATGCATTTTAATGAAGAAAAAATATTGAAATTTGTGTGAAGCTAGCCTTGGGCGCACCTCCCCTCTCTCCCTCTTCTTATTCTTCATCTTCTTCCTCTTGATCCAGGGGGAGAAGCCCTAAATATTGGAGAGAATCCAATTTCTATCTCTTTCCTAGAGTGTGAAGCTCCACCACTACCGCCGCCGTCGCCATTGGAGCCGCCAACAAGCCGCCACAAGCCACCGTCCACCCTGCTGTCCTAAACTCCAAGATCCAGAACAGCAAGCTAAAGAAAAGGTCGGTTCTCCCAGCTCCCAACTCTGATCTAGCTGAGATTTTGAGAGATTGTTTCTCTATGTGTTAGCTTTCCATCCATATAAATTTTGTTCCATTCTGATCCCATTTGCCCCACCTCCTAGGTCGTTCTTCATACCCCTCACAATTTGCCTGGTTGCAGACCTACAGGATAGATTCCTGATCCCGTATTTTCCCCACCCCCTTAGCCTTCTCCAAAAATTCCGAAAATAATTCTGTACGTCCCCCACATAGTCCTCGTCCACCCATAATTTTCACAAGCCCTAAATCCACTGCCAACCCCTCAGTCAAAAATCGCCTTTAGACAATGCCCTTTTTGTTCTGCTGGATCTGGATCCTAAGTCAGAAAAGAGTCCGTGGAATAGTCATTTTAATTTTCAATCCCTTCACTTGATGGACCTGAAATTCCAATATGTTGAATATCTCTGAGTCCTCTTTCCAACCGCACTAACCTTGCTTCGATCCGACACCGGATCTGGGCGTACCGGCCGTTTTCGTCGGAGTGCGCAAGACTGTCCAGATCTGTCCCGAGATAGGCCTGCCAAAAGGGTTCACAAGTTAATTCCAGAAGAAATATATCGGGGTAGCTTCATCGACCGCCCCTCCCAGCGGTCGACCAGGGATCCTCTGCCAGTGTCCCGATGAACCGCCGCTTCAGAAGGTTCCCGGAGATTGACGTCCCTTTGGACGCCCGTGCTTGCTGTTCTGTCGGCCAGCAACTCGCAGATTCGGAGCCGCTGCCCGCCATCGCCCGGAACCCGCCGTCTTGCTGACCGTCAACCCAAATTCGGTGCTCCTGGCATATTTTTGTGTAGCCCTTTACCTCCCTGCGTGGAGTGGGCAAGAAAATTCACTTCTTTAATCAATTTAATTATTGTATCGGGAGTTACGAAGTTTGGCCGGGAACGTCTTCCCCACGCCCGGTAGCGTGAAGGTATCGTGTTCGCTCCTCACTCGGCATCTTTGCTTGCTTCGTATATTTCTATATGCCGCTGCATGAGTGATCGGAAAATCTAGCTCGCGATATCTTTTCAAACACCGCTGCGAGAGAGAGCGAGACCGTCCCGTGACCCGATCCGGGCATGAAAGTGTGAGTTGACCATCCTAGTTCTTTGCCGGTTTCTCAACCGCGCACGTCCGCACGCTTCCCTCGTTAGGGACGATCACGAGTTTGCCTAGAGTCTAAGGTTTGCATATCAATTGGCGTCGAGTCGCATCCCGTCCCGCATCAAATTGGCATCAGAGAGGGTTAGAGTCTAGGGTAGTCGGTCCAAGGTGTCACATTGCATCTCTATATCCGGTATATCCAAAGGTGTTCCCGGAACGATAGGTTACGCCTATTGGGACAGTAGCACACTTGCGTGAGTGCGATCTTCGGATCAAACCTCCGCCACGTACCGAATATTGGAGTTTACGTCGTCCTTCATTTCACCTTGGTCGGTGCATTCCAACCCCGTGTCATTTGCATGCCCACTCGTAGAGGTACCCAATACTCACCACCACCACCACCTATGGCGGATCCCCGAGTCCCTAGTCTCGATGAGTCATCGGTAGTTGACATGTTTCGAGCTCTTATGGGAAAAATGGAAGAGCTGACTACACGAGTAGATAAGATGGAAGGGTTGAGTACGCAGGTGGATGGCCTAGGCACACGCCTGGAAGAGAGGATGAAGCCCTTAGAGGATAAGGCCGGAGAGCCGGACCAGTCTTTTCACGGTCTGGTAGGGAGAGTAGCCGTCCTAGAGAGACCCCCGGTTGAGGCGCACCCCGCGCCGACAAATGGTCAACCGGAGCCAGTTCAGCCACTTGTTGCTCTAGGGCTCAAGGGGTAGATGATAGGAGGCGTCGAGTCCCCGAGGTGGATGACTACGAGTCTGATAATGAGAATAGGGGATATGGTCATGACCGTCGTGTTCAGTGACGGAACCGTGATGTAGATGAGGACGAGCGGACCCTCAGGACGGTTCGTGCGGACCCTCCCACTTTTGACGGGTCCTTGGACCCGAAGGTCTATATAGATTGGGAGTCCAGGATGGATCGATACTTTGATTGGTTTGATATGACGGACCGTCAAAGAGTCTGATTTCCTACCATGAAGCTGATGGGACAGGCACAGACCTATTGGAAGAATGTGGAGAGCCTCTTGTTTCATCGACAGGAGCCCCAGGTTGAGACATGGGGTGAGATGAAGGTCAAGCTTCGGCAAAAGTACCTTCCTACCACATACCGTCAGCGACTCATTGATAGGTGGCAGTGTCTCAGTCAGGGAGATTGTCCCGTCTCCGAGTACATCGCTGAATTTGATGAGTATTTTTTGCGATGTGGTGTCATGGAGGAGAGCTCCATGCCTATTTCTTGCTTCCGACGTGGTCTGCGGCTCCACTATCAGTATGAGCTTTTTCGCCGCGGTACCAAGACTTTGGAAGAGGTGTACCAGGTTGCTCTAGAGTTGGAGCAGTTTGAGGGAGAGTTCGGGTCTACCCAACGGTCGAGCCCCATCCCTCTTCGTAGTGCCGAGTCCCATAGCTCTTTAGGTCCATACCAGAGGGCCCCCATGGCTCGACCTCAGGAGCCTGCCCGTTAGTAGCAATTCGCTCCAAGGCCTCACCCTCCCCCGCCGAGGGATCTATCTCCACCCCAACCACCGGCACCCATTGCCCGCCCCCTGGGACCTATTGCCCGTCCTTCGGCACCCACACCTCCTCCCCTGTTGCCTACACCCCCTATCCGTCGGGAGGATAAGGGTAAGGGACCACTTCTCGGAGAGACTAGTAGGTCACGACTGTAGTGTTATCACTGTCAGGGGTTTGGCCACTTTGCCGGCCAATGTCCCTGATGGGGACATCAAAGCAAGAGCACAGACATTTTAATTTGTATTTGTGTCCTTTAGTTTATTTTTATATCCTTGGGAAAATATATGCGCAATTGTAAGACTTTATAAGCCAATGTGTCATTTCCTAGGATTCTTTGGGTTTATGTGTAAAATGTCAGTGGGTCTAGGAAGGGGGCCCTCACTCCTCCCTCATTGGTCCAAGTGGCACCATTTGGGTCCATGTGGGGCTGGTCAAAGTCCTAGGTGGCCTTCTAGATGCTTGGACTTTCGAAGGGAGACAATTGGACTAAAAAGTCCAAAATCGAAGCCACTTGGCCAAGCCCCCCCGTTAATGATATTATAATGTGGTTCCAAATCACATGGGATAAATAATTAGGAACTCTCTCTTTTACCCCTCCCAATTCTAGATCTGGGGTTATTTTGAGTCTTTTTTCATTTCATACAAATAGATGTAATTCACATTTTATTGGAATTAATGAAGAAAATTTGGCATTTTGCCCCCAAAGAGCCTAGGTGCGCCCCTCTCTCCTTTCCCCCCTCTATAGCTATGAGAGATCTTCTTCAGGGTGTGAATCCCTTCTATCTTCTCCATAGCCCCTCTAAATTCTATTTCTGCCGCCGCCATCGCACCGCCATCACGCTGCCGTCTTCATCGCCGGAGTTCTATCTACATCAAGATAGAGCCTCAAAGCTCGAATTTTAGCTCTCCATTGTTGATATTTATTTGCCTATCTTTTATCTTACTTTTGAGGTTTGCAAAGTAATATGGCAAGATGACAAACAAGCAATCAAAGATCTACTCAAACCTATGAACATGTGAACATGAACCTAGGCAATCATAGCTAGCTCTAGCATGGGCATGCTATCTCAATCAAATTACGCTAAGGAAAAGGAAAAAAACACACGCCGGGGCGTGGAGCAAGGAATAAATAAAAACACACCGCTAGGGGTGGAACAAGCAAGGGAAATAAAGATGTGATGAAGAAGACAGCTAATGCCCAATACCAAGGAAAGATGTGATCGCCACCAAAGTAAACACAAGTCAAAGACTCGAATGTACCTTGGAAATAGGTGGATGAAACACCCGCCCACGGGAGAGAAAACCAAGGAAAGCCTGCAGATCAACTTGGGAGTAACGGCCAGAACCCCGTGCGTCGCTTAGAAGCGACGGCCGTACGATAGACCGCTGGAAGATAGTGACGCGCCTGCACCAGACCGTCAGGTAACCTGCAGTAGTAAAGCTTGAATCCTTTTAACTCCAACTCTTCCAGCCGGCTAGAAGACTTGGGTCTCATGCTAATGAACCTGTAAACCTGCCAAAGATGTAGAAAGACAAGACAAGACAACCTCAATTAGCCCTCTTCACAAGTATAGCATCAATTCTTACAGAGTTTAAGAACATCAAAAGGAGAGAGAATTACCGGGGAGTTTTTGGTTTTTTAACCCCTCTGGGTGTTTTTAAAAGTTTGGGAGGATGTTTGTATGCTTAAAGAACAGTGAAAAACGTGGAGGAAGAGGAGGGACAATGCTTTGTTTGAGGAAAACCAAGGAAGAACTCAAGCATGCAAGGATGAACTTGAAAGACAAAACTAAAGTACTCCCTTGATTAGAAGATGGATGGACGTGGGAAGCAGCTCCTCCTGGATGAAGATGGCTCCTGAGTTCGGCAGCACTTCGTCGCAAATTCAAATCTCCTCTCTTTTGGCCATGAAGTCAAGGGTTCTATTTATAGACCCTCAAACTCTTAGGTCGAGCAGAGGATAATTCAGCAGAAAAGAGGGATAAATCTTAGCAAATCCTCGAAGATAATATCACCAAGAGTCCATAGAAATAAACGGGGGGTCCTGAGGATCAGATTTGAAAGAGATAACGTCAATCCAAATCCTTATCTCGACCATGGAGTAGCAGAGAAAAGGCCCAAACTGCCAGGACTCTCGGAAGGAAGTAACGGCTGCACGACAGACCGCCACTTGGAAGTAACGCATCAAGGAACGATCGCCATTTTCAACCCTATCCCAAAGAGATAAGATCAACGGGAAGAAGATCCAAACAATAGGACTCTTCAAGGAAGCGACGGCCAAGGCATAGGGCGTCAGAATGAAACGACGGCTGCACGACAGACCGTCATCATCAACGTGGAAATTAAGGGATAAGCACTGAAAACGAGGCCTCAAGCCTTAAGACTCTTCAAAAAGTAACGGCCTAGGTTCTATCCGTCAGAAGGAAGCAACGCGCCTGACTGAGACCGTTATTATCATTGAGGTTCCAAAAATAGAGTGAAGGGTTTTGCTGAGCTTCATCCAACGAAATGCCACCGGGAGCCACATCTTAATCCAGGAATTAAGACCCAAGAAACAGGCTTCAACTGATCAAGAGACTAATCAAAGAATGAACAACTCGGAGCATCATATAGAATGAAATAAGGAGATGACCCGACTTATTGGGTATAAAACGGGTGTCAACAGATGCCCCTCCTTAACGTCCTCTTTGCAGGGGAGCGAGCGGAGGTGACGCGGAAGTGAAATGGAACATGGAGATGAAGCGGAAATGAAGCGGAGTGTATCAAAAAGAGGGCGTTAAGGTAAACGACACCCGTTCTGTACCAACAAGCAATAGGAATTTTCTGGAAAACCTCAAATTGATCACAAGGACATAGCCAGCCAAAGGACGCGAGTCTGGAGGAACTAATTAACTAAGGAAAGGAAAACACGGCTAGCCGCCGGAGGCAACGGAAAGGAAAGAGACTAAACTCCAGACAGGAATCTTCAGCAAACCAGATCACGCGAGCAGATCGAAGGAAACCTTCTAATTCAGAGTGGAATAATTCTCCTTATTCAAGATTAAGAACACAGCTATTCACCACCACTGAGATACCTTGAACAAATGAAACTCATGGATGCTTAAAGAATGCGCATGATGCATGCTGGGCTAAAGGAAAAGAAATCATCAAAACGAATGCAAAGAAAGATAAAATAGAAAAATACTCGAGAATAGTATTGCTAGTTTGGAGAAATCGGAGTCAGGACACTATCTGCAACCACGGCGTGCAAGACAGAACCATCGTCCCCAAATTTTCCAATCTAACGGCCTATCCAACGATTAATCGTGTGAACTTAGATCATCATCATTTTTGTTTAAGGGGAACATCAGATCCCAGGACACATGAATGACCAGCCGGTTCTCGAGGTAATATATCATAGGTAACGTATAGTAATGCATTAAGAGAGTGAGGGAACAAGATACAATACCTGACTTACCTGCCTGACGGACGATAAAGCACGACTTCACTCATAATTCCTTCATGAAAGATAGGTTAGCCAACAATAAAAATGATCATGTACCAAGTCGTAACCATTTGTACATGCGAGAGGCATCAATAAGGAACAACATGGAAGAAAATGGAACCATTTTGACATTAATTAGACCATTTAATTCATCAAGAAACTTGCAAGTTTGTAACGGTCTCATGTACGTGCGTTACATAAAGTAACGGACCATCCCTAGTCCGTCATAAACCAGGCGGTTCACATTCTTCAATAAAACAGTGCCAACACATGTAACGGTCAAATCCAGACGCGTCAGAATGATGTGACGGTCGGTCGATAGACCGTCACATTTCCTGAGTGTTCAAAAAACAACCGAACGGTCACGGCCCGTTCATTCCAACACTCAACGCCCAAAAAACCTCAAAACCGAGAGCTCCGGTGATTCCACCCCCACCGCTCCAATGGCCGGCGACGAGGCACCCCAGCCGCCACCAAAGAAGAGAGAGAGAGGGAAGAGGATGGCAATACGGCGGTTCCACCGCCGTCTTGAACGGGAGGCGATCCCGCCGGTGGAAGAAGAACGGCCGGCGAGAAGAAACCCAACAGAAGAAGAAGCAGTCCCCACGGCTGAGGAGGACCAAGGGGAAACCTCACTGGGTGCAGAGGAGCCCAAAAAACCAGAGAAAAAGAGGAGGAGAGACATGGACCGTGAGGTAGGCCCCCGCCCTAATTTTCCAATTTTTGATTTTTTTGTGTTTATTTATGGATGCATGTGAGGGAAAGGGGTAGAAATGGGTCTATGAACCCACTAGGATCAATTGTAGGCCATTTGGCCATAGTGGGAGACCACGGGGATGCAAGGGAGAAAATTCCCAAATGCAGATAATGTGACGGTCCTGCCAGCGACCATCACACACCCGACGCATCAGGCTACGTCCGTCAGAGTCAAACGACGCCCCACCCCAGGGCCGTCACTTTAGCCAGGGAATTAAACTATTTTTTTAGGGTTTTCAATTTTCAAATTTTTGTTTTGTTTTCAATTATGAATGATTATGCAATGATTATATGATGCAATTGGACTAATGAATGATCTAATATGTAATGCAGGGGAAGAGACGGTCGCGGATCTCTTGGCTACAGATCCGGGCAGTGTACCAGGCATTGCCCGACTACCAGAGAGAGAGATTAGCCGGCATGGGATTCGCCGAGGTGCTCAGCATCGAGGTGATCCGGATGGACACGCCGCTACTGTATGCCTTGCACGAGAGATGGGACCCGATCAGCAGGGCGTTCATCTTCCTGTGGGGCCACATGATCCCCACGCTAGAAGACATAGCAAGGATTACCGGATTGAGAGTCCACGGAGCCGCGGTGACAGGGTGGACATACGGCGACTACCGAGAGATGGCGCAGCAGCTGCTCGGGCTGGATTTGATCAGGCCGGGACAGTCCTCCTCTCAGCTTTCGAGGTCAGTGCTGCAGGAGAGCTTAGGCTTGAGAGGAGCGGCGATCACCATGGGAGAGCTACCCGAGGAGCATCTGGGCAGAGTGATAGACCAGGTGCGCCCTCGCGTGGCGGCGGAGGCTGGACCAGAGGGAGACATGGTGCTCAGATGCTTCCTGATGTTGCTATTCGGGAAGCTCCTCTTCGCGACCCGGGCGGATGTCATCAGCTGCAGACTGCTGCCGATGATAGAGGATTTGGGCAGAGTCAGGAGATACGCCTGGGGAGCAACAGTACTCGCATTCTTGTTCGAGTCCCTCAGCACTACGGACCGGCAGACGATGCTGGGCGTCTTCTCGCCTTTCCTACAGGTAAATGTACTTCATATGTGTTCTATTATACCATGAATATTGATGCCATGATTTATGCAAATGATTTATGCAATGATTTATGCAATGATGCGACTGACTCGACTTCTAAATGCAGATCTGGAGCTATATGTACCTCCCAGGCATTGGGAGAGGCGCACTACTCCATCCCGGCCTCATACCAATCGCGAGGCGTTGGTCGGTGGCGAGGGACACAGGGTCGATCATTAGACTGACCCGGATGATCCAGGACGACCTAGACTCCTTCCCGCATACATCGGTAAGTCCAGAACTCAAAAATGATTTCTATATGCTTTTAAAATGCTTCTAAATGTTTTCTAAATGCTTTCTACATATCTCTAATATCTTTAATGCTTTTATATGCTAATGAATGAACTAAATGCTCTCAGGTGAGATGGACCCCATACCGTGACGAGGGTTACACGGGACAGCCGTGGGTAGAGGCGGCCTTATCGTACCGGGGGCGAGACATATGGTTGCATTGCATCCATATCATCGAGCCTCTGCACTACAGGCTGATCCTGCGGACCCGGGGACTACACCAGCCCGAGGTGACCTTTCCACGCCACAGCGATGACCACCCCAGCAAATCAGCAAGGGGCATCAGCGGCAATGTGGATTGGTGCGCCCGGAAGGCGAAGTACGTCCACGATTGGAATAGGCGGGGTCGAGCGGTGAAGGAGCGAGACGAGAGCGACGAGGCATATCTGAAGGCCTTCGCTCGACTCTACGGCGACCGGGTGTACCGAGGTACCCGACGACCGGTATGCAATTCTAAAACTCTAAACTTTTATTATGCAATGTGCAATATGATATATGCTGACTCATGCTTTATAAAATGCAGCTAGACCCTGAGGGACGGATAGCCGAGCTGGAAGGGCTACTCCACTCCACCATCCAGCAGCGGGACGGGTACCGGTCTGCCCTGGAGCTCCTGGTGAGACTAAAAACTTAAATGCTCATGATTTATGCAATGATGTTCATGATGCAAATGCCAATGTCAACTAACCATGACTTCTAAATGCAGCGGGCCGAGGGAGCCCAACGCGCTGGGCCGGATGCCCCATCGTCTTCCTCGCAGCCTGCGGGAGGCAGGGCTGAGCAGGAGGCCGACTTTGCTCGGGCGGTTGCCCGGGCCGAGGAGGCGGAGGCCACCCTCGCGGAGCGGGTAAGAGACTAAAAAATGCTTATGACTATGCCTAATTAAATTCTTCATGACTAATGATATAAAATGCAATCTACAGGCAAGGGATCTATCAGCAGCAGTGGCCGAGGCCAGCCAGGCGAGAGCAGAGGTAGAGAAAAGCCGGGCCGAGACCGATCGAGCCCGAGCAGAGACGGAGCTGGTACGGGCAGAGATGGCCCGACAGAGAGCGGAGACCCTGCGACGCCCAGATGATGCAGAGATGGAACAACTCTGGAAGGAGTTAGCGCGGGCACGAGCTGAGGTGGAGGAGCTTCGGATCGGGACGGCCGACTTGGATCGCTACCGGACCGAGGCACGGGAGACGCGGCGTCAGATCTTTACACTGAAGATCGAGCTGCGGACACTGGAGCGGACGGTCCGGATGATGGGCCGGGGACCGGAGCGGAGTGCCTCCCAGAGTGGGGTACATAGGAGTGCCGCCCCGAGCGGCTCAGTAGGAAATTTCCTTGTCAGCTCCTCCGCCCAGCGGAGGAATGAGAGGGCAGAGAGAGGACAGCAGGAGGAGAGTGCTTCCATAGCACCGCCACCCGTGAGGAGACCCGAGGATAGAGAGGATGAGGGCGGTCCGGCGGATAAGCTGACCGAATGATGCATTTTTATGTTTTTTCTTATCTTTTGTATAGAACTTTTGGCAAAATGGAATGAGATCCCTTCTTTTTAGTTTTCTGTTTTATTTTAATTTTATGCGAGCGTGAATGAATGAATGTGAAAAAAGCAGGATGGACGAAATGTGAATGAATGAATGAGATGTATGTAGGAATGTGTGAAAATGGGAAGAGGACGAGGTGTACAATGTGAAAGACCGCTAGGTCTAGGCAAGGGCAGAAGGAATAGCCCGAACTCAGCAGCAGAGAAAGTGACGGTCTAAGATCTGACCGTCATAATCAAACGACGCTCTGGTGAGAGACCGTTAATCATCAGAGGCCCACTCTGGCAGTGGGGCATCAGGATAAACGACGGCCAACCGAGGGTGCGTCAAAGACAAGTAACGGCCAAGGGTCAGACCGTTGATCATGGCAGAACGATAGTTGGTCAGGGCAACTAGCAGGAAATGCGACGGTCTGAAGGAGACGCGTCAGACTTAAGAGACGGTCATAAGTAAGACCGTCAGGAAGCGTTTAGCCCAGAAGAGAAGGAACTGAGTGCTGGGAATACGACGGCTCAGGGTTTGCGCGTTACAGAAAGCGACGGTAGACCCGTAGACCGTCATTCTCCACAGAACATGATTCGGGGAATTGAAACCCACAGAAAATGCGACGGCCAAGGGCTGGCGCGTCGGAATGAAGTAACGGCCGCACGATGGACCGTTAGAATCTGGGTTGTAATCCGAAACGGATTGAGCCGAGATAACTAAAACCCGAGGTTTAGCCACTTAGTCCATCATTAGAACTTATCCTGATTGAAGATAAAGCCTTCTAGTCTGAATCTTATCCTTCCAAAGTTAAATATAAGCCTTAGCAACTTGGAACCTTAATCAAAATCGCAGTTTTGCTGAAACCTCTGTTCTAGGGTTTGAAGAGCTCTTCCAAAGAGCAGAAAGCAAGATGAAGAGGAGCTTCGAGATGATGGCTATGGAGGAGAAGGTTTACACCGGCCCTAAGGCTGCTAGGAGGGAACATGGAGAGCTTCAACGGCTAACCTCAATTCCCAAACACCTAAGCTCCAACGTCCAAAGAGTGGTAAGTTCTCACAACTCATCCAAAGTTCAGAATTTTACTGCACTTATTCTTTTCATGACTTCCTTCTTTCTTCCTTTCCTTCTTCAAGCCCCTCCCTGGCCCAAGGTGTTATTCCAATCTGAAGTGGGTGGCTCCCATGGTAAAGGCACTCCCCATAGAGGTCACATCAATCCTTAAAGCATGGCACCTCCAACCTCTCTTGGTTTTAGGCAAGAATTTCCAGAAATTGTCCTTTGATTGGCCAAGCCTTTCAGCACTTGTGGAATTATGGCATCCACAAACTCATACCTTCATCTTCCCTTCCTTCGAAGCAACCGTCCTATTGGAGGAGGTAGAAACCTACCTAACCCTTCCTAAGACTAAGGTGGGGGATGAAGACCGGGTTTGCTACACAATCGAGCCTATCGACCCGTCCTTGATCTTGAGTGATTTCATTCACAATCCAAAGGACGTGAGGACCATGATCAGCCCACACCACATTCACTTGATACCCTTGGCGCAATGGATAGTGTCTCATTGTAAAAATAAGTGGGAGAGACATGAAGCAATAGCCAAGGCGGTGGCGGTTTGCTTGTGTGGAGTCTTTCTTTTTACTACTACCGACCACCTCTTAGACATCCAAAATCTTGGCATTATTAGCGGGCTGTGGCGGGGAATGTCTATCTCTCAAGCGGTCCTCTCATACCTTTACGAAGGACTAAGCTCGGCTTGCATAGGGGGCCCCTTGTTTGGTTCCATGATACTCCTTGAGTGCTGGATGGGAATAAGAATCAAATTCCTTCCTAAGGAAGACATAATTTCAGCAAGCCGGATCTTCGGGAGCCACCCTCTCTTCTTTATTGGAGGGGCATTTGGATATTCTCCTCAGGTTGAATGCAAGACGGCGGATAAGAAAACTCGGGACGAATGGCGCCTCTTCCTTAACATTCTTCCAATGGACAAGTTCATCATGCGACCAAGAGTCCTCCGAAGCACTCTTCTCAAAATACCGCGGCGTCAAGGCCTGGACCTCCAGCTAGTAGGGAACACTACCATGGCGATCTACAACCCGCATCGATGCCATCTTCAGATCGGACTACCTCGAATCAGCGTTTCTGCACTATCACACTACCCTCCCCTTCTACCTAGGAAGATGGGGACCGAGGAAGATGAACGAGCAGTCCGGAACGCGCTGACCATGTGGGAGATCAGCAAGGTGCGTCCGTGGCAAGCAGAAGTTGAAGAGAACGACGAAGCACGCCGAGATTACATGAAAGAGTTGAGAAGAATCCGCCCTCTTGCGGATAAGAAATTGAATGTATCTTGATTTTTCTTTTTGTTCATGAGAGATATCACGTAATTGACAATCGAAGTTGAATTTATCAAGAATTATATTTCATTAATCTTTGCTTGAATGAGATGAGATTGCCATATTTGAATGATCTTGAGTTCCATAGTTTGAAAAGGCTAGAATGAGGTGAGCAGACAGGGCTTCTGGAGTAAGAGACGGATATGCACTGGGCCGCCATAAAGAAATAACGGTCCTACGGCAGGCCGTCATAATGAGAATAACAAGAGCCCTGTCTCTGAAGGATATGACGGATGGGTCTTGAGCCGTTATATTCAAGTAACGGTAGATCCCAGACCGTTATAGTGATGGTTCAATGAAAAGGAAGAAGGCCCATGCCTGAAGGGAAATAACGGTCAAAGATGGGCCCGTTATATGACTGTAACGGTCTGATGCTGGCGCGTTACACACTTTGAACCTGCATAGTTGTGAGCTTTTGCTTTTGGACTTGTCCCTGTATTCTGCACATACTCAAACATGAAACAAGTTAGATCTGTTCTTAGACTCAACCCCTTGCCTTGAAGCAAGTTAGATAATGACCGTTTCTTGATGTTTGGTCAAGGGGTGGAGCCTTATTAAATAGGCGAAAATATAATAAAAATGCGATGCATGCTATGCATATGATGGTATTTTTGGGAGTTTTGGAAAATATTTAATGTTTTTGGATTTTGAAAATATTTGATGTTTTTGGATTTTGAAAATATTTGATGTTTTCTTGGATTTTGAAAAATATTTGATGTTTGTTGGATTTTGAAAGATATTTGATGTTTTTTGGATTTTGAAAGATATTTGATGTTTTTAGATTTTGAAAATATTTGATGTTTTTGGATTTTGAAAAACCAGTGCCTCTCTAGCAATACGAGACCTTCCTTGTTTTAGGTTGAGTCTCGAGACCGGCGTGCAATAGTGTGACAACCCCTGGCCGAGACCTAATCATTGTGACGATGTTTTTACCAATGCCATACCTAGGGTACTCATCTCAGTCCTAAAAGGAAAAATGAACATGGGGGTAAGCTTAGGCCAGATATGGGAGTTTTAGAACTTGATTCCCTCACCGTACAACCCTATTAGAAATTTGGTCTGTTGTGCCGGGACTTTTATGTCCGTCATCGAACCCTTGTCCACTTAGGCATGCATGCGACCGGGCTCATAACGTCCCGCGGGGAACTGTACTGCCACTCTTGTCATGCCTAGTTTTCTTTTTCCTTTGGAGCTTTTAAAAATTCATTCACAGACTTTGAGATGATGCTTTTGATTTTGTTTGTAAAGAGCACTCCTTTTCTTTTCTTGTCCTTTCTTTCTTGTGGCGTCAGGTCATAACGGACTTGCCCCTGTTTGAGACCTCTTCTCGTTAGGGAGTTTGGATTGGTTGTCTCCTCCTTATTTACTCCTTGCCCCTGGATTCAGCCGAAGAATGAAGCGGACAGGGACTTCGACTTTCCCCTAAAGCATGGCCGAGGAAAACGGTGTCTTATAAGCAAGGAACCCGACCAGGGATGCCGTGTAGTGTGTGATTGCCTTACTCGGGACCCTCTTTTCGAAGATAGGGAGGAAGTTCTTATTACCGGAGAAGCACATGGTTTAGATTTTTAAGGAAAGAAACGCTTAAGATACAACCCATTCCACGGGTGAGAGAGCTCCTCACCTTCCGCGTTTACTAAACGATAAGCATTCCCTGGATAAGCCTCCTTTACTACAAACGGCCCTTCCCAGTTAGGTTGCAACTTGGACCTAGGACCTGCAGACCGAATGAATTTGTGTTTCAAAACCATTTCACCCTTACAAAATTTTCGTTCGATTACCTTCTTTTGAAAATAACGCGAAACCCTCTTTTGATAAACGGAAACGTGATCAGCCGCATTCATCCTCTTCTCATCCAAGAGTTCCAACTGGACCAGCAACGCCTCCCGACGTTCATCGAGATTAAGTTCCTTATCGAGCTGCACTCTAAGGGAAGGGATTAAGATCTCGTATGGGAGCACCGCCTCCATCCCGTAAGTTAAAGAGTAGGGAGTTTGCCCCGTAGGGGTACGGACGGAGGTGCGGTAAGCCCACAGAGCTTCCACCAATCTTTCAGGCCAATCAGAAAATTTATGTGCTTCGCATGTTTTCTTAATGATTTTAAGAAGGGTTTTATTAGTGGCCTCGGCTTGACCGTTGCCTTGAGGGTAATATGGAGACGAATGATGCAGTGCAATATTGAACTTCTTACATAGGTCCTTAAGCTCTTGGGAGACGAACTGGGGTCCGTTGTCGGTGATGATGCTGCTTGGCACTCCGAACCGCGAGATGATATTCTTCATGATAAAGCGGCACACCGTTGTAGCTTTGATCTCCGCGTACGCCTCGGCTTCGGCCCATTTGGTGAAGTACTCAGTAGCGGTGAGGATGAAGGATTTTTGCTTGATCTGAGAATTAGGATCACCGAGTGGGCCGACGACGTCGAAAGCCCACATAGAGAATGGCCAAGGAGCAGTCATAGGATGGAGGGACGAAGCTGGAGAGTGAATTTTATCAGCATGGAGTTGGCATTTAAGACACCTCCGGACATAGAGGGAGCAATCTTCCTCTAGAGTGGGCCAATAGTAGCCCTGCCTAAGGATCTTCTTCGCTAGAGCCTGGCCATTGACATGACCTCCACACTCGCTAGAATGGGCCGCTTCAGCCACTTTCCAAGCTTCTACATCATCTAAGCATCTCATGAGCATTCCATTAGTGGCACGCCTATACAGCTCTCCTGCAATGATAGTGTACCTTGCGGCGGCTCTTCTTATTGCTTTACGCTGCTCGGCCTTTGCCCCTTCTGGGAATGACCCTTCTTTGCAAAACAATTCGATTTCATGATACCAAGGCAATTCTTCTTCGTCCAGAATCTCCTCTAGTTCTGTTAATGAAACTTCCTTGAGATCTTCCTTCTCAACTCTCGCCTCTACAGATTTCCTGAGGTTGACGAACCAGGGATCTTGAATAGAGGGTGCGTCCAATCTCTGGACGACGATGGTCTCAGTACTACGACTGAGAGGGAAAGATAAGGAGGAAGCAAGGGATGCCAAAGCATCAGCTAGAATGTTCAGAGAACGGGGAGTATGAATATAGATCAGCTTACGGAATCGCTTAGCAATGAGCGTGACCAAATCTTGATAAGGCTTGAGCTTAGGATCACGAGTACGGTAAGTTGACAGAACTTGCCGTAGGACGAGCTGAGAGTCTCCTATGATGTTCAAATAGCGCGCGCCTAGGAGATAGGCGTGTTTCAAGCCGGCCAGGAGAGCCTCATACTCAGCGATGTTGTTGGTAGCAGGAAATCGAAGTTGATAAGCGAAGGGGATGGTTACTCCCTCTGGAGTAAGCAAGACAGCCCCGATCCCTTGGCCTTGGGAGTTGAGTGCACCGTCGAAGTGCAGAGACCAGAAGGGATGATGAGAAAGGACAGAGAGATGCTCATCAGGGAAATCGTCCTGAATGGAATCGGTATGAGGAATGGGAAGATGTGCAAGATGCTCAGCAATGGCATATCCTTTGACTGCCTTCTGAACGACAAAGGTGATGTCAAACTGAGAGAGGAAGCTCTGCCAGCGAGCTAACCTACTAGAAAGGATGGGTTTTTCTAAGAGATAACGGACCGGGTCCATTCTAGAGATCAACCTGACTGGGTGGGCGAGAAAGTAATGTTTAAGCTTCTGAGCCACCCACACTAAGGCGGCACAAGTTTTCTCCATAGCGGTGTACTTGGACTCAGCTGGATTAAACAGTCGAGAAAGGTAGTACGCAGCCCGCTCTTTCCCTTCATCATCCACTTGTGCTAAGACCGCCCCTAGGGAGTCCTCAATAACCGAGATGTATAGGATTAGGGGTTTCCCAGGGACAGGAGGTTGCAAAACCGGGGGATTGGACAGATACTCTTTGAGGTCCTCATAGGCCTTCTGACAATCTTGATTCCATTCGAACTTGACCCCCGCCTTAAGCAATTCATAAAACGGACGACACCTCTGAGAATGCTGAGATATAAATCTTCTAATGAATTGCAGTCTACCAATCAATCCTCGAAGTTCCGTAATGTTCTTTGGCGGAGGCATGTCCATGACGGCTGTGCTTTATTAGGATCAATCTGGATCCCCCGTTTGCTCACTATGAACCCTAACAACTTCCCTGAGGAGACTCCGAATACACACTTCTTCGGATTCATCTTAAGCTTGTACTCCCTGGCTCTCTGCAGCACCTTAGCCAGGATAGAGGGGTGTTCTTCTTTTGTTCTTGACTTCACCAAGATGTCATCCACGTAAGCTTCCATATATATGTGCATCATGTCGTGGAAAATGGCCATCATCGCCCTTTGATAGGTGGCACCTGCGTTCTTCAACCCAAATGGCATAACCACATAACAATACGTGCCCCAGGGCGTGGTGAAGGAAGTTTTCTCTTGATCTTCCGGAGCGAGACGGATTTGATTGTAGCCCGAGTACCCATCCATAAACGACAGAGCTTCGTACCCGGCAGTGTTATCCACTAGGACGTCTATATGAGGTAGCGGGAAATCATCTTTGGGACATGCTTTGTTTAGATCCCTGAAATCAATGCATATGCGTACTTTTCCATCCTTCTTGAGAACAGGGACTATGTTCGCCACCCACTGAGGATATAAAACCACTCTGACGAACCTGGCCTTATATAGCTTGTCGACCTCTTCTTTGATCCTTAAGGCCATGTGGGGGTGAAATCTTCTTGACCGTTGTTTCACAGGTGTTGCCCCTGGTTTAAGCACGAGTCGATGTTCCACTAAGGAGGGGTCAAGACCTGGCATGTCCTCATAAGACCAGGCGAAAGAATCGCTATACTCCCTTAATACCTTAATTAGATCTTCTTCTACCTGTGAAGGGAGATTAGCAGAAATAATGACGGGCCTTGGGTCTTCTTCTGTTCCCAAGTTGATTTCCTTTGTAGGTTCATCCACTGCCGTCGACGGCTGGTCGAATCTTTTTAGTCCTTGTGCATATAAGTCGGCAGTGTCATCTACATTGTTGTCTTCATCTATTGGATCCTTCTCATCAAAAACCTCATAGACGCCTAATCCGTCGTCGCTCCATTCCCCTTCTATTTCCTCTTCATCCTCAATCACGATTGCTGTAGCGACGAATTCCGGACACTTCAAAAGAGCATGACACCGCTGAGCTATATCTTGCAAGAACCTATCAGGAACAGATCGGGACGGATGCGCAAGCGAGCGCGGTTCAGAATGGGAAGGGTTGGACGACCCAGAACAAGACCCTACTTCTCTAGACCTAACTGACTCTACTTCTCTAGACTCGACAGACCCTAATCCTAACCTAGGGGACAGAAGACCTAGTGGAAGGGGAGGAGCAGGGGACTCATGCCCTTGGGAGGATGGAGACAGGATAGCGTAATCTTCCACTGAAATCTCCGTTTCAAGTTTGACGTTTTTTTTTTTGGAGATCAGCAGAGACTACACAGCAAGATGGAGGAGGTGGGAGCTACATAGGGAACAGCTCGGGGAAGATGCAATCAAAGAAGGGATCAGAAGAAGAGAACCACATCTCGTGGAGTTGAGCATTGGGAGGAGGAGGAGTAAACAGAGTGGAGAGATCAATGCGTGGACACTTCCTGCCAGTACAAGGAATGAATAGAATCTCTGGTGGATCAATGAAGATGATTTATCATGACAGGAGGAAGGCGGGGTACGAACTCCTTTGCTGAAAGATAGATTGGAAGCGTGAGAGAGACCAAGAACAGACAACTGGAGAGCTCTCCTCCTTCTGTAGATTAACAATAAGCTGCTTCTTCGGCCTCCACTGCATAAGCCGAACTTCTTGTCGCTTCCTCTGAGATTCTTCCTCATAAAAGAGCCCCTGCAAGGCCTGACTGTAGTCGAGCATGTCATCATCTGACCCTCTTGGCAAGGGAGGCGGACTGGCAATTGGACAAACTGTATTCCTCTCTTGTTGAACCGGCTTTGGAGCTAATGTGCCAGGCTGGAGAGGCCCTTTGACAAAATGCTGACGATAATCCCAGGTGAGCGGCCCAGAATCACTTATCATAGATAATGCTGTCTCCTTGTAGCCGAGACCTCTCCTACCCATTTTCCTTCCCTTAGGTATAGGCTTAGTCATCCCTTGCAGTTGCGCACCGAGGCCTCTCCCCGGTTGATAGCCCAGTTTCAATATAATGTTCCACCCCTTTGAATCCCGAATCTGCGGCTTCACTTTGACATTAACTGGAGTGGCGACGGGCTTAGGGGATGTATAAGCCCAAGGAAAGTTCAAATCCAGCACTGACAGAACGGGCCGGCTGCTTGGCCAAAGTGTGGGAAGAACTTGCTCTGAAATAGCCTTTACTGACTGTACTGTGGATAAGCTCTTAACTTTGACGACCCTCCCTTGAAAGGGGAACTTAATGCACTGGTGTGCGGTGGAGGGCACGGCGCCGAGTGTGTTAATCCAGGGACGACCCAAGATAGCCTTGAACATAGGGTCGATATCAAGAACATAGAATTCCACGGCCATAGTAAGGGGCCCGAGCTCTGCCTGAATGGTGACTACCCCGTGACATGCCCGCCTTGAGTTGTCATATGCCGCTATAGTGGTGGGGGTAGGCCGCAGTAACTCTTCAGATATGTTGCATGCCCGGAGGGTGCTAAGTGGGCAAACATTAATTGAGGCCCCGTGTCAACCAGTGCGCCTCAATGTCGACTTTGTTCAGGGTAATTGTTATGCAGAGCGGCATTTGCCGAGCCCCCGGAGGTGCAAGCTCGGTTTCTGAGAATGTAATTGCTGGCCCTTTGGAGATGGTTGCCAGTGCCGTTGGTAGACTATCGACTGCCATGTCTTCGCTAACCATTACCTTCTGCAAGAAATCCCTCAGTGCATCCTGATGAAGGGTAGACCTTTTGATCAGCTCCAGCACGGATATCTTAGCGGGTACTCGATCCAGATGATGTAACAAGTCATATTGAGTACCCGGCAGGGGTTCAGCTTCTTCTTGTTCGGCCGTTGGCTGGGTGGACTGGGGATTAGTAGTAACGTAATTCCGATGGAACATCTTCCCGCTCCTTAAAGCACAGTTTGCCGCAGCATCCGAAGATAGTATGATAGGCGCTGCAGGGTGGATGAGTGGAACAGGCTGTGCGGGGGAGGTGATTTGGTGGAGTGTAGGGTTGGTGAGGTTAATGGGAGGTGAGCGGATGATGGGTGAAGGATTGGTGGAAGGCAGGGTGGTGATGAATGTCGATGCGGGTGGAGGGAAGGCTAGTGGATGTTTGAGAGTGGGCGAAGGATTAGGTGGTGGTGTGATGATGGCGAGGGGAGTAAGTGTTGGCGGGTATGATGGGATGGAGAGCGGTAGAGGGTTTGCTGGAGCGGGTGTGGATGGCAGGACGAGCGGAGGGGGTGTTGGTTGTGTAGGGAGGATGAAGGAAGGGTTGCGGGGGTTGTGGTGGAAGGCCATTACTTGCGGTGTGGCGCCATCATCATCAAAAGACCACCCGGCGTTGGGGGCCGGTGGTTGAACCACGTTTACTTGCGCTGGTGCCGGCGGCTGCTGCGGAGGAGCGGGTGGATGATTCGGCATCGGGTTCTGGTGGATGCCCAGGTCTTGTACTTGCTGTGGTTGCTGCTGTTGTGGCGGCTGCTGCGGCTGCGGTGCTTGATGCTGCTGCACTTGCTGCCCCTGCGGCTGCCTTCTCTTCTCTTTAATCTCCACAATGGCCCTATGCATTTCGGCCCAGTCGATTCTCTGCCCTTCATGAAGGTCATATACCAGATCTCGGAACTGAAAACATCCTTCTATGGTATGGCCTGGCTGCCTATGGAACATACAATATTTAGTCTGATCAACCGCCGGGTTCCAAACAGGCCGTTCCGGAGGAAGTTGGATTGCATTTACTGACATAAGTGCCGAGAAAATATCTGTAAGTGTCTCTGGCAATGGAGGATACTGGGCTCTCCTGGGAGCCGGGCGCTTGCTATTAGGGTTGTTGTTGTTGTAGCCGTTGGGTGGAGGGACGTTATGATATTGCGATGGTGGCGGTGGTTGTTGTGGTGCGGCGAAGGTGTTTTGTGGAATGGTGAAGGCGGGGGGAGGGTTTTGTGGAGTGGCCTGGAAGTTTTGTGGAGAGGGGTTTTGTGGATTGCGGGGGTTTTGGTTGTAGCGGAAGGGTGCGGCTTGAAAGGGAAAAGCAACGGCCTGTACTTGCTCGTTTGTTTGAACTCCTTCGGTAACCGGCCCTTGCGGTTTCTTATGGTACTTGGGCTTTTGGTTTTCGAAAAGAGAATGGATAGGGGAGTCCTTGAATTGAGTCTGTATGAAGCGCGCCCGGCTGTAGAGTTGATGCATATTAGCTATATCATTCATTGCCAGGATGTTGCGGAAGGTCGGGGTGGCATTGGAAATTAGCAGTTTGACCTTTTCTTCCTCTGGAATATGGCCGGGCACTCTAGCGGCCATTTGTCTCCACCTGTCTGCATAGGTGGCGAAGTCTTCCTCTGGCTTCATCTTCTCTGCTACTAGATCTGTAAATGAATATTCTGGCCCGACCCTGTCCTGAAACCGCTGAATGAATTTGTCCTTAACTACCTTGAAACTCTCGGCCTCTTCCAGCGGCAGAGAATAGAACCATTCCAGAGCAACTCCATCTAAGGATCGGCGGAATAAATACGCCATGAGGCGATCATCATACTGGAACTGCGCCGATTCATATAGAAAATCCCTCACATGGATAAAGGGATTGCTGTTCCCATCGTACTTGCGATAGTTGGGGAGCTCTGATTGCGGAGGGAACCGAATGTTCTGGAAGCTCGGAATAGGAATATCGGCCAAGGATTGTGGGCCAACCCTTTTCTGGAGGAAGTCGAGTTGTTGCTGCATGGCGGCCCACTTGTTAAGCAAGTCCTGCTCTTGGGAGGGAGCAGGGGTAGTGAAGGACGCCGATTGTATTTGAGGAGCGGATGGAATGACTGTAGCAGAAGGGGGAGGCCCATAGACAGTGGAGATAGGGGGCCCGTAGGAAGGATATTGGGCCTGAGATATGCCCGGATGGGAGTGAGTTTGGGCCACCCCTTGCTGAGGGTGTAAGAAATCAGAAGGGTTCATGAGAAGCTGTGAAGCCACCGAACCAGAATTGTGATGATCCACCTGGACAAAAGCAGGGATAGGCGATTTCCCTTTATCAAAAGACTGATGGGCTGAATTGGAAGATTGGCCCATCTCCATGCCGGCGAAAGTGATGGTCCGGGGTTGGACCGGAGTGAGGTCAATCGGAGTGGGCTGAACGGACGGCCCGATAATGGAAGGATTAGATTGACCTTGAACAGCGGCGGAGGGAGAAGCGTTGGACCCTTGCATAGCTTGATATAGGACTTGAAGTTGGGTCGGGTCCAATTGGGCCATCATGTGAAGGACGGAGCCCGCGGAAGGAGTAGAAAGAGAAGGGGTACCTTGACTACCTCCCACAGATGTGGAGGACGGGAGAGGGGCAGTCCCTTCTCCGGAGGGAAAGGTGGCAACCCTAGGGGGGTTCTCAAGGAGCCCTTGAGGAAGAGAGTCCTCTTGGGAGCGCGGAGGATTGAAGGATGCCATGGTAGATTCGAAGAGGGGATTGGAATAGAACGTGAAGGAGGGAGTGACTCGAGGAGACGATTCAGACGGACGAAAATAACTCCACATGCAACGGACAACCTTGACAAAACGCAAAAACAACCAACACAAAACACACAATAAGCAATCAAACTTAGGTGATTCTGACAAGATGCAAGTGATAAAAGATGAAGACACTCAAAAATCAAGCAAGTTGTTTAGAATGATGCGACAAGATTCTTATGATTTCTCCTTCGGAACTTTAGTGAATTGATCGATATGTGCTCTCAACAATGGGTTCCTAATAGGAGATGGATATGGGACTTGGTTCGACTCTAAGTGTAACCACTCAATCACTTATGCAACCCTAGACACGGGGTGGGAAAGGTACAACCAGCCCGGCGTCCGTGTGGGAATCCACGGCTCGCGGGGACTTATGGAGGTCCCTGCTGTGATTTCCTAGTCGGCCCCAAGGAATATGGAGACGAGAGGTCCTCACAACAAGGTAGGAAAATGCAAGCTAAGATATGACAAGATGAATGACCCTATGTGCACCGGAGTGCATGCAAAGTCTAACCTAACAATCTAACAATCAATAGTGCACACCATGATATGCAGATATGAGCAAAGCAAGAGGAGGGTCAAGTGTCACCCAAGCAATAAATCACAGCAAAAACTGCGGAAATAAATGCACCTCGGATGCGTACCTGCCAGGAGAGTAACGGTCGAAGGCCCCTGCGTCAGAGAACAATAACGGTCGAATGCCAGACCGCCGGATAATATATAACGCGGGGGGATGAGACCGTCAGATGAGCCAGGGAACCAAAAACTAACCGAAGCAACCGGAAAGCCCGTGAAAGCTCACACAGCAGAACCAAAGCGGCGGCCTAATGCCCCTGCGTCAGACGACTGTGACGCGGGGACACAGGACCGTCAGAGGACTCAGAAAACCAGAATGAGCAATGAATACGAAGGAAACAAAAGACAATTTGAACAAACAGATGATGGCAGGTTTAGACAAGAATCAGAAGCACGATTGGCACAAGTTGTCCCACCGTGATCGCCAAAAAATTATCTGTTGATATTTATTTGCCTATCTTTTATCTTACTTTTGAGGTTTGCAAAGTAATATGGCAAGATGACAAACAAGCAATCAAAGATCTACTCAAACCTATGAACATGTGAACATGAACCTAGGCAATCATAGCTAGCTCTAGCATGGGCATGCTATCTCAATCAAATTACGCTAAGGAAAAGGAAAAAAAACACACGCCGGGGCGTGGAGCAAGAAATAAATAAAAACACACCGCTAGGGGTGGAACAAGCAAGGGAAATAAAGATGTGATGAAGAAGACAACTAATGCCCAATACCAAGGAAAGATGTGATCGCCACCAAAGTAAACACAAGTCAAAGACTCGAATGTACCTTGGAAATAGGTGGATGAAACACCCGCCCACGGGAGAGAAAACCAAGGAAAGCCTGCAGATCAACTTGGAAGTAACGGCCAGAACCCCGTGCGTCGCTTAGAAGCGACGGCCGTACGATAGACCGCCGGAAGATAGTGACGCGCCTACACCAGACCGTCAGGTAACCTGCAGTAGTAAAGCTTGAATCCTTTTAACTCCAACTCTTCCAGCCGGCTAGAAGACTTGGGCCTCGTGCTAATGAACCTGTAAACCTGCCAAAGATGTAGAAAGACAAGACAAGACAACCTCAATTAGCCCTCTTCACAAGCATAGCATCAATTCTTAAAGAGTTTAAGAACATCAAAAGGAGAGGGAATTACCGGGGAGTTTTTGGTTTTTTAACCCCTCTGGGTGTTTTTAAAAGTTTGGGAGGATGTTTGTATGCTTAAAGAACAGTGAAAAACGTGGAGGAAGAGGAGGGACAATGCTTTGTTTGAGGAAAACCAAGGAAGAACTCAAGCATGCAAGGATGAACTTGAAAGACAAAACTAAAGTACTCCCTTGATTAGAAGATGGATGGACGTGGGAAGCAGCTCCTCCTGGATGAAGATGGCTCCTGAGTTCGGCAGCACTTCGTCGCGAATTCAAATCTCCTCTCTTTGGCCATGAAGTCAAGGGTTCTATTTATAGACCCTCAAACTCTTAGGTCGAGCAGAGGATAATTCAGCAGGAAAGAGGGATAAATCTTAGCAAATCCTCGAAGATAATATCACCAAGAGTCCATAGAAATAAACGGGGGGTCCTGAGGATCAGATTTGAAAGAGATAACGTCAATCCAAATCCTTATCTCGACCACGGAGTAGCAGAGAAAAGGCCTGAACTGCCAGGACTCTTGGAAGGAAGTAACGGCTGCACGACAGACCTCCACTTGGAAGTAACGCATCAAGGAACGACCGCCATTTTCAACCCTATCCCAAAGAGATAAGATCAACGGGAAGAAGATCCAAACAATAGGACTCTTCAAGGAAGCGACGGCCAAGGCATAGGGCGTCAGAATGAAACGACGGCTGCACGACAGACCGTCATCATCAACGTGGAAATTAAGGGATAAGCACTGAAAATGAGGCCTCAAGTCTTAAGACTCTTCAAAAAGTAACGGCCCAGGTTCTATCCGTCAGAAGGAAGCAACGCGCCTGACTGAGACCGTTATTATCATTGAGGTTCCAAAAATAGAGTGAAGGGTTTTGCTGAGCTTCATCCAACGAAATGCCACCGGGAGCCACATCTTAATCCAGGAATTAAGACCCAAGAAACAGGCTTCAACTGATCAAGAGACTAATCAAAGAATGAACAACTCGGAGCATCATATAGAATGAAATAAGGAGATGACCCGACTTATTGGGTATAAAACGGGTGTCAACATCCATCAGGAGCTCAGATCGAGTCCAAACTTGGAGGGTGAGTCATCTACGTCCACCCCAGCCTCCACAAAAAAAATCCAGTCATTTACCTTTCTGTTTCTATTTTTCCATTTTCATATTTTTCCACCTTCTAGTTCTGTCTTCTGTTCAGAACCTGTCACAGCCACCCTGTGTTTCCAGGTTTCAACCCCCTTTCTCTTATCTTCTTGAGTCACCAATTTTATTGGAAGTTCTGTCTACCTCACCCATGATCCAAGAATTTTCTTAGAATTTCTAAAGTCCTTTTTGTATTTTTTAAAAATTACTATCTTCTCCCAATTCTGTTCTATCCTGTACAGTTCAGATCCGACCCCCAGTCAGTATAAAATCCCCAAAAAATCACAACCTCCACCAAAAGCCAAATAAAAATTATTCATGTCTTCCTTGTTTCCACCTCTACAATATTCGTGAAGAGTTCAAGTTCCAGATCTGAGGTTTGAGGCATGGTCAATGCCAACTCTCAGGAAAACTTAGTTCTGTCATGAGATTTCGGGTTCTGTCCAACATCAGCTTGTAAAATCGATCAAGGCCAGATCCAAGAAATTCAAAATTCTTTCTCTGGCCATAGATCAAGGTATTTTGAAAGATATTTCCAACAGTACCTCTTGTGCGTCGATCCAATGTCGGGAGTGATCGCAGCAGCAGATCTCGCCAGGTCGCGCGCTATAAAATAGCAGCTTCAGATCCGTGGGCAGCAAGGTCAACTAGTGAAGACCGGAGCTGACTCGCCTTCCGCGAGGCAAACCGGCGTGCCGTCGTCCCAGGGAGCGCCTCTCCAGGAGCTAACGTCACAGCGGTACCACTCCGGGCCCACTCGGACCCGCCGATGAGCACGTGGACCCCATGTTCGTGAATACGCGTGTCGCTGAAGCTACATCAAAACGTTGTCCGTCAACCCAAGTTCGGTCCTCCCGGGCCCCATTTGTAGCCCGTTACCTCCTTGCGTGGAGTGGGCAGTAAAGTCATTGCTATAATTTATATAATTTATTGTTCCAGGAGTACGAGATCGGCCGAGATCATCTTCCCCACACCCGACGCGTGGAGGTATCGTGTTCGCTCCTTTACTCGGCATTTGCTTTATTCGTATATACTTATTTATGCCGCTGCTAGAGAGCATTATAGGGTAATTAGCTCGCCATATATTGTTATTCACCGCTGCTGCGAGAGAGAGCGAGACCGTCCCGTGACCCGATCCGGGCACGACGAGAGAGTCTGACCACCCTAGCTCACTGCCGATTTCTTAACCGTGCACGTCCGTACGCTTCCCTCGTTAGGGGCGATCGCGAACTTTCTTAGAGTCCAAGGATCGCATATCCAATTGGAGTCGAGTCCGTGGTCCATCCCGCATCAGTCCCACTCGTACATCACTAGCCCTAGGGGACAAAAGGGTTGGAGAAGCCTCACCTTTTGGGTTTATGTCTGTCAGCTATGAGGCCGAGCCGGAATTAGCTGATGAATTCCATGAAGAGGATCCGGAAGGACCTATCCACACTCAAGATGCGACACTCGGATGATGACCACCTAGGGGGTAATGTCATTGCATTACGTCTAGGGTCCTGCATGAGTATGTTTATATTCTTTGTGTGGTTTGTTTGTGTGGTTTGTTAGGAGTCTATGCATGCATTTGTTAAGTGCATGGTGAGTCTACATATGTCGAGTCGAGTCGGTCTTATGCAAGCTCGTAGATGTCAGTCCCTTATGAGTGTGAGGCAAGTCGGATCTAATGCGTACGTTGTAGACTTGTCGGAATATGGGATCAGCTCTACATCACTGTCCCGGATCTAGTCACCCACAGGGACCCAACGGTGATTCCTAGTGAGTCTTTGAGCCGCCTCCTGCCCTTGAGAGTGACCCCACGCCGGAGTGTCCACCACTAGCCTCGTTCCCACAGCAGCATGTGTATATCGAATATATACGGGATGAGCAGGTAACGGTTACTTGGAGTGGAGCGTACCCGCTCTACCTGGTACGGTGACGGATCCGCATGAGTCACGTGAGCAGTCGCATCCATTACTCGACGGGGTCGAGTTTCTCCCACCCGGGGAGAATTGATGGGACATCGGAGCAAGCAATTTCATTTACCCTTTGTTTAGATATTTTTTAGAATGTATTTGGGTGTGTATTTGTATTTGTGGATATCTATGAGTGTAATTGGGTCAAGAATGTAATATGGGCTAAACTTCATGTAAGGGGTCCAATTTTCCAATTGGGCCTCAAGACTTTTAAGAGCCCAATTGGGCCTTCCCTCCCTTGTGGGCCTCCTTTCATAGAGGGCCCAATATGATGGCCCATGGTCAAGTGTGGAATATTGAACATGGGTTGCCAATGTTGACCATAAGGGAGGGCGTCCCCTTCTTTGTCCCATATGGGATTTGTTTATTGTTCTTTTAGTCTCCCTTCCCCTTTATGCCCCCTTGACCAAGGGTAACCTAGGTCATTTGGCTAGGTCTAGGGTTTTAGTATTTAATGTCTCTTGTGGCATTTTATGCATTTTAATGAAGAAAAAATATTGAAATTTGTGTGAAGCTAGCCTTGGGCGCACCTCCCCCTCTCTCCCTCTTCTTGTTCTTCGTCTTCTTCCCCTTGATCCAGGGTGAGAAGCCCTAAATATTAGAGAGAATCCAATTTCTATCTCTTTCCTGGAGTGTGAAGCTCCACCACTGCCGCTGCCGCCATCGGAGCCGCCAACAAGCCGCCACAAGCCACCGTCCACCCAGCTGTCCTGAACTCCGAGATCCAGAACAACAAGCTAAAGAAAAGGTTGGTTCTCCCAGCTCCCAGTTCTGATCGAGCTGAGATTTTGAGAGATTGTTCCTCTTTGTGTTAGCTTTCCATCCATATAAATTTTGTTCCATTCTGAGCCCATTTACCCCACCTCCCAGGTCGTTCTTCATACCCTTCGCAATCTGCTTGGTTGCAGACCTGCAGGATAGATTCATGATCCCGTATTTTTCCCACCCCCTTAGTCTTCTCCAAAAATTCCGAAAATAATTCTGTACTTCCCCCACATAGTTCTCGTCCAGCCATAATTTTCACAAGCCCTAAATCCGCCGCCAACCCCTCAGTCCAAAATTACCTTTACACAGCTCCCTTTCTGTTCTACTGGATCTGGATCCTGAGTCAGAAAAGAGTCTGTGGAACAATCATTTTAATTTTCAATTCCTTCACTTGATGGAGCTGAAATTCCAGTATGTTGAAGATCTCTGAGTCCTCTTTCTAACGGTGCTAACCTCGCTTCGATCCGACACCGGATCTGGGCGTACTGGCTATTTTCGCCGGAGTGCGCATGACTGTCAAGATCTGTACCGAGACAGGCCTGCAAAAAGGTTTCACAAGTTAATTCCAGAAGAAAAATATCGGGGTAGCTTCAGCGACCGCCCCTCCCAGCGGTCGACCAGGGACCCTCTGCCAGCGTCCCGGTGAACCGCCGCCTTCAGAAGGTTCCCGGAGATTGACGTCCCTTTGGACGCCCGTGCTTGATGTCCTGCCGGCCAGCAACTCGCAGATTCGGAGCCGCTGCCCGCCATCACCCGGAACCCGCCGCCTTGCTGTCCGTCAACCCAAATTCGGTGCTCCCGACATATTTTTGTGTAGCCCTTTACCTTGGCAAGAAAATTCACTCTGTAATCAATTTAATTACTGTATCGGGAGTTACGAAGTTTGGCCTGGAACGTCTTCCCCACGCCCGGTAGCGTGGAGGTATCGTGTTCGTTCCTCACTCGGCATCTTTGCTTGCTTCGTATATTTCTATATGCCGCTGCATGAGTGATCGAAAAATCTAGCTCGCTATATCTTTTCAAACACCGCTGCGAGAGAGAGCGAGACCGTCCCATGACCCGATCCGAGCATGAAAGTGTGAGTTGACCACCCTAGCTCTTTGCCAATTTCTCAACCGCGCACGTCCGCACGCTTCCCTCGTTAGGGATGATTGCGAGTTTGCCTAGAGTCTAAGGTTTGTATATCAATTGGCGTCGAGTCGCGTCTCGTCCCGCATCACCCGTGGTTCTGTGTTGGGAACGGAGCTGGGATTCTACATGTGTTGCTGTTTGAGGTTGTGGTTGTGTTCAGCTTGGGAGGAGTTCCTTGTGAGTCTGATTTGGCATTTGTGTGGACCGAAGTCTTGTCGGTTGGTTTTGCTGTACTCTTATGCCATGGTAGAGTTGACATGCGACTCGAATCAGATGTAATGTCTGAGTGAGGACTGACTTGATTGTGCTTGTGGTCTAGTGCTGTCATTGGTGTTTTACGTGTCAATTTCGTTATTGTTCTTGGCGCGTAAGCCGATGACGTGGAGCAGTCAGCTGAGAGGACTGTGTTTTCCTTGTTTAAGCTGATGCTTGTTGTGTTTGTCGGGTGTTGTTTTATCGGTGTTTTTTTTGTGGCATGGGTCGTGTCTCCTTTCCCTGAAAGATGTAAGCGACGTTGCCCTGTTTCGGAGGTGTTGGACTTATGTTAACTTGTGTGCCATGCTCGTTCTGTGGATCGATGTGCCTTGAGATCCGGAGCGTGTGCTTGTGATTGTGGTCTGGCAGTGTCCCGCTAAATTGTGTTGTTCAAGAATTATGTTATCATGTTTTGTGTTTGAGGTTTGGCTGATGCTTGGAGAGTGTGGCGAGTGTTTGGGTTTGTTCTTCGTTTGTTCCCTTGTTACCTCCTTGAATTTCGAGGATGAAATTCCTTAAAGGGGGGAGGACTATAATATCCTAGATTCTTCGGATCAGAATCGAAGAGCTTTCGGATCGCTTTTGTGGGTCCTGATACATGTTTTACGATCCACTCAGGTTTTTCCCTCGTATAACTTGTGAAACCCTGTGAGAGTTGACCGTTGAGTTTTGTTACTCAAGGACGCTACAGGTGCGTTGTGCTGGTTCTGAGGATCACGAAGACTATTTTGTCATATTTTTCTGAATTTACAGATTTTTGTGCAGAAAATTAGATTTTAGGAAAATTGCTAATTTCCTATTTTCTTTTTCCTTTTTATTCTTCTCACCTCTCTCTTCTCTCGTCGTTCACTCTCTCCCCCTCCGTTCTCTCTCCTCTTTCCCCCTCTGCTCCGGTTGCAGACGGAGAAGGCCCGGGGATGTCGTGGAGATGCCGTGACGCGGGACGGGGACCGACACCGACTAAGACTCACAAAAGACTCTAACTCAGGCCAGCAGTAGCACGCTCAAGGGTCGCCAAGTGGCTGACCACCGTGATATCCCACAGAATGAGGGACGTCTCTCAACAGAAACTCCGACCTCGGCCGTCCCAAGGAGGGAAGCGCACGTGTCTAGGCGTATAGTCGACCTCCAAAGACAAGGGGAGTCGAGTCCTAGCTCGGTGCTCGACTAGTGCTAGGGATGGATGCTCTCACTCACGATCCGCGGTGATGGCAAAAAGTGGCTAGACGCCTACCTTCTCTCACGCGGCATAATCAATCACATACTAAAAGAGCAAGCAAAAGGAGGAGAGTCGGAGCGCGTACCTCCACGCCTAGGCGTGGGGAAGGAACCCCGGCCGTGAACCAACAACCCCGATACACCAGAGATCAATAAAATACAACCCAATAGTGGCCCACTCCTCGCAGGGAGGTAAAAGGCTACAACCAATACGTTCGGGGCTGCCGGACACGGGTTGACGGGCCGTACTCGGTGACGGGTTGGCCGCGAGGAGGTTCGGGTGCAACGCTGCCGAAACCGGTGTCGCGCGCGCCTGAGCGGAGGGGGTCTCACGGGCTGATACGACGCCCGTTTGAAGCACCGTCAGAGAGGACGCGTCGCTGACTGATGGAGGAACGCTCCGGCCAAAGGGGGCGCGCTGGATCCGCCGGTGGTGACCGTGGGCGCTGCTGAAAGTCAGATCAGGTTCTGTGGACACAGAACTGCGCACGCCGTCGGTAAAATCTGGAAATCGGCCTTCTGGTGCCCGAACAAGTCCGGGCCGGTTGGTGGTGACAGCTGATTGGCAGAGGTCGCCCTCGGCCAAATGGCGCTGGCAGACGACACCGGTGCGAGCCGCAGGAGTCGTTGAAAGTCAGGACTGGTTCGCTGGGCGGGCTGGGCAGACACGCTGGCGCAACCCCACGAGATCGACCGCCACGGACGGTGACGATGTCGAAACGCAACGCCGTCGGCGGCGTTGGAAAGTTAACTCGGAGATCCACGAACCCTGAAGAAACCAGCACAAAAGACGCATCGTGGAGGCCTGGGGAAAATTCGCAATCAGGGCCTCCCCGCTGGGCGAGCAGAGAAAGTGGTGCTGGCGCAGGTCGGCGGAGAAAATCGGTACGGGCAGTGCCGATCTCCGATTGATGCAAAACCGGCGCCGACGCGAAGCTGATCCGCAGACGTATCTCCAGAAAATAGATCGTGGCAAAACTCGTCCAAGAAGGGGGCGCGAGCTCTGCTACAAGTCGGGGCAGAAATCTGGAATCACGCACACGAACCGTTGAGGAAGAAGATGAGGATAAGAGGGAACCCCGGAGTCCACCGAGGGCTGAGGCGTCACACCCCGCCGTTCTCCCGTCGCAGGAGAAGAAAGAGAGAGAGAGAGAAGGGCGCAAAAAGCTTTGCACAATACTCACTTGTATTCAAAATCATGTGTAAACTGTAATCGGTACAATGTGAGAACTACTTATAGGGGATGGGAAAACCCTAATCTAACTAGAAGGGGAGGGGTGCGCCCAGCTCCAAGGAGAGAAAGGCGGCCCATAATTCAGCAAGCTTAGAAAATAGGAAAGGATTCTAAGTGGGATAAGGAAGGGGTGGAGTTGGGGAAAGGAGGAGAGGGGGAAAGGGGAAGGGAGAGGGGAGCGCCCCCCACCTTCCCTAGTAGAACTAGGAAGGGGGGGGGGCGGCTGCCTCCTCCTCCTCTAGCTGGGGAGGGGGCCGCCCCCTAACCCTAATGGGCCCTTTTTTTAGTGGGCTTCAAACCCCAATAAGCCCCTGACCCCATAACACGATCCATTACCCCACAAAGCAACCCAATTGGCCACTATATGGCCCAATAAGTGTCTAAACAAGAAGATGTCCACGCAGGGACCAAAAGACAAGGCCCACAAGGCCTGAGCAAGTCCAGACTGAGGCCCAACATGGCCTAAACATGATGATGAAAAGATAACTAGAAGGTGCCGCCGTCGCCGAGCCACAAGGAGGTAGCGGTGTGCCGGGTGCTCCGTCGAGGATAGCGCCGTGTGTCCTCACCAATTCTCCCCGGGTGGGAAGAACTCGACCCCGTCGAGTAAGGGTCACGGTCGCTGAGGTACCGCTCCAGCAGGTCCGGATCGATCCGCTCCAGCTCTCCACGTGTAATCCAGGTGTTGTCCGACTCGGGGCGCCCTCTCCAACGCACTAAGAAGCGTTGGTAGGCTCCGCTCCTGGTAGTAGTCACCTGCTCATCCAGTATGCAATCTATATGCTCGCGTTTTTGTAATGGGGCTGGAGGAGGTGGACTCTCAGTAGGTGTATCACTCACAACAGGAGGGTCAGGCCCAAATAACTCACTGGGTATCACCGCGGGATCCCGATAAGCTACCAGATCAGAGACATTGAACGTCGAACTGATCCCGTAGTCGTCTGGTAGCTCGATCTCATACGCGTTCGACCCAATACGCCTCAACACTCTGAATGGTCCTGCACCGCGGTCTTGGAGCTTCTTTACGGCTCCCGAAGGAAACCGTTCCGGTCTAACCCGGACCATGACGTACTCTCCCTCGCGGAACTCACGTGTGCATCTGTGCGCGTCAGCTAACTCCTTGTAACGTGCGTTGCTGGCCTCGAGGTGGTGATGATGCAGACTCCGAACTAGCTGTGTTGACTCATACCTATGTGAATGCAGTGGTGGTCCTGGACATCCAAACATGGATCTAACATGCCTATGATGTCTACCTGACTTGACAACATGGGGAGGGCCTGGACAACCAAAGTAGAACCTAGCATGCACATGTGTCCTATGACATATGGTAGACTCAGAAGGATGAATAATCCCAAGCTTACTCATGACATCTCCCCTATATGACGATGGACATGGTGAAACATGGGGAAGAGACATGTGTCCCTGGCCTCCTAAGCTCGGGCATCTGGATGCCTGCATGGTGAGGTGTTGACTAGAAGGCCTAGGTGGTGTATGATAGTGGACCTCCTCGACAAGGTGGGGAAAATAATATGGGTCGAGAGGCTCACTAGGGAGGGGATCGAAAGGGTCAAAGAAATGATGACCCCTCCCGACAGGTCCCTTCACTATACTTGCCCATGTGCGACATTCGCCTAGGTACAGATAATCACCTTCAGGCACTCTCATGTATGGGGCAAGAGGCTCATAAGGAAGGCAAGGAAGGCTAGGTTCCTCCCTCGGGACCGTGAAACCATAAGCGGGGACAAAATCAACCTCCACGGGTATGGGAAATAATAAAAGGACCTCGGATGTGATATGTCCTATGGTGTAGACCGAGGTAATAGACCCCAAAGCAGGGAGTGTAAAGCTATGACTATAGGGTTGGTCAGACCCTAAGGTCAACATATAAGTCAACTCCCATTGATAATCTAAACTCCTAAGGAAGTCCTTCACATTTTCAAGAAAGCAGAAGGACCGAAAAGTGGTGTGAAAGGAGTTAAGGGGTATTATTGGGAGGGCTGGTCCCATGGGTGTATAGCAAGGAATGGAGACATCTAGAAGTGGACCCTCCCTTAGCCAGCTAGCTAAAGACTCTCCAATGACCAGCTCACCCTCGGAAGGTAAGAATGGCTCTATATGAGGGTCTGAGGGTGAAGCATCTCTCTCGGGAGTGGAAATGGAGTCCTCTATGATGTGAAGGGGATCACTCCCTAACTCCTCAACCTCAGTTAGGTATTCCTCAGCCAACTCCTGTTCAGCCTCGTAAGTCACCGGAACAAGAGGCGGAGTGGATCGCTGGGGTTGGGTGGCTAGCGACACGGAGGTGGTCGGCGCAACATCGTCATGGAAGACAAACTCGCCTGGAAGGTGAGATGGGTGTAAGGTGCAGGTCCTCCTGTCCAGGTCGATGGTCGCACTTCTTTCCTCCAACCAAGTTCGCCCTAAAATGATGCATGGACCAGCAAGTGTGCTGATCTTGCACCAAGCGCCATCGAAATATTTAACGGGGCCAAACCACCGTTGAAACTCGATAAAAGCTAAACCATCACGGAGAACAATCTCCCCAGTCTTAGAGAGAGACTCAACAATGTCCTGTGAGACACAATTATATGAAACCTTACTGATGAAGTCGATCTCCGTATGCAACCCATTAGGTAGGATGGCCACGGACATGACAGGGCGCTGAAATGACTCGGTCATCGGTATAGGGATCGGGTCTCCCGACGACTGAGTGGTAGGGCCGACACCCACGGGTCGTGCCATAAGAGCGTCGAATCGGGCCAACAGGGATGACCAATCTGACACGTGGGCACGAGGAACCACCATGGGGCTGGCGGGGAGCTGGACATGCAAGACTCAACGAGACAAGGATAAAAACTCTAACTAGACACAAGCCTAAAATGACAATGCAATGGTTGGTTACCTAGATGAACTAAGAGACTCAATGCACCCTAGACAACCTAAAGACTCAAAAGACCTAAGACCCCAATTTGTTAGAACAAACTGGTTCCCTAAGCTCTGATACCAAATTTGACGCGGGACGGGGACCGACACCGACTAAGACTCACAAAAGACTCTAACTCAGGCCAGCAGTAGCACGCTCAAGGGTCGCCAAGTGGCTGACCACCGTGATATCCCACAGAATGAGGGACGTCTCTCAACAGAAACTCCGACCTCGGCCGTCCCAAGGAGGGAAGCGCACGTGTCTAGGCGTATAGTCGACCTCCAAAGACAAGGGGAGTCGAGTCCTAGCTCGGTGCTCGACTAGTGCTAGGGATGGATGCTCTCACTCACGATCCGCGGTGATGGCAAAAAGTGGCTAGACGCCTACCTTCTCTCACGCGGCATAATCAATCACATACTAAAAGAGCAAGCAAAAGGAGGAGAGTCGGAGCGCGTACCTCCACGCCTAGGCGTGGGGAAGGAACCCCGGCCGTGAACCAACAACCCCGATACACCAGAGATCAATAAAATACAACCCAATAGTGGCCCACTCCTCGCAGGGAGGTAAAAGGCTACAACCAATACGTTCGGGGCTGCCGGACACGGGTTGACGGGCCGTACTCGGTGACGGGTTGGCCGCGAGGAGGTTCGGGTGCAACGCTGCCGAAACCGGTGTCGCGCGCGCCTGAGCGGAGGGGGTCTCACGGGCTGATACGACGCCCGTTTGAAGCACCGTCAGAGAGGACGCGTCGCTGACTGATGGAGGAACGCTCCGGCCAAAGGGGGCGCGCTGGATCCGCCGGTGGTGACCGTGGGCGCTGCTGAAAGTCAGATCAGGTTCTGTGGACACAGAACTGCGCACGCCGTCGGTAAAATCTGGAAATCGGCCTTCTGGTGCCCGAACAAGTCCGGGCCGGTTGGTGGTGACAGCTGATTGGCAGAGGTCGCCCTCGGCCAAATGGCGCTGGCAGACGACACCGGTGCGAGCCGCAGGAGTCGTTGAAAGTCAGGACTGGTTCGCTGGGCGGGCTGGGCAGACACGCTGGCGCAACCCCACGAGATCGACCGCCACGGACGGTGACGATGTCGAAACGCAACGCCGTCGGCGGCGTTGGAAAGTTAACTCGGAGATCCACGAACCCTGAAGAAACCAGCGCAAAAGACGCAGCGTGGAGGCCTGGGGAAAATTCGCAATCAGGGCCTCCCCGCTGGGCGAGCAGAGAAAGTGGTGCTGGCGCAGGTCGGCGGAGAAAATCGGTACGGGCAGTGCCGATCTCCGATTGATGCAAAACCGGCGCCGACGCGAAGCTGATCCGCAGACGTATCTCCAGAAAATAGATCGTGGCAAAACTCGTCCAAGAAGGGGGCGCGAGCTCTGCTACAAGTCGGGGCAGAAATCTGGAATCACGCACACGAACCGTTGAGGAAGAAGATGAGGATAAGAGGGAACCCCGGAGTCCACCGAGGGCTGAGGCGTCACACCCCGCCGTTCTCCCGTCGCAGGAGAAGAAAGAGAGAGAGAGAGAAGGGCGCAAAAAGCTTTGCACAATACTCACTTGTATTCAAAATCATGTGTAAACTGTAATCGGTACAATGTGAGAACTACTTATAGGGGATGGGAAAACCCTAATCTAACTAGAAGGGGAGGGGTGCGCCCAGCTCCAAGGAGAGAAAGGCGGCCCATAATTCAGCAAGCTTAGAAAATAGGAAAGGATTCTAAGTGGGATAAGGAAGGGGTGGAGTTGGGGAAAGGAGGAGAGGGGGAAAGGGGAAGGGAGAGGGGAGCGCCCCCCACCTTCCCTAGTAGAACTAGGAAGGGGGGGGGGCGGCTGCCTCCTCCTCCTCTAGCTGGGGAGGGGGCCGCCCCCTAACCCTAATGGGCCCTTTTTTTAGTGGGCTTCAAACCCCAATAAGCCCCTGACCCCATAACACGATCCATTACCCCACAAAGCAACCCAATTGGCCACTATATGGCCCAATAAGTGCCTAAACAAGAAGATGTCCACGCAGGGACCAAAAGACAAGGCCCACAAGGCCTGAGCAAGTCCAGACTGAGGCCCAACATGGCCTAAACATGATGATGAAAAGATAACTAGAAGGTGCCGCCGTCGCCGAGCCACAAGGAGGTAGCGGTGTGCCGGGTGCTCCGTCGAGGATAGCGCCGTGTGTCCTCACCATGCCGTGGAGGTGTCGTGGAGCGTGTTGGCGTGAAGAATGGAGCGTGGTGTTGGCGCAATCCCGTTCGATGGATTCAAAGCCGACGTGCGGTTCGTGTGATGGATTTCAGCGTATTGTGGCCGTCTTGGCGCGTGAGATCTTCGGTGGAGGTAGGGGGATAGATGCCCTACTCTTTTACTGTGTTCCCTCACGATTTGGAGCCGAACGGTGTGAGTTTGAGCGGATTTTGCCTTGTTTGGGTGAAATACATGTTCGGGGGGTGTGAGCCGTGTTCGCCATTTTAGGCGACGGTTTGTAGTTTAAATGGTTTCATTTGAACCCCGGGCATGTTGGGAATCATTTCCCGCCAGTTTTACTCCATTTGGTTGAGAATCAGAGTCGGTATGAGCCTGGTTGTCCACGTTAGTCATTTTAGGTCGATTCGTGGGAATCGCCCGTTTAATGCCATTTTGTAGTTGGTTTGGCCCCTTCCGGCTTGTGGAAGGTCGGCAATGTCATTATGGGTGTTTCCCCGTCGTTCTGGAGACGATTGGGGCGTGGAAAAGGGGGTTTTGTGTGGATTTTCCGATTTTCGCACCGTGACGAGAACGCGCCCCTAGTGTAAGTCGTGTTCTCAGTGGAATGCGCAACTATCAGGCGTCGCATCTCGTGGTAGGAGATGAACAGTTTGGAGGATGGGAACACGTCCCAGGTGATGGGCGTGATCCTATTTAACGCGACCCATGTGATGGGCGCAATCTTTGTTAATGCGACCCAGGTAAGGGGCACGTCTATGTGTTATCACGTTCAAGATTCTGGTCGTGTCTATTATCGCGACTTAAGCGAGCGCCGCATCAATGTGATATCGCAACCCAGGTGATGGGCGCGTTAGGATAACATCACGACCTTCTGTAGGGGCGCATTAATCATCGCGACGTAGGGTGTAGGCGCGTTAATGCTTTCTATTTTTCGTGTCTTATTTGAGCTGTCTCGGGCTCCAGTGAACCCAAGATTCAATGCCTTGTTGGCCTTTAGCTCGATGGATGCCTTCGGTGTCCTGTGAGAGTCATTTGTGTATCAAGGGATGCCAGAGGAGCGATTTTATCCCAAGCAGTGCGTAGTGCTGTGTCCTTTCTGGTTAATGTGGCTTTGACCCCATGGTTAGCCCATTGTTCCGTGGATGTCTTGGATGCCCTATGAGGGTTGTGACTGTGTTATAGGGTGTCTGAGAGGGCCATTGTACCGAGCTATGTTTTGTATTATTCGAGGGGCATTATGGTTTCTGGTCAACCCGGTTGTGACCCAGTGGTTAACACGTGACCTCGTGAGTGTCCCATCTATCCTGTGAGGATCGAGACATAGTTTTGGGCACATGGAGGCATTGTCTTACCTCAATTTGCATGCCATATGGTTTGAGGGCTTTTTAGTAATCCTTCATGTTCCGTGTTTTGTGTTATGCAGAATGGTGAGTCCATTATGCGGCTCGAAGGTCGAGGACTCATTATTATTATTGTTGTTATGCATCAGGCTGTTATGTGCCGTCTTCCATAATGTGTTTTACCATGATTTTGGCTTAGGGACTAGGCTAATTATCAGCGTGTTGCTGTGATGTGCGATGATCTTGACCCGAGTCTTGTGACTCAAGGATCGTTGTGAGTAGGTCTAGTTGACTGTCCTGAGTCTGGTAATAGTTGTATACTGCATTGTGCTCCATAGTACGTGCGACATGTGTGTGCTTACCCTATTTGTACTTCGGTGTTCGCTATTTTGAGTCTCCGTGTCTAGTGATCCTCCACTAGTCGTAGCCTGACGACACTTGCCTGTGTGTCGGCCCACCTGGGAGTGGTGGCGGGGCAGTTCCCGGTTGATGGTTTTTAGGCTAGTTTCCGTGGCCCCCCTTGCTTTGCGATAGAGTCCTACTGGGGGGAAAAGTCGTTAGAGGCCTGGCTCAAGGCATTGGACTTGTGTGTGCACACGTGGTCAGGGGCGGTTGGACGAGTGCCAACGGGCGTGACCCTGACTAGTCACTCGTTACTGTAGTTCCTTGGTTCTTTGTGAGTGTCTCAGTTAGCGCCGTTCCAAGCGTGTGTGAGATACTTGAGGCGCAGTGTAAGACGTTAGTGGACGCATCTTGCTGTTCTTCTGGTGAGGAGGTGCTTCTGTCACATGACACAATGACTTGTGTTTTCGTGACTTTTTCCGAGTAACCTGTGCTTGGCTTCACTCGAGGTTACGGGTTTTGTAGCGTACACGACGGTGAGCACGTGTATGTCTTGTGCCTTCGACCGCGTAGGTCTTTGGTAGGCTCTTGCCCGTTTTGGTTGGCTTGTGCCTATTTTGATAGGCTTTTTACGATTGGGTTTCGTGACTCGACAATGGATTGGTAACTCCCGACTTTGTGAGATCGGGGTTCGCCTTTCTGTTGCTGTCTGGAGTTGTTTAGAGGGTCGAGGTTCCTTCGACTACCGTATTTTCGTGTCATGGCTTTCCTCTTTACTTTTATTGTTGTTACTCCTGCTGTTATTGCTTTGCTTTAGTATAGCACTACTATTACTGCGTGTTTTGTGGTAGGGTTTGTCACGCCCCGAACCGATAGCAGCGGAACGTGTCGTTTGCTCGGAACGTGGCAGTTAAACAGTCGTGAATGATCAAGAGCAATGGCATGAGACCAAGTAATTTGGAACAACAATAAAAAATTTTATTTCAAATATAAATCTCTTACAATAACTTGAAGACTCAACTACGTCACTAGGAAAGAAAAGGAGATGACGCACTAATAGACTTAGACAATATAACTAAACATGTGAGACATCATGCTAGACTCAAGAAAGATAAAAAGACTCGGGTTCACTAGTTTCCGAAGCTCGCTTGCACACTTGTCCCGCCCGTGTGAGTCACGGTCTCGCTAGACACACATTACCTGAAAAATGTTGGAATAAAACTGAGTGAGCGAACGCTCAGTAGGAATTATATCTCAGGAACTAGCAATGGGTTTAAGTAATTACAATTTTTCACATGTAAATGCAATATGCATGTAGAAATAACTGAGCAAATGAAATAAAACTAACAATAGAATAACACGTCGTGCAAAACTTCCAAGCGAGTTTTAAACAAGAGATATTCATGAGAGACTTTAGAGATTATTGGCTATTTCACGCAAGTACTTTGCCCGTGTCGGGCCACGCTAGTAAAGCCACGCAAGTCAAGTCACGCACGCGAGAAAGAGAGAGAGTGTGTGGAATGCCAAAGATCAAGAGAAAGTACTTCGGTGCAATGCTAGACACCGTGATCATTACAACTCCCATGGGCACTAGTACTTTTGGGTGCTCCTCCCAGGACCAGATCGGGCCCTTATATGCACAGCATTAAAGATAGATCCAGACATCCATGATATTTTATAGCCAATAAGGAGTTTCAAGAACAAGCTTTAATAGGATGATAAGATAAGATTTTCATGGAATCCAAGGGCAAGGCCCTTGAGTAAGGACATTCTTGCGATAAAATCCACGCGAAGCATATAAACCATGACATGTCGATAAACTGGGTGGAATTGGTCCCCTAACTGGGTACCATAACAAATAAGTGGCCATACGTAGATGGTCACCCTTTCGATATAGAATTGAGGTCCACAAGAACAGCATATATATGATGTCCACATCCCATTAAGAATATTCTCATGATATCCACATAGCATATCATGAGGGCCGGTATACCATGTTTTTATAGAGTGACATGGCAAAATAGTGTAAAGGGTTTTTATGATACAACCCGCTCGGTCGGCCTTGATGGAATCCAAGGCTACGAGGAGACTTACGGAGGTCCTAGTGACTAACTCGCCAGTCCAAAGGAACGGAATGTCCAATGGAGGGCTTGTATGTCACCGAGAGTTAGTGGGTAATGCGATAAATCATCGTGAAACATGGGACTATACTCACGGAATGGAATAGAGTGCCGATATATATATATATATATATATATATATATATATATAACCCTCGGTTCACAGAAAACAGCATAAAATAATCACACAGGAATTAGCGACTTAACATCAGTCACTACTTAATAAATTAACGCCCTGCACGGGGTCGTTTATTTCCGATTTGACGACTTCTGTATCAGTCGACCATCATATATTTCTGTTATGCCGGGGTTTCCTTAATTCTATATTTTCCATAAAACACGCCTTATTCAAGGGCGTTATTTAATAAAGCAACGACGTCGTGGCTGTCGTTAATTATCCATTTAACAGAACTTTATTAACAGCTGGTGCTTTGGTGAACTAGCGACTCATAAAAAGTCGTTAATAAAAATTCGTGCCCTTGTATAGGGTGTCTTATTAATAAAAGATGTCCTACTGAAGGTCGTTAATTCATTCTTTTCCAGGATTTTAACATGAATAGTGGTAATTTCCAGGATAATAAATTTTCAGGAAACAAATTACATGGTCAGGACAAGAAAAATATCAGGATTCAGGATATATGATCATGCATTAGATTTAACTACCGGTTTCATAGATATTAAATTTTAAACATGCGTATTTATTAATTACTTGAAATTGACGACTCTTAGGTCGGGCGTCAGATCATGAATTAGCGCCCTTACATGGGTCACTACTTACAAAATTTCACAGAAAACCTCTAAAACTCAGTGAAACTATATGCATGGATTAATTTATGTTAACAGCATGATTATATAATAAGTTTGGGCTACAATTCTTGAGAAAACCTACCTTGATCTGAAGATTTTGGGTTTGACGAAGTGAAATACGGTACTCTGCTTCCTGGTACAGGAACAGAGGATGGAGAAGCACTTGTTCTACTTCTCAGCGGAAGAAAAGCTTGAACTGCGGCCACCCCCCCTTTGTACACAAGGAAGAAGAGGAAGACGAAGAGGCTCTTCAGTTGAGCAGCCGCAGGAGGAAGAACAGCAACCACCGCAGCTTCACGGTTTTAAGGAAGACGATGGCCTTCCTTCCGGCAACAAGGAGGAAGAGGAAGAAGTAGCACCCCTTCTTCGTTCAATCAAAGAAAAAGAGCAGCCGCTAGGTAGCAGAGAGAAGAGAAAGACGTAGAACTAAACTGCAGGAGATTAACGCGGTTCGATGAAGATCTAAAGAGTATAAACGAGGTCTCGAAGAGAGTTATTTATAGGAAAAGAATCCTATAGGCTTTAAGACTTTGATTAGAACTAAAATTTCCCTTAGTGAAGATCCCTACGATCCTCAACTATCCTCGTAGTCATCCCTTCCTTAATTGATCTTACCCAGTTTAGCATTTTGTTCGAATCGGATGCAAAACAACTCTCAATGTGAATTAACGCCTTGTCTTGAGGCGTTACTTTTAAATTCGCGACTGTATCTACAATCTTAAATTCTTGAATTAACGCCTTGAAGGAGGGCGTCTCTTAAGATTTTATTTTCTTACCCTGCTTTGCCCATTGTACGGATTAAATTAGCGACTATGATAACGGGCGTTAATACTGTAAATAACGCCCAAGAAAAGGGGGATTAATTATTCTTTCCTTTTCTTCACTTTAGGTGTTTTGAGATTTGACGCCCTTTGGTACAGGCGTCTCTTTTGAAACTAACGCCTATGCAAAAGTCTTTTTTAAATAAATAACGCCATTCCATCGGGCGCTGTTCATGATTTCACGTTAACTTATGCTAGTTACAATATTTGAGGATTTTTATCTTTTTTTATTTGATTAGGTCTAGTTATGAAATTTTATGGGTAATATTTTTCCATTTTTCTTGATTTTTTCATATAATTAGTTTTTAAAAATTCCTTTAAATCAAAAGGTGGCACTATTCATTTTATTTTAAATTCACGACTTAATTTAAGTCATCTTTTATGAAACACACGCCCAAGACCATGGCGTCATTTTCCTTTTGGCATTTCTTTGAAGAAATAAAATTATGTTTATATCCTTCCTTATGCTATTTATGCTTTATTTGATTTTTCTAATTTAGAAATAACGACTTGCTCAAAGTCGTTTCTTATAGAATGGACGCCTATCAATGTTGGCGTCAATTAAATTTTTGCTTTTCTTCTTAGCCTCCAAAAGACCGATATCGTATATATGTCCATTCTTTTCTCTTTTAATTTTTCTTAATTCATTTAAATCCTATTAATGTATATTTCTTCCTTCTAATAAAAGTATAATGTAATAAATGTGAATATTAAATTTTATAAATTATTAATAAAATACAAATTGATGTTTTCTTCGAGATTTATCGATTCTAAATTCAAATAAAATTATATTATGCATTAAATGCCTACTTAAAAATAACATGTTATTCTTAAATTTATTATAATACAAGGGTAAGGTCATTAGGATGTCGGGGGTCGTGTACCGGGTCTGGGCATGATATAATAACGAGCATATACATATTTATTAATATATTTAGATATACATCTAAGTTCTCATGTATATTATTATATACGGCTTTTCCTTGAAGGGGTTCATATATATATAAATCGATTATGTATATATATATATATATATAGGTTTTTCCATATAGATATATATATATTTTCCCATGTATATGTATATAGGTTGGCTTGGGTTTCTTAATGGCCTATTTTGTAGGTGGGTCATGATATATACTAGGGTCTTCACTGATTAAGAGTTTGCTTAGTACTTCAGATAGGGGTTTCATTTCTTATAATTTCCTTCACTTTTATTTCCTTCTTAATCATTATCTTAAGTATCAGAGGCAGGTTCGATCCTAGGTAAAATATTTACTTTCATTCCAAAAGGTAATATTTACTAGTCTTTTGTTCACCATTATTAGCTATTTATAGGAATATGTAAAAAAGTAAACTATCTTTTTCATAAATAATTGGGTTCCTATTTAGCCTAAAGTAATATCACTTGGACATTTATTTATTTAAATAAATTCTATTTATTAAACATCATATACTTATAAGAGTATGTATTTATCATTATGTATATTTTTATTCTTATTCCAAAATTACTGGGCGTTACACCCTCCCCCACTTAAAGGAATTTGGTCCCAAAATTCACACCATCTTCCATTCCTAATAGAGAACTTATTATGAGCTTATACAGAAGAAATCTTAAGTATGGAAAAAGAGCTAGTTTATGATTTCGGGTGAGGGATACCTTCCACAACTTTTTTCCTGACAAGTTCGGCCACAGCTTGAGTTTCTCTTGGAAGCTTTTGGATCAAAATAGGACATTCCGCTATCTTATGATCTAAGCTCCCGTAACGCAGACACGCTCCCGAACTCCACCAATACTTCTTCGATTGGTGACCATATCTTCCACAAGATTTACACTTACCTTGCGAGTGATCTGTCGAAGTTTCTTTCTTATTACACTCCTTACATTTCTGGCATTTCTTACACCTTTGTGAAATATCACCCTCGTTTATCCTTTTCTTGGTAGTGATGAACTTTCCCGACTCATGGGCTTTCCCTTCAACTCTTTCTTTTTCTTCCACCGTTTTCTCTAGCTCTTGAACTCTCCTGACAAGGTCTGCGTAAGCTTGGAAATCCACTAAGATCATCTCATGAACAAAGCTTGGCTTAGATGCTTCCATTTTATCTAGGTTCCTGCAAAGATGAGTGGGGAGATAATTTATTGACTCAAGAATTAATGTTAATGAAATCTAAATATTTTATCTTTCTTTTATAACTTTAACCCCAAGTTCTACCCATCTCTCACGGAACTCCTATAGGATGACCGACAAGGTTACTCAACCTATCTCTTGGACTTGATACCCTAAGGGTTTGAAAGCCGAAACTATGATATGACTGACAAGGATACTTGACCTATCATTCGAATCAAATAACCGGAGGATATGAAAGCCGAAGCTCTGATATGACTGACAAGGATACTTGACCTATCATTCGAACCAAATAACAGGAGGATATGAAAGCCGAAGCTCAGATACCACCTCTGTCACGCCCCGAACCGATAGCGACGGAACGTGTCGTTTGCTCGGAACGTGGCAGTTAAACAGTCGTGAATGATCAAGAGCAATGGCATGAGACCAAGTGATGAGGGCATCCCTTGCCCCTCCACATTTTCTCCAGACTCGGATTGTTCGTCGACAAGCGTCATTATGTTAGTCATGTATTTTTGAGTCTAGTCATGTAATCTTCACATTTTATTTGAGTCAATATCATGTAATTTTCCCTTTATTTGAGTCATGTACCTAGGTTAGTGAGTCATTTTCCTAAGTATTGTGTCATTAGGTTGGTTTGTTAGGCTAGTGGGCCCAATTCATTGGGCTTGGCCCAAGAGCACCCCAATCCCTTCGGTTATTTGTCATTGAGTCAAATGTCAGGGACTTTTGTAGAAATGTGGGTTGCCTATATATAGGACCCCATTCCCCTCATTTTGAAGTAATGAACAATTGAATGAAAATTGAAATCCACTTTCAAATGCCACTAGATCTCTCTCTCTCTCTCACTCTCTCTCTCTCTAAGGGGTCCCCCCCTCTCTCTCTCTCTCTCCCTCCACCCCAATTTTCAGAATTTTCTCTCTCCTCCCCATTCACCCCTCATTAAGACCTCTCCCCTTCCCCATACACCCATTTAACTCCCCCCCAACTCAAGGTGGCATCCTCCAATCCACACCCCACCTCCCAACCCCCAACTACCCAACACCACTTCCTAAGCACCCCTTCCTCTCCCCAAGGTTGAAGGGGCTCTTCCCTAAGCCCAAATTCAAATTTTCCTCTCCCTAGGGCAGTGCCCTTCCATCTCCCCACCTCCCAAACCACCCAAAGTCGCAGCCCCCCTTCCCCATACCATCCAAGTTCACCCTCCACCTCTTACTCTCTTGGCCATCCCCTTCCCCACCCCCTCATCTTCTTCTCATTCAGCCTCTGTTTCAGGCAGCAGAGTTGCAGCGACTTGCAGAGGCAGCCACCACCATCTCTCAAAGATTCATGTGGCAAGGCCTACATTTCTGGAATTGTCATCGAGATAGCTTTCCAACGGTGGTGGTCTCGCCGGCTTCCGAGTTCGGAGATGTCCGGAGGAGCGTCATCTTCAATGACTGCGCAATCTGTCCCAGACTGAAGACCAGAGCGATCTTGGAAGCTGTTCTGCGGTCAACCTTGGAGGAATTCGAGCACACTTCCTTCTACAAAATTCTTCTTCATCTAGTCCTCCATCAGTAACAGAAAGAACGACGCCAATCGCCTGCCTGAGCTATTTGTTCTGAATTATTTCGTCGGAGTGTGCAGTCTGCCACCAGTGGACTCAGGTTTGACCTATCTTCATTTATCTGGCAACCATTCTCATCTCCGACCTCGGATTGGGGCCCCGTCAACTTCTGCTCGAAGCTACTCCGACCACGATCGCGTCACCGCCAGTTTCGTTCAATTTGAAGTTCGGGAGCGACTGCAGCGCCTTCTGCAATCCACTGCATCAGTTCTGCATCAGTCCAAAGCAGAGTGTTGCTGTCCTGCTCCAGTCGCCGGTCCGATCAGCCCCGAAGTCCAGAGCTTCCCAAAAAATTCAGGCATCATCCTCTGTCAGTTGGGAAACTTTTGGCGCAGGTTTCGTCAAGATCTGAGCTCTGTGGAATTTGTGGCAGTGACATCACCGGCCCCCTGTCCAACAATTCTGAAGGTTGGCAGAACCGGCGGGGATCGGCAAATCGGGTTTCCTTAGCATAAATCCCCACCCCGCTTGGCCGGCTGAAGGCCCCTCCCTACGTGGAGGTAGTATTGGATGTAATAAGATTAATCCCCACCCCAAGATCACCCCTCCTGCGAGAGGTGTAGTGGTGTAATCTTTCCATTTCAGGTTGAAGCGACACCGACGCGGCGTGCGGGTGCATACCCTCGCCTCCCCGCTCGCCCCCGTCTCCGGCCGGAGTCGGCGTCTTCACGCCGGTTAGGTGAGCTCCTGAACATCTCTCATTGCTGTAATGGACTTGCTTAGCTTAGTATTGCTATAGTTACTCCGTCGGCGGTAAGAGAGTGTCCGATTTTAAATTGCTACCCAAATTGAGTGACCACCGCGGGCGAGTTGTGAGAGCATCCACTTAACCCACACCCTTGGTGTGTTGGCCGCCCATGATTTGGGCATCCTAGGCCCATTTGGGGTTCTCCCCAAGCTAGCCAACCATTGGAGCCTCAAGGTCCCACCTCGGACCCTCTCCAACATCGCCTAGTCGCCATCGGACACTAGTGTGCGCCATACGGGTGAGCTCGCTAGTGTGAGTCCGCTGCTCAAACTTGAATGCTTACAAAATAGGTCCATAGGTGGTGTCACATCAAGTGGTATCAGAGCAAGTTCACAACTTGTCTCTGTCAAGTTGGTCCTAGGGCATGTCTATGCATTTAGAGTCTTCAAGTGCATCACTCTTGTCCCCTAGTATGGCCACCTCATATCGACCTTACCAATCGGCCCACTCCATAAGTCCAAGCCACCAAGAGATGCCTACCACTAACACCCATAACTTTCCTGGCCATGTCAACTACTTCATGAAAGCCTTGACCTATGCCAATGAGCGGCTTGATAACATATCGGGCCGACTCAACCAACTTGGAGAAAATAGGCCCGCCCCAAGGACGGACGGTAGGATGGTCCCTTTCCCACTTCCCACCTTTGATGGAACCTCTCCTAGAGAATATTTAGATTGGGAAGCTATAATGGACCAATACTTCACTTGGTATCATATGTCCGAGGATGAAAAGGCATTGGTTGCCAAAATGCAACTTACCAAATGGGCAGAAACTTATTGGATGCAAATTGTCGGGCTAAAGGTACTTAGAAGGGAAACTCCCATCACCACTTGGAAGGACATGAAGGAGCAACTTAGGGATAGATATGTTTCCCCCTCATACTCAAATCACCAAGACCTAAGGAGCACTTCAACTCCTTCATCCCCACCTAGCCAACCCATGACCCTAATTCCCCATTCCACATCACTTCCCACCTATCCTACCCCAACCACCACACCAGCACCCTACCTACAAACTCCCACCACAACCATATGTCCACAAACCCAATTGGACCCCGTGTCCACCCATCCACCGAGGCCCATAATGGCCACCACCCCCAAACCCAAAACCCCTCACCAAACCCATACCCCACAAGCCCCCTTGACCACCACCACAAACCCACCATCATCCCCAAAAAGGGACACATCTCCCAAAACAAATCAACCCAAAATCCCTCACCCAACCCACCTCCCGCTTCCTACACCAATCTTTCCCCAACCTAGGCCTCCTCTACTTCCCCTTCCTATCCCAACCCAAGCCCATGCTTGTTCACCACCCCGGGTGTGTCATACGCTAGCTATCACCAAACCACCTCCCATAGATCCCCCTACTCCATTAGCAATAGAAGTTGCAACCCACACACCCACCCAAGTGGAGAAGGATGCCCATCTGGATCCACCTCCCAACATAGAGGAAATCCAAAGGCCAAACAACTCACACACCTCTAGCCTAGCTCCTCTAGAGACACCCAACCTCACCATAGGTAAGTCCATACTCCAATGGCTCAAGAAAGGTTTCACCATTCCTAGTTCACAACCATGCCACCTACCCATGGGATATCAATCCCAAATCATTCTCATTCAGCCACATGTCACTTATCAAACTTCCTATTGTGTGGAAGATTTGGGAGACTTAGTGAACTACCTACATTGGCAAATTCACTTGACCAATATGCTAGCCATGAGACCGTCCGAAACTAACACCATTAGCCTAGCATATCCCACCATTGGCTCCATCACTTCCATCTACACTAATGGCCAAGTTACTAGTGAGATCATCCTCCTTCTTCCCATGGAGGAAGAACCTATCCTATTCCACTCCCCAACCATAGAGATCCCAAGTGCTTTGATCGGCCAACCCATTAGCAACTTTGGCCCAATTATTGAGGAGGAGGACTCACCATTCGAGGACCTTGAGAGCATAGAGTACCCCTACCAAGGTGACCCTTACCATGATCCCTTTAACCCTTTTCTATGGGAGCCTAGATCTCCATGTAACCCACTCACCTTATTCACCACCCACCCTTTCCTACCCCCACCCACCATGTTGGGCCAAGCCCACCTCATCCATGACCCAGGTTACACCATAGGAATCATGACCTTAGGCAACACCCGCCTAGAGATCAAGAAGGTGCCCCACCCTATATCCACCTACCTAGATCCCTTCGACCCTTTTGAGTGGAAGCTCAAAGACCACCCCACCATCCCACATGAGGAAGTCATCTTTGGGAAAGGAATTCATATGTCTTGGCACATCACACCGCTTGGCATGATTAGTCCGTCGGGTACATTCATCCATATCACCCACATGTCAAGAAGAAAACATGAGTGGTCAATATTTGGTTGTAATGGTCCACCATCATTCATCATAAATCTCAAGCATGTTAGGAGCATTCATGGATGTCCGGGTCCTCCAACATTCATCACACTCACTCACAAGAGGGACACCTATGGATGCCCCGGTCCTCCCAAATCCTTCAAAGTCTTCATAACATCAATGCATGATAGGTCTATATGTGGTTGTCCTGGACCCCCTTTGCATACCATACATTGTCAACTCACACCGCATCATAGTACATGGCATATGCATTCAAGCAAGTATCAAGCAACAAGCGGTGGGATTCACAAGAAACGAGCACAAACTCCTAAGCACCACTTTGAGTTCCAAGTTGACAACTTGGCGATGATGGCTTTGGAGTGGCTCTACTTTAGGGTCACCTCCAATCTGAGGGCACGAGGACTTGGACCTTGCCAAGTTCCGAGTGGCTTTGGCAACCAGCTTATGGGTTGAACTTTCAAAAGGGTTTTGGGATTCTCCCCATTTCTCATGTGGCGGATCCAGCACGCTCTAAGGGCACCGCGGTGGATCCTAGTGAGTGCCTCGAACTTACACCTACCCTTGTGAGAGACACCCTCGGAGTGCCACCACAAATAGCCTGAGAGCCCGACGTGAGCACACAGCGGCAATACTAGGCAAGCAAGATCCCATCGCCAGCATGAGGGTATGACCAAGCCACTTTGTCGAGCTGAAGCGCCGTTCCCCGACTATGGTCGCGGGTTGAGTATGGAGATCGTGGATCACCCAGAGCCGCAGTTCGATGTACTACTTCCCTGGTGGACCCATACTCGACGGGGTCGAGTTTTCCCCACCCCGGGGGTATGATGAGGGCATCCCTTGCCCCTCCACATTTTCTACGGACTCGGATTGTTCGTCGACAAGCGCCATTATGTTAGTCATGTATTTTTGAGTCTAGTCATGTAATCTTCACATTTTATTTGAGTCAATATCATGTAATTTTCCCTTTATTTGAGTCATGTACCTAGGTTAGTGAGTCATTTTCCTAAGTATTGTGTCATTAGGTTGGTTTGTTAGGCTAGTGGGCCCAATTCATTGGGCTTGGCCCAAGGGCACCCCTATCCCTTCGGTTATTTGTCATTGAGTCAAATGTCAGGGACTTTTGTAGAAATGTGGGTTGCCTATATATAGGACCCCATTCCCCTCATTTTGAAGTAATGAACAATTGAATGAAAATTGAAATCACTTCCAAATCCCACTAGATCTCTCTCTCTCTCACTCTCTCTCTCTCTAAGGGGTCCCCCCCTCTCTCTCTCTCTCTCCCTCCACCCCAATTTTTGGAATTTTCTCTCTCCTCCCCATTCACCCCTCATTAAGACCTCTCCCCTTCCCCATACACCCATTTAACTCCCCCCCAACCCAAGGTGGCATCCTCCAATCCACACCCCACCTCCCAACCCCCAACTACCCAACACCACTTCCTAAGCACCCCTTCCTCTCCCCAAGGTTGAAGGGGCTCTTCCCTAAGCCCAAATTCAAATTTCCCTCTCCCTAGGGCAGTGCCCTTCCATCTCCCCACCTCCCAAACCACCCAAAGTCGCAGCCCCCCTTCCCCATACCAGCCAAGTTCACCCTCCACCTCTTACTCTCTTGGCCATCCCCTTCCCCACCCCCTCATCTTCTTCTCATTCAGCCTCTGTTTCAGGCAGCAGAGTTGCAGCGACTTGCAGAGGCAGCCACGACCGTCTCTCAAAGATTCAGGTGGCAAGGCCTACATTTCTGGAATCGTCATCGAGATAGCTTTCCAACGGTGGTGGTCTCGCCGGCTTCCGAGTTCGGAGCTGTCCGGAGGAGCGTCATCTTCAACGACTGCGCAATCTGTCCCAGACTGAAGACCAGAGCGATCTTGGAAGCTGTTCTGCGGTCAACCTTGGAGGAATTCGAGCACACTTCCTTCTACAAAATTCTTCTTCGTCTAGTCCTCCATCAGTAGCAGAAAGAACAATGCCAATCGCCTGCCCGAGCTATTTGTTCTGAATTATTTCGTCGGAGTGTGCAGTCTGCCACCAGTGGACTCAGGTTTGACCTGTCTTCATTTATCTGGCAACCATTCTCATCTCCGACCTCGGATTGGGGCCCCGTCAACTTCTGCTCGAAGCTACTCCAACCACGATCGCGTCACCACCAGTTTCGTTCAATTTGAAGTTCGGGAACAACCACAGCGCCTTCTTCAATCCACTGCATTAGTTCTGCATCAGTCCGAAGCAGAGTGTTGCTGTCCTGCTCCAGTCGCCGGTCCGATCAGTCCCGAAGTCCAGAGCTTCCCAAAAAATTCAGGCATCATCCTCTGTCAGTTGGGAAACTTTTGGCAGGTTTCGTCAAGATCTGAGCTCTGTGGAATTTGTGGCAGTGACATCACCGGCCCCCTGTCCAACAATTCTGAAGGTTGGCAGAACCGGCGGGGATCGGCAAATCGGGTTTCCTTAGCATAAATCCCCACCCCGCTTGGCCGGCTGAAGGCCCCTCCCTGCGTGGAGGTAGTATTGGATGTAATAAGATTAATCCCCACCCCAAGATCACCCCTCCTGTGAGAGGTGTAGTGGTTTAATCTTTCCATTTCAGGTTTGAAGCGACACCGACGCGGCGTGCGGGTGCATACCCTCGCCTCCCCGCTCGCCCCCGTCTCCGGCCGGAGTCGGCGTCTTCACGCCGGCTAGGTGAGCTCCTGAATATCTCACATTGTTGTAATGGACTTGCTTAGCTTAGTATTGCTATAGTTACTCCGTCGGCGGTAAGAGAGTGTCCGATTTTAAATTGTTACCCAAATTGAGTGACCACCGCGGGCGAGTTGTGAGAGCATCCACTTAACCCACACCCTTGGTGTGTTGGCCGCCCATGATTTGGGCATCCTAGGCCCATTTGGGGTTCTCCCCAAGCTAGCCAACCATTGGAGCCTCAAGGTCCCGCCTCGGACCCTCTCCAACATCGCCTAGCCGCCATCGGGCACTAGTGTGCGCCATACGGGTTAGCTCGCTAGTGTGAGTCCGCTGCTCAAACTTGAATGCTTGCAAAATAGGTCCATAGGTGGTGTCACATCACCAAGTAATTTGGAACAATAATAAAATTTTTTATTTCAAATATAAATCTCTTACAATAACTTGAAGACTCAACTACGTCACTAGGAAAGAAAAGGAGATGACGCACTAATAGACTTAGACAAGATAACTAAACATGTGAGACATCATGCTAGACTCAAGAAAGGTAAAAAGACTCGGGTTCACTAGTTTCCGAAGCTCGCTTGCACACTTGTCCCGCCCGTGTGAGTCTCGGTCTCGCTAGCCACATGATTACCTGAAAAATGTTAGAATAAAATTGAGTGAGCGAACGCTCAGTAGGAATTATATCTCAGGAACTAGCAATGGGTTTAAGTAATTACAATTTTTCACATGTAAATGCAATATGCATGTAGAAATAACTGAGCAAATGAAATAAAATTAACAATAGAATAACACGTCGTGCAAAACTTCCAAGCGAGTTTTAAACAAGAGATATTCATGAGAGACTTTAGAGATTATTGGCTATTTCACGCAAGTACTTTGCCCGTGTCGGGCCACGCTAATAAAATCACGCAAGTCAAGTCACGCACGCGAGAAAGAGAGAGAGTGTGTGGAATGCCAAAGATCAAGAGAAAGTACTTCGGTGCAATGCTAGACACCGTGATCATTACAACTCCCATGGGCACTAGTACTTTTGGGTGCTCCTCCCAGGACCAGATCGGGCCCTTATATGCACAGCATTAAAGATAGATCTAGACATCCACGATAGTTTATAGCCAATAAGGAGTTTCAAGAACAAGCTTTAATAGGATGATAAGATAAGATTTTCATGGAATCCAAGGGCAAGGCCCTTGAGTAAGGACATTCTTGCGATAAAATCCACGCGAAGCATATAAACCATGACATGTCGATAAACTGGGTGGAATTGGTCCCCTAACTGGGTACCATAACAAATAAGTGGCCATACGTAGATGGTCACCCTTTCGATATAGAATTGAGGTCCACAAGAACAGCATATATATGATGTCCACATCCCATTAAGAATATTCTCATGATATCCACATAGCATATCATGAGGGCCGGTATACCATATTTTTATAGAGTGACATGGCAAAATAGTGTAAAGGGTTTTTATGATACAACCCGCTCGGTCGGCCTTGATGGAATCCAAGGCTACGAGGAGACTTACGGAGGTCCCAGTGACTAACTCGCCAGTCCAAAGGAACGGAATGTCCAATGGAAGGCTTGTATGTCACCGAGAGTTAGTGGGTAATGCGATAAATCATCGTGAAACATGGGACTATACTCACGGAATGGAATAGAGTGCCGATATATATATATATATATATATATATATATATATATATATATATATATAACCCTCGGTTCACAGAAAACAGCATAAAATAATCACACAGGAATTAGCGACTTAACATCAGTCACTACTTAATAAATTAACGCCCTGCACGGGGTCGTTTATTTCCGATTTGACGACTTCTGTATCAGTCGTCCATCATATATTTCTGTTATGCCGGGGTTTCCTTAATTCTATATTTTCCATAAAACACGCCTTATTCAAGGGCATTATTTAATAAAGCAACGACGTCGTGGCTGTCGTTAATTATCCATTTAACAGAACTTTATTAACAGCTGGTGCTTTGGTGAACTAGCGACTCATAAAAAGTCGTTAATAAAAATTCGCGCCCTTGTATAGGGCGTCTTATTAATAAAAGACGTCCTACTGAAGGTCGTTAATTCATTCTTTTCCAGGATTTTAACATGAATAGTGGTAATTTCTAGGATAATAAATTTTCAGGAAACAAATTACATGGTCAGGACAAGAAAAATATCAGGATTCGGGATATATGATCATGCATTAGATTTAACTACCGGTTTCATAGATATTAAATTTTAAACATGCATATTTATTAATTACTTGAAATTGACGACTCTTAGGTCGGGCGTCAGATCATGAATTAGCGCCCTTACATGGGTCACTACTTACAAAATTTCACAAAAAACCTCTAAAACTCAGTGAAACTATATGCATGGATTAATTTATGTTAACAACATGATTATATAATAAGTTTGGGCTACAATTCTTGAGAAAACCTACCTTGATCTGAAGATTTTGGGTTTGACGAAGTGAAATACGGTACTCTGCTTCCTGGTACAGGAACAGAGGATGGAGAAGCACTTGTTCTACTTCTCAGCGGAAGAAAAGCTTGAACTGCGGCCACCCCCCCTTTGTACACAAGGAAGAAGTGGAAGACGAAGAGGCTCTTCAGTTGAGCAGCCGCAGGAGGAAGAACAGCAACCACCGCAGCTTCACGGTTTTAAGGAAGACGATGGCCTTCCTTCCGGAAACAAGGAGGAAGAGGAAGAAGTAGCACCCCTTCTTTGTTCAATCAAAGAAAAAGAGCAGCCGCTAGGTAGCAGAGAGAAGAGAAAGACGTAGAACTAAACTGCAGGAGATTAACGCGGTTCGATGAAGATCTAAAGAGTATAAACGAGGTCTCGAAGAGAGTTATTTATAGGAAAAGAATCCTATAGGCTTTAAGACTTTGATTAGAACTAAAATTTCCCTTAGTGAAGATCCCTACGATCCTCAACTATCCTCGTAGTCATCCCTTCCTTAATTGATCTTACCCAGTTTAGCATTTTGTTCGAATCGGATGCAAACCAACTCTCAATGTGAATTAACGCCTTGTCTTGAGGCGTTACTTTTAAATTCGCGACTATATCTACAGTCTTAAATTCTTGAATTAACGCCTTGAAGGAGGGCGTCTCTTAAGATTTTATTTTCTTACCCTGCTTTGCCCATTTTACGGATTAAATTAGCGACTATGATAACGGGCGTTAATACTGTAAATAACGCCCAAGAAAAGGGGCCTTAATTATTCTTTCCTTTTCTTCACTTTAGGTGTTTTGAGATTTGACGCCCTTTGGTACAGGCGTCTCTTTTGAAACTAACGCCTATGCAAAAGTCGTTTTTAAATAAATAACGCCCTTCCGTCGGGCGCTGTTCATGATTTCACGTTAACTTATGCTAGTTACAATATTTGAGGATTTTTATCTTTTTTATTTGATTAGGTCTAGTTATGAAATTTTATGGGTAATATTTTTCCATTTTTCTTGATTTTTTCATATAATTAGTTTTTAAAAATTCCTTTAAATCAAAAAGTGGCACTATTCACTTTATTTTAAATTCACGACTTAATTTAAGTCATCTTTTATGAAACACACGCCCAAGACCATGGAGTCATTTTCCTTTTGGCATTTCTTTGAAGAAATAAAATTATGTTTATATCCTTCCTTATGCTATTTATGCTTTATTTGATTTTTCTAATTTAGAAATAACGACTTGCTCAAAGTCGTTTCTTATAGAATGGACGCCCATCAATGTTGGCGTCAATTAAATTTTTGCTTTTCTTCTTAGCCTCCAAAAGACCGATATCGTATATATGTCCATTCTTTTCTCTTTTAATTTTTCTTAATTCATTTAAATCCTATTAATGTATATTTCTTCCTTCTAATAAAAGTATAATGTAATAAATGTGAATATTAAATTTTATAAATTATTAATAAAATACAAATTGATGTTTTCTTCGAGATTTATCGATTCTAAATTCAAATAAAATTATATTATGCATTAAATACCTACTTAAAAATAACATGTTATTCTTAAATTTATTATAATACAAGGGTAAGGTCATTAGGATGTCGGGGGTCGTGTACCGAGTCTGGGCATGATATAATAACGAGCATATACATATTTATTAATATATTTAGATATACATCTAAGTTCTCATGTATATTATTATATACGGCTTTTCCTTGAAGGGGTTCATATATATATAAATCGATTATGTATATATATATATATAGGCTTTTCCATATAGATATATATATATATTCCCATGTATATGTATATAGGTTGGCTTGGGTTTCTTAATGGCCTATTTTGTAGGTGGGTCATGATATATACTAGAGTCTTCACTGATTAAGAGTTTGCTTAGTACTTCAGATAGGGGTTTCATTTCTTATAATTTTCTTCACTTTTATTTCCTTCTTAATCATTATCTTAGGTATCAGAGGCAGGTTCGATCCTAGGTAAAATATTTACTTTCATTCCAAAAGGTAATATTTACTAGTCTTTTGTTCACCATTATTAGCTATTTATAGAAATATGTAAAAAAGTAAACTATCTTTTTCATAAATAATTGGGTTCCTATTTAGCCTAAAGTAATATCACTTGGACATTTATTTATTTAAATAAATTTTATTTATTAAACATCATATACTTATAAGAGTATGTATTTATCATTATGTATATTTTTATTCTTATTCCAAAATTACCGGGTGTTACAGGGTTTGTGAATCTATTTAAAATCTACTTCAATTAAAAGAAAGAAATAAGCAAGATAAACTAAGCTAATGAAGAATGTGGGGGGAAAATGGAAAAATGGGCATACATGGATGCTATGTTGGAGTGTGATCGCCAGAGGACACGCGAGGGCCTTAAAAGATATAATCAATGAAAATAGGAGGGATCGCGGAATACCTGAAAGAGCGGGGAGATTTGAGCATTTTTGTAATGCCCTGGATTCTTATCGGATCTTTCAGATCCTTATCGGAGTGCTTTCGGATCGCTTTTGTGGGTCCTGAGTTGAGTTTTACGATCCGCATGGGTTTTTCTCTCGTATAAGTTACGGAACCATATGGTGAGTTTATTTCTCAGTTCATCGACTCGAGGACGCTGCAGTTGCGATGTACTCTTTGAGAGGATCGTTTTAGCTATTTTTGCGTATTTTTTTGAATTAGTTGATTTTCGGCACAAAAATCAGAATTTCAGAAATTAGGAAAATTCCTAATTTCTTTTCTATTTATTCTTCTTTCACCCTCTCTCCTCCCTCATTTCTCACCCTCACTTTCTCTCTCTCAATCTCTCTCCTCTCTGGTCCTCTCGACGCAGGGCGCGCGACCGTGCCGAGCTGGCTGAGGCGGGAACGCAATGGAGTGAACCTAGAGCGTGATGGAGTGGCGGATTGAGCGTGGTGCGGCGCGATCCCTTGGTGGATTCAAAGCCGGCGCGGTTCGTTGGTTTGGCAGTTTTCTACGCGGTTTAGTCGCTTCAGCGCACAGAATCATCGGTGGAGGTAGGGAGATGGAAACTCTACTTCTCTGCTACGTTCCCTTGCAATTTCACGCCGAACGGTGCGAGAACGAGTGGGTTTCATTCAAGTTTGGGAAAATCATGCCGTTGGGGTGTTCGTCGGGTTCGCCGGAAAACGGCGACGGTTTTTAGATCAGTTGGTGTCATTCGAACCCCTGGAATGTCAGCATTCCATTCCCACTGATTTCGTTGTGAATGGTGGTCATTTGGGATCGGTAGTAGCCCAGGAACCCATGTGATTCCATTTGGGTCAATTCGATAGAATTGCCCATTTCTAGCCGTTTGTGCGTCGATTTGACCCCTTCCGGAGTGTGGAAGGTCTGTATCGTCATTGTGGTTGTATCCCCTTCGTTTCGGAGTGAACGGGGCGTGGAAAGGCCGAGATCCGGCCGATCCCATGGTTTTCCCGTCGTAACACCTTAACGATCGTTATAGTGACCGTTTAGGTTATTATGCGGTCCAATGTGTGACCGTTTTATGTATGTTGGTTTCGGTCTTCGCGGTCGTGCGATAGATCGTCTTTTGTGTTTCACGATCCATTATAGGACTGCTTATACCCTTCGCATGGCCCTTGCGTGGCCGTGTGGTTTCGTTAGTTGCGCGGGACAGTTGAGCGGTCTTATGATAGACTATTTAAGTTGCTTAAGCGGTCCTTTGCTAGACCGCTAAGCTAGTGAAGCGGTCCTTCTCTAGACCGTTCCTTGTCTTTGGCGGTCCCTTGCTAGACCGCTATTGACCGTTTGACCGAGTTACTGTTTTAAGTCGGTTTCATCTAGCGGCCTTCTCTTAGACCGTCTAGACTGCTTCGCGGCCCATTGGTAGACCGTGTGCGTTTGTGAACGGTCCCTTCATAGACCGTTTGGGTGGTTTGTCTAGTAGGTCGGTTGTGAGTTGATTGGGCTTAGCGGCCTATCGAATGACCGCTCCAGTCATTTCGCGGCCCTCCTTGTGACCGCCTAGTGTCTATGTTCTCTGCGGCTGGTAAGCGGCCCTTTACTTGACTGCCTACGTTGCTGAGCGGCCAAGCATTAGACCGCGTACCACCAGAGAGCTGTGTTTTCGAAGTTCTAGTTTCCAATCATCTTGGCTTGACCTTATGGTTTGCCCGTTGTCCCGTGGATGTCTTTTGATATCCTATGAGGGCTATGACCATATTATAAGGTAGCCAAGAGTGTCCTTAGCTCGAGTAGTGTTTTGTACTACTTCTGAGTCTTCTGAGTCATTATTTAGGTTCTGGTCAACCCGGTGACACCCAGTGGTTGACAGGTGACCTTGTGTGTGTCTCGATAGATCGAGACATGGTTCTGGACGCCTAGAGGTGTTGTTTTACCTCGATTTGTGTGTCCAGGTGCTTTGAGGGTCTTGATGCTACCTCAGGTCTCCGTGAGTCGTTTTATACGATTTTGTGGATCCGATGATCCGGTGTCATTTTCCTCGGCTTAGGATTAGGCTGATTGGCAGCTTGTCACCGCCGTTGTGCGACGATCTTGACTCCGAGTCATGAGACTCAAGGATCGTTGCGTTGGTAGGTCTAGTTCCCCTGTCCTGAGTCTGTTGGCAGTTGGTGTACTGCTTTTATGCTTCGTAGTACGGGTGACAGTGTGTGCTTAGCCTGTCTGTACTCCAGCACTTGTGTTTCAGAGTCTCTGTGTCTAGTGAGCCTCTACTAATAGCTTGACGACCTCGAGTGTCGGCCCACCTGGGAGTGGTGGCGGGGCAATTCCCGAGATATGGTTTTTAGGCTAGTTTCTGTGGGCTCCCTTGCCTTGTAGTAGCGTCCTGTTGGGGGAGAAAAGTAGCTAGAGGCCTAGCTCAAGGTATTGAGCTTGTGTGTGCACATGTGGTCTGGGGAGTTTTGGACGAACGCCGACAGGCGTGACCCTGACTAGTCACTCGTTACTGTAGTTCCTAGTTCCATTCAGTGAGTATCTCAGTCTCCATCATTTTTGACATCCGTAGCGAGATACTTGTGGCGTAGTGTAAGACGTCAGTGGACGCATCTGGCTGTTCTTCTAGTGAGGAGGTGCTTCCGTCACTTGGTGCGTGACCCTCGTGTTTCTCAAAGTCTGTGTTCCCCTTCCGAGTTAGTCTGCTCTTGGCTTCGTCCAAGATCAGTTTATTGTTGCGTGCATGACGATCTAGTCATGTATGCGTTAGAGTCTGTGTCTGTCTAGGTCTTTTCTAAGGTTTTTGCCTAGTTTTGTAGGATCTTCGCTTTGGGCCTTGTGCCTGCCGATGGATCGGTAACTCCTGACTTTGTGAGATCAGGGTGTTCGCCCTTCTGTTATTGTTTGGAATAGTTAGGGAGCCGAAGTTGGTTCGGCAGCCATGTTTTGCTCAGTGTGGCTTTTCCCTTTTCTTTTAGCTGTTCTACTCCTGTTGTTACGGCTTTCTTTTACAGCTTTCTAGTTGTAGTTTAGCTTTTCCTGCTTTACTACTACTGGTGTTTTAGCTGTTGTTCCGTGTTATTGCATTGTTTTTCAGTGGGGATCCGCGTGACCCTTACCGAGCCAGTGACACGAGACTCACCCCTGCTTTTCAGGTGTGGTCGTCTCTTTTTCCTTCGCTGTTCCTGGTGTGGCGTGGTCGTAGTTGCCAGCGGTACCTGCGTCGGGCTTCCCCCGACCTCAGTGTATGTTTTCTTTCTGTTGGACTATACTTGTCTTTCCTTTGGACTGGACTCTGGTATAATTGTTAAACTTAAACTGTTAATAAAAAAGGTAATTTTATTTTTACTACTTTAGCAAACCTGATTAATGAAATTTAATTGCTTACTATTATATCTGCGAGTTCAATGTACTACACAACAATCCTTTTATCCCTTTGGAGCTTTACAGCTCTTGGGAGGCTTCGCGGGTTCCAAGTGGTATCGGGTCTACTCGGTAATCCTATCGGGTATATCCGGTATCCGGAGTCTGGGTCGTCACAGTTTTCCTTCTCGTCCTATCGACCGGCCAATGTAGAGAGTCTTTCTATTGATTACCCTTGCACAAAAAGAGACAACAACCAAATAAAGAATGGATTAGAAAACCAAGTGTAGTATCAAACTCTAAATGAAATATATAACGTGAATAGCATAGAGATGAACACACATGTCGGGCATTAGCCCTTTAACCCCTTATGCAAAAGGGTGAGGATAAAAGATGAATGAATGATAAGATAAAAGGGGCGTGCAAGTGTTGCACTGGGGGAGTTCTCTCAACGTGGTTGAGATAGGGAAATTAGAACAAAACGTAATGCATGCGTGCAGACGTGCTATATGCAATAAAAGAAATAGAAGAAAGGAGAGCCTGGGGATGTTTCTCCTGTGAAAGTAGTGGCTTTGGATCGACGTGTGGGAGGAAGCCTCAAATGGATAAAGCTTTGGAACATAGAGCCCTTCCTCCTTAAGCCAGCAGTCGAGCAACACCTCCCCTCTGCATATGAAGATTGCCCCTTTGAGCCAGAACCGTAGGGCTCCATTTATAGGGAGAAGCAATTCCCAGAACAATTGGGATGACCATTACGGAAGGAGATAAACTTGGGAAGAGTCCTCCCCAGCTTGGAAAGCCACAAAGATCCCTTCCCTAGTTGAGACGGTCCGTAAAACGAGGAAAGGAGGAGGTGCAGGCGAGTTTGGGAAACCTCAGAAAAATGGCGTCTGACCCCCTGGTCGCCCATTAAATGGGCGTCCATTACCTTGGATGCTCATTGGCGTTAAAATATGGAAAGTTTAAAATCTTCCAAAATTGGAAAATAATTGACGTCCAGGGCTCTAGACGCTCATTAAAGAATGGGCGACCTCAAAAATAGACGCAGATTCAAAAATAATCTAATTTCGGCTGAAAATATGACCAAAAGAATTCACGTCATGGGTTCCGGACGCCCATTTAAGAATGGACGTCGTCTAGGGGTGACACCAATTAAAAATCACCCAAACTCATCAATTAAAAATATTAAAAAAGAATTAGTGTCATACCAGGCAGACGCCAATTAAATTTACATATAATTAAAAATAATAAAAGAATTGGCGTCATCCTGGGCAGACACCAATTAAATTTACATATAATTAAAAATTAAAAAAAATAATAAAATAATGAAAATAATAATAAAAAGAATTGGCGTCAGTCTGGATGGACACTAATTTGAAAAAATCTGAAAAATTAGAAAAATCTCAGAAAAATCTAGAAAAATCCCAAAAAAATTTAGAAAAAATCTAAAAAAATCTAGAAAAATAAGAAAAAGGTAAAAATGTAAGAAAAATAGGGAGAATCACTCAAATAAGTCGATTTGAGGGTCAAATTGGGATATTATAAAGTAATATGAAATATACTCATGATGATGTCAATTTTGGCGTGTCTACAGCTGCCCCGCCTTAGCGTCTGCTTTGCAAGGGAATGGAGTGAACTGAAAAGTAGACGCCAAGATGTGATGAGACACGCGATCAACATCACCTGATGAGAATTGAATCAAAAAGATCGAGATGAAGTAATCTCGAGAAGTTCAATGAAAGCAACAATTATTTGGATAAAAGGAGGGAGTGTGCACGCGGGCACGAGGGAGATAAAAGAATGATCAACTTCCAGCGCAGTGGAAGTACCCCAGGTCAGAAACCTATAGGTTTCACCATTGGAGATCGGTTACTAGCCAATGTGGGCGTGCTGCACCCAAGGTGGATCTAGAGAAAAAGGTAATTGAAATAAAAGAGGATAGAAATCCAAACAAAGGGGTTTTCGAGAAAATAGCCCAAAATGGCGACAAGACGAACTGAGGATTCAATTCGGCAATGAATATCTCATATCTTAAAAAATTAAGATCATTTGACTCTCAAAATCAGCTTATCTGAAAGATTTTTCACAATTGATTCAAATTCCTACATGAATGTATACTGGGTTTAAAGGAAAAATTAAAATAAATTAAAATAGAAGATAATCAAGGATAATATTGTTAAGCTACCAAGACTGAGTCAAGAAACCAATTTCGTGAAGGAAAGACGGAAGGAAAGACGTTGGCTTTTGGACTCTGGCGTCATCTAGCGGTCGAAGGGAGGAGCGCCACAATGTCTCTAACGGCCATATGATAAATCGCCAGAGCTCAAAAGACGGAAGGAAAGACGGAAAGAGAGACGCTGCCTCTGGACTCTGACGCCATCTAGCGGTCGAAGGGAGGAGCGCCACCATTCCTCTAACGGCCATACGATAAACCGCCAGAGCTCAAAAGACGGAAGGAAAGACGCTGCCTCTGGACTCTGACGCCATCTAGCGGTCGAAGAGAGGACCGCCACAATTAAAAAAACACACCAAGGATAGGCTGTCAGAGACAATGCAGATCAACGCAAAAAGATCAGGTCGCTGCAAGACAAACTTAGGTCGGTGCAACAATGAATCATGTCGGTGCACATGAAGAAAACGGTCAAAGAATAGACCGCCAACAACATCTAACGGCCATGTTATAGACCGATAGGTGCCAGATTACAACAAAACCATTGAAAGGCCACTAAGCTTCAACCCACGGAAAACAAATAAGGAGCGAGACCCAATCAAGGAGAATGACCCATGGAATAAGTACCAAAAACTGACTAAGATGGCCCAAAAATGGCGTATAACTCAGAGCATCATAAAGATAAGTAAGGAGATGACCCAACTCATTGGTCATAAAACGGGTGTCAACAGATGCCCCTCCTTAACGTCCTCTTTGCAGGGGAACGAGCGGAGGTGAAGTGAAAGCAACATGGAACATGGAGGTGAAATGGAAATGAAGCGGAGTGGAATGAAAAGCGGGCGTTAAGGTAAACGACACCCGTCGTTAACCAACGAGCAATAGGAATTTTCCGGAAAACTTAAAACTAATCACAAGGAATGGCAAAACCGAATGACACATGTCTGTAGAAACTAACAACTAAGGAAAAGAAAACACGGCCAGCGGCCGGAGCAACGGAAAAGTAAAGAGACGATTAACTAAACTCAAGACAGGAATCCTTAGCTAACCATACCAAGCAAACAGACCGAAGGAAACTTTCCAACTCAGAGTGGAATAATTCTTCTTACTCGAGATCATGAACACATTTTTCCACCATTACCGAGATTACTCAGATAGATGAGGGCACGTGAATGCTCAAAGATGCGTATTATGCATGCTGGGCTAAAAATAAAGAAGTCACCAAAACAAATGCCAAGAAAGGATAAAATAACAAGATACTTGAGAATAATATTGCTAGATTGGATAAATTAGGGTCAAGACACTATCTGCAACCACGGCATGCAAGATAGAACCATTATCCTCCAACTCTGCCAACATAACGGCCTATCCAACGATTAAACCTGTGAACTTAGATCATCATCATTTTTGTTAAAGGGGAACATCAGATCCTGGAACACATGAATGACCAATCGGTTCTTGAGATAGTATATCATAGATACCATATAGTAATGCATTAAAGAGCAAGGATAAAGAGCCATACCTGACTTACCTGCCAAGCGAAACGGTATTTTTTTTGATTTTTTTGATTTTCAAATTTTTATGGAATTTCATGTATAAGACAAATATGAACATAACAAGTATGAACATCACGTAACGAACAAATGAACAAAAGACAACATAACACAACGAAGAATGAACGAACAAGCCACATATGCAAGATATGAACAAACCACATGTATGCACGATGAACATGGTGGGACAAGATAATAATGTGGTGGGACAACACATGGTTGGGACAAGAATATGAGGGATGACCACATGGTTGGGACAACACACGGGACATAGAGGGGCGACTAAACAACATGCAAGACATCTTACAACACGCGGTGAGGGACAAAACAACATGCGTGGGACGACATGGAGGGACATAAGCACGTGACAAAGACACGACGGGACAAAAGACATGACAAATACGCCCTTCAATCAAAGCCCAAGATCAGAATGAAGCAGAACCGCCAGGTTCATAATCATAAGGTAAAGTCCTCCCATAAAGATATGATCAGATAAAGCGAAAGTTGAGAAGGACACAAGCTTCAGAATAGATCGAGAGATAAGATTGAAGAAGAGAGAGAACAGATCAGAAGCACGTGAACAAGGGACAGAGCAAAAGATATAGCAAAGAAGCTTGAACACTTGCAACCTACACACTGAGCAAACGGATTACGTATCTGTCCTCAAAACAAATAGATAGAAAGGAATAAAAAGATAAATATTTTTTGATTTTTCAATTTTCTTGATTTTTTTGGATTTTTAAAAATATTTGATTTTTTTATTTTTGAAGTATTTGATTTCTTTGGATTTTGAAATATTTCATTTTTCTAGAATTTTTGAAGTATTTCATTTTTTTATTTTTTTTTGAATTTTGAAGTATTTCATTTTATTTAGATTTTTACAAAGCTATCTGCAGCACCTAGAGACGGGCTTAAACTATTGGCCAGGGATCATCGTTCCCACCCCTCTTATAAAAGATTTTCCTTAAGTAGGGTGTGCATGTGAGGGTGGCTCGCCATAACTAACCGCCTCTAAACAACGGTGCCCCTACTAAGGCCATACCCAGGATACAACCCAGCCTAAGAGGGAGAAGTAGAAGAAAAATTGGAGACAAGCTTCATGCAGGATGGGAGACATCAGGACTTGAATTCCTTCCAGGGCACTACCCCTCAAAGAGTAGGTCTGCTGCGCCGGAGCTTTATGTCTTTGATTTTGAGACCCACATTTATTAGGCACACATGCGACCGGACTCATGACGTCCTGCAGGGAACTGTACTGCCACTCTTGTCATGCTTTCCAATCATAATTTTGCATTGATTCATTTGGATTTATTTTTTTTGACAGCCCGTATTGGCTGGATTTAGCATGAAAACCCACTTTTATGAGGGTCAAGACTGCCCCTATTTGAGACTTCTCTCGTATTGGGGAGCGCCTAGGTTGGTCTTCTCATCCATCTATCTCTTGCCCCTGCACTTGGCCGAGCAGAGAAGAGAAAAAGACCTTTGTGCATACCCAAAGTATGGCCAAAGCAGCAACGGTGTGCCTCAGAGAGATCGACTATGGCTTGCCATGTGGTGTAAAAACCCGTGCTCAAAGGTCACCCTCAACAATCGGGGAAAGAAACTAGACTCCCAGCACGGAGCTATCACCAGCCTGAGATGCTGCAGAAGCAAACTCATTTGACTAAGCTTAGAAAATTTCTAAAAGCCACTCAACCGTGTTGAGGAAATAACATTATAATAACAATGCGCATGAATTAATAATGAAAATGATAGCATATTCTTGCACAAAATAAAGACACCTTGCAAATCCATAGTGTGGTAACATCATCCTGATGCGATCTTGATCATTGAGCTTTGAGCAGAACGAGCTTTGCTTTCTTTGCTTGACAGGACAAGGTGGGAGAGAGGATAACAAGGACTAAAGATTTCCCTACACGGAGGAGTGGTAGACATCAAACTTGACGAAGAATGATAAAAAGGAAGAGAGACGAGGGCTAGAACTCCCTCGTTAAGGCATCGATACCCTGATAACAAGGAACCAAATACAGAAGAAACCAGATTAGCCGAGATCAAGGAGGACTAAAGCCTCGAAAATAGCAAGAAAAAGAATAATGACCCCGACAGGGTGAGGAGGAATGAGTAGAAAGATGAGAAGAAGATTCATCCGACATGATCGGAGAAGAGAAGTGGGAATCATCCGACAGGGTCAGAGAAGGAGAATGAGAGACACCCGGTAGGGTCGGGGAAGAAAAGACATAGACACCCGACAGGGTCGGGGAAAGGGAAGGGTAATCACCCGACATGGTCGGGGAACGAGGATGGTAATCACCCGACAAGGTCGAAGGTGAATCAGAAGCAGAATTCGGACATACCGAGGGAGAAGAATCGGGAGATGTACCGAGATCGGGATAATGAGAGGGCATTGGCCGAGGCCTAGGGTTGTGAGAGGAAGGAAAATCCAGAGACTCTGGATGGTAAGAAGAGGAATGTGGATTTACAGACTGGGGAAGAGAGGAGAAAATGTTTGAAACAGGATCTAAAGTGGGAAGACACACCACCCAAGGGTGGGAGCTGAGCAGGAGAAATGATGAACGAGAGGAAGAAGAAGAAGGAGTGGACCCTGGAGTGCACAACTTGCAGCCCCTGTACTTGTGCCACCGTCTCTTCTTAGCCGAAATCTCTTGAACACGGGCCTGCCTGACGTGAACCCGGACCTTTAGGCTTCTTGATTTGTAGTGTCTCTTTAAATAACGGGCCCATCTGGCAGAGGATCTGACCCGGTTATGAATATGCAGCTTCATCGGGACGGTTGCCCCTAGACACCCGGCGCTAACAACAGTAGACGGACATTCTTGAACAACTAACTCCTCATAATGTTGAATATCATAGAACCATGGAGTTTTGTTACTTGGCACAAGTAGCATGAGATTTGGTAAATCCACACGGCGATCAGACTTGAAGCATAACTCCCTTGCTAGTAGAGAAGGATGAAACTGAGGGAGAGCAATACACGGCGTTGACGTGGCCGGCGTACTGACAAACTGAGAGAGGTTGCATATAATGTGCAAAATGTCCTTCGAAAGCGTAGAAAATATGGCCAACTGCCCCTTGAACATGGAATTCACCAATCCTTTGGTAGCCGTATGAGTTAGCAAAATACGGGTATAGAACCCTTCTTGGCTAGTGAACTGAACAACAATGGAGCGAGAAGTAACAACAGTATCAATAGTGAACTTTCCAGCGAGGAATGAGATTGCCACCGGTCTCGCTCTTGAAGACATTGGCATCAGTGCAAGGGAACTCTTTTTAGCAACCGTCATCAGGAGTGCAGGCACATCATCCCCAAAATGGCCAGGGCCCAGGATGCAGATCAGCATCCGACAGATAAAATCCTGAATCTTGAAATGCAAAACCGGTAATGCATCATTTTGATTCGGCTCATCGTCCCCATGGGGACCAGACCCAAGAGGCATCGGAGATAATGCACACCCACTCCGTGGGGTGTAAGTGGATGGAGAGGTGGAGGTGGTAGGCTTGGAAGGCATAAGTGGGGGTAAAGGCAAAGGTGGAGGCTTAAGCGGGGGTAAAGGCGAAGGTGGAGGTGTGGGTATAGGTATATAGCCTGCTCAGGCTCGGGCAACGATGGCGAAGGGGAGGGTAAAGGCGGTGGAGATGGTAGAAGTGATGGCAGAGGGGTCGCTAGGAGAGGAAGCGGTGAAGACGATGGTGATGGGTTAGGTAATGGTGAGGATGGTGGAGATGGAGAGAGTGAAGAGGAGGGTCGCGGCGCCGGCTGTCGACGTATCGACATGACACATCGAGCGGTGTTAGTAGTGGAAATGGTGGTAATGGAAATGGAGGAGGAAAGGGTGGCACTTGCCTGAGCAGAGGCTTGGATTGGTGGAGGTTGAGTAGGAGATGGTGAAGGTGAGGGGGTAGGTGGAGATGAAGAGGGTGGTGAGGTAGGCAACGAGGTAGGCAAAAGCATAGGTGAGGGAACATGTGATGGGGTAGGTGATGGAGCGGGTGCAATGCCAAATAAAGAATCACAGGGGTGCCCCTGGTCTTGTAGTGGAGATGGTTGCCTGGGTGGGGACTACTGCTGCTGCTTATTGCAGAGATTTAAAATAGCTTCATGCATGGCGGCCCAATCGACCATCTTCTTAGCTTCCAGATCATAAACATAATCCCGAAACTCGAGGCAATCCTTGACCAAATGCCCCTGTTGGCAGTGAAATTCACATAATCGAAGCATATCCCCGACCGCGGGTCGGCAAGGCACAACTGGAGAGAGCGGCAATACGTGAGTGGCCATGAAAGCCCCAAAAATGTCGGTAAAGCACTCCGGCAACGGAGGACAAGGAGCCCGCTTCGGGCAAGGCGGATGCCAAGGGGTATGAGGTGGTGGAGATGGAAGTGGAGGTTGCATAGGCAAGAGTGCGTGGATAGTGGTCGAGGGCTTCGGTGATGGCATATGTGGAGCGAGATGAGGGGGTATATAGGCGGCATCTACTTGCTCGGGGTGTTGTGTTCCCTTGACCAGAAGTGGCGGCGGATATGGGTATGTGGACGCAGGAGGCTGACTCATGGAAGGTTGATATGTGGGAGTATACGGATATGTAGAGGTAGATGTGGCGGAAGGCTGATTCATGGCGGGTGCGATGTAAGTGGAAGGTTGGCTCATGGTGGGCTGACTCATGGGAGCGTAGGGTTGGCTTGTGGAGGGTGAGGTGTAAGTGGAGGTGGATAGTGGATACTCGGGGTCAAAGGAACTTTGAAGTTGTTGGCGAATGAAGCGAGCTCGGCTATAAAGCTACTGCCAGGAGGTGATGTAATTAAGGGCTTAGACAAACTGATATTCGGGCGTTGCATTGGAAATAAGCATCTTGATTTGCTCCGGCTCCGAAATGTGCCCCGGGACTTGCGCGGCAAGGCGACACTAGCGGTCGGCAAAAGTGCAGAACTCCTCGTCGGGCTTCATCATCTCGTGGGCCATATCCACCATAGAATACTTGGGCCCAACCTGGTCTTGATACTGCTTAATAAATTTGTCTTAGATAGCTTTAAAATTCACAACCTGCTCTTGGGGCAATGAAAAGAACCAATCCCGAGCCGAGCCTTCCAATGACAGACCAAGTAGATACGCCATCAAGCGTTGGTCATGCCGAAACTAGGCCGACTCATAAATAAACTCCTTAATGTGCACATACGGGTCACCGACTCCACCATAATGGCGATATGCGAGAATTTGTGAAGATGGCGGAAGCCGAAGACCTTGAAATGCGAATGGAATACTTAAGGCGGATTTGGGATCGATTTGACGTTGGAGTTCATCAAGCTGGTGTTGGGCTTGAGCTATCATCTCCTGAGTAGGGAGAGATTGAGAAGAATATGGGCCAGCTTGAGCAAGAGGATGTGAATTCGGACTAGGATGATGGTAATGGGCCGGATAAGAGGATCCGGGCTGAGAAGAAGAAGGTCCCATTCCGAGAATGGAAGGATGTGTGGGCCTGGAAGGAGCATGAGCATAAGGACCCATTGGGCCGACAGCATAAGGAGAAGAAGAATGCGGCCCATTAGAAAAACAAGGCCCATTAGGAGAATGGGGCCCGTTAAGATGATGAGGCCCATTAATGAGAGAAGAAGGCCCATTAAGAGAAGGAGGCCCATGAAGATGAGATGCAATGGGCCGGGTCCATTTGGCAAACAAGACTTGAAAGATGGGCCATGAGATTAGCATGTTCTTCGGATGGATTGGAGGGACCACTGGAAGATGGGCCCGCGTGGGAAGAGGATTCCACGCGGTAATAGGAAGAAGATTGGGGAAAAAGATGATGCAAGGGATTGGAACGATGCTCCATGAGGGCAAATGGAGACTTAATACAAGGATATCAAGGAGAATACAAGTGGGGAAGCAATGGCTTAATGGGCTTGAGGACAAGAGGGGACTGACCCACTAATGCAAAGACGAATGGAGAACGGAACTGGACAATGGACCAGACAATGAACACACGAAATGGGCTAGCTAAATGTGCCTAACAACAAAGAATATGTGAATGCAACACAAAACACCACTAATGGGCTTGGACAAGCTCGAACAACACAAACAATGCAATGTGAGAGTTTTCACCCAAGTCACACAAGTTGATATGATGGGAAATATTTTAGAAGTTTTAATAGACCTTTTAATGATTTGAATTAAGAATAATTCCCTTAAGATGGGAATCCTATGGGAATAAGGTCCAAACTTTGGGTTGACTAAGGTTAATTCCCTCACACGTATGCAAAATACAAGCCTAAGAGGTGGAAAGGTACAACCGGCCCGGCGTCCATGTGGGAATCCACGGCTCGCGGGGACTTATGGAGGTCCCGGATAAGATCACCTAGTCGACCCCAAGGAATATGGAGGCAAGAGGATCACTTACCAAGGTAGGAAATGCGACTATGATATACAGCGCATGGCCCTATGTGCACCGGAGTGCATGCAATTTCTAGCCCAAAACTAGCAATCCAATATACACACAATGATATGAATATGCCAAACAACTAAGGAGGAGACCAGATAGCACCCAAATATAAAAATCACAGCAGAAACTGCGGAAATAAACTGCACCTCGGGATGCATACATGTCACTAGAGTGGCGGTCTGGTATGAGAGCACCAGAGAGATGAGACGGTCTAAGAATAGACCACTCTTAAGTTTGTAACGGCTAAAGGTCCGACCGCCAGAATACCCAGAGAACCAGAAACAGCAGGAAATAAAGGAAAAATCCTGGGAAAACACGGGCAACTGAGGTAAAAGATGAGTAGTAGGTTTAACAGAGATTCAAAGCACCACTAGCACTAGATGTCCCACCGTGATCGCCAAAAAAATTCTTTTGGTTTTAATTGGTTCCTTCTCAAATGAATATGATGTCAACAATAAAGATATGAACAAGGTAACATGCAATCACTCAACTTTTGAACATGTGCAGCATGAACCGAGGCAATCAGCATGAAATCTAGGCATGGGCATGCCATCTCTACCAGAAATAAGCAAGGAAAAGAAAAACACACGCCGGGGCGTGGAGCAAAAGGAATAAAGAAAGCACACACTGTGGGTGTGGAACAAGCGAAATAAAGCAAACAAAGAAGAGGTATAAGGGAAAAGAGAGAGACTACTGCCCAAACTATAAAGATGTGATCGCCACCAAAGTATTAAACTAGCCAAAGCTAGGATAAATACCTTGGAAATAGGTGGATGCAACACCCGCCCACGGGCGAAAGAAGACTACACTTCTGCGAATAATGACGGTCGAAGACAGGCGCGCCAGATGAAGATAACGGTCTTACGATAAACCGTTGGAGAACCTTAGTGCTCCGATACACAACCGCTAGAGAACCGCAGAAAAGGAACTTTGGGACTTTGATATCCACTTCTTCTAGCCGGCCAGAAGACTTGGGCCTCGTGCTATGGACCTGTAAAACCTGCAAAAATGTGTAGGGACACAGAAAAAGCACCCAGATTAGCCCTTTGAAGAGTGTAGTAACTATAATGGAAGAAAACTTGAAAACATGTAATTGGAAAGGGAATACCTGGGAGGTTGGTTTTTTAACCCCAGTGGGGCGTTTTAAAAGATGGGAGGAGGTTTTAAAATGATGCAGAAGATGAAGAACGTGAGAGGAGAAGAGGGAAGATGCTTTGATGCTATGAGGAGAAATAAGAACTAAGGAACACGAGAAAACACTAAAACTCCTGGAACTTGATACTCCATGGACTTAGGATGCAGATGGACGTGGGAAGTAGTTCTCCTTGATTTGTTCTAGCTCCAGAATGTGGCAACACTTCGACACGAACTCTAGAAATCTCCTCTTCAAGCCACGAAGTCAAGGGTGCTATTTATAGACCCTCAAACTATAGGTCTGAGTTGGAGAGAATCCGGCTAGAAAGTAGGATGATTCTTAGCAAACTCTTGAAGATAATGCTGCCAAGAGTCCATAGAAACAAACAGAAGGTTCTGAGGATGAGATTTGAGGGAGAAATCATCAGATCAAACTCTTAATTCGGTCACGACGTAGCAGAGAAAGAGCAGTTCTGCTAGAACTCTCTGCCTGAATTGACGGCCTTACGATAAACCGCCATAAGAATTTAACGGCCAAAGAATGGACTGCCACCCAGCGTTATCCAACAAAAGATAAGGCTAACGGGCGAAGTTTTTGAAATAAGGACTCTGCAAGAAGTTGGCGGTCCAAGGTTTATGCGCCAGAAGGCAAATGACGGTTCCACGATAGACCGCTATAGTACCACGGATAAGACGGAAGGAAAGACGTTGGCTTTTGGACTCTGGCGTCATCTAGCAGTCGAAGGGAGGAGTGCCACAATGCCTCTAACGGCCATACGATAAACTGCCAGAGCTCAAAAGACGGAAGGAAAGACGGAAGGAAAGATGAAAAGAGAGACGCTGCCTCTGGACTCTTACGCCATCTAGCAGTCGAAGGGAGGAGCGCCACCATGCCTCTAACGGCCATACGATAAGCCGCCAGATCTCAAAAGATGGAAGGAAAGACGGAAGGAAAGACGTTGCCTCTGGACTCTGACGCCATCTAGCGGTCGAAGGGAGGACCGCCACAATTAAAAAAATGCACCAAGGATAGGCCATTAGAGACAATGCAGATCGACGCAAAAAGATCAGGTCAATGCAAGACAAACTTAGGTCGGTACAACAATGAATCAGGTCGGTGCACATGAAGAAAACGGTCAAAGAATAGACCACCAACAACATCTAACGGCCATGTTATAGACCGCTAGGTGCCAGATTGCAACAAAACTATTGAAAGCCCACTAAGCTTCAACCCACAGAAAACAAATAAGGAGCGAGACCTAATCAAGGAGAATGACCCATGGAATAAGCCCCAAAAACTGACTAAGATGGCCCAAAAACGGCGTATAACTCGGAGCATCATAAAGATAAGTAAGGAGATGACCCAACTCATTGGTCATAAAATGGGTGTCAACAGTTGGGAGTGGGCATGATGCCCTGAGAGAAATCTAGAGGGGGCGCAACGCCCGGCAGGTAGAGAAAAATCCGGAGGATCCGGATATAAGAGGTGGGAAGGGGCGTGATGCCATGAGAGAAGATTGGAGGGGGAGTGATGCCCAGGAAGTGTAAGGGGACCCGGAGATCCCGATGATAGAGAGGAATGAGATGGGGAATGTGGAGGATCTGGATGTTCCGGAAGGCGGGGCAGATACAGGTTTGGAAACCCGGGAAAGAAGAAATGCAAATGCATGAGAATGCAATGCAATGGATGTAGAAGATGCATGGAATGCATGAAATGTAAAGAATGCGTAGAATGAGAGGATGAGATCCTCCACTTTACCCATAGAGTGGTCCAATCAGAAGTTGAATAGATAATGGATAGGGTGGCGGAAGGCCCCCTAGCAGATGAATACCCGCCCCTCTATGGCGGTGAAAGTGTGCGGCCAATCAGCCTAACGCATAAAATCAGGGCCCATGACGAAGCTTCAACAATAAATGACAACTCCCTTAGAGGGCGAAGAGCATTAATGTGAGGGAGTTGACAAGTTAGAATCGTGTTGCCCAAGGATTGTGGCGTATAAAGAGTCTTGAACAAAATGAGCATTTGGCCCTTGTATGGAAGAACGGGTTCGAGATTGGAGAATTGACACAAGGGGTGCCCAGCCCGGTCCTTGGGCATGGACTCACACGGCATCAACACTTGACTTTCCCTTTCGGTGAGCAGCGGCGGGGACTTGGCCTCTTCAACCATGCTCGGCACAAAAATGTGGATTGACATCCGACAAATAAAGTCTTACATCTTGAACAACATAGCCGCGGCCAAATCCTTCTTGCCCGGCTCTCGATCATCTTCAGCACAAGTACTTGCAGAAGGACACCCATTCCGAGTGGTAAAAGGAGGTGAAGCGGAGGCGGAAGGCTCCATGGGTGGCGGAGGTGTAATGGAAGGTGTTGGAGAGAACACGTCGAGCTTCTCCCTTTGCTCGGAAGCGGACGAGGTTGGCTCGAGTGCAAAAAGAGGTGGACCCTGCTCAGGATTTGCCATGGGTAAAAGTGGAGGGTTACGTGGTGAGGGGATAGGCACAATTGGTTTTGAAGTTATGGGGATAGTGGAGGGCCGAAGTGGCGGCAAAAGAGGGTTAGCTGGAGAGGGTTTAGTGGTGGGCTCAGCGGAGGCTGATGGAGTGGAGGTTGATGGTATAATGGGTGGAGGTTTAGTGGAAGGTTCGGCAGAGGCCGGTGTTGTGGAGGTTGATGGTGTGGGGCTTAAAGGAGGTATAACGAGAGGTGTAAAAGAAGGAGGTTTGGTACGTAGAAAATGCCGGATGTGGCTGGAGGTGTTAGGGGTAGAGTTAGGGGTAGAAGAAGACTCATGATCCGCCGGCGTAGGTGATTGGAGTATTGACCCATCATCATAACACCGATAAGTCTAAAAAATGGGGGTTGGATCAGGGACAATGGCATCGTCCTGAGCAGGAGGTTCATCTGGTAGTAGTGGAGGGATAGAAAAATGAAGGAAACTCGGAAGGGGTGCCTTCAGGACTTCATCATCACGTGCTGTCTTCAATTGTTCACATGCCGGCTCTTCATTGTCAGGCTCAAGTGGACGCCGTAGTGGAGGCGTATTGATGGGTGGTGGAATGTAATATGGAGAATTCTGTGTATATGGATGCGGAGGGCCATATTGATGAACTGGGTGGATAGGAGGAGGGCGATCGGCGTCCACTTGCTCGTTGAAATCTGCCAGCTCTTGCTCACTTGCGTCATTGATGCTGTAATCGTCTCTCCTATCTTTCCAATCTCTCTCCATCTTCGTAATGTTGTTCAGGAAAGTATGGAGAGGATTTACTGGAGAAGGAGGAGGAGGAGGAGGCCGCGGGCTCGCAACCCTCTTTAGTTGTTCCTTTAACGAAATGACTTTATCAACGAGAACTTGGAGGGGTGTAACATGAGAAGTAGCAGGTTGGCAAGGCCTTGAAGGAGGGGCCGCATGAGATGGCCATGGAGGGGGGTTAACAGGCTGACCCAGAAAAGGACCCGGTCGAGCCGGGTTCCAAGGAATGAAAGGGCCTTGTGGCCGTGAAGGAGGAGGAATAGAAGGAGGTGGGTGATGGGCCACCCGAAGAGGAGTATGTGTAGAAGAGGGAGGCGGGTGATGGGCTACCCGAATGGGAGTGGAAGGAGGATGAGAAGAATTAGATGCACCCTCAACAACGGCTTTAAGGGCCTGGATTTGTTGAGGGGTGAGATGATCTATAGCATGCAAGACTCGGGCGACCTTCTTGTCGTGGGTAGGAGACGATCCTAAGGGAGTAGTGGCTCGCGATTGAGGCGAGGGACCATGAGATTGGAAATTGCCCATGGGTTGGGCAAGACCATAAGAACGAGGACGCGGTCCCTTAAAAGAATTGTGGTGAGAAGGATGTAATTGAGGAATGTAAGATGTGCTAGGTTGTGCATCCTCATGATTATAATTATTAGACATGTTATCCAAGCCAAACATTATGCAAAAATCAATCAAAGTCCAATCAAAGCACAATTGCAAAAATGTCAAGCAAGTGGATGTTTATTCTTGATTTTTTTTTTATGTTGAACCTTGGTGAATTAAGGATTTTATCAAAGTTGACGTGATCCACTCAAGGTCATGAACCTAGTTTCAATAAGATTTTCTTCAATGCCAACCAGGTGGATTCTCTCACCACATTTTAGGCCAACTAAAAAATGGGGACTTCAAAGGTACAACCTGCCCAGGGTCCGTGAGGGAATCCACCAGTGCGGGGACTTATGGAGGCCTTGGTTTAGGAATTCCCGGTCCAATGAGACGGAGTGCTCAATGGAGGGTTCTTCCTTAACAAAGAGAAGGGTAAAGACTCCTAGAAATGTAGGGAGAGGAGGTCTCCCAAACCAAGATGCCTGATGATCCAAGCTAATGCAAAAGAAAACTGAACCGACAGAATGTATATACAATGTGATGAACGGAAATAGGATGGAACTAATGTGATCAGTATGCAATGCCTTGTTTCACAGAATAGTAAGAGACATGATATGCACTGATGTAACAGTGGATGCAACGAACGTGATATACAACAAATGCACTAGGTAAACATGGGATATGCACAAATGCAACAGAGAAACTGCTGAATATGATATGCAAGGGTATGGTATATAACATGCTACGAATGTAATATGTAAAATATGTAACAGGATGTGAAGTGAAAATGCAACGAATGTAAATGGCGTGAGTGCTATGCAACAAAGAATGCTCAGAGAAAAAAAAATAGAGAATCAACGTTTTAAGAATGGGCGTCCACCACTATAGACGCTGCTTTTTTTTTTAGAGTATGGGCATCCAAAGGTCTAGACGTAAGTTTTTTTTTCTTCACAAAAGAAATGGGTGACTGCCCATCGAGCGCCCATTTTTTTTTCTATTTTTTTTAAATTGGCCAGAAGTTTGAAAAGGTGCAGGGAATGGGTGTCTGCGAGAGTGGGCGCTCATTCAATGGGCGCCCACACCACTAGACGCTATTTTTTTTTAATGGATAACAACGGTGGAATCTTAATGCAAACTACCAAATTGGTTACTCACTATGGAGTGTGCGCACATGGTGCACAAAGGAAGAAGTGAAAGGGGAAAGTAGGTGCACTGTGGGTTCAAGGGAGGTGGCACACGTAGGTGCCTAGTGGAGAAGGGTAATAAAAAGAAAAATAATAGGAAGTCCTACCGTGATTGCCAATCTATGAATCTATTTAAAATCCACTTCAATTAAAAGAAAGAAACAAGCAAGATAAACTAAGCTATTGAAGAATGTGGGGAAAAAAAGGAAAAAGGGGCATACGTGGATGCTATGTTGGAGTGTGATCGCCATAGGACACGCGAGGGCCTCAAAAGATATAATCAATGAAAATAGGAGGGATCGCGGAATACCTGAAAGAGCGGGGAGATGTGAGCGTTTTCCTTCTCGTCCTATCGGCCAACCGATGGAGAGAGTCTTTCTCTTGATTACCCTTGCACAAAAAGAGACAATAACCAAATAAAGAATGGATTAGAAAACCAAGTGTAGTATCAAACTCTAAATGAAATATATAATGTGAATAGCATGGAGATGAACACACCTGTCGGGCATTAGCCCTTTAACCCCTTATGCAAAAGGGTGGGGATAAAAGATGAATGAATGATAATGTCACGCCCCGAGCCTTTATTACAGCGGAGGACTAACTCGGGGAGCGCGATCAGCTGGCATGGTAAGTCTCTTGCAAGCAAGAACGATCAGAGCGTAAGACAATCACACACATAAATGCAATTGCACGATATTTACTCAAACTTCAACTTATTTCATTAATAATCAAATCAAATATTCAAATACAATCACTATTTCAACTTCCTTCATCATACTAGACTCAAGAAAATAAGAAAATTACATAGACTCAATCTAAACAATGTAGACTTCCTAGGTTTTCACTCATTCTTCATTCACTCTCGGACCTGCTATTTGAACGTTCCGAATCCGAACCCGACTCACTCCCATCTCCTGAAAAGATTGGAAATAGATAATGAACACACTTGCCTAGTAGGTATCTTCGCATCAACATGATTAGTAATATTTAAGTAATTAGCACTTTAGCTCTAAAGAAATAAGGTAAAATCATGCGAATGCGATCAATCATGCGATTAAACCAAAGTAACAAAAGACGATCATTTAAGATAGAATGAGCAAGTATGAACTAGCAAGAATGTAACAAGAACATGATATGGCCCTTCATGAACAAGAATGTAACGAGAATATACTAGCAATACCACGTAGCCATCACCCAAACATCTTTTGCTTATGAGCAAGTATTTGGTGAATTTCTGTGGAATATCATGTATCAAGTAAGAAAGTCATGTACAAGTATTTTCATGATGCCCGTGGATCTTCACTTATTTATAGAGAAAGTACTCCCAGCGCAATGCAACGCCAGTAGCATCATACCCCATGGTTTATAATAGTATGTTTCTGACAATCAGTCGAGGGGACTAGCATAGAGCCCTTGAACACAATCAGTGCTCGATCTCATCTTCAAGTATAAATCAAGCTACTTCCACATTTCAAGCAATAAAGTATGGCCAATAATATAGCAAGTTCAAATAAGTTCATGATAACAATAGTTCAATGAATGAACGCTTCAATTAAGAAATGCGAGGTCAAGAATGACTTAAAACATGGTTATGCTTATGGAAATAATTCGACAGCATAACGGTACATTTCTTATTTTTCATAAATTAAATTAAATATCTTGAACAATATGACAAGTCCTAGACCATCAATAATCCATCTAGGAACTTTGGAATATCAACCCTTAGGTCAAACCTCGGGTTAAAACACTCAAGAACTGTGATGGTCAATCAATGGGCCGTTACATGATCGTGACGGTCTATCATTGATCCGTTAGAACGACTGAATCCAGAAACAATAAAATGGACTCAGTAAATGTGACGGTCATATATTAGGCCGTTAGATGAGCATGACGGTCTAATATGGATCTGTTACATATCTAGAACCAGAAACTTCGATAGTGCTTTCTAACAATTGGGCTTTCATAGTACAACCAACTCGGCATCCTAGTGGGAATCTCAGGCTCGCAGAGAATTACGGAGGCCTTGAAACCAGATTTCCTAGTCCATTGGAAGGAATATCCAATAGAGAGGTCCTCAAGTTCAAGAATATGTTCCTATAGTGCAAAGTGTGAACTAATGGTCATATACCGGAATATATGCCATGTAGTTAAAGAAATGACTCTATAAAAGTGAGAAGAATGTGTAACAATGTGAAACCATGATAAAGCTTCGTCAATACAATACTGAAAATCATAATTTAAATTCAAAACTATAGAGTTTTAGGCAATGAAATTAGCATAACTTAAAATAACTCAAGATGCTTTAAACATGCAATTTTCTATCAAGAATTAATTAATAAACTCAAGGTCATGAAAACAGGTCAAAACTTAGATAACTAGGCTTATTTATAAGTAAGTTTGACTGTCCTCAGTCCTATCTTGGATTGACAGAAAATAGCACTCTGACGGTCTAAGACAGACGCGTTATACATTTGTGATGGTTTATCGTGGGGCCGTTACAGTATTGTGACGCACTGACTTTGGTCCGTCACAGATAATAGAGAAATTTAAATATAACAGAGGGTGTGACGGATGTTCGTAAGGCCGTTACAATAATGTGACGGTCTTACCTTAATCCGTCAGAGCTTCTGCTGACAGGATATAGAAGGTAAAAGACTAAAAATATGTCATGGCTGGAAGTCAAAATACTTAAACTATTCAAGTCATGAGAAACGAAATATAGAGGCTATCTAGATGCATAGGTTGCAGTGATTTGAACAAGATAATATCTTTTATCTTTGATTAAGGCTCAAGACATGCATGTATGCATAGGTCAAACTAAAACATGAATTCATGGTCTAGAATGCATGAAATCAATCAAAATCAGAGGGCTTTTATCCCTAACATGATGTTCTTGCCATTCATGAGATGACCTACCTCTTTTCTGGGCTTTAATCTTCCAATTTGGGACTGCAAGACACGCCCTAATCCTTCCCTTCTTGTGAATTTATAGCAACTTCACGTCGCTCTAACTCCTCAACCTCTTGACCTAAGGACGTGAAATTTTGAGGGTAAGAAGATGAAACTAAGGGGAACAAAAAGTTCTAAAGAATCAAACCCTAAATACCTCGTTTTGATGATCTAATTCCCTGATCTTCAGTGGACCTTTGCTCAGATTCCTGGGTTGCTAAGGTCGTACCAGCAACTTTGGAAGCTTCTAACTTCTTGTGTAGTTGATCTCCTAACACGAAATTTTGAGAGCTATTAGTCTAAAGTATTATAAAAAAAAAGTTCTAAAGAACTTACCCAAAATTATGACTCCTTACCTTGATTCCACGCGAGCCAAAGTAGGGGTCACGCAGGTCAAAACTAGGTCCTATTTATAGGGTTTTGGCTAGGGTTTGAGGATTAGATCAATTCTAGAGTCCTTGTTAAAGCTTAGATCGACTTTTAAGAGTCCTTAACACCTCTATTAGTCTTCCTATATCGATCCCTAAGAGATAAACTAGTAAAAATCTAATCTTTTTGCTTGTTCTTCCATTCACGGAACGAACAGAGCGTAACGGTCGAAGATAGACGCGTTACCTGATTGTGGCGGTCGCACGATAGACCGCTACATCTCATGTGCGCAGAATTTAATAAAATTCAAACTCTTTTGTTTGTTTATCCATATAATTATCTATAAAAATGGTATTTATCCCAATATTTCATGGATAACTTAAATAACCTTCTAGAATATGGGTCAAACTTAATGGGCTTGGTCCATAAACCTATTGGGTTTCAATTAAATAGGCTGGACTAGTTATTTAACATAATTGGGCCTTATAATCCCAATATTAATTCATTTATTAATCTATTTTGGCTTTCATAAATTCCTAATAATTTTTAAAAAAATTCTATATAAAAAATCCAAAAATTATTTATATAAATTTTGGGGCACTACAGATAAGATAAAAGGGGCGTGCAAGTGTTGCATTGGGGGAGTTCTCTCAACGTGGTTGAGATATGGAAATTAGAACAGAACGTAATGCATGCGTACAGACGTGCTATATGCAATAAAAGAAATAGAAGAAAGGAGAGCCTGGGGATGGTTCTCCTGTGAAAGCAGTGGCTTTGGATCGACGTGTGGGAGGAAGCCTCAAACGGATGAAGCTTTGGAACATGGAGCCCTTCCTCCTTAAGCCAACAGTCGGGCAACACCTCCCCTCTGCGTATGAAGATTGCCCCTATTGTGTATGTAATTTTGATGATTACAAAATGACTTTGTTGCTTGGCCTTGTGTTTGAATGGTTCTACATGTTTTCATGTGCTTGAATCACCATTGTTCTCTTGCTATGGAGTCATGTTCTAGAAGAGATTGATTTTGTGGGAAACATGCTTGAAAGAATGCATATGCCTTGTACTTAATGAGAATTCATGAGAAAACATGTTTGCATGATTGGATATTTACTAATGTGTGTGATGCATGTGATGCATGCAATTTGAAGATTCTATATTTATGACAATGCTCCTCGTGAAAACAATGCTTCATGAACATTAGTCTTTATCAACAAGAATGCCATTTGAATGAATGAGTTTCATGTATAGCAAATGCATGTCAAATTGACTGAATTCTTACTTGAGGTTTTGGTGGTTTGAAAATGCCTTAATGCAAAAAATTGATCAACCTTGAGTCTCTTGAGTTGATCATGAATGAGGGTTTCTAGTTCTTCATAGAAGGATAAATGAATTCTTAATGTGCATCGACTTGTTTTATATGTGCATCGACCCTAGCCTTCACATGCTTAGACTTGGTCGTTCATGTGCTTGAACATCCTTGTTTTCCTGCTATGGTGTATGGAATTTCCCTTTGCATGTGGAGTCTATGATGTTTAACACCTTTGGAATGACAAGTTGAATATGAACCTCATCATGATATCAATACATTTCATTGAGCTTCATTTGATATGAGTAATAGAATTTCTAGAAGATGGACTGTGTGAAAATAGTATGTTTGGATTTTTCATGGTAGCATGATAACTTCATATCTTTACTTTTGACAATACAAGATGGTGTGCATGGTTTGGTTGTAATGCTAACTTGATAAATTCTTGTTTCAAACTCACCTTTTCACTATTGAGATCACAGCATTTGAGATGAAAGTGTTCCGGGTTGGTTTGCATGCTATATTGTTCATATTCATTCTAGAACTACTTGGTTCAAGAGAAAAGATTTTTTAGTGGTGCATTAATGTGACTTTTGAAGAGAAACGATGTAATCGTGCAAAGCTTTCTTACTTATATTCCTTGTTGGGGAAGACTAACTTTATGGTGTTTTTGAAGGAATTCAAGAAGGCCCCTTGTTCATACCAATACTCCTTGTGAAATCAATGGTCCAAGGATGTTGGTTTTTATCTTCATGAATGACTTAGCTCATGCTAATGGAATGAATGAGCTCCCATGCTATTGCACATGGTTTTGTATTTGGGCATCAAAACAAATGCTTGTGATTCACCCTTATAGCAACATATCTTGGTGGAATGTGTATTTAAATGGTTAGGTTGCTATGAACCTTCATGAGACATGTATGATTGCAATTTGGTTGTTGGAGATGTGGTAGATACAAGGATCAACAAGTTTACTCTTTGATAGTTGTGAAGTTGTGTCTTTGTTTTTGAAGAAGCATCAAGTTTAAATGTAAGAAACCCTTGATTGTGGTTCATGGTTTCTTCATGATCTTTGAGGGTCATAATGTGCTTAACATACTCAATTGATTCTTAGTGTTGTAAAGAACGATCAAAATTGCTCATGTGCTTTCTGCACTTTCTTCATGGAGCTTTTTAAGCTTGCGATTTGATATCCATGTAAATCTCATGTTTCATTGTGTTTTGCAGGTTCATATCTATAGGTCAAAACTCTTTTGAATCAAGGATCAATGATACTATCAACCCTCTTTCAATTCATGGGGTTTTAGAGCCTAAATATGTTGTTCTTGTGAAGGAGCAAGGAAGAGTCGACTCTGAGAGTCGACTCTCTCTGGGCTGTATTCTGGCTGTGCACAGGCCAGGTGCCAGCCAGGGAAGAGTCGACTCCCAGAGTCGACTCTTGCCTGCTGGACTGAGAAGAGTCGACTCTGTGAGTCGACTCTCTTTTGGCAAATTCCTATTTTCGTTCTTTTCTGCTACACAGGCAGGAAGAGTTGACTCTAAGAGTCGACACTTTTCGGCACGGGATTTCAGAAGTCTTCTAAACTCTTTCTAAACCCCTTGAAACTTTACCAAACTACCCCCCATTGGTTCCTAAATATATTAGGGTGTTTCTAACATGTATTGGGAGGGTTTTATGTGTCTTTTCCCCACTCTTTGAGTTGTATATATAAGAGCTACAAAATTGTGGAAAGAAGAACCCTAATATTTATTTGTTCTATCTTGTAGGAGAAGAAAAGGGGGAAAAGGAAGAGGAGCTCTTGCAAGGTGGTTATCATCTACATCCATGAAGATTTGGAGCTCGTGGTAGAAGAAGAACAGAAGCGGCTCAAGGAGAGGAACAAGATGACGTTGGAATCGTGATCATCCGACGACGAGCCAAGAAGAACCGAAAGAATCAAAGAAGGGGGAGCTTTACTTTCATATATGTTCTTTGGCTCAATATTTAGAAGTTGTTTTGGGTTTATTGTATCCATTTCTGAACACTTCATCCATTTCTGAACGATTATTCTATGTGTGGGTTCGGAGAATGGCTTCTCCGAGTGTCTTGTGTTGATGCTTGTGCGTCATTTTGTGCGGTGGGTATCCGCGTGTGTGTTGGGGTTTTTACCCCGTGTGTGTGGGGAGAAATTCCCGTGTTTGCTGCATTCGCAGCGTGTATGTTGGGGTTTTTACCCTGTGTGTGTGGGGTTCATCCCCGTGGTGGCTACGGTTTGTAGCGTGTTAGTGAATCCTTATCAGTATGGTAAGGGGTGGACGTAGGGAGCCCGTCGTGGTCCTGAACCACCTAAAAATCCCTGTGTCTTATGGTTTGATTTGTGAGATTGTGTGTGCTTCGCTGTCTAATATATTTACACAATCGTGTGAGCTAAGTGAGATTGAGAGAATTAAGTTTATCTAGCTTAGTTTAAATTCCTCAATCTTGTCAATATTTTTAATTTCGCTGTGCGTTAGTTTTGAGATTTTAATTGGACATATTTTTTTAGTAGAGGGATCTATTCACCTCCCCTCTAGATCCATGTTCCTGCACTACGAGAACCAACAACCCCTTTGAGCCAGAACCGCATGGCTCCATTTATAGGGAGAAGCAATTCCCAGAACAATTGGGATGACCATTATGGAAGGAGATAAACTTGGGAAGAGTTCTCCCCAGCTTGGAAAGCCACAAAGATCCCTTCCCCAGTTGAAATGGTTCGTAAAACGAGGAAAGGAGAAGGTGCGGGCGAGTTTGGGAAACCTCAGAAAAATGGCGTCTGAGCCCCTGGTCGCCCATTAAATGAGCGTCCATTACCTTGGACGTTCATTGGCGTTAAAATATGGAAAGTTTAAAATCTTCCAAAATTGGAAAAGAATTGGCATCCAGGACTCTAGACTCTCATTAAAGAATGGGTGACCTCAAAAACAGATGCTGATTCAAAAATAATTCGATTTTGGTAAAAAATATGACCAAAAGAATTCACGTCATGGGTTCCGGACGGCCATTTAAGAATGGGCGTCGTCTAGGGGCGACACCAATTAAAAATCACCTAAACTCATCAATTAAAAATATTAAAAAAGAATTGACATCCTACTAGGCAGACGCCAATTAAATTTATAGGTAATTAAAAATAAAAAAATAAAAAAAAATAAAAAATAAAAAATAAAAAATAATAATAATAAGAATTGGCATCATCTTGGGCAGACACCAATTAAATTTACATATAATTAAAAATTAAAAAATAATAAAAAATAATAATAATATCAAAAAATAATAAAAAAATTTATAAAAAGAATTGGCGCCACTCTAGGCAGACACCAATTTGAAAAATCTAAAATTTTTAAAAAAAGAAAAAAAGAGAAAAGAATTGGCGTCACTCTAGGCAGACACCAATTTGAAAAATTTTAAAAAATTTAAAAAATCTCAGAAAAATCCAAAAAATCCCCAAAAATAAGAAAAAGGTAAAAATCTAAGAAAAATAGAAAAAATCACTTAAATAAGTCGATTTGAGGGTCAAATTGGGGAATTATAAAGTAATATGAAATATACTCATGATGATGTCAATTTTGACGTGTCTACATGGTTCTACGGGATCGCTACTGAGACAGTGACACGAGGCTCACCGCTGACTTTTCAGGTGTAGCAGTTCTTCCTCCTGTTGGGCGGTACCTGCTGCGTGGTTCTTAGTTGTCAGTGTCGGGTTTCCCCCGACTTGAGAGTACCTTCTCTTTCCTGTTGGACTGTACTTGTCTTTATTTGGATTGGACTCTATTAGTTTAATTGTTATAGAAAATGTAATTTTATTTCTGCTACTCTAGCAATCCTGATCATTGAAATTTAATTGCTTACTACTTTATCTGGAAGTTCAATGTACTATCACATAACATTCTATCCCTTCAGAGCTTTTTCTCTCTTGGGAGGCCTCGTAGGTTCCAAGTGGTATCGGGTTTACCCGGTATCCGGAGTCTGGATCGTCATAATAACACCAACGATAATTCCCATCAGCCACCTGATCATGCCACGAAAATCTCGAACGCCGCACCACAGATTCACGCCTGCCGACAAACTTTGCCCAGCACAGCACAACCGAGACCAACACCTCGATGAAAGGATGACTCTTCATCACAATCCTCGGGTTCCGCACCAACATTCAGATAAAAACAAAACCACCTCGTAGCGCCAACATAGCGCACTCAAGCTCCCATGTGAGAAGCAAAGCGGTAATGGAACACAAAAGCTATGCCAGCTGCCGACTGTACTGGACCTTATAGACTCTGATCACTGCAATATCTCAAATTTCCATGTATTTCCACACAACGCGCTCTGATACCAACTGTAATGACCCATCATCTGGATACCGAGTGAACCCGATACCACTTGGATCCTGCGGCGCCTCCCACGAGCGGGAAAGCTCGGAAGGGAAAGAAAGGAGTGTAGAGATACATCGAACTTCAAGATAAAGCAGAAAATAACTATACAATTATGATCAGGACTGTTAAATTAATAGGAATAAAATTACATTTTCAACTAAACAATTAAAACTACAGAGTCCAGTCTAAAAAAAAGTACAGTCTACAAGAAAGAGAAACGTACTCTCAAGTCGGGGGTAGCACGACATTGGCAAAGCTAGCACTAAGTACCACTGTACTCCGCCTCCGAACCACGAGGAAGAACAGTGACACCTGAAAAGATAGGGGTGAGTCTCGTATCATTAGCTCAGAAGGGGTCCCGCAGATCCCTACCACGAAACAAATGCAGTAACAGCAGTGCTAAACAACAAAAGCAGTAGCAGGAGTAGCAACAGAAAGAGTAAAGAGGAGAACATCCGTACTACACAGAAACACGTCATCCGATAGAGCCTCGGCTCTCTAAACTACTTTGAACGGCAACATAAGAGCAAGCCCCAATCTCACGCAGTCGGGAGTTGCCGAACCACCTATAAATCATGAAATTCTATCGTGAAGGCCCACGGAAACAGACCAAGGCCCTACCAAGACCTACACGGTCCAAAGGTACGGTCATGACTCTGCTGTCGTGCCTCTTACACTATCTACAGGTAGAACCACGGTAACTCTCTATCGGCACCCTAGACCTCAGTGTTGAAAGGACACAAGAACCACACATCTAGAGCTCACGCTGCACGAGAACCACGTAAGCCGCGAGAGCCAAGAGAATTGTGTGTCATGTGACAGAGGCACCTCCTCACTAGAAGAAAGATCAGATGTGTCTACTGATGTCTTACACTGCGCCTCGGGTGTCTCCCACTCACCTCGAACGCTGTAATCGAGACACCGAACAAGTAACCAAGGAACAACAGTAACGAGTAGCTAGTCAGGGTCACGCCTGTCGGCGCTGGTCCAACACCCCTGACCACGTGTGCACAGACAAGTTCAATGTCTTGAGCCAGGCCTCTAGCTGGTTTTCCCCTCCCATCGGACTCTAACGGCTAGACAAAGGGGCCCACAACAACCAGCCTAAAAATCGTCTCTACCAGGAACTGCCCCGTCACCACTCCCAGGTGGGTCGACACACAAAAGTGTCATCAGGCTACGACTAGTGGAGGCTCACTAGACACAGAGACTCTAAAAAGAAACATCGAAGTACAGACATGCTAACGCATACTTGTCATAAGTTCCACGGAATAGAAAGTAGCACATAGCTACCAGACTCAGGACAGCCGACTAGACCTGCTAAAACAACGATCCTTGAGTCACAAGACTCAGGTCAAGATCATCGTACGAAGTGGCAATAAGCTGACAAATCATCCTAGTCCCTGGGTCAAGATCATTATTCGAAGAACCTTGCGCTGTGCGAGGACAAACCTCCACACCCACGCAAAGACAAGATGACTCGATCTAGCATAATAGAAAAGTCCAAGCAAATTGGGTTATCCGAACCCTCCAGATCACTTGGGCTCGCTAATCGAGAAATAGCGATTGATCCGAATACCCGAAAACACAGTCTTGGCCCTCACGAGGCATTCAAGATAGTCATAAGGTCAAAGGTCGACCAAAGGATCACAATCGGATCGATCTAAGGCCAAAACAGATGAATCAGGTAGGCCGCAGTTATCAACAAACCGCTTTCTACAAGCAGAACCAAGCCGCGGATAAGACAAAACCGCTTCTTGGGGAGGAAGGAGAACGCGGTTGACAGAAGACCGCTTCTTCTAGGATGCGATTAAGGGCAAACCGCCTCCAGCCCATGAACAGAAAACATGGAAATCGAGGAAATGGGGATGACGCTGCACGGAGTAGAGTTGACACCGACCAGAACGCGGTTAGCATGAGACCGCTTCATCCAAGAAATGGCCAGTCGCGGTTATCGGCAAACCGATCCTTGCCATGAACAGAGAGCAAAGGGGTTAGCGTCGATGCGTCAGACGGCGGAGTCGACACCACCCAAAACGTGGTTGAGAGTTGACCGCGGTCATCAAGACGTGGTTCTCAACAGACCATCTTTGAAGGAGAAAACAGGGTAAGCTGAACATGGTTACACCAAACCGCCTTCAACGGTGGTTTCCAAGACGCGGATCCGCCTGTGGGGATGGGATTTTATTAAATATTTCATTTGTTTATTTATTAATTAGGATTCATTGGATTTGTTTGATTTATATGTTTTTGCGTGGGCGTGCCAGTCACTAAGTGACAAGTTTATTGTGCGCTCGATCTGACTTGGTCAGACGAAAGTGAAGTCCGTGTCGGGACCGGCAGTCCGGCATACCATAAAGGCTATGACGTTAATTACAACCTCTAAAAAGGGGGAAAACCCTTGATTAATTGCCAAGATAACGGGCCATCGGGGGCTATATAGATATGCAGGCATAGGTAAACTATCAAGAATGATAATTCGCAATGCGGGAACCAAATACAAGCTCGGACATGCAGTTCAATTCCATTCACTATCCGGAACCCTCGATACGTAGCGGAGGATGTAGGTCCGAAGACCACTATCACGCGTAGTGAGAGCTTTCAGTCAAAGCTAGTCTGACCTTCAGCAGATCACCATTTGATATACCGGGGTTTGAGATAGCGACAAATACACAATAGGCATGCATGCGCATATATAAATGTATGATAAAATTGATTTCAAAGCAGCTAACAGATAAAAGCTAACTAAGATTCTTATTGGTTAATTGGAGAGCACCCTGGAGCTGAGTATGATGGGGAGATGGAGGATAAAACGGGTGTTTAAAGTGACGTAGAGAGAGGAGTTGGCATCTGATCCGACGCAGTGAAACGTAGGAATAGGTTTATAACGGCGTGGGGTAGCATAGGAAAAGGGGGTTAAACGGCGCAGTCCCATTAAGGGTTAAAACGGCGCGGAGGGGGGACGGGCGCGCCGAATAAGGCCGTGTCGGTTTAGGGCCAATAGGGTTGAAATGGCTTTTGAGTGTAGGGTTAAAACGGCGTGGAGGGGGTAGGTGCCGGATTAGGGCGCAACGGATTTGGGGCGCGCCGGTTTGGAGCAAAATTCTAATTTTTGAATTGTTGAGTTGCATTGTGATTTTGTTCAGCCTTTTGATGTTAATTAAGGTTGATCAGTGAATGAATTCAAATTCTAATTGTCCTGCAGACATTGCAAATCAGGACTTGTACGAGGTTCCTACTCAAGCACAGTCCATTCTCAGTTCAAAGTAGGTTCACAGCTCCCGGAACTAAGGTTCCATGATGATTCAGCCTAAGTATTCAGAAAAAAAATTGGCAGCACCTCCCCATACCCAGAAGGTTGTAGGGGGGAAGTGGAGACATTCCCACATAAACTGGGGTAAGCTCCTTAAAGCCGGGAAGCCAAACGGTGACCGACGGACCCAGATGGATGGAAACCCTAAGGGCTAGCCTACGAGGGGCACCAATGCTCCATGGGCCAAAGGTACTGTTCAAAGGGATGACCAGAATGGGAGGAAACCTCGAGGGCTAGCCTACAAGAGGTTCCTCACCAACAGCCACCACCATTCCCAGAGAAACGTGGATTTAGTGTGGGGTCAAAAGACCTATTCCTATTCACCTTAGAAGGCTTGTAGGACTCCACGCCACAGGAGGGTGGGATCCTATAACCTTGTGGTGATTCAGAAGGAAAGTGGCGTGAGCGTTTGATGGGGATGTCCCCCCTCCCCGGTCAGTGAATCATAACTGTCCAGAGAAAACACGGTATTCGCATTAAACCCTCAATTTTACCCATGTGATTGGGATGGGGCACATGGCACATGGCACATTGGGCAGACCTTTCCCCCATTCTTCTCGGGATAAAGAAATCACAGTGATACATTATTCATCTACTACACCATTGGTGGGTTAGGCACAGAAGGAGGTTAATTAGTTATCACTCAGGTGTCAACCGAGAGCCGATGAACCACTAAGAATGTAAGAAGCAAATGCTCGAGCAACTGGCGGGTGGTATATAGAAAATTGACCATATTAAAAGGCCTTGCGCCCAGATTGTAGGGGTGACACAATTCTCTCTGGTTCATGACTGTGAACAGAGAGATGATGGGGGAGCCAATCCCGAGGGGGTGAACGGAGATGCACATATACATGTGTCTCCAGTGATAAAACCAACTAGGAATATACGGTGCATTCGATGCAGCTACCACACTGAGAGAGCCCGGAGGAAGGGGTTATATTACTGTAGCCCTTGGTTATCCTAGGGCGTGCTTGGCATCAACGAAAGAAACCGGATGATGATGGACGGTATGGAAGTGAATGCCGTAGAGAAAAAGGAGGAATTCAGACATAGCTTAGGAAATAACAAAATATTACATTCGGCCTGGCGTTGTTGCACAGAACCGTCCCATTACATCCATGCATCAGAAGATGAAAAAATGTAAAGGAGCCAAGGGCTAAACTAAGAAAGAAAATGAAAGGGGATGCGGGCTCATATCATCACCCATTTACATGCAGATCGCAGAAAGGATATTAACAGGAAGGGGGAAGAAGAAGGGCGAAACAAAAACTTCCACAGACCCACCTCTATTCTCCACAACAAAAAATAGAGTATCGGAAAGCCCTCTCTCTCCCCTCGCTCCAGACCTCTCTCCTCTGTTGACAAAAGGCGGACGGCGACTCAAGAGGACCTCTCTCGCCTTTTCTTTCTCCCCAAGCCTCTCTTCTCTCCTATCCTTCTCACCTGCTTTCTTTGTTGCCCCTCTTTATCTTTTTTTCCTTTTGCCCTTCGAATGACCCTCTCTTATAGGCTCAAGCGAAGGTCGACTTAAGCCGGCACGGGAAGGTGAAGAGCGCGTCGGTTAATTATATTGCCATATGCGCGTCGGACGGTCAATGGTTTATAGGGCGCGCCGGCTTAGGAGGAGCGCGCCAGTTTGGGGGCGCGCCGTGTTAATCCCCTTATCCCGTTTGTTCGAGCCGGGTTTCGGCCCGTGGATCTCGGACTCGTTCCGAGAGTCAACTTGAGTTTTCATCTCATTGTGGCCCTGTGAGACCGACATGAGAAGTATCGGGGAAGCATTTAGGCCACTGACTGGCCAATTCCCATGCTGTCCATGCTCTTAATTCGGTCACTTGGGTTTTCTACTGACATGGCCTTTGGCACTGCAATATGTGCTGTCGGGCCGTCTTTGTCTATGTTTGCAACATTCCCAGGGAGTGGGTCACCACCCGGAGTACTTTCGCCTTGGCCGGGCAGCTATTTGGTCACTAATAGACCTGTCTGATAAGCAGATGTACCTGCGCCGGGTCACTCTAGTCTTCCGCTGATATGGCCTTCGGTAATCTTGTTCCGAGGGACCATCGATATTTCTTCACCTCAGGAGGGTTTCTTGTCAGGTGGCGAACCACCAGGTACATTCTCGCCCTGACCGGATGACAGACGGGGTTTGTTCGGCATGACTGAGTTAATACCGATTCATTGGGCAGGCTGCACGGCACTACCGGTTTGTTGTAGATTTCTTCTGACCATCTTGAGGTGGAGTCCCTGACGCTCTCGTCAGATGACCTGAGGCTTCAACGGTCCTAGAGGACCCTTGGGCATTGATTTCCTTCGGCTTTTGCACTTTGGCAGGCCGCATTCTTTTTATCTTTCGGGCGTGATTGCCATTGATCATATTTTGGGTGCCAACAAATGCCCCCTAGTCGCGGTGTTGCAAGTGAGGAACGAGCAATGTGGGACCAGCGGATGTACCCAGACTGAGCATATTCTTTGTTTGATCAGTACAGAGTATTTGTTTGGTGCGGTCGAGATGCCGTCAGAGTGGCACGACCCCATAGTGGCCTTAAAACGGCGCGGCCATGGCTTCGGCCGTTAAAATTATGCGGCGTGCTTAAAACGGTGCGCCTTCTGGGTGTGTCTTAAACCGGCGTGGGGGCCTTAAAACGGTGCGCCTTTTTGGGTTTGAATTTGGGCGGCAAGGGCTAAAATGGCACGCTCTTTCAGCGCGCCGGATTAGACCCATTGAAGCCCCCCTATATATTCTCTATTTCTTCTCTTTCTTCTCATTCCATTTCATTTGCAACCTGAGCTTCCCTCTCCTCTTCTCCTCTCTTTCCACGGCAGTGAGCATCCTCTCCTTTGAGTCTCGTGACGGCGGTGGTGGTGGCGAGAGCTGGTGAGGGAGAGCTCCATTCTTTCAATTCAGGGGATTCAAACCCCCTCTTTCCATACCCCGGGAGGCTCCTAGTAGGATTATCCTCGGAGCTACAACCCTGGGTGTCTTGTTCAGCCCCGGTGTGACACCCACGGCCTGTTTCAGGGACCATTCCTTAGTAGACGTGTTCCCGCTTTCTTCTGGCAAGCTCCCGGGCTGGGGAGACTGCCGAACTTTTGTCAGAAAAATTTTGTCTCCAACAACTCTTTTCTAACTTTGTTTATTTTCTTTTGCATTTCCTTTGATGCAGACACCATGGCATCTGATTCTTCTTCCTCTTCCCATGCCGTGGTGACCTGGGGGGATGTTAATTCTCTGGATAGGGGCCATGATCAACTGGCCATAGTTGCAGAGTCTTCTAATTCAGAGACCGAGACAGTAGATACTGGCCGCCTATTAATCATCGGGAGAGACTCCTTCAAATATGCTCGCCATGATGGCTATAGAGTGGACCATCCCAAAGATAAGCATCTGATGTCTTTTATGAAGTGATTCAACCTTCAGGGGAAGTAGGACTTGCTCCTTGCTCGGAAGGCTGATGTGGCACTACTTGCCAAGCGGGATAGTCTAACAGACTTCGTTGTGCGGGGAAGACCCATATATTTGCCAGGTGAGCCTAGGAAAGGGATATGCTGTGCTTGGACTCCATGAGCTAACTCCACAGGATGGACTATTGACCAGAGCCCCTGAATTTGTCCCAGCTAGATGGAATGAGACTGTAGGCTGTGTTGACCGGGAGAAGCCATCTTTCGGTCTATTCTTAGCCCCGCTAAAATGGGAGTACAGAGAGGAGCTCTTCTTGCTGGATTGCTTAGCCGTGCGCTTCAAGCACCAGATTTCGGTAGGCTGGTTTGTCCACTTGAAGGCTACTGATGCCCATGCCTTCCGGCCAGGAGCAGTGGAATTCACGGATTATGTTCTGCAGCACTATGCTCCTATTTTGATCACGGTAGGCGTATACCACAGTGTATATGCATCAAGGTACCGCTATCCCATCTCCAAGGGTTTATGTTGCGGTATGATTGAGGTGTTCTGTCCTGAGTACAACACCTTCTATACCGTAGAGGGAGAGACATCGCTGGACCTTTGGAGCCTCTCTCAACTAAGCGGCCTCCCGATCGACGGTGAGCCATATGAGGAAGTTTGTTGGCCAGACTGGCTGAAGGATCGACAGATGGTGAAGGGCGATACTTGACTGGTTTAACCTACTGCTATCTAATGAAAGCATATCGTACTCTCTGCCACTCCTCGTACGATACTCGAGATGCACGCAAGCCCGGAGAGAAGAGGTGCGTGAGGATGGGCACCTGGCTTCAATATTTCTTCAGAGGGGTGCAGAAATACAAAGACATCCTCTCAATAGTGCCGGCTCCTGTCCAGTAAAAGAAGAGGGTTCGACAACAAGCCACTTTCCCATCTACATTGAAGGGAGGACAACAAGGAGGGCCCAACCCTGCCCGTGTTGATGTAGTCACTCATTGTGTTACATACTTGACTTATTGGATTTGTTCCTTCGCTCTCCCACAGGGTGATGAGAGCGTGATCAGGGCTGAGGCCATTTGTCCTGCCTGCCTAATGGCGTGGGACGTGAAGCTTTCATTGTGCCCAATTATCTTGTGCCTCATATATAAGATGTTGGGAGACCTGCATCGATCGCGTCTTCCCAGGAACCTACGGACGGTTGGTCCGTGACATTTTTTCAATGCCTGGGTTTATACATTATTTCCGGAAGTTGCTCCTCGATCACTCCAGTCGGCACAGCTAGTTCCCAGGATGATAGAGTTTGCCAATGTTGAGCTGACCCAGACAGTGGACCAGCTCTTCGCTATTCGGGGCAAACTGACCAAAATTCCAATAGACGTGCCCTGAGTTTTTGCATTTTTGGAGCCAAGCTGCCCATTCAAGTCCATTGGTGAACAAGATGCTGGAGTGCCACCTTCATGAGACAGAGGAGTATGTTCACCCCATTTCCAGCGCCAAGTGCACGAGGCCAATTCTGGAGTCAGAGCTAGTTGATTAGGCATGTTGGGTCCCGTAGTGCAGGGACACGGATCTAGAGGGGGGGTGAATAGATCCGTCTACTAAAAACTATGTCCAATTAAAAACACAAACTAGCACACAGCGGAATTAACAAGATGATAAGATTGAGGAATTTAATCTAAATAGATTTGAACTTAATTCACTCAATCTCACCGAGTTCACACGATTGCATAAACAGATAAGATAGTGAAACACACAATCACAAAGATCAAACCACAAGACACGGGAATTTTTAAGGTGGTTCGGGACCATGACGGGCTCCCTACATCCACCCCTCACCAAACCGGTGAGGCTTCGCTTATGTAAGAATAGCCCGGGGATAAATCCCCCCACACACACGGAGCCAAGCTCCACCATACACACGTAGGGCAATCCCTACACAACCACACGGGAGTAAACTCCCAACCACACACGGGGAACACACCCCAAGTTACGCCCAAGCACACCCGCGGATATGCTCCGCACAAATCGACACACACACGTCAACACAAACACTCGGAGAACCCTTTCTCCGAACACCAACACAAAATATTCTTTCAGATGTATATGAAACGAAGACAAATAGATGCAAGGACCCCCAAACAAATTCTATAGATGGAAACTAGAAAGATGCATCAAGAATAAAGCTCCCCCTTCTTCAACAAAATTTGGTTCTCCTTGGCTCGTTGATGGATGATCACGATTTTGACATCATCTTCTTCCTCTCCTCAAGCCGCTCCTCTTTTCCTTCTTCCACGAGCTCTAGATCTTCATGGATGTAGATGATATCCTCCTTGCAAGAGCTCTACCTCGTTTTCCCCCTTTTTTTCACCTATACGAAAGAACAAATGAGCATTAGGGTTCTAGTGTCACAAACATCGCAGCTCATATATATATGCAAGAGAGAGTGGACAAAAGACACATAAAACCCTCCCAAAATGTCTTAAAAACACCCTTGTATGTTAAGGAAACAATTTGGGGTAGTTTGGCAAAGTTTCATAGGGTTTTCATTGGGTTTTGAAGACTTTCGTAAACTCCCGTCGCGGACCTTCCGGAAGGTGTCGACACTTGGTGTCGACACCTACACCCTGCACACACAAAATACATGAAACCAGAACACTGGCCAATGGGTGTCGACGCCTGGTGTCGACACCTACTGGCTGCCTTGCTGCAGCCAGGGCAGGTTCAGCAAGGTGTCGACACCCAGTTCAAAGACTTAAAAATATAAATGATATTACCATCAATTTAAGTGATTTTAGGGTGTCATCCAACCCTTTTTCACCTACAAAAAACACAATGGAATCAAGTTAGTATTGATTTGAAAATCGAACATTTCAAACCTTTGTCTTTAAGGAAAATGCATGCTTTCACAACCAAAGGTTAGAATCAATGGCCATGCATTTAGTCACAATATGAGCATCATTCGTTCAAACCTAATTCCATCAAGTCATATATGAATTAATTGAGCACATTAGGAGCCCCAAAGTCCATGAGGAACCCATGAATCACAAACAAGGGTATTGCAAACCAAACACATTGTGCATGAAGATTCATGAATGCCAAGATAGTTTCCATCACATGAGCACACTAGCATTCAAATGAGCAATGCATTCAAATGAGCATTAAGACATTATACCAATACAAGATTAGCATGCAATTGAAGCTTGAGCACTATGAACCAAGTTCACATTCCTTTAGCTCAAGGATGATATTCATGAAAGCCGATTCAAACATGTTTTAGACTTCTCATATGAACCAACAACAACACATTCCACCAAATGACAAGGTTTTGTTATGATGAACTTGAGTCTATCAAAAATCTAAATATAAAGACATGGGAGCTCAACCATTCAATAGCATTCTTGTATCTTCATAGCCTTCAACATCAAGATTCTTCCACACGCACATGTAGATAATCATGCCAAATGCAAAGGCATGTACAATAGCATTGGAACTCATTCAATCAAATGGCATTATTGTTGATAAAAATCACATTCATCGAGCATTGATTACATGAGAGGCATTGTTATAAACAAGGGATCTTCTTGAATCTTCCAAGCAACCAATTAAGACAAATACAATGGTATTGCATCTCAATCATTCATTTAGCATTAGCCGAAGTACACATGCATAACATGAGGCTCAATATGACATTTATCCAAGCATGCTTTCCACTCAATATGACATTTATCCAAGCATGCTTTCCACAAAATCTTTCTCATTGAATACAAAGCAATCTCACCAAGTGTATATGCAATGTGCTAACATCAAAGCACATATAAGCCTTATAGAGTCACAATTGCATCCACATGATGATATCATAATAACAACATTTTGTAATAATCTCCACAACCATTTCAAAATTCATAGCAAGAGGATAAGGAGTTCAAGCACATGAAAACAGGAATAACCATTCAAGCACAAGGCCAAGCAACAAAGTCATTTTGTCATCATGAAAATCACATACACAACAATCTCTCCCATTTTGATGATGACAAGATGATGGCAAAATGTTATGCTATAAAGCTCTCTCTCTCTCCCCTTTTGACATAATCAGAAATGGGGATCATTATGGGAAAATAAAGAGAATGCATAATATGCATGAACTAATTTTACAACTTTGAAATGCAAGTGTAGATAATATGGACATGCAGAATGCAAGTAAAATTATCCAGTATGATTGATCACAAGCAAATAGATATATATACATGCAATATAGCTCCCTCATTTTATTTAGAGTGAAGGGTAGGTGTACGAAAAGTGCAGGTGAGTCATTAAGATCAGAGTGCTCATGATTACACCTAGAGGAGTGTGCAGATAGATAGGAGAAGACGTACAACAGGTCATGTAGTTAATCAAATTTTTAGAATACATATCAAATCAAATTACCATGTGTAAGTGAGTAACATGAGAATGAATTTTAGCCATATGGATAGCCAGATTTTCAATTAAACATAATAATAATTGCACAGACTGCATTACAATCTAGAGAGCAGCGTATTGGAGGCTTCGCTCTGCCTCGATCAAATATATCATCAGGAATTTTCACACTGACAATCTAAATTTTTTAAAGAATGATTAGGTTCAAATAATTTCTTTTTACGCGAGGAGAGACATGGAGCTCATGCCATAATCTCCGGTTACTAAGAATACTGAACCATTCTACCTCATTTTGAACAGAGGTATTTTAATCAACACTTTTCAGAAATGAACCACATCACGTCTCATGTGACATGTGCCCAATTTACTCAATGAGACTAAGTATTGCTCTATCTTTCATTTCATCCATTTTTCATATGTAGAGGCTGGCAACTTTTTCCTCAACTGTCTCTTTAACATTCATGCAGCAAGTTGAATTACTTTAGAGTGTTGAAATGAAATTCCTACATCTTTATGAATAACACTCAATTTCACATTATAGTGCATGAGGTGTGCGAATTTGATTTAACATGTATGGAGAAAATTTAACTCAAAACAAGATAGTGCAGCTCCCCCTATGTAAATGCAATAAGCATGAAATGCTCCCCCTGAGAGTTTGACATGAAGCACACTTGTTAAGACTCAGATGCAACATTATTTAACAATGTAGTATACGGTCTTAGAAGTTTCAAGGAAGGGGTTGAATAGCATATAATAACATGCAAGCACACAATGGGAGTATATGTAATATGCAATGTAAAATGAAAAGATATGTAATTTCAGTTCTTGAAATGTTGGCCCCAAAGATATGATACCATTGTTGGAAGTATTCATTTTGACATTTATGCAACATGAAATGTTCAAAATGATGCATTTCAAAATATGAACTATATGCGTGCTGGAAATGCCAACTATGTAACAAGACACACGATGAGCTTCATCTTCCAAAAGTACTATGTGAATGATATGTAGAAAATGATATGTAAATATACAATGTGATGCAACAAGGGTGCGGTATGTAAGATTTTAGATTTCACATGACAACTCTATATGCATCTAATGCAACTGATGCATGACATGCAAATTTTTTTTTTAATGTGAGAACACAATTTTATTTTGAAAAGAGAGTTCAGAAAATTCATTCAAAGCATCAAAATCATCACATGTGAACTTTTTCTTGAAAACATTTTTACTTTTATCCAAAGAGATGAGTAGCATATTGGTAAAGACCATAGAACATTGATCAAATTCAGTCCTCAAAATGTTCAGTCACAGAAACGTCATCATGCTGAGAGAATGAAAAAATATTAATCTCAAAATTTTTAACTTGCAAGACTCCCCCTTCAACAATGCATGATTTCAAAAAATTCATTTAAGTTTGATGCCATATGCATATATGATTCATGGTACTGGGCGGAGACACATTCTCATGCATGGTGATAGCTTTCAGACAGACTTGACCTGCCCTTCCACATGTCACCATTTTATATACCATGTAGTCATGAAATGATGATCAAAAAAATACAAAGCATTCCCATATGACATCGGGGGTTTAGCAAATAAATCATCTAGAACCAACATTCCATTTTTTGAATTCTGGTACGAGGCCGAGATTTTTGGTCCGAAGGCCCAGCTCTTGCAAAGTGATGCCTTTCTGATAGGCCTAACCTACCATTCCGGCAACACATTTTGGTATACCAGAAATTTCAGATGATTTCACATATACACAAGTAATTCCACTTAAAAAGGCATTCAAAGGCCACACTCTCATATATACTTCTCAATTTTTCAATTCTTTTCAGCCAAGCATTCATTTTCCACATAGTCAAAAGCAACCAAAGGGTATTCAAAATTTCAAATTCACTATCTGTCAAGAGATGGCACTAGCATCAAGACCAAAGAACTTCAACCAAAATTTTTATTTTCTCACCTTTGCCTTGAGTTACCTTTATTGACATCTTCAAATTCTTCGCTTTATTCCGCTTGCTGTCTTCTTCATCAACAAGCTCCAAATCTCAATGGAAGTAGATCAAATATGGCGTTGAAGTCCTCTTGAGCTCCTCTCTTTTTCTCCTACACAAGATAGAGCGATTTAGCCAAAAAGAGATTGTTCCCGTCGAACCAAAAATGCGGCTACATATACCAAACAAGAGTAGCAACAAAAAGACCAAGGCCAAAGGATCACCAAAAGTGGGTTTCGAAACCAAGTTCGCACTTCGCAAACCCGTTCTAGATCTGCCTTAGCTGGTGTCGACACCTGGTGTCGACACCTCCTGGGCAGTGTTCCGTCCAGCTTAAAATGATGCCCCATGGAGTTGGGTGTCGACCCCAGGGGTTGACACTTGCAGTGGGGAATTGGAAAAACTGCCCAAGGCAGTCAATTTAAGCTCAAAAACATGAAATATGCATCAAGCCCAATCTTGGTAATATAAGTGGACTTTAGAAGTAAATTCTTACCAAGGATCCATTAGTTTGAAGGCAATGTGAACCTGCACTTGGGGTAAACACGTCATTCAAGTCAATCTTAAAGTAATGCAACTGAATGCTCAACTACATTGACATAGCTTGATCAGCCTACATGTTTTAATAAAGAAAGGAACCACATATGGGAGTGATTCTCATAGAACCAGCCCATCAGACCACAAGCTCTTATTCCATAACAAGTTCATGCATGGAAACTCCATTTTCCAACTGAATTCTATCAAACCACTCATGAATACCAGTTCAGTCCATTAATATAAAGAGTCAAGTCAATGCATATAAAGTACAAGTCTAAGCACATGAAGAACCAAGGTCTGTCCATGTGTAGCACAGGTCAATGCACATGAGCAAGTTATCAAGGAAATGTCAGTGCATGTTCAACATAGGTCGATGCACATAAAACACACAAGACTACCTCTTCAAAACTGCATATTAGAGACTTAATTTCCAGTAGTATGAACTGAGAATTCACACAATCAAAGTACGCAAAGTATGAACAACCATCTTACAAATCAATATCAACTCATGGACTCAAGCTTAAAGACTCAAGGTTGATTAATTTTCTGCATTTAGAGCCCATGTTCATCAAATCATTACACCTACAATGAGGCACATTAAAACAAGAATTTTATTCAAAATTGATGCGGGACGGACACACGACTCGACTCCAATTGGATATGCGACCCTTGGACTCTAAGCAAGCTCGCAATCGCCCCTAATGAGGGAAGCGTACGGACGTGAACGGTTGAGAAATCGGCAGTGAGCTAGGGTGGTCAACTCACAAATTCGTGCCCGGATCGGGTCACGGGACGGTCTCGCTCTCTCTCACAGCAGCGGTGAAATAAATATATCGAGCTAATGGCCCTAACACATGCTCTCTAGCAGCGGCATATAAAAGTATATACAAGAATAGCAAATGCTGAGTAATGGAGCGAACACGATACCTCCACGCGCCTGGCGTGGGGAAGACGATCCCGGCCGATCTCGTACTCCCGGAATAATAAGTTACATAAATTACAGCAATGACTTACTGCCCACTCCACTCAGGGAGGTAAAGGGCAACACAGCGGGACCCGGGAGTAGCGGGTTCGGGTTGACGGGCAGCTTCTTGTGTCGCTTCGGCGGCACACATACTCACGATGGTGGGACCCACGTGCTGGTCAGTGGGGCCATGTGGGCCCGGAGTGGCACCGCTGTGACGGGGACGTTCGGAGGGGCGCTCCCTGGGAAGGCGGCGCGCTGGTTCACCGGTTGGACGCCGGGCGGCTCCGATCTTCACTCATCGGAGTTGCTGCTCACGGATCTGAACTGCTGTTTCAGACCCTCGCATCCCGATAAAATCTGCTGCTGCGATCACTCCCGACGTCGGATCGACACACAAGAGGTACCGATGAAAAGATAACTCAAAATCCTTCGATCTATGGCTAGAGAAAGAATTTTGAATTTCCCGTTGATGGCTTTTGTAGAATATTCAAGCTGATGGTTCACAGGATCAGAAAACTCAGGACAGAAGTGATTTTTCCTAAGAGTTAGCGTTGACCGTGATATAGACCTTCGATTCAGCATTTGAGCCCTTCATGAAAGTTGTAGAGATGGAAGAGAGGAAAACGGGAATAATTTGTATGAAAGGTTTGGTGAGGATTTGACTGGAGAAAAGTATTTTCTAGTACCAGGTGGTCGGATCTGGACAGCAGAGATAGAACAGAAGTTGGGATCTGAAAGGAATTTTTATAAAATATAAAAGAAATTCTAAATTCACAAGAAAATTTGTGGATGGTGAAAATGGTGGAAAGAACATCGAATAAATTTTGGGATTAAAAAAACAATCAAGAAGGTGGTCGAAAGGACAAAACACAGAGTGGCTGTAACACAGGACAGACTGCAGGTAGAACTGGTGGATTGGGAAGCATGAAAATGTAAAAATAGAAAACGAGGACCGGAATTTTTTTTAATTTTCTGGGGCGTGGTGGTGAGCTCTAGAACTCACCCTAAAAATCTCAGCTCCTTAAGATGTAGGAGTTGGGAGCTAAAATTCTCGGAGTAACCTTCTATCCAGCAGAATAGAGATCTGGACAGCACTTCGGAAGCGGCTTCGCGGCGGCTCGATGGCGGCACGACGACGGCGGCAGCAGCAGAGATGGAATCCGGAGGGGCTAAGGAGAAGATAGAAGGGTTTTATACCCTAAAATGCTGAAGGAGGAGGAAGGAACCAGAGAGAGAGAGGAGGGGGCGCAGGTTTGCTCCAATGCACACAAAATATTTTCTTCTCATTAATTCACATAAAATAGAAATACAACTTATTTGTATGAAATGTAAAAAGACTCAAAATGACCCTAGATCTAGAATTAGGAGGGGTAAAAGAGGGAGGTCAAATCTTATTTTCCCATGTGGTTTGGAACCACATTAAAGAAATATTAAGGGGGGGCGCCCCTTCGACTTCTTGGCCTTCATTTTTGAATTTTGGTAACACTTGTCCACCTTGACTAGTCCAAGCATCTAGAAGGCCACCTAGGACTTTGACCAGCCCCACATGGACCCAAGTGACTTAGGTGGACCAATGGGGAAGGAGTGAGGGCCCCCTTGCTGGACCTACTAATAATTTACATAAAAACCCAAACAATCCAAGGGAATGACACATTGACTTATAAAGTCTTACAATTGCACATATACTTTCCCAAGGATATAAAATAAACTAAAGGACACAAATGTAAAATAAAATGTTAATGCTCTTGCTCTGATGTCCCCATCAATTCTTCCCGGGTGGGAAGAACTCGACCCCGTCGAGTAAGGGATGCGGCTGCTCGAGTAGTCCCAGTGGATCCGTCACCATACCAAGTAGCGTGGGTACGCTCCACTCCAAGTGATCGTCACCTACTCATTCCGTATATACTCGATATGCACAAGCTGTTGTGGGAACGAGGCTAGAGGTGGACACTTCGGGTGGGGTCACTCTCAAAGGGGAGGAGGCGGCTCAAAGACTCACTAGGAATCACCGCTGGGTCCCTATAGGTGACTAGATCCGAGGCGTAGATGTAGAGCTGGTCCCATACTCCTCGAGCGAGTCCACTCGTCTCTTAAGGGACTGACATCAACGAGCTTGCACAAGACACATGCAGACTCCTACAGACCAGAAACTACACAAATAAGCCAAAAAAAAAAACAAACCACACAAAGAAGAAACTGACTCATGCATGACTCTAGACAAACTTGAACATTCTTAGTACTACTATGACTGACGACACGGAGACACAACACAAGGGACACACGAAGGACGACTCAGTAAGGATGACGGTCACCGTCTACATACACTACGTATAAAGAGAGACTAACCCACAACTTAATGCCATGAGTTCCATTCTTCATCAACCGTCTCAGGTTCGAGAAGACTCGTCCTCTGGTATGAAAGTGTGGGAGGATTAGGGGATGGGTGACGGGAATGTAATCCGGACGTCTAGTGTAAAGCACGATAATAATGAAGTCCGGAGACTGTTTCTCGTATGCATGGCAGAAATCAAACCATACCGTGTCAACATAGGGTATCGACAATGGTACGGTAGTCACTAGTGGCTGCGCTACCGTAGGAGAGACGGGCAGAAGTGGGATGGCGGGGTCCACCGAGGACAAGGTGGGCAAGATAGACAGGTCCGGGATGACCGGTGGGAGTGGGGTGACTGACAGCCCCTGTCCCTCTATTGGCTCACTCCCTCACCCAAAAACATCAGCGTGGTACTCCTCGACCAACTCCTGGTCAGCCTCATAATCCACTAGAATAAGCATGGGTGGGACATCCTCGGTATGTGTGTCCTCTAGGGTAGGGGAATGTGAAGGACACGGATCGGAGAAGTGGCTAGGGGACACATGGTTGGGCTCCGGGGGAGGTAGTGGACATGAGTCCATAGGCGGAGCGGACTGATAGGGGTGGGTGGTTGGTGACACAAAGGTGGTCGGCTGAATGTCGTCGTGGAAGATGAACTTGCCGGGTAGGTGAGGTGGATATAAGGTGCAGGTCCTCCTATCTCGGTCAAAGATCGCTCTCCTCTCTTCCAACCAAGGTCGCCCTAACATAATGTATGGGCCTGTTAGCGCACCAAGGTTGCACCATGCACCATCGCAGTAAAGAGTAGAGCCGATCATCCTTTCAAACTCGACAAAAGCAAAATCCCCATCACGGATAATCTTACCCGCCTTGGAGAGGGACTCCACGATATCAAGAGAAACCCAATTATCTGACTCCTTATGAGTGAAATGGAGTTCCGTTGTCGACCCATTGGGTAGAGTGGCTTTAGAAATGAGATGGGTGAAATCCAAGGGTCGGGCCATGAAGGCATTGAATTGGGCCACCAGGGATGACCACTCGGACACATGGTCTTGGGGAACGGCCATGGGGGTGGCGAATAGTGGACATGCAGGCACACGGAGACAAGACACTAGACACGACCCTAAACGACAATGCAAGTTGGAATGCACTAACTAATTCACACTAAGGACCCTAGACTTAAACCAAGACTCGGTACGTGGCAGAGTTAATCGATCCGAAGATCACTCGCGCAAGTGTGCGGCCTTCCCGATAGGCGTAGCCTAACGTTCGGACAACATCTTTTTATATATCGAACAATGGTATGCGGATGCAACCTTAGACCGACTTAAACTTAGACTCGACTTAAATGACTCTTTTTTTTGTTTTGTTTCCACCAGACTACCCTAGACTCAACCTGGCTCTGATACCAAATTGATGAGGGATGGACACGCGACTCGACTCTAATTGGATATGCGACCCTTGGACTCTAAGCAAGCTCGCGATCGCCCCTAACGAGGGAAGCGTACGGACGTGCACGGTTAAGAAATCGGTAGTGAGCTAGGGTGGTCAACTCACAAATTCGTGCCCGGATCGGGTCACGGGACGATCTCGCTCTCTCTCGCAGCAGCGGTGAAATAAATATATCGAGCTAATGACCCTAACACATGGTCTCTAGCAGCGGCATATAAAAGCATATACAAGAATAGCAAATGTCGAGTAATGGAGAGAACACGATACCTCCACGCGCCTGGCGTGGGGAAGACGATCCCGGCCGATCTCGTACTCCCGGAACAATAAGTTACATAAATTACAGTAATGACTTACTGCCCACTCCACGCAAGGAGGTAAAGGGAGACATAGCGGGACTCGGGAGTAGCGGGTTCGGGTTGACGGGCAGCTTCTTGTGTCGCTTCGGCGGCACACGTACTCACGATCGTGGGACCCACGTGCTGGTCAGTGGGACCGTGTGGGCCCGGAGTGGCACCGCTGTGACGGGGACGTCTGGAGGGGCGCTCCCTGGGAAGGCGGCGCGCTGGTTCGCCGGTCGGAGGCCGGGCGGCTCCGATCTTCACTCGTCGGAGTTGCTACATACGGATCTGAACTACTGTTTCAGACCCGCGCGTCCCGACAAAATCCGCTGCTGCAATCACTCCCGACGTCGGATCGATGCACAAGACATACCGATGGAAAGCTAACTCAAAATTCTTCGATTTATGGACAGAGATAGAATTTTGAATTTCACGTTGATGGCCTTTGTAGAATATTCAAGCTGCTGGTTCACAGGATCAGAAAACTCAGGGCAAAAGTGCTTTTTCCTGAGAGTTGGAGTTGACCGTGATGTAGACCTTCAATTCAGCTTTTGAGCCCTTCATGAAAGTTGTAGAGGGCGAAGATAAAAAAATGGGAATAATTTTTATGAAAGCTTTGGTGGAGATTTGACAGGGGAAAAATATTTTCTAGTACTGGGTGGTCGGATCTGGACAGCAGAGACAGAACAGAAGTTGAGATCTAAAGGGAATTTTTAGAAAATATAAATGAAATTATAAATTCACAAGAAAATTTGTGAATGGTGAGGGTAGTGGACAGAACCTCCAATAAATTTTGGAATTCATAAAAAAATCAAGAAGGGGGTCGAAAGGGCGAAACTTAGAGTGGCTGTAACACTGGACAGACTGCAGGCAAAACTGGTGGATTGGGAAGCATGAAAATGGAAAAATGGAAAACGATGACCAGAATTGTTTTTAATTTTTTTGGGATGTAATGGTGACCTCTAGAACGCACTCTGAAAATCTCAGCTCCAGATGATGTAGGAGTTGGGAGCTAAAATTCTTGGAGTCTCCCTCTGTCCAGCAGAACAGAGATCTGGACAGTACTTCGGAAGCGGCTTCGCGGCGGCTCGATGGCGGCACGACGACGGCGGCGGCAGCAGAGATGGAATCCGGAGGGGCTAAGGAGAAGATATAATGGTTCTATACCCTGAAATGCTAAAGGAGGAGGAAGGAATCAGAGAGAGAGAGAGGAGGGGGCGCAGGTTTGCTCCAATGCACACAAAATATTTTCTTCTCATTAATTCACATAAAAGGGAAATACAACCTATTTATATGAAATGTAAAAGGACTCAAAATGACCCTAGATCTAGAATTAGGAGGGATAAAAGAGGGAGGTCAAATCTTATTTTTCCATGTCGTTTGGAACCACATTAAAGAAATATTAAGGGAGGGGCACCCCTTGGACTTCTTGGCCTTCATTTTTGAAATTTGGTAACACTTATCCCCCTTGACTAGTCCAAGCATCTAGAAGGCCACCTAGGACTTTGACCAGCCCCACATGGACCCAAGTGGCTTAGGTGGATCAATGGGGAAGGAGTGAGGGCCCCCTTGCTGGACCTTGTAGACACGCCATTTCAGACGTTATGGTGAGAAAATTTCATATTTTACTGTGATGTCTCAAAGCGGCTTAATCTTTCCATTTATTTGAGTGATTTCTGTAATTTTGGGTTATATAAAAAAAGGAAATAGAGAGAAAAATAAAAATATATATATAAATAAATAAAAGAGAAAAATAAATATAAATCCCAAATATATATTTAAATATGTTTACGTAAAAATAACATAATTAGTTTTTTAATGATTTTATTTTCATAAAAATATAAAATAATATATATATAAATGGTTACTATGTATATAAAACAAATGAAAATATATATTAAAAAAGCAAAAATATAATAACCATAAAAAACAAATAATATATATATAAAATAGAAACAAAAATACAAAAAAATAAAATACAAAATACAAAACAAACAAAATAAAATAAAATAAACACAATAATAATAAAAAAACAATATTCCCTACCCATCTCATGTCTCCGCAGTCCCTATCCCTCTGTTTCCTTCCCTCATTCTCAGGCAACTCACTCCCAACCCCACCTTTCCCTGTTCTCACCCCCGCTCCCACGGCAGCTTCACTCAACTCCATCCTACTCTCATTCCCTCGCACTCGACATCCACTCTTCCCACGCCCCTCACTCTCTCCAAGTGCGAAAACCCCCTCACTCTCTCCCACTCCCCACTGCTCTCGCCTCACCCTCATCTCGTCGCCTCACTCTCTCCCACTCCCCACTGCTCTCGCCTCACTCTCATCTCGTCGCCCAGTAGCAACCCATGACTTTCTCTGCTAACCCAAAACCTTCCCCATTCCGAACCCACGCATCACTCTTCTCCCTGACTTCTCTGCTATCCCACTCCGCCCATCTCCTCTCCCGGTCACCACGGCAACCCCCGTCATCTCTCAACCCCTCTAACTCGCCGTGTGATCCCCCTCTCTCTCCCTCCACCTACCGGTCGCCGTCGACTGCCGTGAGCCCCCATTCCCGCCGCCTCCTCTTATTCCCGTCTACCTCGCCCCGGCCATCACCGTACGCTGATCACCCCACCGGCCACCGCCTCCCTTCCATCTCTCTCTACTAACCCAGCCGCAGACCGACTCCTCACTCCCACTCTCTCAGACCCACGACAGCCTCTCCCATCTCATCCCTTCTTGCTCTTTTTTTCCAGCCACTCCTGCTACCACTCAGACACCGCTCCACCTCCTAGAACCCAGCCACCACTCCCATTCTCCCTCACTCCCTTGACAACACACCCACACCCCGTCGGCGACCCTTCTTTTCCCTTCCGACCACCATCGCCGTCGAGCCCGTCAGCCCCTCCTCCGACCGCCTCATCTCACGTCCGGCCAACTACTCTCCCCGTCCCAGGCACATCCCTCTTCCTCTCCGAACTCTCTCCCTCACTCTTTTCGAACCCAGCCACAGAACCCACACTCCTTCCCATCTCTTCTCTTCCCCTCTCTGCACACAACCTCTCATCTTTCCCTCCCTTCATACTCTCTCCAACCCGTGGCCGTCCTCGGATCTCCCGCTGCTGCTCTCCTTCTCACCTTCACCTTTCTCCGGCTAGCAACCGCCCATCTCCCTCTCTCCCCCAGCCGACACCTGCTAGCCTCCTCTCCCCCACCTCACTGCATCGCCGTAGCAGCACCGAAGCCCCTCTCCTTCCCAACGTCGCTCCTCCACCCTCGCCAACACCCTCTCCCCATCCTCTCTCCTTCTAACAGTCCTCCACACCTCCGGCCAGCCATCCCCTCCTCTTTGTTAACCCACATCCCTCTCCCCCTACTCTCGCCACCCTCTTCTCTCCCATGCAACACACTCGCAAGAGGGTCAGCACCCCCACGCCTCCCATCACGCCGCAACCGCCCCCCCACCACCTCGTCGCTGCACCGTCGAGCTCCCCTCGCCGCTGCACCTCGTCACCGTCCACGCCTCCGAGTACCCCACTCCCGCTGCCGTCGACTATGTCGTTACCACCGTCGCCCTCGCCGTGAAGCCCACCGCTGCGAGCCTCCCTCACCGTCACCGCCGTCGTCCGGCCACTCCGCTGCCACGTCCGGTCGCCACTACCGTTCGGTCGCCGCTGCCGACCCCCCTCCCCGACGCTAACCTCCACGCCGCTACAAGCCGCCTCGCTGTCGTCGCCGTCGTCTCCTTCGTTGCAGTCCCCGACTGCCGTCGCCGGCACACGCCTCCAGCCAGTCGCCCCTCGTCGCCACCTCCGGCTGCCGCCCCCCTGGACTCTCTCTGTCGCTCATCCCATCTCTCCCGTCTCTCTCTCGTCTCTCTCTTTCTCTCTCTCTCTCTCCCCCCCTCTCTCTCTCTCCCCCTCTCTCTCGATCTCTCTCTTTTAACTCTTCTCTTTTTTTTTCATCCAATTCCCTCTCTCCCTCACGTAGTCTCTCTCTCCCTCCCTCTCTCGATTTCCTCTCACCCGATCTCTCTCTCTCTCTCTCTTCTTTTATTTTTTTTCCTTTTTTTACTCCCTCTCTCACTCTTTCTTTCTCTCTCTCCTCCCTCTTCTTTCTCTTCTCTCTCACTCCCTCTCACCCGATCTCTCTCCATCTCTCTTTCTTTTATGTTTCTTTTTTTACTCCCTCTCTCACTCTTTCTTTCTCTCTTTCTCCCTCTCGTTCTCTGTCTCTCTCCCCTTCTCACTCCCCCTCTCTCTCGATCTCTCTCTTTCAACTCTTCTTTTTTTTATTTTTTATCTCATTCCCTCTCTCCCTCACGTATTCTCTCTCTCCCTCTCTCTTTCCCCTCCCCCTCTTGATCTCTCTCTCCCTCTTTTATTTCTTTTTTTATTATTCTCTCTTTCTCTTGTAGACGTAAATACATATATGTATATTATTTTTATTCTATTTTTTTATTATTTCCACACTCCTTTCCTCTGAAATTAAAGCCTAAAAAATATATAAAAAAAGGAAGGAGTTCTTCCTCTCTCTCTCACTCTCTCCCTTTCAAATATTTCATTTTATTTTATTATCTTACTCTTCTCTATGTTTATTATACATATAGTAATAGATAGACATCTCATATATCTATATATATATAGGTATATATCCTTATATATCTATAGTTAGAATATATATATATATATATGTACATATAATTAACTGTTCTCGAATCTATGGAAAGGAAGCTAATTTTCGCCCAATTTTTAGGTGTCCCGGTGTTCGTGTATATGAGGAAAGTCTCTTTGTCATGCTACGTATTCTCGCAACGTCTAGAGTTCCCTTGAAGCCCATCATCCATCTCTGAATAAGCTATCTTCTCCCTTTGTTGAGTTGTTTTCATGTAGTTAATTGCATATGCATGCATCATTCGTCGGTTTTGCTCATACCACGTTCCTCTCCTTAGAGGGCACGATTCATATATTTCTTCACTTATGCATCTCATCATATCATTCTGTACCCTTTGATCTAAAGGGGTTTTAAACCACCACCAACCAAGTGCGTGTTCTTTGTGCAATATTGGTTGTTATCTCATTCTAATAGATTGATACTACACTGCCACCTTTGTTCTGATTCAGTGTCGTTTGTTGTTTGTTTCCCAAGGCAACCAAAGGAAGCCCGCTTTGTCGACCGACTGACGGAAGAGGAAGAAGAAACCCACGTTATCCCCAATTTGAGGCGAAGCGATCTCTCAATTCGGGGCCCCTAGCCCCTGGCGATCACAATATTCTAACGCGCGCTTCATTTTAACTTTCTTTATTTTTTTTAAATAACACCTGCGGAGAGTTACTTCCCACAGCGGTTGTTTCTGTGTTTCTGTCCTCACCCGCGCGGAGAATTATTCCCCGCGGTGGTTCCTAACTCTAACCTCTAACTCCTAACTGGTAGCGGTGGGTCATCTCTCGCTACCGTTTAATTTCTATACTTTACTTTATGTACATCTAACCTCTAACTCCTAACTAGTCGCGGTGGGTCACCTCCCGCTACCGTTTAATTTCTGCACTTTATTTTTTGTACATCTAGCCTCTAACTCCTAACTGGTCGCGGTGGGTCACCTCCCGCTACCGTTTAATTTCTGCACTTTATTTCCTGTACATCTAACCTCTAACTCCTAACTGGTCGCAGTGGGTCACCTCCCGCTACCATTTAATTTCTGCACTTTATTTTCTGTACATCTAACCTCTAACTCATAACTGGTAGCGGTGGGTCATCTCCCGCTACCGTTTAATTTCTGCACTTTATTTTCTGTACATCTAACCTCTAACTCCTAACTGGTCGCGGTGGGTCACCTCCCGCTACCGTTCAATTTCTGCACTTTACTTTCTGTACATCTAACTTCTAACTCCTAACTGGTAGTGGTGGGTCACCTCCCGCTACCATTGAATTTCTGCACTTTATTTTCTGTACATTTAACTTCTTACCCTAACTGGTCGCGGTGGGTCACCTTCTGCTGCAATTTAATTTTTGCATTCTAACACCCTGTCCTCAAACCGTTTAATTTCAGCATTTCCCTATCACCGTCTTAAAACCCCGCGGAGAGTGATATCTCACGGCGGTTTATTTGATCCCCCTTTTCATTTCTTGTTATATATACTTATATTTATATTACAGTAAAAACCCCGCAAAGACCAATGTCTCGCGATGGTTCGCTTTTATTCATATTGCTGTTATGATCGTGTTGAATAATATCCTCTTGTAATGTTATACCCTCGTCTTCTCTGTTCTATTAGAGTGTTTCTTTAGGTTGTACCCCCCCTGTTACCCAACAATAAAGCGCGCGTTTTCATTTTCATTCTTTTTTTTCATTTTTTTTTCATTTTTATAAAAGGAAAGAGAGAAACCCTATCTCTCTCCATTTTCATTTTTGAAGTCGTTGTTCGTGTCAACACCTTGCATTCCCTCGTTACCTAGAGTCCCAGCATATCCTATCCTAACATCCGGTATCTTTAAAGCTACTCCCGAAACAACAGGCCACGCCTGTTGAGGAGGTAGTTAGCTTGCGTGAGAGGATCTTCGGATCCCTATCTCCGCCCCGTATCGAAAATTAGATAAGTCTAGGTTCCCCGTGTTCCATTAGAACGATTCCTTCAGGTCATGTTTTCCACCACCTTTCTCATATCACCCAGTAATTCGTCCTCGTCTCATTTCCTTCTCTCTCCTTGGTACGATGCTTTCGTCGTCCACATCTCTTGGCGATCACGGTGGGACTTCTTTTATTTTCTTTGGTTATCCGGATATTTTCGGCACCCACGTGTGCCCCCTTCACTTGGCACCCGCGTGTGCCACTCCTGATTGCGCCAACGCGCGCTACATTCGTGCTCCCAGTAGCACTCTTGCCATCGGCACCCACGTGTGCCCCTCCACTCGGCACCCGCATGTGCCCCACCAATTTGAGCCCGCGCGCTACATTAGTGCTCCCAGTAGCACTCTTGCCATTCCAGTTTCATCCCTTGTGCACTACGTGCATTACCCCACCGTCCCTTATGAGATCTTAAGAGATTCGCGTCGTTACGAAAAAGGAGTGTTGTGATGTTTGTTCAATCTCTTTTGTTGTATATATTTGTTGTCTGTTCATGTATTATTTGTTAATTTCAGCACTGCATTGCATATCATCTCCCCTCTATTTTATTTTTCTAAGGATCACCCTTTCTCGGTGAAGGAAGGACTCTCCGTCGGGAATTCCTCTCGAAGGGCTAGGATCTCCTCAATCGGGACCTCCGTAAGTCCCCGACATCGAAGGATTACCTCTTCGTTCACTAGGCTGGTTGTACCATTGAAGTTCCCTGGAGATAGTCAACCCATTCGTGGTGAGTCGAGTGTCCTTAGACGACACGGTAAAAACCAATATTGCAACTAAGGTCCCTCCTGTGGTGTGAACATTAGATTAAAAAAGAAAAAAAAAGAAAAAAAATAAAAAAGAGGACGTAAAGCATCAACTTGTGTGTTAACCTCTGTCATTTGTTTGTTGGTGTATGTTATTACGTTTCGAAAAAGTGTTACAGATGGCTGAACACAATTACGATGCTTTCGAGGCCGAGGCCTTCAGCTATGAGCCCCAAATGCATGACCCAGGTCATGACTCTTATGGAGAGTATAACCCAGACCAGGGCTACTAGGGCGAGCCAGGGGTCCGTGCCATGGACGTTGGTCCGTCTTATCAGTCCTCACATGGAGTACAGGCCACTGTCGGGGGAGCTTGCTTTTCCATTAGTGCTCCCTATGCCTTAGATGTCCTAGCTCCTCACATCGATTCCCTTACCCCTCAACAACTTGAAGCCATCCAGGCTATCATTAAGAGGGGTTCTACCTCTCCCTCTCCCCTAGGTCATCCATGCGCCATAGGTGGTCCTCGTGCTACTCTTTTTCAGGACCACATCGGTCAACCACCTCCCTCGTTTCAGCATCCCTCATGGCCCCAAAATCTGGCTGTCCCTCATTCCCCGGTTCGACCGAGTCATTCCATGGGCACACCTCACTCCCTTTCTCCTTCACGGTCTCCATGTCAAGCCGCCCCTCTAAAGTCTCAAAGTCGACCCTCAACTTCACATGTCACACCTCTTCAACAAGCTATCATTGATAAAATTGATCAAATGGAGGAACAATTAAAGAGGATCACGAGTCCGCGACCGCCTCCTCCTCCTCCTCAAGTCAATCCCCTTCACACATTCATGAATAACATCACTAAAATGGAGAAGGATTGGAAGGAGAGAAGAGATGAATATGGCATTGAGAATATGAGTGAGCAAGAAGTTCTCCCAAGTTTTAACGATCAAGTGGATGCCGTCCACCCACCATTCATTCATTACACTCATTCATATGGCCCTCCGCCTCCGCATTCATATCCATAAAATCCTTCATGTCAATATACGCCATCTCCACTCATCAACATGCCTCCACCACGGCGTCCATTTGAACTTGATGATCATAAAGAATTGGAAATGGCACATGATGAAATTTATGAAGATTTTGAATATACAGCTACTCCGAGTTTTCTTCGTTTCCCTCTTCCACTGCCCCCACAAGAACCCCCTGCTCAGGATGAAGCCACTAGTCCTACCCCTACTTATGAGACATCATGGTGTTACGATGATGGGTTAATACTCCAACAACCCGCATCAATGCACCATGAATCACCTCCTACCCTAAACCCCTCATGTTCTACCAAAACTATAAGCTTCTTACACACCAAGCCTCCTACCGTTACCCCTCCAACTATACAAGTAACCTCCATACCATCGAATTCCATCGAACCTCCCGTTGGCCGTTGTCCCCAACCAAGTAACCCTCCATCCCTACCTAAAACCTCCACTATCCTTATAACCCCGAACCCAACCATTCTTATTCCTCCACTCGACCCCTTACCCAAACCCGTGATTAATCCTGAGCAGGGCACATCTATTTTTGCACACGAGCCAACCTCGTCTGCTTCCGAGCAAGGGGAGAAGCTCGCCGTGTTTCAACCTCCACCTACCCTTCCTACAAGCCCTTCCATTGAACCTTCATTACTCGATGAGCTTGCCGCCTCCATCTCGCCTCTTTCCACCACCTCACGGAGTGGGCGTCTTTCTACAGATACATGTGCCAAAGAGGATGTGCAAGAATCGGGCAAGAAGAATTTGGTCACGGCTATGCCATTCAAAATCCAAGATTTCATTTGTCGAATGCCGATTCAGGTTCTTGTTCCGGGCATCTTTGAGGAGGCCGAGTGTCCCCTAGTATTCACTAGGGAAAGAAACCAAGAACTGATGTTGTGCTAGCCTGAATCTAAAATCATCAAGGTCACATTGCTCCTTGGCCAACATACTTTCAAGGCCCTCATTACCCCTTGCTCGGTCATAGTTCAAATGGCTAATCAGGAGAAGGGTTTCTCCTCGAGCATAACGATGACACATTCCACTGCAAAGGAGATGACCAGCTCTATGCTCAAGGGCGGGTTGGGAGACTCCTTGTTGGTAGCTTTCGACGTTTCGTCCACTCCCTACCAACTTCCATGCAAGGGACAAACGCCCATGCTACCAAGCATATCCACGCACGATATTCCAACAATCTTGGGCATTACGCCAAATACGAAGCTCCTTATGCCGAACGCCAAACTTCCAATGATGGATACCATCCATCTATCAAGGGAACTATTTACAGGGGAGCCATTTCATGTCAACATTCCTGCTTCACAAGCGGGACTCTCAAATTTCTGTTACAACTATTTGCCAAGGGAGTTACTGTGCCTTTTGATATGTCCAAAGGGTCTTATTAAAAGTCCATCAAATGAGAGCCCGTGGGCACTGACCGCACCGATTGAGCCAGTTGGTCGGAGAAGGACGAGGCCTTGTGTCTGGGTACATCATCGGAGAGGGCATGTAAAGCCAAGAATCCAAGAAGTTGTGTTGGATATTAAGGGGTTGGACTGTGAGAGAGTATCTACCAAGAAGAGGGGAAAGCATAAAGTGAAGCTTAAGGACAAGAAATCCCTTGAGGGAGCCCACATTTATTCATCCACTTCCTATCCCAGTCCATCACTACTCGTGTTGCTATTTAGCTTCTTTTTATGGGCAGTCTATTGGCTAAGGAGACACCTTCCATCATTTAAATCTAAGCCATCAAGCTCTTCCTCTACTCTAGGGTCCCTGGACCCTCACATTCTCCTTCATTCGGAACCTCCGGACCCCTCTCTGCTTAGTTCTTTGTCTTCATCCATCCTTCATTCACCCCGTCCAGAGCCTACGGACCCCTCTCCATTTAATTCCCTATCTTTATCCATCTCTCATCCCCATCCCCCTCCGGAACCTCCGGATTTCTCATTTCATTCTCCATCTCTCCCTTTAGGGCATCGCTCCCTCCTTCATATCCGTTCGGACCTTCCCTTCTTTTGATTTATCCTTTTATTCTTCCAGGGTATCGCGTCCTTTGTTCTTTTCCTCCCTTTGAGTTGCATTTTTCCATACCTTTTCCCAGGGCATCGCGTCTCTCATCATGTTCCTCCTCCGGATTCTTTCAACCATGATTCTCCTCCTTCACTTCCGGATCCCTCGGATCCGCCTCTCTCGATTCATCAATTCCTGATTCCTCCCGATCCCGATCTCGGATCTGACCCAATTCTTACCACATCAATTGTTTAGGGCATCTTCCCATTCTCACACTACTTTCGAGGCTTTAGTCCTCACTTTTTCCTTTGATTTCTTTCTCATCCTGTAAATCCTTCTAGGTATCTTTCATCTAATTCTGGTTTTGTCCCCACTTCTTTAAAATAAACCACCCTAGTTGGAGGATTGCTATATAAAAGAAGCCTTACTGGTGTTCTTCTAAGATGTCTCGATGATGATGAGGTCTGGAAATGTGTCGAGGAAGCACACTCTGGTGTGTGCGGTGGCCATGTGAATAGCCAAATGCTTGCTAAGAAAATCGTTCGGCAAGGCTTTTACTGGCCCACCATGGAAGAGGATTGTCCCGTCTATGTCCGTAGGTGTGTTAAGTGTCAACTTCACGCCGATAAGATCCACTCTCCACCTTCCTCCCTCCATATAGTATCTTCCCCATGGCCTTTCTCCATGTGGGCTTTCGATATCATTGGTCCCCTTGGTAATCCCAACTCCCTCACTAAGCAAAAATCATTCATTCTTACTGCAACAGAGTACTTCACCAAATGGGCCGAAGCCGAAGCTTACGCGGAGGTTAAAGCATCAACAGTCTGCAAATTCATCATGAAGAACATCATCGCCAGGTTCGGCATTCCAAGCACTATCATCACCGACAATGGGCCGCAATTCATTTCTCAGGACCTTCAGGACCTCTGCAAAAGGTATAAAATTACATTGCATCATTCATCACCTTATTATCCACAAGGCAATGGGCAAGCGGAGGCCACTAATAAAATATTGATTAAAATCATAAAAAAGACCTGTGAGTCTAACAAGTTCTCGAATTGGCATGAAAAGCTACTTGAAGCTTTATGGGCCTATCGCACTTCAATCCGTACTCCCACTGGGCAAACTCCGTTCGCCCTTACTTATGGGATGGAGGCAGTAATTCCGTATGAGATATTGGTTCCTTCTCTCAGGGTACAGTTGGACAAGGAGCTTCTCCTCGACGAATGTCGTGATTCACTCCTTGCCCAATCGGAACTCTTAGATGAGAAACGACTGGCCGCTGCCGAGCATGCACGTGTATATCAGAACAGACTCACACGTTTTTATCAAAAGAAGGTCATTGAAAGGAAATTTCAAGTCGGTGAAATGGTAGTTAAAATGATTTTTGTAAAACCTGGTGGGCCGCATTCTAAACTCCAACCCAATTGGGAAGGACCGTACGTGGTTCAGGCTGTGCATCCTGGCAACGCCTACAGGCTAGTCAATGCTGAAGGAGTCGAGTTATCCCACACTTGGAATGGAGTTTTTCTTAAGAAGTACTACCCTTAGATAGGTGTACATAGTGTCAATATATATATATATATATAAAACGAAAAACAACAAAAAATAGAAAACCATGAAAAAAACATAAATATATATATACAACAACAAAAGAGAAAAAAAAGAGAAAAGAGAGAAAAGGAAAAAAATTCAAAATTCAAAATGCTAATGCCTGGTGATCATCATGGAGTCGAGTCATTGCATCCATCCTTTACGGTAGGATAGGGCCCATCAAGGTTTGGTAGGTCTCGGGTCTTGGTTTGCCAGAACCGTGGAGATCTCTATTCGGTCACGTCGGCCTATGCCCACTCAAAGGAAGCCAACATATACACACTTACGTATTTCATCCAAAATCGGTAGCATCACCTACGGTGGGGCCTCGCCCAGAAGGTCTTCAGAGGTTGTAATCTTTATTCTTTTCCTCTTCGACCAAATGAGACAGTCGGCGCCCTTAAAACGCTGAGCGTAAGAAACAGAAACTCAAACCCCTTAAGGTGAGAGTAGGATCCATTTTCTCGAGCATCAGTTAGAGCACGAGAAGAGGGCAGTGTCCCCGCAGGCATGTAAAAGGGATTCTACAATGTCAAATGACTATATTTCCCTTGAAAAAAGGATAAATCAAAATCAAAAGAAAAGTCTGGTCGTAACCGTGCCTGATTCTGATAAGTGAAACCCCTCAAAGCAAAAGTCCAAATCCATAAAAAGGGGCCATGAGATGTAAATGCTTGAGATTTTGTTCGAAGTTGCCTGAAAGGGGAGAATTGAGTAGGTCCTTATTGGCTCGTCGGGTTAACAGTTTTGTCAGTCCTCTCAAGAGGTTTACCCCCTACACTCTTCTTTCTCCCCCGAAGATGAAAGCTTGATGGAGTATCCGAAGGATGAGACCCGCCAAGGTCTACAACCCTGTTTTAACATACCCACATGGTTGTCTACTTTGAAAAAGCAAAAGCCACTGATGCGAAGGAGTCTCTGTGTTTCTGGCCGGTCAAGACCCTTGCCTACCATCTTGATGTCTTCCTATCTAACTTTGGGCTTAGGCCAATGCAAGCGCGTCACCTATGGGTGCGACGGCGTCTGATTCCAGGTCAGCGTCGTGTGGTTGGCCGTTAGGGTTCCAGGGTGTTCCATTATATACCATCTAGAGTTGTGAGGAAATAGACCCGGGTCGGACAAATCATTTACCTCGAACACTTTTGGGTGAATCCCTGTGGTCGGAAGCGACTGGGAGCCTAAGCATAGCATGACGGTATTGTCATCAGGGTAAGTCTTAACCGGCGGGATTATCATTTGAGGAGTCTAGAGGCCCGAATCAACCTAGATGTGTGCTTAGGATACCTGGTTGGTCAGTAAGAAACCCCTGTTCTCGTGTAGGTTAGGTGCCATATGGGTGTCTACCAGGCATTAGCAACTAAAAAAAAGAATGATAATAATAAAAACAACAAAAAAGGGGGAAAAGAGGAAAATGTAGATGTGTGTAAAATAAAAAAATGGTAAAAATATAAAACAAAAAAATGCAAGAAAAATAAAAACATTAAAAAATTACATTTCGCATGATCGCATTTTTATGCAGCATTCCACTTTTAAATTTCACTTGCATTCGTGTGCTTGTATGCCACATTCATCATCATATCTTTACCTTGCCGTTATTAATAAAGGATTGGCCCCTTGACCCGTTACCAAGGACAGCTCAAAATGAACCTCGCTTATTGAGCAAGGGGCCAAGTCAGATCAGATATTTTAACTTGTTTGTTTATGTGATGTGTGCAGGAATTCGAGAAAGCAAGAAGGAGGTAAAAACCAAAAAAAGAACCAAACATTTTTATTCCATTCTAAAATAAAAAGTTTACATCAAATTCCACCCCCTCTCTCCGCATTACTCGTCTCGCCCCTCTCTGGGCAAGACGCTCTAGAGGGTGTCATCAAACCATGAGAAGCGGTATTCCTACCGCTCTGATGTCCTCTTTCCATCTCCACACCCCAGCGTCGATCTACGGGGGCAGCAAAGAAGCTACTAACACGAAAGCCGCGCTCTCGTGCTCTTCGGTAGCATTCCTCACCGTCCTTCAGCCACTGCTCGGCGAGACCGAGACTGGTCCGCAATTCAAATAATTGGGCCTCCAGGGCCCTCCTCTCTTCTTTCTCGGCCAATCTCTCGGCCCTCTCTCTTTCCCTGTCCCTTTCCCTCTCGGCCCGTTCTCTCTCTCGGTCTTCTCTCTCTAGTTGGAGGGTGATCCTCAGCTCTGTGGCATCACGAGAGCAGTCATCATCTAGACGACGCTGCAATTCAGCTTCCAGCTCTGTTATTCTAGCTTCCCTTTGTGCGGCATGTGCGAGTGCCTCCCGCGTTTCTTCCGTCTGCCATGTATATCGTCTCAGATATGTGGCAATACTTCAATAAGGAAAATTCAATAGTAAAACCCTCACCTGTGCAGAAAGCATTCCTTCTGGCTCCGCGGCACGCTGCGTGGCATGAGCAAGCTGCTCGTGAAGTAGATCCAGTTCTGAGGTAGGAATCCATAGACTGGAAGAAACGCCGTCTGCCCCCATTGCCGATGAAACTACATCGAGCTGGGCACGCTGCGACATACATGAGGTGACATTAAGTGGTTAGCACCAGGAATCTCAAACCATGCCAGGAGCATGTACGTACACACTTACTGATGAACTCAGAGCCGCACGTGTGTCGCTCAATTCTTGCTCTGTGTCCGCCAACCGAGCTCGTAAGTTCGTTATTATAGTGTCACGTGCATCCTACAGTTATGACTCATGAGTTCACAAAAAAATATAAAACAAAAAAAATAATAATAATAAAGAAAAAACAACAAAAAATTGTAGAGATAGAAAAATGGTGTTTTTTTCCCTCCACAAGCCCCACTGGCTGGAGCCGTTCTGCGTACATTGCCCTGTAGAGACGCAGGTACTCCTCGTTGTCTTGCGCCTGTGATTCCACGAGTGTGCCACCCCGCTGCCAGTCCTCGTACTGTTCGGGGAAGCGCACCCGCCAATCAACGCAGGTCGCCGGCCCACGTGTCTTCTTTCCGACGCGGGGTGATGTAGTCATGTCTACCCATTCCTGGGCAAGCCCTAGGGTCCTCATGGCTAACCGTAGTCTGAGGGGTTCAATTTCATTCAAGCAATAAAGCCAGAGGTCTCGTCCAAATCGGGCACGGCTTCCTATCACCCACGGCTGGTTGACGTTGACCATGTTTGAGTAAGGCCTCCAGTTCACTTATGTTAGGTTGCACATATCTTCTTAGTTGGCCAAAAATACAAAAAAAATTGCTGACAAAAAATATAAAAAAAATACAGAAAAAGAGAAAAAGAATCCTACCATCGCTGCAAGGAACTCTTGTAGCTCCCGTTTTAACACTATCAGTTGGTAGGATAGAGGTGCTGTGCTCATGATGGGTTGCCAACATCTAGCCAGCGGGACCGTCACTAGTCGCCAGTGCCGAGCTCTCCCCATTGGAAGGTAATAGTAGCCCCATAGCTACGCCATCACGCGTTATTGGCATCAACAAACACAAAAATAAAAATAAAATAAAACACAAAAAAAGAAGAAAAAGAGAAAAGAAAATCTATTACCTGGATGAAGGGCGTGAACCGACTTACTGTCACCTCCCGGTCTGTCCTTTGGGACAGACCTGTAAATAGATGTGTCAACACGGCAGCACCCTAAGCGTACTGTCCTACTCTCTCCAAGTCTACTAGCAGCTCTATGAAACGACAGTGGATGTTGTCCCCCTTAGAACCCAGTAGCAATTTTCCCAATAGAAAGAGGAGAAACCTCATCAAGTCCATGTTGGTCCTCTCCCAGTTGCTGGCATCCACACAGTATACAGCATAGGCACCTCTTTTAGCCCTCTCCATGAATTCCTCCAAGGATTCGTCATCCCGTGGACGAGTGTCAGTAAGCCCTAACGCCTCCATGATGGACGCCCTGGCTACTGACTTGTTCTTCCGACCATCCAGGTCTAACCCCAGTAGCTTTTGGGCACCTTCTCGGTAGTATGCATAGGTGACGCCAGTCACTACCTCCCCATGCACTTTGAGGCCCGTGATTCGGACCATATCTTTCAGACTGGGCACCATGTGCCCCCACGGCATCAGGAATACCCGACTCACTGGGTCCCATCTTTCACGCAGTGCTTGGATAAGGGCGATGTCGAGCTTGATCGGCTCGATTCGTAGAAAGGCTCCGAACCCCATCACGTCTAGTCAGGCCTTCTGGAAGTCCGGAAGACCCCGATATGCAGCCACCACCAGCTCCCAGGAGATGTGTGACCTCATCATACTCTACAAAAATGAAAGAAGTTGGAAAGAGGTACATTGCTAAGAAGAGGAGAAGAAGGATGAAGGAAGAAAGGAAAGGATTCACTTATGAGCTACGATTGGGTCCTCTCACTGAATTGCCCTTCGACCTCTGAAAGTCTCCGGGAACTGCTGCTGGATCTGCTCCTCTTCGAGGAGCGGGAAGACTCACCCTCTGCCCTAAAGCTAGATTCACCCTTCATCCTAAAAATTGAGCAACTCTCACTACCCCCCTTCTTACAAATTTTCACTCTTCAACTCAGCTCTCACGACTCTGGTGTTCCCAAGTCGACTGAAAGGGGAGGCATTTATAGGATTGGAAGACGTCTAAGACGGCAATCGCCATTTTCTCTGTTGGTGACCCTTGTGATAGGTCATATTCTTTCCAGTCTCATATGAGCGGCGAAATGACATGTCCACCTGCTCCCCGCTCACTGAGGGGAAGTTTGATTCTTAGCAGGCACGTGATTGAGTGTAATGAAAAAGGAAAGGGATGCATATGTTGAGAGGTTTGAATTGCCGCACGAGGATGAAACTAAGAGTCGTCATTTTTGTGCATCCGTCGAGAAGTTTGAATTGTCGCATGTGACTGGAACTAAAAGTCGCCACTGTCGACTCCGATGGACGATTCCCGCAGAAAAGAAGGGATGCATCTGTCGGGAGGTTTGAATTATCGCGCGAGAATGGAGCTCAAAGTCACAATTGCTGAAAATTTCCGTAGAAAAAGAGATGCATATGTCGGGAGATTTGAAATCTCGCATAGGAATGGAGCTAAAAGTTGCCGTTGCCGACTCCGACGTGAGACTCCCGTTGAAAACATGGCCACAACTAGACAAGATTTCCCCATTTCAGGGCGAAATCTTGTCGAACACACCACATGGGCACAACGTGGAAGAAAGGATGTGTAAGGGAAAAGGAACGCACAAAGGGCAGACGAATCACGCGAACGCGACACATTTTGTTCGTGAGTCTATATAAGGTGCCATGTACACCATATAGCACAGCAGTGGGTATACAAGCAACTCACATCACCCTCCTGGTCATCTCTCTTCTCCCTCTTAAGGCGAAGGTCCCTGCAGGGAGGTCTCCTAGAGCTCTGCGACGCAACAATAGTCACGTCACGCATGCCCACCCTCTCTGGCAGTGCTCCTCGCCGTCCTCCAGCCTCTCTCGTGACACCGATGGTCGCGAAGCTCTCGAACCCGAGGCCGTTGGCTGAGCTGCCCTCTGCTCTATTGGTGGAGACTGCACTAGCTCCAAGAGATCCTCTACCGTGAGCTCTGACTCTCCTCCAATCTGCAGTGACCCTGAGGAAGCGACGTGCCCAGTCACTGTTTCTCCCAGAGCTCTATCGCCCGGGCCTCCAGTGCCCTCCTCGCATACCAACCTCGATGCCGCTCTATCCTTGCCTCCTTCTTCATTCTCTCTCGCTTTACCTCTCTCCTCGGCACCTGGAGAGAAACCTTTAGCTCTAGGACGTCTCAGGGCAACTCCTCATACTGTAGTTACTCCGATCCTCTAGCTTCTGTCTGGGATAGCCAGCTGCTGCCCGGCGTTCGCCACTTTAGCCACCTCTATAAAAAGGAAAAAGGGAGGGGCGAGACTCAAAGAGCGTGCAATGGTATTAAGGCTTCATGTTTATTTCAAAAACAAGATACATTGGGGTTTGGGCACCTCAGGCCTCAATTTCCCGAGCTCCATTACATAAGCCTTCCATAGCTCCCGATCCTCACTCACAGATGCCATCGCCTTCCGTGGAATGCTTATCTTCCACGATGCTTTGATCGTCTTCACGGCCTGGGCATCATCATCCGTGCCCAACTCCCTTTTCTGAATTAAAGGAAGGTCGGAGAACGTCGGAAAAGAGTGTCGAGGAAGGCCGATCTGTAGGCAACACCAGTATGGGTTGTAAAGAACAAATTCGGTTGCACCAATAAGCTGGAGTTTCGCATTAGGAGAGGATCTCATGAGAAGCTCACACGGAAGTAGACATGCTGGCACGCAAGTGAACATATTCCGCACCAAAGTGTTGAAGTGAGTACGCCAGTCTCCACGTGTCTTCAGCCGAGGCACACGGTTGACCACACTCCCGCCAAAACCCAAAACATCCGCCATGTGATAAAGGGGGCTTTTGTTGAAAGATTCTGTAAATAGTTCGTGCCTCCTCGCAGCGATCAAATTTGAAGTGAAGATTGATCCAGCAATTGAGGAGAAGCATGCACCCGTAAGGAGGCCTGCCCAGGTTGGAAGCCGTGAGACCGCTGTAAAGGTAGGCGAGGACGGCTGGCCCCATTCTTTTGCCCTCCCAGAGTCCGCAAATCGCGCCCAACTGATCTTCCTCCACAATGTTGTCGGTGCAGGGGAAGAGGAGAGCTCCAGCCAAACAGATCACGAACCCTTTCATGAGTCCTTCTAATCGTTCATCACTTGTCAATCTTTCTAAAGCGCTCATGGTCCAGTTTGCAAGCTTTTGTAAGTTGATTCCCCTCTGTGTCTGAACCCCTTTAATGACTCCGCAGGGCATGAAGCTTCCTAAGATTTCCTCAGAGGATACCTTCTTCCCCATGGGCAAAAATTTTATTTTGCCATCATTCCTGAATCTTTTTAAGCCAAGCAGGAGTTCTGCCTCCTTCAGAAGGATCGTTGATTCAAAAGTAGGAAAGACGAAGGTGTGAGTTTCAGGGTGCCAAACCTCTACCAGTGCACCCATGGCCACCCAGTCCATGCAAATCTTGTTATAATGTTTGGCGTGGATGACTAGGTCTTGAAGGTGCCACTTTGAAATAATAACCCTCATGTCGATAGTTATGTTGGATGTGAGCTTCGACAGCCAGGGAAGCTTGGAGAATTTCCTCGGGCCTGGAAAGAGAGGATACGGCTGGAAGGAAAGAAAAGAAATGAATGAAGGAGTAAAAAAGAACTCATACAAGAAAAGTAGAGAAAAGAACGAACTCACCATCTGTGAGCGAATCCTTTCGCTCAGATGACCTCCAATCTCGGTCAATTTCCCGAATTCATGGTCGAACCTCCCCCTCTTGGTAGGGCGGGAAGGTTCACCCTTCATCTCCGAAGGCCAGGATCTCTCCCCTCCTATCTCGAAAAATTCAACTCACCGAAGCCACCCTTGGATGACATTTGGCTAAGGGGTAGGGGATACTAATAGGAGGAAAGGGGGTAAAACGGTAAGGTAAAGCATTAATGATGAGTACCGTCATGGACTTTGATCGAGGGAATATTGTTTGGTTTGCACTGTGTTTTTGCTAGTTTATGTGAATCACTTTGGTGTGCGGATTTCTCTGTACAGTGGAATGCAATTCCGTTTCTTACGCAATAACTGTGTGCTGATTATTGATTGTAGGTATGAAAAAAAAGAGAGAATAATAATAATAAAATAAAGATAAAATTAAAAAAATGGGATATCAGTGTCCCACCCCCAGTCACCACGGTGACTGACCCCATTGCGTCATGCATCTTACTATATAATATCTACGCTACTAGAGCATGTCAAGGACCTTATGTCTTGGACGAATCTAGAGTTTGAGTTCCCCTTCAACAAAAATAGTGATAACTCTAGAGGAGTTCAAGACGTACGGATAGGCCGTTAGGTTGTGATAGTTTGGGGATGACGGTTCCGTTAGGTGTGTCGATGCGTGGATAAACGGGCCCCGGTTCAGTATCGGCTCACCGAATCGGTGTCCTGACCCATCCTTAGTAACTTAACAATATTATCCTTGACTATCTTCTATTTTCATTTGTTTTAATTTTTATTTTTAAACTCAACATGTATTCATGTAGGACTTTGAGTTCATTGTGGAAAATCATTCACTTAATTCGATTGTGAGAGCCGCTGTGCTTAAATGCTTAAATATGAGATATTCCATTCCGAGTCAAGTACTCAGTTTCCCCGAGATTCTCTTGGGTTGTTTTTATGGAAGAAACCATTGTCTGGATTTGTCTCAGATTCATCTTTTTCAATTTCCCTTGGACCCACCTTGGCTGTAGCACTTCTACAATGACTGGTAACCGCTCCCCAATGGTGAAACCTGCAGGTTTACGACCTAGGTACTTCCACACAGTGAAGTTGGTCCCTTTGTTTATTTGTGCACAAGCGCACACTATCTTGTTTCTTGTTCGTTATCGTCTAAACAATGGCTGATTTTGGAGAACCTTCTTCAAGGTTGCTTCGTTGAAACTCGGGAAAGATTCCCATCATGTGATGCTGGAAGCACGTCTCATCACACCTTGGCATCCGCTTTTCAATCCACTCCATTTCATTCCAATACACTTCGTTTCATTTCATTACACGTCCCTCCCCTACAAAGCGGATGCCAAGGCGGGGCAGCTGTAGACACGCCATTTCTGACGTTACGGTGAGAAAATTTCATATTATACCGTGATGTCCCAAAGCGACTTAATATTTCCATTTATTTGAGTGATTTCTGTAATTTTGGGTTATATAAAAAAAAGGAAAGAGAGAGAAAAATAAAAAATATATAAATAAATAAAAGAGAAAAATAAATATAAATCCTAAATATATATATAATTATGTTCACGTAAAAATAACATAATTAGTTTTCTTTAATGATTTTATTTTCATAAAAATATAAAATAATATATATATAAATGGTTACTATGTAAATAAAACAAATAAAAATATATATTAAAAAAGCAAAAATATAATAACCATAAAAAACAAAAATATATATAAAAAAGAAACAAAAATACAAAAAAATAAAATACAAAATACAAAATAAACAAAATAAAATAAAATAAACATAAAAATAATAAAAAAACAATATTCTCTACCCATCTCATGTCTCCGTAGTCCCTATCCCTCTGTTTCCTTCCCTCATTCTCAGGCAACTCACTCCCAACCCCACCTTTCCCTGTTCTCACCCCCGCTCCCACAGCAGCTTCACTCAACTCCATCCTACTCTCATTCCCTCGCACTCGGCATCCACTCTTCCCACGGCCCTCAATCTCTCCCAGTGCGAAAACCCCCTCACTCTCTCCCACTCCCCACTGCTCTCGCCTCACCCTCATCTCGTCGCCCAGCACCAACCCACGACTTTCTCTGCTAACCCAAAACCTTCCCCATTCCGAACCCACGCATCACTCTTCTCCCTGACTTCTCTGCTATCCCACTCCGCCCATCTCCTCTCCCGATCACCGCGGCAACCCCCGTCATCTCTCAACCCCTCTAACTCGCCGTGTGATCCCCCTCTCTCTCCCTCAACCTACCGGTCGTCGTTGACTGCCGTGAGCCCCCACTCCCGCCGCCTTCTCTTATTCCCGTCTACCTCACATCGGCCATCACCGTACGTCGATCACCCCACCGGCCACCGCCTCCCTTCCATCTCTCTTTACTAACCCAGCCGCAGACCGACTCCTCACTCCCACTCTCTCAGACCCATAGCAGCCTCTCCCATCTCATCCCTTCTTGCTCTTTTTTTCCAGCCACTCTTGCTACCACTCAGACACCGCTCCACCTCCTAGAACCTAGCCACCACTCCCATTCTCCCTCACTCCCATGATAACACACCCAAACCTCGTCGGTGACCCTTCTTTTCCCTTCCGACCACCATCGCCGTCGAGCCCGTCAGCCCCTCCTCCGACCGCCTCATCTCACGTCCGGCCAACTACTCTACCCATCCCAGGCACATCCCTCTTCCTCTCCGAACTCTCTCCCTCACTCTTTTCGAACCCAGCCGCAGAACCCACTCCTTCCCATCCCTTCTCTTCCCCTCTCTGCACACAAGCTCTCATCTCTCCCTCCCTTCATACTCTCTCCAACCCGTGGCCGTCCTCGGATCTCCCGCTGCTGCTCTCCTTCTCACCTTCACCTTCCTCCGGCTAGCAACCGCCCATCTCCCTCTCTCCCTCAGCCGACACCTGCTAGCCTCCTCTCCCCCTCCTCACTGCATCGCCGTAGCCGCACCGAAGCCCCTCTCCTTCTTCGTTCCAACGTCACTCCTCCACCCTCGCCAACACCCTCTCCCCATCATCTCTCCTTGTAACAGTCCTCCACACCTCTGGCCAGCCATCCCCTCCTCTTTGTTAACCCACTTCCCTCTCCCCTACTCTCGCCACCCTCTTCTCTCCCATGCAACACACTCGCAAGAGGGTCAGCACCCCCACGCCTCCCATCACGCCGCAACCGCCCCCCCACCACCTCGTCGCTACACCGTCGAGCTCCCCTCGCCGCTGCACCTCATCACCGTCCACGCCTCCGAGTACCCCACTCCCACTGCCGTCGACTATGTCGTTACCACTGTCGCCCTCGCCGTGAAGCCCACCGCTGCGAGCCTCCCTCACCATCACCGCCGTCGTCCGGCCACTCCGCTGCCACGTCCGGTCGCCACTACCGTTCGGTCGCCGTTGCCGACCCCCCTCCCCGACGTGAACCTCCACGCCGCTGCAAGCCGCCTCGCTGTCGTCGCCGTCGTCTCCTTCGTTGCCGTCCCCGGCTGCCGTCATCGGCACACGCCTCCGGCCAGTCGCCCCTCGTTGCCACCTCCGGCTGCCGCCCCCCTGGACTCTCTCCGTCGCTCATCCCATCTCTCCTGTCTGTCTCTCTCGTCTCTCTCTTTCTCTCTCTCTCCCTCCCCCCTCTCTCTCTCTCTCTCCCCCTCTCTCTCGATCTCTCTCTTTTAACTCCTCTTTTTTTTTCATCCAATTCCCTCTCTCCCTCACGTAGTCTCTCCCTCCCTCTCTCTTTCTCCCTCCCTCTCTCGATTTCCCTCTCACCCGATCTCGCTCTCTCTTTCTTTTATTTTTTTTCCTTTTTTTACTCCCTCTCTCACTCTTTCTTTCTTTCTCTCCTCCCTCTTCTTTCTCTTCTCTCTCACTCCCTCTCACCCGATCTCTCTCCATCTCTCTTTCTTTTATTTTTCTTTTTTTACTCCCTCTCTCAATCTTTCTTTCTCTCTTTCTCCCTCTCGTTCTCTCTGTCTCTCTCACCTTCTCACTCCCCCTCTCTCTCGATCTCTCTCTTTCAACTCTTCTTTTTTTATTTTTTATCTCATTCCCTCTCTCCCTCACGTATTCTCTCTCTCCTTCTCTCTTTCCCCCTCCCCCTCTTGATCTCTCTCTCCCTCTTTTATTTCTTTTTTATTATTCTCTCTTTCTCTTGTAGACGTAAATACATATATGTATATTATTTTTATTCTATTTTTTTATTATTTCCACACTCTTTTCCTCTGAAATTAAAGCCTAGAAAAATATATATAAAAAGGAAGGAGTTCTTCCTCTCTCTCTCACTCTCTCCCTTTCAAATATTTCATTTTATTTTATTATCTTACTCTTCTCTATGTTTATTATATATATACTAATAGATAGACATCTCATATATCTATATATATATAGGTATATATCCTTACATATCTATAGTTAGAATATATATATATGTACATATAATAAACTGTTCTCGAATCTGTGGAAAGGAAGCTAGTTTTCGACCAATTTTCAGGTGTCCCAGTGTTCGTGTATATGAGGAAAGTCTCTCTGTCGTGTTACGTATTCTCGCAACGTCCAGAGTTCCTTTGAAGCCCATCATCCATCTCTGAATAAGCTCTCTTCTCCCTTTGTTGAGTTGTTTTCATGTAGTTAATTGCATATGCATACATCATTCGTCGGTTTTGCTCATACCACGTTCCTCTCCTTAGAGGGCACGATTCATATATTTCTTCACTTATGCATCTCATCATATCATTCCGTACCCTTTGATCTAAAGGGGTTTTAAACCACCACCAACCAAGTGCGTGTTCTTTGTGCAATATTGGTTTTTATCTCATTCTAATGGATTGATACTACAACGCCACCTTTGTTCTGATTCAGTGTCGTTTGTTGTTTATTTCCCAGGGTAACCAAAGGAAGCCCACTTCGTCGATCGGCCGACGGAAGAGGAAGAAGAAACCCACGTTATCCCCAATTTGAGGCGAAGCGATCTCTCAATTCGGGGCCCCTAGCCCCTAGCGATCACAATATTCTAACGCGTGCTTCATTTTAACTTTCTTTATTTTTTCTTAAATAACACCTGCGGAGAGTTACTTCCCACAGCGATTGTTTCTGTGTTTCTGTCCTCACCCGCGCGGAGAATTATTCCCTGCGGCGGTTCCTAACTCTAACCTCTAACTCCTAACTGGTAGCGGTGGGTCATCTCCCACTACCGTTTAATTTCTGCACTTTACTTTCTGTACATCTAACCTCTAACTCCTAACTGGTCACGGTGGGTCACCTCCCGCTACCGTTTAATTTCTGCACTTTATTTTCTGTACATCTAACCTCTAACTCCTAACTGGTTGCGGTGGGTCACCTCCCGCTACCATTTAATTTCTGCACTTTATTTCATGTACATCTAACCTCTAACTCCTAACTGGTAGCGGTGGGTCACCTCCCGCTACCGTTCAATTTCTGCACTATACTTTCTGTACATCTAACTTCTAACTCTTAACTGGTAGCGGTGGGTCACCTCCCGCTACCTTTGAATTTCTGCACTTTATTTTCTGTACATCTAACTTCTAACCCTAACTGGTCGCGGTGGGTCACCTCCCGCTACCGTTTAATTTCTGCATTCTAACACCCTAACCTCTAACCGTTTAATTTCAGCATTCTCCTATCACCGTCTTAAAACCCCGCGGAGAGTGATATCTCGCGGTGGTTTATTTGATCCCCCTTTTCATTTCTTGTTATATATACTTATATTTATATTACAGTAAAAACCCCGCAAAGACCAATGTCTCGCGGTGGTTCGCTTTATTCATATTGTTGTTATGATCGTGTTGAATAATATCCTCTTGTAATGTTATGCCCTCGTCTTCTCTGTTCTATTAGAGTGTTTCTTTAGGTTGTACGCCCCCTGTTACCCAACTATAAAGCGCACGTTTTCATTTTCATTCTTTTTTTCATTTTTTTCATTTTTGTAAAAGGAAAGAGAGAAACCCTATCTCTCTCCATTTTCATTTTTGAAGTCGTTGTTCGTGTCAACACCTTGCATTCCCTCGTGACCTAGAGTCCCAGCATATCCTATCCTAACATCCAGTATCTTTAAAGCTACTCTCGAAACAACAGGCCACGCCTGTTGAGGAGGTAGTTAGCTTGCGTGAGAGGATCTTCGGATACCTATCTCCGTCCCGTACCAGAAATTAGATAAGTCTAGGTTCCCCGTGGTCGATTAGAACGTTTCCTTCAGGTCGTGTTTTTCACCACCTTTCTCATATCACCCAGTAATTCGTCCTCGTCCCATTTCCTTCTCTCTCCTTGGTACGATCCTTTCGTCGTCCACAGACCTACTGACAATTTGCATAAAAACCCAAACAATCCAAGGGAATGACACATTCACTTATAAAGCCTTACAATTGCACATATACTTTCCCAAGGATATAAAAATAAACTAAAGGACATAAATGTAAAATAAAATGTTAATGTTCTTGCTCTGATGTCCCCATCAAAAATACCCACACCAATCAATGTTCACAAGGAAGAATCATTTCCACACAACATATCAAAGATGTGATAAGGATCAAGCAATTGAAAGGCCCACCAAAACTGGCCAAGTCGACTTAGGCTTCAACAAATGTCGACTTGAAGCAACCATCACATTGGCACAAGTCATTCCAACAAACTATATGACAAACCATTGAAGAGCACAGATGTCACGTCTAAGCTCCAATGTCTCATGAACAATATGCATGAGTCATCATCAAATATACACTCATGAAAGACCAAGCTTTTCAACCTTGTAAAGCAACCTGTAAAACAAGATGTCAACATACATGCATTGGCCTCAAGACATTCCAGCATCAAAGTTCTCATTTGGTTGTTTTGGGTACTCAAATTTTCTTGGGTCCCAAATGGTTAGTTGCACCTCTAGTGGGTGCCTTCCATAATTTTTGGGCATGCATATCATCAAAATACATTAAGGAGTAATCATGCATGGTATGCCCAAACTCACCACAATAATGACAACAACCAAAAGACTTCAGATTTTTCTTGTAAGAATGAGCATGGAATTTTTGTTGGATTGTAGAGATGTTATCATTTTTCAAACTAAAGTAATTGTTCATCCTGTGATCGAACTTTCCACAATGAAAGCAGTGAACCTTGTTTTTGTTGACAACATGATTTCTTTCATAGGCATGAGAATTGTCAGATGTTCCTTTTCTGTTAGAAGACTTTCTTAACTTTTTGAAATCAAATTTTTCATTGCATGTTTTCAAGTTGTCATTCCTTAACACATAACAATCACTCATAACATGATCATGCATGCCACAATAAAAACAATCAAACTTGGAAGTTCTTTGGATATGAGCATGCTTCATGTGATTTTGGTGAGAATCAAGGTTTCTATTCTGACCCTTAGGACCATTTAGACAGTTGGGGTGAGGGATCAAATTTCTTGGTCCTAGGTTGAGTCTGAGATTTAATCTTGGGTTTTTCAACACAAGACGCATCAGAAGAACAGGAAGCATGCACAAATGACGTTTGAGTTTTTAGACCAAATGCTTTCTTTTTGGTGGGTTCATACCCAAGACCTTCTCTTTGGAAATTTATCTTGGTCCCTAAAATCTTGTTCAGATTTTCTTCCCCATTCACAAACTTATACAAAGAAGTATTCAGATCAAGAATTTCCTTTTCAGGTGATGAAATATGCAATTCATAGGAAATGATCTCATTATCACAAGAAATGATTTTTTCATTCAATTAGACATTGATGGTTTTATAGTTTTCCATCTTTTGTTCTAACACATGCATCTTTTCACAATCATCAACAACTAAACTTTCTCCTTTTTCAAAAGCAAGTAATTTTTTAGACATGGTTGTATTTAGATGTTTCAATTTTTTATTTTCAGATTTTAACAAAGTATTTTCTTTTTCAAGAAACTTCATGCTGCCTTCAAGTAGAGATATCTGAATCAATATAGCACTATTTTCCTTTTTAAGTTCTTCATTTTCATTTACAAGTTTATCATTCATAATCAATTCATTACAAATATCCTGATCAATAGAGTTTGATTCCATTTTGTTTCTTAGATCTTTTTCAATTTTCTCCAATTGATCGATTTTTTTCTTGAGGGCAACATTTTCATTTCTCAAACAAGCAATGGTCTCTTTGTGACATTCAACATCATGCTCTAAAAGTTCATTGAAGTTATCAAGCTCAGAACATTTATTGAAGAGGGGTGATCTCGCGCTGGTCCTGAGCTGGGGAGATGATCACCGATCAGTGAACTGCAAGGAAGGGAAACGGATCAGGGGGCCCAGGGGTGGTTCCCTGGGGTAAACCCTCCTATGCCTAAGTCAGTAGAGTAGTGGTGGAAGCTATGAATGGAGGAGTGGGGAGATGCACTAGATCCCTCTCCACCAAGGTGGTGAAGTGGTTCCTTTTCAGGGAGTTTTAAGTGTGTATAGGCCTTACTGTTTGCTGGAGGGAGTCCCCGGTTTAAATAGTGCGCTAGCCTCATGAGTCCCGTGAGCTGAGGAGTTTCAGGTGGGAGTTACGTCCTCAACGTGGGCTCTTTACGTCCTCATCGTGGGATCTTTATAGCCTTGAGGAGTCGTTGGTCCCTTATCTTTGTGAACTCCTGCTCATAAAGGGCTCTCAACGGCAGCATGGATAAGTAATCGTCGCTCGATCCAAACACGAAGAGTGCCAACCCTGTCCGGGCGATAGGCATAGCTCGGATGAGGCTCGTCCGGAGTGGGCGCGGAGCGCTAGCCTTTATCTCGGCAAGGGGGATAGGTTGGGCTTGGGTCTTCCTCCGACCGGATCGATACTCGGGCCTTCCGAGCCTAATGGCCGCCGAGGAAAGGCTTGATCCTGAGTGATTTTATTGGGCTTTGATGCTAAGTGGGCCCTACGGAGCTGTCACTTAGATGAGCTGGGCCTCGTTTGGTCCTGATGAACCTAGTTCGGCTGCTCTTAGATGGGATATAGAAATCCCCCTCTCCACTTGTCCTCCTCCAGCTCCCGAGCTTTGGTAAGCTCGGAAGAGTAGCCGTTAAGGTTTTGGACCAGCGTGGCTCGGGTGCGTGGAGATCTGGCGGTGTTAAGAAGCCACGTGTCGTGGTCACCTGGGCCCGTAATAATGATGATCCTGACGGATTTGAACTGAAGGGGCCCCCTTTTCTCGGAGGTCGGAACGACGAGCCGCCTTCCGCGTGGGAATATAGGCATTGTGCACTTGTCAACGCTCCAGACTCCCTCCATTTTTGGGCTTGGCTCTCCTTCGTGCTTGCTTTGGGGCTCTTTGATGAGTCGCAAGGACACGACGGAAGAGCAGAGGCTTGCAGCGGCGTTCGCAGAGTTGGCGGAGATAATTGCGGAGGCGGTCCGACAGCTTCCTATTCCTCTAGAGTATTTGGAATCTCGGGAGCATTTCTCTTCAAGTTCTTCTCCAGATTCCATGGCGGATCAGCGTCTGGAGGTCGAAGAGTGGGAGGGCGAGCCTGCGGCAAGGGCGACGGTGATACCGTCGGCTCCGAACTGCAGCGAGCTGAGGGAGGCAGAGGTGAAAAGTCTGGAGCACCAGTTTCGCCTGCCCTATAAGTTTTACTTCACTATGACTGCTCCACACGGGACGAGCTTGAATTATCATACGGGGTCATATCTGTACCTTCCTTCTGTCGTGGAAGGGTGGGTTCCGCCTTCCCTTCGAGCCCTTTGTTCTTAAGCTTCTTGATTTCTTTCGGTTGGCGCCTGTACAGTTGGTAGCCAACTCTTATCTTCTTCTTTCCGCCTTTCGTATCCTCTGTCGCCAATGCGGGGTTCCTCCTTCCTTGGACCTCTTCCATTGTTTTTTCGAGTTGAAGGTGCACCCCTCGGCCGGGAAGGGCTTCTATTTCATCCAGGCGAGGCGGAATAGGAGCTGTTTCTCCTTGGCCGCGAAGGATTCTTCGCACAAGGAATGGAAAACTCAGTTCTTCTGGGTGGGGATTTCTTCGGTGGAGGAGACTTGGAGGTGTCCCGTAATCCCCAATTTCTATCCGAACATCCCTCCGAGGCAGGATGAGTTTTCTTCAGATGTGGAGAAGTATGCGACCATTTTGCTGAAGCATCGCCAGTCCACGGAGGAGCTGATTACCCCGGAGAACATCGAGCGGTGCCTTCTCGCGCAGCTACATACGACAGGTTCGGATGCTACGGATTATCTTCTTCGTCAGATGACGAGACCAATTTCTTTTCCTGACCATATCTTCTTCTGCGCAGACGTCAGGCAGCCGGTTGTGGAGGAGGAGCCTGCGGCCGAGTGGGAGGTGATTGATCTCGGCGATGATTCGGCTGCCGACGAGTCGCGAGATCCCGAGGGGTGCTCCCGAGCCCGAGACAAGGGCAAGAGAAGGGCCCTGGAGGGGACTTCCAGGCCGCGTGGGTCCACGCGTAAAGATCCCATAGAGGGCATGATACAGGATGCCGTGAAGGCCAAAAATCAGGCCGAGAAGGCCGGCTTCGACCCCGTTGTCGAAGGGGACTCTGGCTCGGAGGCTCTCCCCTCTTCCGATTGAGATAGGGCTGACCCTGTTGGGCCGGCTCCCTCATCTGCCAAGTGAGAGGGGGCCGAGGAGGCCAGGGCCGCTTCTGGGGGCGGCGGCGTTGGATTGGCTCTCCCCTCAGCAGGAGCTGAGGGGGCCGGGGCAACTTCTGCTGGTGGTGGTGGCGCTGGATTGGCTCTCCCCTCAGCAGGAATAGAGGGGGCCGGAGTTGAAGCGGGCAACGCTGGGACCACGACCGAGACTGGGGCGTTGATTGAGGCAGGCGATGCTATGGGTGGCGGTGCAAGTGCCGAGCCAGTCGAGGTCGGGGGGTCGCAAGGAGTGGCGATGCAGCCCCCACCGACCGAGGCAAGAGGGGCGGACGAAGCATCGACTCGATCCGGGCTGGTCGGTGGGGCTCCCAAGAGATGCTGCTCGGAGGTGGGGCCTTTATTTCGGCGGCTCTGGAGAGGCTGGGCATCCAGGGCCCTCTGTATCAGGTATGTCACAGCATAGCCGTGAAGGTGGTGAAGGGGGGAGATAGGCAGCACTCCCCGCCCGCGGCCCTCGAGCTGGTTATGGAGGGCCGCTTGGTCTTGGCCCAGATGGGGGCCACTCTGGCTGAAGCTTACGCTCGATCGGAGTTGGAGCGGTCGACCCTTGCCTGGACCCTTCGTGGGTCGGACAGGAAGGTGGCTCAGCTCACTGAGGAGCGTGACGTGCTTCAACGGGAGCTCTCCTCAGTTAAAGAGATGGCGCGGGCGAGCTAGGTGGAGGCTCGGACGAAGTCCGAACAACTGGCTCGGGCTCGCAAGTCGCTCGAGAGGAAGAGCAAGCTTCTGGAGGAGGAGCGTTTAGCTCACGTCGAGCTAGATGGCCGGTGGGAGGCTGAGCGCGTCGAGCTGGTGGACCGAGCCGAGGAAGCCGTGCGTCTTCGAATGGAGGCCGAGGCTGATCGGGCCGAGGTGGAGAAGCAGATTGTAGCGCTTGTGCCTTAGCGGATTCGTAGCAGTTCGGATCTAGGCTTTGTCCTGATCGTTTTGGCTAATTTTGCGATTTTTAGGCGTCCGTTTGGCATTTATTGGAATTTGTTTAAGATTTATGGCAATTAGAGTTAATTTTTCATAATAATATATATATATATATATATATATATATATATATATATATATATATATCCCCCATCGAACACTCTCTCTCCCTCACTCGTTCTCTCTCTTCCTCTCTCCCTCTCACGATCTCTCCTCTCCCTCTCTCTCGGATTCGGTCCGGACGGGCCCCGATCGAGGCACGGGAGGTACCGACGGGACGGGCTCAACGCGATGATCGCGTGGACGCCAGCTTTGTCTCGATCCGCGGTACGTGGAGGCGTGTGGGGCCAAGTGTAGTCGCGGCGTCCCTTCGTCCATTCGGCACTGAATCGACGTCTTCGTCACGTTTGAGGTAGGGTGATGGAATCCCTGCGTCGCTAGGATCATTTTGACGCCACATGCACGCACATGCACAGCCATTTTCCTCGTTTTTCGTGCAAAACTCCATGTTAGCCTATTTATGCTTAATTTCATGAAATTAATTATTATAGGCATTGTTTTTAAATTTCAATGGCATGCTTAGTTGTAGAATGTTGTGGTTTGGCAGGTTTTACAGCTTTTCCATGTTTTCCCGTCGATCCGGCTCGACCGGGAGGGAGTTCGATTTAGAACCTAACCCCTCCGTAACCCAGACGGTGTGACGGTCCTACTAGGAGCCGTCACATTGGTAACGGCCCTCATGGGACGCGTTACAGTACTGTGACGGACCTAAGTAGGTGCGTCACAGTGTGTGTAATGATCGAGCACGACCGTTACATTTCTTTTGACTATAGTTGACCTGGTAAGGCGGTTGGCCTGACGGTCCGTCGGGCGACCGTCAGGGCTCCGTGACGCGCCTCCTGGCGTGCGTCACACCCTGTCTGAATGTTAGAAAAACTCTAATTTTTATAACTTCACGTGGCGTAACGGCTCAGGGGAGGCGCGTTACGTTCGCGTAACGCCCCTGTCCTGGCACGTTACAGCCTGGACCTGACGGCCCGCCAAGGACGCGTCACCGACCTATAGCGCACCCTTCCCCGACCGTCACACCCTATGACGCGGCAGACCTAGACCGTTACATTCCCCTAGTTTTTAAAAGCATGCATGGTCAATTTCTAATGCATTCTACTATATATATATATATGTCATGTTTAAGTTGTTTTATGAACGATGACTTGTTATTAGATCCCGATGGAATTACTTTCTCTTTCCTTGTGATGGAACCACTAGTCGTAGCCCAGCGACTGAGCGTGTCGTCCCACCCGGGAGAGGTGGAGGGGTGTTCCCATTGAACAGTTTGTAAGCTAGTTACCATGGGCCCCTGCGGTTACCGTTGCGTCCAACGGGAGGAGGAAAACTAGCTAGAGGCCTGGTTCTAGGCAGGAGTCAGTGTGTGCACACGTGGTCGGAGACTTGGACTGACACTAACGAGTATTGCTCTGACTAGTACTTGGTTTGGTCCTGTTACGCCTCTCGCTTGTAACGTTCCAGACTTGCGAGTTGCCGAGACGCAGTGTAAGTCATCGGAGGACGCATCTGGTCTTGTTCTTCTAGTGGGTTGTTCCGTCTCTCACTTCACTTGGTTAGCAGTGGTTTATTCTATTAGTAGATTTAGCTCCTGACGCTATTTCCTGTCGTTATTATTTATTTATTAAATCGTGCATCTGCCTATTTATTGTTTAAATGCATGCTCTAATTGCTTTTATATTTGCATGCTTGCTTGTGTGAGGTAGGGATCCGCGTGACCCCTACTGAGTCTGGCTGTGACTCACCCTTTCTCCTTTCAGGTGAGCCGCCCCAGTCGTCCGTCGGTCCTTCTCATGGTTGTGCCGACCGTCGTTAGAGTGCCAGCTCCTGTCGGTTTGTCTTTTTTTGTTCTTTTGAGCCGGCGTATGCCCCGTGTAGTTGTACAGTGGACCTCTGTTATTTGTAAATCTGGACTATTGTATATATTTTACCACTCTGATATTTTAAATTGCTTCCGCACTTATTTATTAATTGCTGTCCTAATTAATATTGCGCGCCTGCGATCTCAATTCGTTATGCAACTCCTCAGCAAACCCCACTAACCCTTCAGGGGCCTCATCAGCCTCTTGGGTGGCTTCCCCAGTTCTTGGTATCGGTGTATCGATGTAGTCGGTATATCGGTATCCGGAGCTTTGGGTCGTCACAGCTGGTATCAGAGCAGTGTTGGGGATTTGTGTTAGGAATTGAAACTCGCGCTGGTCCAGAGTAAGTCCACTGAGTCGTCCATTGCTGGCTTAAGATGTTTCTCGTGATTACTGATGGTTTTCCGTTATCGTGTGTTTCCTAGATTCAAGATGTTGCCTCGTGGATGGAAGAAAGCTCAAGCTCCTCGGGAGGAGAGTGGCACTTCCTCTGCCCCAGCTGTGCCAGTCTCTGTCAACCCTGCTCCACGTGAAGAAGTGCCCGGTGGTCATGGTAGAGCGTTAAAGGAATTCCTGCTGTTCCACCCACCGACTTTCAAGGGTCAATCAGATCCGGAGGCAGCTAGATCGTGGCTCGATGCCACTGAGTGCGTGTTCCAATCAATGGAGTGCGCGAATGATGAGAGAGTCATGTTGGCTACTTATCAGCTTCAAGGTACCGCACACACGTGGTAGACTACAGAGTGGGAGGTTGCCTTCCGTTCCCGTCCGCTTCGGCAAATCACCTGGGCAGAGTTCGTTGATGCTTTCGAGCGTGCTTACACTCCGGCCTGCCTCAAGTTAGCGAAGATGTACCAGTTTCTAGAGCTGACGCAAGGTGACATGATTGTGTTGAAGTACCGAGATAAGTTCATCGAATTGGGCAGGTACGCGCCCCATATTTTTGCTGATGAAGCTATGAAGAGTCAGTAGTTTCTGCGCGGACTGAAAGCGGAATTGAGCCTGCCGTTGTTTGCTACCCGAGTGTCTGAGTTGGATTCAGCGTACCAGGCTGCTGTTACAGTGGAGATGGAAATGGCGAGGACTCGAGGGCTTTCTCAGGCCTGAATGGTGCAGCCGACTGTGCAATTTTAGCCGACTTTCCAGTCATCTGTCTCGGGAGTTCCTTCTACCGTTCCTGCTGTCAGCGGTGTCTCTTCTCCTTCTGATTCCCGTTTCCGACAATTCAAGAATAAGAAATTGAAGAGGAAGTTTGAGCATTCGGCACCTTCTGATTCAAGTCAGCTGTCAGTTCCTTCTGTTCGACCGCGCCAAGATTTTTCCGGTAGTCAGCAGCATCCGTGTCCGAGGTGTGGTGGCAGTCATCCAGACGTGCCGTGTTCTTTGCCGATCGTCTGTTACCGCTGTGATCAGCCGGGTCACGTAGTTCGAGACTGTCCGCTGAAGCCGAAACCGGTGCAGTTCTCGCAGTTTACCCAGCCGTAGCAGCCTCAGTTTCATCTTCCTCCGCCGCCTCAACCTCAGTCGTCTTATCTACCTGCTCCAGTTCCTTCCCAGCAGTCTTCTGCAGCCGGCCGTCCTCCGAGAGGCAGGGTCACTCACATCACCCGTGCAGAAGCTGTGGCAGCTAATCTGGTGGAAGGTACGGTTTTGATTTTCAGTCGTCCAGCTCATGTTCTTTTCGATTCTGGTTCAACTCATTCTTTTGTGTCCGAGGATTTTCTTGCTTGCATTGGGGAGCCGATGACCGAAGTGTCCTGTAATTTGCTCGTGGAGTTACCCTCTGGAGATTTTATGTCCACTCCTGTGTGCCTGGAAGATTTTCCTATTGTCGTCAGCAATCGGCAGATGCCTGTGAAGCTTTATGCATTGAAATTGGCCGAATATGACGCTATTCTAGGCATGGACTGGCTAGAATTGTATGGTGCCGTGGTTGACTGCAGATACAAGCGAGTCTATTTTATGCCACGCGGGAAGCCAGCCTTTTATTTCCAAGGTATGCTTTAATTTTGCAGTTGCCTCCTTTCGCCTTCTGTTTAAATTTTGAGGATGAAATTTCTTTAAGGAGGGAGGGACTGTAGCGCTCGTGCCTTAGCGGATTCGTAGCAGTTCGGATCTAGGCTTTGTCTTGATCGTTTTGGCTATTTTTGCGAATTTTTAGGCGTTCGTTTGGCATTTATTGGAATTTGTTTAAGATTTATGGCAATTTGAGTTAATTTTTCAAAATAATATATATATATATATATATATTATAACTCCCCCATCGAACACTCTCTCTCCCTCACTCGTTCTCTCTCTTCCTCTCTCCCTCTCACGATCTCTCCTCTCCCTCTCTCTCGGATTCAGAACGGACGGGCCCCGATCGAGGCACGGGAGGTACCGACGGGATGGGCTCGACGCGAGGATCGCGTGGACGCCAGTGTTGATTTGTTTTGCTTCCTTCTCTTGTTTGTTGATTTGTTTTGCTTCCTTCTCTTGTTTGTGATTTGTGGTGATAAAGATGATAAGCAATAATCAATGATCTCAATCAACCCAAGGACATGTGAACCATGAACCTAGGCAATCAGAACAAGCTCTAGCATGGGCAATGCTATCTCAATCATCAACTAAACTAAACAAAGCAAAGAAAAACACACGCCGGAGCGTGGAGCAAGAATCAAATAAAAACACACCGCAAGGGTGGAACAAGCAAAGGAAATAAGAGATATAAGATGGGAAAGAGAAAGCTAATGCCCAATACCAAGAAGGAACGTGATTGCCACCAAGGTAATAAAACAAGCCAAAGACCTGATCAATACCTTAGAAATAGGAGGATGATGCACCCGCCCACGGGAGAGAGAAACCAGTAAAATCTGTAGATCTGCCTTGAATGTAACGGTCCAGACCCTGTGCGTCACAGAAGTGTGACGGTCGCCAGATGAACCGTTAGAACAGCCTGACGTGCCTGCACAAGACCGTCAGAGAACATGTAGAAATAGCTTGTGAATCCTTTGAACTCCAAACCTTCCAGCCGGCCAGAAGACCTGGGCCTCGTCTAATGAACCTGTAAACCTACCAAGGAACGTGAAACACAAGAAAACAATCCCAAATTAGCCCTTCAAACAAACGTAGTGTCAATTCTCAAAGGACATAAGATCATGCAAAAGGAAAGGGGAATACCGGGGAAGTTTTAGTTTTTTAACCCCTCTGGGCGTTTTAAAAGATAGGAAGGATGTTTAGATGATGAAAACAGATGCAGAACGTGAAAGAAAGTAGTGGGGCAATGCTGTGATAAGAAGACAAGGGAGGAACACAAGATGACAATGATGAACTTTGAAGCACAATGAAACGAATACCGGGGAAGTTTTAGTTTTTTAACCCCTCTGGGCGTTTTAAAAGATAGGAAGGATGTTTAGATGATGAAAACAGATGCAGAACGTGAAAGAAAGTAGTGGGGCAATGCTGTGATAAGAAGACAAGGGAGGAACACAAGATGACAATGATGAACTTTGAAGCACAATGAAACGAATACTCCCTTCACCGTGAAGCAGATGGACGTGAGGAACAATTCTCCTTGGTTGGATGTGGCTCCAGGATGCGGCAGCACTTCAACGCGAACTCCATATCTTCCCCCTTCAGGCCATGAAATTAAGATGCTATTTATAGGCCCTCAAAATCTCTTGTCGAGCAGAGGATAATCCAGCAAGAAAAGAGGATAACTCTTAGCAACCACTCGAAGATAATACTCCCAAGAGTCCATAGAAACAAACAGAAGGTTCTGAGGATCAGATTTGGAAGAGAAATCACAAGATCAAACTCTCAACTCGATCACGGAGTAGCAGAGAAAAGACCAGAACTGCCAAGACTCTTTGTTGGATGTAACGGCTGCACGACAGACCGTCACAGGCAAGTAACGCGCCATGGAGAGACTGTCACACTAATCTTATCCCCAAGAAGATAAGATCAATGGGAAGAAGATCAAAATAGTAGGACTCTTGAATGAATGTAACGGCCACGGGAGGACGCATTAGAGGGACGTAACGGCTGCACGACAGACCGTTAGAATCAATGGACAGGCCAAAGGATAAGGATTGAAACAAAGGCCTTAAGCTATAGGACTCTTCAAGATGTAACGGTCCAGGGCGGATGCGTCAGAAGGATGTAACGCCCCTGGTATGGACCGTTCGAAACAATAATGATCAAAAAGAAATAAGAGTTTGCCAAGCTTCATTCAAACGAAAGTGCCGTGGAAACCAGACTCAACCAAGAGGAGAAGACCCATGAAATAGACTTCAAACTGATCAAGAAAGCTCAATGAAGAGTGAACAACTCGAAGCATCATATAGAATGAACAAGGAGATGACCCGACTTATCGGTCATAAAACGGGTGTCAACAGCCAGCTTTGTCTCGATCCGCGGTACGTGGAGGCGTGTGGGGCCAAGTGTAGCCGCGGCGTCCCTTCGTCCGTTCGGCACCGAATCGACGTCTTCGTCGCGTTTGAGGTAGGGGGATGGAATCCCTGCATCGCTAGGATCATTTTGACGCCACATGCACGCACATGCACGGCCGTTTTCCTCGTTTTCTGTGCAAAACTCCATGTTAGCCTATTTATGCTTAATTTCATAAAATTAATTATTATAGACGTTGTTTTTTAAATTTCAATGGCATGCTTAGTTGTAGAATGTTGTGGTTTGGCAGGTTTTATAGCTTTTCCATGTGTTCCCGTCGATCCGGCTCGACTGGGAGGGAGTTCGGTTTTAAACCTAACCCGTCCGTAACCCAGACGGTGTGACGGTCCTACCAGGAGCCGTCACATTGGTAACGGCCCTCATGGGATGCGTTACAGTACTGTGACGGACCTAAGTAGGTGCGTCACAGTGTGTGTAACGGTCGAGCCCACGACCGTTACATTTCTTTTGACTATAGTTGACCTGGTAAGGCGGTTGGCCTGACGGCCCGTCGGGCGACCGTCAGGGCTCCGTGACGCGCCTCCTGGCGTGCGTCACACCCTGTCTGAACGTTAGAAAAACTATAATTTTTATAACTTCACGTGGCGTAACGGCTCAGGGGAGGCACGTTACGTTCGCGTAACGCCCCTGTCCTGGCGCGTTACAGCCTGGACCTGACGGCCTGCCAAGGACGCGTCACCGACCTATAGCGCACCCTTCCCCGACCGTCACACCCTGTGACGCGGCAGACCTAGACCGTTACATTCCCCTAGTTTTTAAAAGCATGCATGGTCAATTTCTAATGCATTCTACTATATATATATATGTCATGTTTAAGTTGTTTTATGAACGATGACTTGTTATTAGATCCCGATGGAATTACTTTCTCTTTCCTTGTGATGGAACCACTAGTCGTAGCCCAGCGACTGAGCGTGTCGTCCCACCCAGGAGAGGTGGAGGGGTGTTCCCATTGAACGGTTTGTAAGCTAGTTACCATGGGCCCCTGCGGTTACCGTTGCGTCCAACGGGGGGAGGAAAACTAGCTAGAGGCCTGGTTCTAGGCAGGAGTCAGTGTGTGCACACGTGGTCGGAGACTTGGACTGACACTAACGAGTGTTGCTCTGACTAGTACTTGGTTTGGTCCTGTTACGCCTCTCGCTTGTAACGTTCCAGACTTGCGAGTTGCCGAGACGCAGTGTAAGTCGTCGGAGGACGCATCTGGTCTTGTTCTTCTAGTGGGTTGTTCCGTCTCTCACTTCACTTGGTTAGCAGTGGTTTATTCTATTAGTAGATTTAGCTCCTGACGCTATTTCCTGTCGTTATTATTTATTTATTAAATCGTGCATCTGCCTGTTTATTGTTTAAATGCATGCTCTAATTACTTTTATATTTGCATGCTTGCTTGTTTAGTGTGAGGTAGGGATCCACGTGACCCCTACTGAGTCTGGCTGTGACTCACCCTTTCTCCTTTCAGGTGAGCCGCCCCAGTCGTCCGCCGGTCCTTCTCATGGTTGTGCCGACCATCGTTAGAGTGCCAGCTCCTGTCGGTTTGTCTTTTTTTGTTCTTTTGAGCCGGGGTATGCCCCGTGTAGTTGTACAGTGGACCTCTGTTATTTGTAAATCAGGACTATTGTATATATTTTACCACTCTGATATTTTAAATTGCTTCAGCACTTATTTATTAATTGTTGTCCTAATTAATATTGTGCGCTTGCGATCTCAATTCGTTATGCAACTCCTCAGCAAACCCCACTAACCCTTCAGGGGCCTCATCAGCCTCTTGGGTGGCTTCCCCAGTTCTTGGTATCGGTGTATCGATGTTATCGGTATATCGGTATCTGGAGCTTTGGGTCGTCACAGCTGGTATCAGAGCAGTGTTGGGGATTTGTGTTAGGAATTGAAACTCGCGCTGGTCCAGAGTAAGTCCACTGAGTCGTCCATTGCTGGCTTAAGATGTTTCTCGTGATTACTGATGGTTTTCCGTTATTGTGTGTTTCCTAGATTCAAGATGTTGCCTCGTGGATGGAAGAAAGCTCAGGCTCCTCGGGAGGAGAGTGGCACTTCCTCTGCCCCAGCTGTGCCAGTCTCTGTCAACCCTGCTCCGCGTGAAGAAGTGCCCGGTGGTCGTGGTAGAGCGTTAAAGGAATTCCTGCTGTTCCACCCACCGACTTTCGAGGGTCAATCAGATCCGGAGGCAGCTAGATCGTGGCTCGATGCCACTGAGTGTGTGTTCCAATCAATGGAGTGCGTGAATGATGAGAGAGTCATGTTGGCTACTTATCAGCTTCAAGGTACCGCACACACGTGGTAGACTACAGAGTGGGAGGTTGCCTTCCATTCCCGTCCGCTTCGGCAAATCACCTGGGCAGAGTTCGTTGCTACTTTCGAGCGTGCTTACACTCCGGCCTGCCTCAAGTTAGCGAAGATGTACCAGTTTCTAGAGCTGACGCAAAGTGACATGATTGTGTTGAAGTACCGAGATAAGTTCATCAAATTGGGCAGGTACGCGCCCCATATTTTTGCTGATGAAGCTATGAAGAGTCAGCTGTTTCTGCGCAGACTGAAAGCGGAATTGAGCCTGCCGTTGTTTGCTACCCGAGTGTTTGAGTTGGATTCAGCGTACCACGCTGCTGTTACAGTGGAGATGGAAATGGCGAGGACTCGAGGGCTTTCTCAGGCCTGAATGGTGCAACCGACTGTGCAGTTTCAACTGACTTTCCAGTCATCTGTCTCGGGAGTTCCTTCTGCCGTTCCTGCTGTCAGCGGTGTCTCTTCTCCTTCTGATTCCCGTTTCCGGCAATTCAAGAATGAGAATTGCTTTATTTGAAAGCCCAAAACTCCTTAAGCCCATTTGGCTTAGTCTTACTTGATTTAGGTTATAATATATATATATCTTTATTAAATGGAGTGTCTAATTAAGGTAGAACTTTATATATATATATATATATATATATATATATATATATATATATATATATGTTATTTCCTATAGTTATATTTATTTATCTACCTTATTAATCTTCATTGTTGTCTCGAGTATCAGAGTCAGGTTCGATTCTATGAAAATCTTTATATGTATGTACGTGTATAAATGAGATTCATTCTAAATACTTGAATTGTATTTCTTTTCAATTTAAGTCATAAATAAAAGGATATATTAAATTTCTAATTCTAAAATATTTATTTTAGCTATATTTATCAAAAATTTATTAACCACTATTATTTTATGACTAATATTTATAGTTATTTTCATTTATTCCCTATTTATCACATTTTATTCCCATACATATTTCAAAATTTTAATTTTATACTTTATTATTTAACCGGGGTGTTACATCGATCCTACAACATACAGCTATTGGCTAGGGCACGTGCACCAGAAGAAGGTTTATTCGTTGGCAAGGAGATAATGCCAACGCAAGGAAAGGGGTTTATTCGCCGATTCGGACGTAGGGCCCATAATGGCGATAATGTGTATAGATCGGCTAGGGCATGAAGCCTTGTGCAGAAAGAAACTTTATTCATCAGCAAGAAGATAATGCCAACGCAACGGAAATAGTTTATGCACCGATGCGGACGTAAGGTCCTACCTGGTGTTGATGTGTAGATATCGGCTAGGGCATAAAGCCTTGCGCCAAAATTGTGTATTCGCAGGCGTGGGGATAACGCCAGCGTAAAGACAATGGTTTATGCACCGATGCGGATGTAAGGTCCAACATGGTGATGATGTGTATATATAGCGACTAGGGCACAAAGTCTTGCACCGAAATTGTGTATTCGCAGGCGTGGGGATAACGCCAGCGTAAAGGAAATGGTTTATGCACCGATACAAACGTAAGGTCCAACATGGTGATGATGTGTATCGTGGTAGCCCAATGGGACTGAGTGGGGTTCTTAAGGAGCCCCGGGATTAGTACGCACCGAGGAGGCTTCTACAACCGCGAGCCAACGGCCTCGGAATCGGTCTGAGCCGGGTGGGTATTTTGTAGAGCTCGGCTAGGGCGGAGTGCCACTAGGCCAAGGTAGATTTTGGACATTCTTCGAACGTCGGCAGGGCCGAATGATACATCTTCAAATGTTTCCCATTGAGCGGGGAGAATTACACTACCCCCTTGTGGTCTACGAGAATGTAAGCACCACCTTCATAGACTCGGTGGACAACATATGGTCCCACCCAGTTTTCAACCAACTTCCCTTTGGGATTGGAGGCCATTACTTTTCTTTTCTTGACCATCACTAGGTCACCTTTCTTGAATTCTCACCCTTTGACCAGCTTGTCGAAAGCTTGGGCCATGCGAGCTTGGTATAGTTGAATGTTTTGTTACGCCCGGAGGCATCTTCCTTCGAGCTCAGCGAGCTCTTGTAATCTTCTTTCTATATTCGTCTATTCACCGTTCGTCAAGCCGTGTTGTATGGTGACTCTCAGTGACGACACTTTCAGCTCTATCGGCACCACTGCCTCTGACCCGTATACTAGGGAGAATGGTGAAAAACCAGTTGGAGTTTTATAGACTATACGATAAGCCCACAGTGTTTCGTACATCTTCTCTTCCCAGTCTCTCTTGCTAGAGTTGATGGTCTTGGCTAACAGGGTGCATAGATTCTTGTTGAACGCCTTCGCCAGCCCATTGGCCTATGGATTGTAGGGGGATGATGTCCTCCAATCAATTTTATACCTATCGGCTAACATGTAGATCTTCTGATTTCTGAAATGGCTACTGTTGTCGAAAATGATTCGGTTGGGGACCCCGAACCGAAATATTATGTTCTGACAGAAGAACCTGGCGACCAGCTCCCTTGTCACTTTTCTTAGTGTCACCGCCTCCGCCCATCTAGAGAAGTAGTCTGTGGCTGCTAAAATATACTTGCACCATGATGAAGATGCTGGTAAAGGTCCCACTACATCCGTGCCCCATTGGGCAAACGGCCAACTTGGGATAGTGGGGTGTAACGGCACTGGAGGCCTCCTTGGCACGGTGGCGTGCTCTTGGCATTTCTGACATGACTTGGCAAACTTGTAGCAATCATCAAATATAGTGGGCCAAGAGTAGCCCAATTTCTTTATTTCGATCTTCATTTTCGGACCAACCTGGTGAGCCCCGGCTGACCCGGCATGAACTTCTGTCATCACCTACCTGTTGTGCCCCTGTGGTTATTTGAGTTTTCATATGGTCACTTGGGTCATTCGACATCATTCTATGGTCATATGTGTTCTGTGATATTCTTGGTTTTGATAATGGCTAAACTCTATTCGTCATTGTTGTTTTTCACTCTTATATGACTGACATATGTTCTGTTGTGTTTATGACAGATATGCACATGAAAGCTCAATGTTGCGCCCTCGCACGCGGATCGACCTGCGCGGTCAGGTCGCGGGGGTCAAAACAAAAATTTGCTTGAAGACTCAGTAATAAAACTTCAAGACAATCAAGGTCGATGCCACAGACATGAACGGGCGGCTAACGGACTCAAGCGATGGATCTGGTGCGGCCAACGGACCAACCCGGGGTGACCCTGGCTCTGCCCAGCTGGCGGTCGACCGCCAGCATAGGGGCGGTCGACCGCCCCAGCCAGGGATCCCCCGGCTACAGGTCTGCCTGCTGCCGGTCGACCGCCAGCCAGTGGCGATCGACCGGAATTCCCAGGGGCCATTCGTCTACAGCCTTTTACAGTGGCGGTCGACCGCCAGGAGCTGCCGGTCGACCGCCAGCCCCGAGCCTTCAATTTTGACTTTGTTTCCAACTTCGAAAAGGGCCATTCAACCTTGATTTGTTTAATCCTAAAGTCACCTAATCACCCACAAATTGTGGATCTGGTCTGAGACTTATCTATAGACCATTCAAGGTCTATAAAACCAACACATGAGGGGATGAAAACCCTAATGCTAAAAGGCTTCAAGAGGGTTACAAGGGAGGCTGCTAGAGTGTGTTCAAGGGAGAGGAATTCGGAGCACTGTAGCAGTGAACAGTACTCCGTGAAGAAGGTCTTCATCCTCAAGTGTTCAAGCTATTCAAGTGGAGATCAAGATCAAGGCCAAGAGAAGAGAAAGCTGCATCCTTCATCCTCTTCATCATCTCAAGGGGATCCATTGAAGCTCACTATCAAGGGAAATCATCTTCATCCATTCAAGTTCTTTCAAGTTCATTCAAGGTGATATTTCAAGCATTCAAACTCCTAGAAGCTAAAGAAGCAATCAAGATTCAAGGTAGCTTCATCATCTCCTTCATTCATTCAAAGAAATTCAAAGTGAAGATCAAGAGAGAAGAATTGAAGGAAGAGGTACTGTTCACATGAACAGTACTCCGTGAAGAACATTCATCCAATCAAGGGTGAATCAAGAAGATTGAGGTTGAAGCCAAGAGGATCCTTGTTGCTGATCAACATTTCATACAAGGGCCAATTCATTTCTACTCATAACTCAATCTCTTGTCTTCGTTCATTCACATTTGTTTTCCTTTCAATATTGTTAAATATTGAAGTTGTGATTCGTCCCTACCGTTGGTTAGTAGGAAGGCAATCGGAGGTGTTTCCGATCTGCGTTTGTTGACGTCCCTACCGTTGGTTAGTAGGAAGGCAATCGGAGGTGTTTCCGATCTGCGGTGTTGACGCCCCTACCGTTGGTTAGTAGGAAGGCAATCGGTGGTTTCCGATTTGCGGGTTGGTGCACTGCACAAGTGAAGCCTCACCGGGTTTTGGTGAGGGGTGGACGTAGGGCTGAGGATTCAGTCCGAACCACCTTAAAAATCCTGTCTAGCGTGGTTTGCTTGTGTGATTGAATCGTTCTAGGTGCATGCTTAGGATCGAATTATTATATATCTTGCTTATCTTGCTAAGTGAATCATAGCATTTTTGGAAGCTAGTTTCTATTCCGCTGTAATTCATTTTAACTAGCTGTTTAGAGGGCCGCATTGCGAAAAGTGGGGCTGATCTATTCACCCCTCCCCTCTAGATCCGCTGTCCACTACACAACACTACCATGCTTCTTCTGTAGACAGACAACGGAGTAGAATCTTATTTTGGGCGCCTGCCATTATTCGGAACAAGGTTCCATTCCTTAACTTGTAGGAGTCTTTGATTCTGAGCAATTTCATTCTCTGCTCTTTCTTTTTCAGGAGCTACTGGTGCTGGAACCAGCGTAGGAGGTGCTCTCGCCAATCGGGCCGTTGGATTTCTTCCATAGTCGCCACTTCGTTTTCTTCTTCATTGGACATGACCTCTGTCATGCTGGGGACCTGACATCTGTTGATGATATTTATATTCAGGCTTGTGTCCGACGGGACTGTCAGGGAACTAGCCAGCTTTGCGAGGGCATCTGCCTAGGCATTCTATCCTCGATTGATATGCTCCACTTTAATGAAGTAGAATTTTGCCATCAGGCGCAACGCCAGTCGGTGATAAGGGAGAAGTTCGTGCTTCTGCACATCGAACTCTCCTCACACTTGTTTTACAACTAGCATGGAATCCCCGAACGCCTCAAGCATTCGAATCTCCATAGACAGAGCAATTTGTAGCCCGATAACCAAGGCTTCGTACTCTGCTTTGTTGTTCGTGCATGGCTTGTTTATTGAGCAAGAGGTATATATGACTCCCCCCTCGGGAGACTTCAGGACTATGCCTGTGCCGGCTCTGACTCTAGCTGATCTAGTTGCTGGAGCATCAATTCTGGATGCACCATCAAAATACAATTGCTACAAAGTGTGTTGTACTTGGTCCGCCTCCAGGGTTTCATCTTCAGGGAGTTCTGTCTCCAGCGGATAGTCTTCAGGTGTTGGGTGCACAACAAAGAAATCTGCGATGGTCTGGCCTTTAATAGCTTTCTGCGGTACATAGGAGATGTCAAACTCCATGAGAATTACCGCCCATTTGCCTAAGCGGCCTTTGAGCACCGGTTGAGATAGGATATACTTCAGTGGATCCGCTTTGGATATCAGCCTTATCTCATGCGACAGCATATAGTGCCGGAGTTTCTTGACTGCGAAGACCAGCGCCAAGCAGACCTTCTTAATGAAAGTATATTTTTCTTCAGTTCTAACCAGCCTTCGACTGAGATAGTAGAGGGATTATTCTTTTCCTTCTTCATTATTCTGGGCCAGCATTGCCCCCAGCGAGTAGTAGGTGGCTGCTATATACAGAATCAGCGACCGTCCTTTCATCGGTGCCCCAAGCATTGGAGGAGTTTTGAGGCAATCTGTCAGCTTGTCCAGAGCTATCTGACATTCTTCATCCCAATAGAAGGGAACATCTTTCATCATTAATTTGTGGAAAGGGTGGCACCGCCCCGATAAATTAGATATGAACCGCCGGATATAAGCCAGACGGCCTTGAAGAGATCTCAGCTCGGAGATATTCCTTGGCAGAGGTAACCCCTGGATTGCCTTGATCTTTGCGGGGTCTATTTCAATCCCACGATATGTGACAATAAAGCCTAAGAACTTGCCACTTGACACTCCAAAGGCACACTTCATGGGGTTCATTTTTAATTCATAGTGCCTAAGCCTCTGAAATATGACTCGGAGGTCCTGCAGATGGTCTTCTTTTCTTCTGGTCTTGACTACCAGGTCGTCTATGTAGCACTCGACCTTGTGGTAGAGCAACTCATCAAAAATTTGGGTCATTGCTCGCTGGTAAGTTGCACCAGCCTTCTTTAGACCGAACATCATTCTTTTGTAGTGGTAAATGCCCTTGGGGGTTCGGAAGGCAGTGTGGACCCGGTCATGCTCCGCGATCCATATTTGATTATAACCATACGATCCGTCCATGAATGACAGGGCTTCATGACCGGTTGTAGCATCAATCATGACTTCTGTTATCGGCACCGGAAAGTCATCCTTAGGGCATGTCTTATTTAGATATCGGAAGTCTACACATATCCAGATCTGCCCATTCTTCTTTTTCACGGGCATAATATTAGCCAGCCACGTCGTATATTGATTCTCTTCGACAAAACCCACATCAATGAGCTTGTATACTTCATTACATATTTGAGTGATGAGCTCGGGTCTCATGCACCGTGGCGACTGCTTTATTGGCTCTGCTTTAGGATTGATGGCCAGTTCATGTTGTGAAACTACGGGGCTAAGTTCTGGCATTTCTTTGTAACTCCAGGCGAAGCAATCCCGATATTCTTGCAGCAACTGGACGTACAACTTTTGCTCTTTAGAAGATAGTTGAGCACTGAGGAAGGTTGGCCTGGGGTCACCCTCACTTCCCAAATTGACTTCTAGTAGCTCGTCGACCGTGGCTTGGCCTCCGTCTTCTATTTCCGGGGGAGCCGGCTGGAGGTCGATGAAGTCTGGAACATCATCCTCATGTTCGAAAACTTCAACCTCTTCATTGTGTTGCCCCTGGACCCTGTTGGGAGCTTCTGGTTCAACCGATGGCGGTTGTGTGAATTGTTCCGCTAGCGGGCCTTTTGCAGTTCCAGCTTCAGCTGATGAGTTAGCAGTCTAGAGAGGCTGACATCTGTTCATTGTTGGCTCAGAGGGATGGTGTTCCGGCCTTACAATGGGTAGGGACAATCTCGTCCTTATGTTGCTTCGGATCGCCGTACCCTCAGTAGAGGTGGTTTGTTCTCTTTTGGCGAGTATTTCCCGATTGGTATCAACAGAAGCTTCCTTGAGCGACCCAAGGGGTGCTAACGTCATTGCTAAAGAAGGGTTATAGGAGAAGGAAAGTCATGTTTCTTCAGTGTCTTCAGCTTCATTGCTGCTGGCCGTGTCAAATCTGGCTTGAAAGGCCGTCTTTTCAGGGTAAACCTGCTCCCAGCACCTGCAGGGAGCTATGGCTTCTGATTCTGGGTCTCTCAATTGAGCCGACCTGGGATGTTCAGTCTCCGCCGGGTATTCATCATAAGTTTCCCCTGGTGGACTATCTTTTGTTGGGAAGAAAGTGGAAATGGTATCCACCTCATAGCACCAACTATAATAATATTCTTCAAGGGTGAAGCCCAATCTGGGATGCTGGGAGACACGCCTTAATTCTTTGTCTAGGCTGGCAGGATGCCAAAGCCTTTTGAATGCTTCTTTCTCTTTGCGAGCCTGGCCAGAGGGAATGTGATGCTTCCAAAACATCTTAGCCACTCGATCCGTTGTGAATGTTAGCCCTTGAATGGGGACTAACGGATTCTCAATGTCTCCAAGGAGATGACAATCGGTATCCTCCTGTGTAGGGTGTTCTTCAGCTGTATAGAATAAGCTACTGGGGTCTTCAGCTTGTGCCACCTCCAATGTCTTGAGAGGTTCAACAGTGAGGGGTCGAGGCCAGCTATTGGTTTGATGAGACCCTCAGAGATCTTGATATGGCCATGATGCTGGTCGATCTCGGCTTCATTGGCTTCAAGGTAAATGGCAGGAGGTGCAATTCTACCCATGTCCCCTATGACAGCAATGTGTGATACTGCCCCGGGACTCACGTATCCTGGCGGTGGTGGTGGGAACCAGTCATCACTAGGGGTTCCTTTTATTGACTTGGCGGGGGTCTTTGTCTTGGAAGTTTTCCGTGGTTGATCCATATATAAGGGGGCATCCAGCAGCCGGCACTCAAATACCTCAAATGGGTGGAGGTCAGCAAATATTCTCTCCTCCTTTCCATCATGATTGTACTTAATACACTGATGCAATGTAGATGGCACCACTAAGTTTTCATGTAGCCAAGGGCGGCCAAGCAACGCCTTGTACGAGGTGTTGGAGTTGATAACGTGGAATTGAACTCTAGTAGTGAGGTCTGCCATGCTATGGGTGAATTCTGCCACCCCGAGCGGGACCTCGCATTTTTGGTTGAAGCCGGCGGTATGCATATCTCCGACTTTATCAAGGTGGACATTGAAGTAGTACTTCTGGTATACCCTGTAGGGAAGTATGTTAACAGCTACACCCGGGTCTATTAAGATTCTGTTCAGCTGCTGGCTATTTAGTTGCCCCCTCATATATAAGGGTCTGTTATGGCTGGTGGTAGGCAGCATCATATCTTCTTCAGTGAAGGCTACATTCGCCCCTGGCAGTGTCTCGGCCAGACAAGCCTCGTATTGGGCTGGTGTCTGCAAGGCGGTAATAATCGCCTGCCGGGTCTCTTCACTCAGGGAGAGGATTTCTCAAACAATGAATCTTTCCAGGAGCTTCTTCAACAATTTAACTACCCGACTTCCTACCCGGACATTGGATAGCTTCATTTCTTCTGCCCATCTTGGCTTGGAAGAGCCTTGTACCACAGCCCCTGATGGACTTGCTTCATCGGATTCCGAGTCTGCACCTTTCTGCTGGGTGTCATCCTCTTGTTGTCTCCTGTCACCCATAGTCGGGCCAGTCCTATCTTCATCTGGGGTACTATAGGGTTGTTGAAGTTGTGGGAGAGTGCCCCCAGCTTCGGGGCTAGCATCCTGACATGGCTGCTTGCCCTTGGACATCTTCAGAAATTCAAGGAAGGAGGGGGCACCGCTGCTGCCCCCACTCTAACTGTATAGCCCCGGTGGAGGAGGGATTTGGACTTCCTTGACCTCCGGAGGAGGTATTTTGTAAGGTAGCTTCCCTCTGAAGATAGTATTGTGGTTGGCGGGCGGGTAGCGCCCCCATTTTCGGCATAACCGGGTTGCATGGGTAGCGGTCATGGCTTCGGCCTGGCCCGCCTCGACTGCGGGTGTCTAGCATATTTCTTCCTCATCTTCCTCACCGGGTAGGTTGAAGAGGGCAGACAGGGTGTTGCAGGAGAGCACTGTCTCCTTCTTAGCCTTGCGGGCCTTTCTTTTCTTCTTTTATTTTTTCTTGTCTCTGGCTATCGCCTACCCCCATAATAGATTATCATCCCTTTCTGTTGCTTTGTTGGTCTCTTCTTTGTGCTCCAGTGAGAGCTGTTCCAGCTCTCGCCATGGGACATGGTCCCTTATCAGAAAAGGCTTCAATTCGGGCTGTTCATATTCATCTAGCCCATTTATGTAGTCTTGGAGCTGCCGAGCGTCAAGGCTAGTTTCTTTGATCACCGGCAATGGAGTTTGTCTTCTTCGGTTGTGGGTGGGAATTCTGATTACCGTAGGTGGGCTGGTCTAGATTAATACTGGCACCGACGGGGTAGACCGCAGTGTGATGCCGTGGATATGTGCCCCCGCCTTCAGGCGAGGTACAACCTTCTTTTTGGTCTTTGCAGGGATCTGCTGCCATCCATGTTGTTCTTTTATCGGCGTCAGGAAGCATGCTTCATAAGTGTGCTGAGTGCTAGCCTCCGCCACTTCCTCGGGCAATGACTGATATAAGGAGATCATGTTGCCTGCAGCTCTCCTTGGAGGCGCTGCATGGGGTTGTAGAGGGTCAACTTTGTACTCTCCCAATTCTATTTCTTTATTTCTTATCATGCCTTCAATGACATTTTTGAATATATAGTTGTGGCGACCCAGATTCCGGATACAAGATATACCCGGTAGGACAACCGAATACACCTAATACCACTTGGAACCCGCGAGGCCTCCCAAGAGCGGTAAAGCTCCGAAGGGAAAAAGGATTATCGTGTAGTACATCGAACTGACAGATAATACAGCAAGAATTAAATTTCATTAGATCGGTGTGCTAAAGTAGCAGAAATAAAGTTACAATTTAATTAACAGATTTTAAACAATTATATACCAGAGTCAAGTCCAAAGCTAAAGACAGCAGTCTAGCAGTACAGTCGACAGAAAGAAAAGACGTACCAAGAAGTCGGGGGAAGCCCGACGGAGGTACTAGCTGGCAGCTACGACTCGAACTCCAGGATCCGTGGAAGCAGAATGAAGACATCACCCCACCTTAGAAGCAGAGGTGAGCCTCGTGTCACTGGCACAGTAGGGGTCACATGGATCCCCACTGAAAAACACGCAGTAACACGGAACAACAGGGACAGCAGCAAGAAACAACACTAGAAAGCTGCAAAAGAAAGGGAAGCAGGAGTAGGGAACAGGTAAGGAAGAGGGGAATAACCCGAATAGGCAAGCAGGCCTAGAAAGGGAAAGAGGAGTAGGGAGCAGCAAGGAAAAGGGAAAAAGCCAAACAAAACACCCCAACCTACACCTACAACAGGCATGCAAAAGAAGGACTAGAAAAGACATAGACAGGCACAGGTAACACGACCGGAGTGTCGTGCACCGGACAAGACACAGACCTCGAGTACAGCCACGGAAAGGCCAACCCGGACAGGTCACGACAACCCCACAAGTGTCTCGACTACCCACCGATCGCGGCCTACGCGAGCCCGTCGAGTCGCAGACCCACACGGAAACACAGGTTCAAGTACTAGTCAGGGTCACGCCCGTCGGTGTCAGTCCTCTGCCCCTAACCACGTGTGCACACACTGGCTCCTGCCTAGAGCCAGGCCTCTAGCTAGTTTTCTCCCCCCGTAGGACGCTACGGTAACCGCAGGAGCCGACGGAAACTACCTTACAAACCGTATATCGGGGTCACCCCTCGACTGCAGGACGTCTAGGGCAACGAGAAGAGGAAGCTCGAAACGCGGCGCTGAAGTACAGACAGATAAACATGCACTGTCACCCGTACCTCAAACACCGAGGGCAGCACAAGAAACTGCCGACAGACTCGAAAACGTAGTCTTAGCCTTCATAGGAACATCGATCGACGTCCACGGAGAAAGCGGCCAGACCACGGGAGCGACCGACAACACCACAAACCTATCCCCAAACAGCCCCTAACATCACCTAGAATGGACCCACAACACACGGCCGCACACCGAAAAGCCCAACGGCCATCACGGCCACAACATGAATGTAATGGCCTAGCACAGGCGCGTTACACGAGCCTGATGCACCAGGGCAGGCGCGTCAGAGCCAACAGGCTCAAAAGCAAAACACGAACCACGTAACGCACCAGGGCAGGCGCGTTACAGCGGCCTAACGCACGAGCGCAGACGCGTTACGCCAACCTAACGCATGAGGACAGGCGCGTTACGCCAACAAACCCAAGTCTGAAAACACAGACAAACAGGACGTAACGGTCCACGACGGACGTGTTACAACACTGTGACGCACTGGGGCAGGGCCATTAGAGATAGCCAACACAGCCACCCAACACAGCCAAAACAGGGTGTAACGGCCTGCGGCAGGCGCGTTACACAGCCTGACGCACCAGGGCAGGCGCGTCAGGGGAACCGACTTAACCAAATCGCTATACGACAAAATAGGCGTGACGTATCAACCCGGACGCGTCAGAGAGCTGTGACGTGCCTCCTCTGGGCCATCACACTCCCACAGCCATGAAAAACTTAAAACACCCAGACGCTGTGACGGTCTGTCGTAGGGCCGTCAGGGACTGTGACAGTCCCTGGAACGACCGCTACACCGGTCACGGCGGGAAAACAGAGGAAACGCCAAATCGGGCCGTTCCACACCCCATTCACGCCGAAGCGCAGGGGAAACAAAGGTAGACAACGAAAAACAACTTCAGGAGGCTAAAAATCCCACATGCACGCCCTAAAACGCAAGATCAGGGGAATTTTGACAAATCAACCCTAAACGAGTCACCGAGGTTCCCGGACTCCAACCCGCCTCGAATGACAACCGATCGACACGAAACTAGCATGGATGGGATCCAGACATCCCAGCGGTCATTTTGACACTAACTACGCTGCGAATGGTTGTCGTTTTCCAGTGAACCCTGAAAACCCCAAAAACTACGGTTTTCCCCAAACAAGCCTGATCTAGCCCTTTCTAGCGCCAAACCACGCACAGAAGCAGGGAAAATGTAGAGGACGAAGTGGTGATCCATCTCCCTACCTCCACCGAAGAAACCGTGCCCCGAAGGGACTAAACCGCGTCGAAAACCGCGCCGCAAGCTCAAACGCCGGCTTTGAATCCACCGTTCGGGATCGCGCCAAAACCACTCCATCCTCGCCCCATCGCGCACCCAACCAGCTCCACAGCATCCCCAGCACTCGCCCCTCGGTCCTCCGTCTGCAACCGGAGCCGAGAAGGTGAAAACGGGAGAGAGAGACGGCGGCGGCAAAATGAGAAGGAGGAGAGAGGAAGGAAAAGAAATTAAGAATTTTCCTAATTTTTAAAAAATCCGATTTTTGGCCGTATCTCAAAAAAATACGCAAAAATACTCAAAACGATCGGCTCGAGGAGTACATCGCCACTGTGTCATCCACGAGTCGATGAATTGAGAAATAAACTCACCGCAGGGTTCCGTAACTAGTACGAGAGAAAAACCCACACGGATCGTAAAACTCAACTCGGGAGCTACAAAAGCGAACCGAAACTTACCGAAAAGGATCCAAAAGACCCAATAAGGATCCAACAAAGATCCGGGACATTACATACTCCCCTCCTTTAAGAAATTTCATCCTCAAAATTCAAGGACTAGCAAGGGTAAGCAGGGAAGAACAACCCGACAACACAACCACAAAACGACATGAACCACGAGAAACAACGGCAAGAAGACAGCACCGGACCACGGGACATCTGATCGAGTCGCAAGCTAACTCTACCAGGGAAGGGAGTACAGCAAAGCGATCCGACATGAGTTGGTCCACAAAGTCCTAATGATAGACAAACAAAATCATAGAGAAACAGCACTTACAAAAACAATAACGGTAGCACTCGCAGGATTTCGGCTCCGTACAGGATACAGAACCACGGAATACCACTGCAAGTAGGGTCGCATCAAAGCATAACAATAGTTGATCACACGACTTCCATGGAACGAGTCATGCATCGAGCAGCTTACCAAGAAAAGACCCACAATGACAAGAAACGGAAATCTTCAAACCTAATGCCAGCTGAAGACTGTACTGGACTTAGCGACTATGGAAATTGTATATCTGAGATTCCCATATACTTCACAAAACAACGCTCTGATACCAACTGTGGTGACCCGGATTCCGGATATCAGATATACCCGGTAGGACAACCGAATACACCTAATACCACTTGGAACCCGCGAGGCCTCCCAAGAGCGGTAAAGCTCCGAAGGGAAAAAAGATTGTCGTGTAGTACATTGAACTGACAAATAATACAGCAAGAATTAAATTTCATTAGATCGGTCTGCTAAAGTAGCAGAAATAAAGTTACAATTTAATTAACAGATTTTAAACAATTATATACCAGAGTCAAGTCCAAAGCTAAAGACTGCAGTCTAGCAGTATAGTCGACAGAAAGAAAAGACGTACCAAGAAGTCAGGGGAAGCCCGACGGAGGTACCAGCTGGCAGCTACGACTCGAACTCCAGGATCCACGGAAGCAGAATGAACACATCACCCCACCTGAGAAGCAGGGGTGAGCCTCGTGTAACTGGCTTAGTAGGGGTCACGCGGATCCCCACTGAAAAACACGCAGTAACACGGAACAACAGGGACAGCAGCAAGAAACAACACTAGAAAGCTGTAAAAGAAAGGGAAGCAGGAGTAGGGAACAGGTAAGGACGAGGGGAATAACCCGAACAGGCAAGCAGGCCTAGAAAGGGAAAGATGAGTAGGGAGCAGCAAGGAAAAGGGAAAAAGCCAAACAAAACACCCCAACCTACACCTACAACAGGCATGCAAAAGAAGGACTAGAAAAGACCTAGACAGGCACAGGCATAACGACCGGAGTGTCGTGCACCAGACAAGACACAGACCTCGAGTATAGCCACGGAAAGGCCAACCCGGACAGGTCACGACAACCCCACAAGTGTCTCGATTACCCACCGATCACAGCCTACGCGAGCCCGGTCGAGTCGCAGACCCACACAGAAACACAGGTTCAAGTACTAGTCAGGGTCACGCCCATCGGCGTCAGTCCTCTGCCCCTAACCACATGTGCACACACTGGCTCCTGCCTAGAGCCAGGCCTCTAGCTAGTTTTCTCCCCCCGTAGGACGCTACGGTAACCGCAGGAGTCGACGGAACATAGCTTACAAACCGTATATCGGGGTCACCCCTCGACTGCAAGACGTCTAGGGCAACGAGAAGAGGAAGCTCAAAACGCGGCGCTGAAGTATAGACAGGTAAACATGCACTGTCACCCGTACCTCAAACACCGAGGGCAGCACAAGAAACTGCCGACAGACTCGGAAACGTAGTCTTAGCCTTCATAGGAACATCGACCGACGTCCACGGAGAAAGCGGCCAGACCACGGGAGTGACCGACAACACCACAAACCTACCCCCAAACAGCCCCTAACATCACCTAGAACGGACCCACAACACACGGCCCCACACCAAAAAGCCCAACGGCCATCACAGCCACAATAGGACTGTAACGGCCTAGCACAGGCGCGTTACACGAGCCTGACGCACCAGGGCGGGCGCGTCAGAGCCAACAGGCTCAAAAGCAAAACACGAACCACGTAACGCACCAGGGCAGGCGCGTTACAGCAGCCTAACGCACGAGCGCAGACGCGTTACGCCAACCTAACGCATGAGGACAGGCGCGTTACGCCAACAAACCCAAGTCTGAAAACTCAGACAAACAGGACGTAACGGTCCACGACGGACGTGTTACAACACTGTGACGCACTGGGGCAGGGCCATTAGAGATAGCCAACACAGCCACCCAACACAGCCAAAACAGGGTGTAACGGCCTGCGGCAGATGCGTTACACAGCCTGACGCACCAGGGCAGGCGCGTCAGGGGAACCGACTTAACCAAATCGCTATACGACAAAATAGGCGTGACGTATCAACCCGGACGCGTCAGAGAGCTGTGACGCGCCTCCTCTGGGCCATCACACTCCCACAGCCATGAAAAACTTAAAACACCCAGACGCTGTGACGGTCTGTCGTAGGGCCGTCAGGGACTGTGACAGTCCCTGGAACGACCGCTACACCGGTCACGGCGGGAAAACAGAGGAAACGCCAAATCGGCCCGTTCCACGCCCCATTCACGCCGAAGCGCAAGGGAAACAAAGGTAGACAACGAAAAACAACTTCAGGAGGCTAAAAATCCCACATGCACGCCCTAAAACGCAAGATCAGGGGGATTTAGACAAATCAACCCTAAACGAGTCACCGAGGTTCCCGGACTCCTACCCGCCTCGAATGACAACCGATCGACACGAAACTAGCATGGATGGGATCCAGACATCCCAGCGGTCATTTTGACACTAACTACGCTGCGAATGGTTGTCATTTTCCAGTGAACCCTGAAAACCCCAAAAACTACGGTTTTCCCCAAACAAGCCTGATCTAGCCCTTTCTAGCGCCAAACCACGCACAGAAGCAGGGAAAATGTAGAGGACGAAGTGGTGATCCATCTCCCTACCTCCACCGAAGAAACTGTGCCCCGAAGGGACTAAACCGCGTCGAAAACCGCGCCGCAAGCTCAAACGCCAGCTTTGAATCCACCGTTGGGAATCGCGCCAAAACCACTCCATCCTCGCCCCATCGCGCACCCAACCAGCTCCACAGCATCCCCAGCACTCGTCCCTAGGTCCTCCGTCTGCAACCGGAGCCGAGAAGGTGAAAACGGGAGAGAGAGACGGCGGCGGCAAAATGAGAAGGAGGAGAGAGGAAGGAAAAGAAATTAAGAATTTTCCTAATTTTTGAAAAATCCGATTTTTGGCCGTATCTCAAAAAAATACGCAAAAATAGTCAAAACGATCGGCTCGAGGAGTACATCGCCACTGTGTCATCCACGAGTCGATGAATTGAGAAATAAACTCACCGCAGGGTTCCGTAACTAGTACGAGAGAAAAACCCACACGGATCGTAAAACTCAACTCAGGAGCTACAAAAGCGAACCGAAACTTACCGAAAAGGATCCAAAAGACCCAATAAGGATCCAACAAAGATCCGGGACATTACATACTCCCCTCCTTTAAGAAATTTCATCCTCAAAATTCAAGGACTAGCAAGGGTAAGCAGGGAAGAACAACCCGACAACACAACCACAAAACGACATGAACCACGGGAAACAACGGCAAGAAGACAGCACCGGACCACGGGACATCTGATCGAGTCGCAAGCTAACTCTACCAGGGAAGGGAGTACAGCAAAGCGATCCGACATTAGTTGGTCCACAAAGTCCTAATGATAGACAAACAAAATCATAGAGAAACAGCACTTACAAAAACAATAACGGTAGCACTCGCAGGATTTCGGCTCCGTACAGGATACAGAACCACGGAATACCACTGCAAGTAGGGTCGCATCAAAGCATAACAATAGTTGATCACACGACTTCCAGGGAACGAGTCATGCATCGAGCAGCTTACCAAGAAAAGACCCACAATGACAAGAAACGGAAATCTTGAAACCTAATGCCAGCTGAAGACTGTACTGGACTTAGCGACTCTGGAAATTGTATATCTGAGATTCCCATATACTTCACAAAACAACGCTCTGATACCAACTGTGGCGACCCGGATTCCGGATATCAGATATACCCGGTAGGACAACCGAATACACCTAATACCACTTGGAACCCGCGAGGCCTCCCAAGAGCGGTAAAGCTCCGAAGGGAAAAAAGATTGTCGTGTAGTACATTGAACTGACAAATAATACAGCAAGAATTAAATTTCATTAGATCGGTCTGCTAAAGTAGCAGAAATAAAGTTACAATTTAATTAACAGATTTTAAACAATTATATACCAGAGTCAAGTCCAAAGCTAAAGACAGCAGTCTAGCAGTACAGTCGACAGAAAAAAAGACGTACCAAGAAGTCGGGGGAAGCCCGACGGAGGTACCAGCTGGCAGCTACGACTCGAACTCCAGGATCCACGGAAGCAGAACGAACACATCACCCCACCTGAGAAGCAGGGGTGAGCCTCGTGTCACTGGCTCAGTAGGGGTCACGCGGATCCCCACTGAAAAACACGTAGTAACACGGAACAACAGGGACAGCAGCAAGAAACAACACTAGAAAGCTGCAAAAGAAAGGGAAGCAGGAGTAGGGAACAGGTAAGGACGAGGGGAATAACCCGAACAGGCAAGCAGGCCTAGAAAGGGAAAGAGGAGTAGGGAGCAGCAAGGAAAAGGGAAAAAGCCAAACAAAACACCCCGACCTACACCTACAACAGGCATGCAAAAGAAGGACTAGAAAAGACCTAGACAGGCACAGGCAACACGACCGGAGTGTCGTGCACCGGACAAGACATAGACCTCGAGTACAGCCACGGAAAGGCCAACCCGGACAGGTCACGACAACCCCACAAGTGTCTCGATTACCCACCGATCACAGCCTACGCGAGCCCGGTCGAGTCGCAGACCCACACAGAAACACAGGTTCAAGTACTAGTCAGGGTCACGCCCATCGGCGTCAGTCCTCTGCCCCTAACCACATGTGCACACACTGGCTCCTGCCTAGAGCCAGGCCTCTAGCTAGTTTTCTCCCCCCGTAGGACGCTACGGTAACCGCAGGAGTCGACGGAACATAGCTTACAAACCGTATATCGGGGTCACCCCTCGACTGCAAGACGTCTAGGGCAACGAGAAGAGGAAGCTCAAAACGCGGCGCTGAAGTATAGACAGGTAAACATGCACTGTCACCCGTACCTCAAACACCGAGGGCAGCACAAGAAACTGCCGACAGACTCGGAAACGTAGTCTTAGCCTTCATAGGAACATCGACCGACGTCCACGGAGAAAGCGGCCAGACCACGGGAGTGACCGACAACACCACAAACCTACCCTCAAACAGCCCCTAACATCACCTAGAATAACCCGAACAGGCAAGCAGGCCTAGAAAGGGAAAGAGGAGTAGGGAGCAGCAAGGAAAAGGGAAAAAGCCAAACAAAACACCCCAACCTACACCTACAACAGGCATGCAAAAGAAGGACTAGAAAAGACCTAGACAGGCACAGGCATAACGACCGGAGTGTCGTGCACCAGACAAGACACAGACCTCGAGTACAGCCACGGAAAGGCCAACCCGGACAGGTCACGACAACCCCACAAGTGTCTCGATTACCCACCGATCACAGCCTACGCGAGCCCGGTCGAGTCGCAGACCCACACAGAAACACAGGTTCAAGTACTAGTCAGGGTCACGCCCATCGGCGTCAGTCCTCTGCCCCTAACCACATGTGCACACACTGGCTCCTGCCTAGAGCCAGGCCTCTAGCTAGTTTTCTCCCCCCGTAGGACGCTACGGTAACCGCAGGAGTCGACGGAACATAGCTTACAAACCGTATATCGGGGTCACCCCTCGACTGCAAGACGTCTAGGGCAACGAGAAGAGGAAGCTCAAAACGCGGCGCTGAAGTATAGATAGGTAAACATGCACTGCCACTCGTACCTCAAACACCGAGGGCAGCACAAGAAACTGCCGACAGACTCGGAAACGTAGTCTTAGCCTTCATAGGAACATCGACCGACGTCCACGGAGAAAGCGGCCAGACCACGGGAGTGACCGACAACACCACAAACCTACCCCCAAACAGCCCCTAACATCACCTAGAACGGACCCACAACACACGGCCCCACACCAAAAAGCCCAACGGCCATCACAGCCACAATAGGACTGTAACGGCCTAGCACAGGCACGTTACACGAGCCTGACGCACCAGGGCGGGCGCGTCAGAGCCAACAGGCTCAAAAGCAAAACACGAACCACGTAACGCACCAGGGCAGGCGCGTTACAGCGGCCTAACGCACGAGCGCAGACGCGTTACGCCAACCTAACGCATGAGGACAGGCGCGTTACGCCAACAAACCCAAGTCTGAAAACTCAGACAAACAGGACGTAACGGTCCACGACGGACGTGTTACAACACTGTGACGCACTGGGGCAGGGCCATTAGAGATAGCCAACACAGCCACCCAACACAGCCAAAACAGGGTGTAACGGCCTGCGGCAGATGCGTTACACAGCCTGACGCACCAGGGCAGGCGCGTCAGGGGAACCGACTTAACCAAATCGCTATACGACAAAATAGGCGTGACGTATCAACCCGGACGCGTCAGAGAGCTGTGACGCGCCTCCTCTGGGCCATCACACTCCCACAGCCATGAAAAACTTAAAACACCCAGACGCTGTGACGGTCTGTCGTAGGGCCGTCAGGGACTGTGACAGTCCCTGGAACGACCGCTACACCGGTCACGGCGGGAAAACAGAGGAAACGCCAAATCGGCCCGTTCCACGCCCCATTCACGCCGAAGCGCAAGGGAAACAAAGGTAGACAACGAAAAATACCTTCAGGAGGCTAAAAATCCCACATGCACGCCCTAAAACGCAAGATCAGTGGGATTTAGACAAATCAACCCTAAACGAGTCACCGAGGTTCCCGGACTCCTACCCGCCTCGAATGACAACCGATCGACACGAAACTAGCATGGATGGGATCCAGACATCCCAGCGGTCATTTTGACACTAACTACGCTGCGAATGGTTGTCATTTTCCAGTGAACCCTGAAAACCCCAAAAACTACGGTTTTCCCCAAACAAGCCTGATCTAGCCCTTTCTAGCGCCAAACCACGCACAGAAGCAGGGAAAATGTAGAGGACGAAGTGGTGATCCATCTCCCTACCTCCACCGAAGAAACTGTGCCCCGAAGGGACTAAACCGCGTCGAAAACCGCGCCGCAAGCTCAAACGCCGGCTTTGAATCCACCGTTGGGAATCGCGCCAAAACCACTCCATCCTCGCCCCATCGCGCACCCAACCAGCTCCACAGCATCCCCAGCACTCGCCCCTAGGTCCTCCGTCTGCAACCGGAGCCGAGAAGGTGAAAACGGGAGAGAGAGACGGCGGCGGCAAAATGAGAAGGAGGAGAGAGGAAGGAAAAGAAATTAAGAATTTTCCTAATTTTTGAAAAATCTGATTTTTGGCCGTATCTCAAAAAAATACGCAAAAATAGTCAAAACGATCGGCTCGAGGAGTACATCGCCACTGTGTCATCCACGAGTCGATGAATTGAGAAATAAACTCACCGCAGGGTTCCGTAACTAGTACGAGAGAAAAACCCACACGGATCGTAAAACTCAACTCGGGAGCTACAAAAGCGAACCGAAACTTACCGAAAAGGATCCAAAAGACCCAATAAGGATCCAACAAAGATCCGGGACATTACATACTCCCCTCCTTTAAGAAATTTCATCCTCAAAATTCAAGGACTAGCAAGGGTAAGCAGGGAAGAACAACCCGACAACACAACCACAAAACGACATGAACCACGGGAAACAACGGCAAGAAGACAGCACCGGACCACGGGACATCTGATCGAGTCGCAAGCTAACTCTACCAGGGAAGGGAGTACAGCAAAGCGATCCGACATTAGTTGGTCCACAAAGTCCTAATGATAGACAAACAAAATCATAGAGAAACAGCACTTACAAAAACAATAACGGTAGCACTCGCAGGATTTCGGCTCCGTACAGGATACAGAACCACGGAATACCACTGCAAGTAGGGTCGCATCAAAGCATAACAATAGTTGATCACACGACTTCCAGGGAACGAGTCATGCATCGAGCAGCTTACCAAGAAAAGACCCACAATGACAAGAAACGGAAATCTTGAAACCTAATGCCAGCTGAAGACTGTACTGGACTTAGCGACTCTGGAAATTGTATATCTGAGATTCCCATATACTTCACAAAACAACGCTCTGATACCAACTGTGGCGACCCAGATTCCGGATATCAGATATACCCAGTAGGACAACCGAATACACCTAATACCACTTGGAACCCGCGAGGCCTCCCAAGAGCGGTAAAGCTCCGAAGGGAAAAAAGATTGTCATATAGTACATTGAACTGACAAATAATACAGCAAGAATTAAATTTCATTAGATCGGTCTGCTAAAGTAGCAGAAATAAAGTTACAATTTAATTAACAGATTTTAAACAATTATATACCAGAGTCAAGTCCAAAGCTAAAGACAGCAGTCTAGCAGTACAGTCGACAGAAAAAAAGACGTACCAAGAAGTCGGGGGAAGCCCGACGGAGGTACCAGCTGGCAGCTACGACTCGAACTCCAGGATCCACGGAAGCAGAACGAACACATCACCCCACCTGAGAAGCAGGGGTGAGCCTCGTGTCACTGGCTCAGTAGGGGTCACGCGGATCCCCACTGAAAAACACGTAGTAACACGGAACAACAGGGACAGCAGCAAGAAACAACACTAGAAAGCTGCAAAAGAAAGGGAAGCAGGAGTAGGGAACAGGTAAGGACGAGGGGAATAACCCGAACAGGCAAGCAGGCCTAGAAAGGGAAAGAGGAGTAGGGAGCAGCAAGGAAAAGGGAAAAAGCCAAACAAAACACCCCGACCTACACCTACAACAGGCATGCAAAAGAAGGACTAGAAAAGACCTAGACAGGCACAGGCAACACGACCGGAGTGTCGTGCACCGGACAAGACATAGACCTCGAGTACAGCCACGGAAAGGCCAACCCGGACAGGTCACGACAACCCCACAAGTGTCTCGATTACCCACCGATCACAGCCTACGCGAGCCCGGTCGAGTCGCAGACCCACACAGAAACACAGGTTCAAGTACTAGTCAGGGTCACGCCCATCGGCGTCAGTCCTCTGCCCCTAACCACATGTGCACACACTGGCTCCTGCCTAGAGCCAGGCCTCTAGCTAGTTTTCTCCCCTCGTAGGACGCTACGGTAACCGCAGGAGTCGACGGAACATAGCTTACAAACCGTATATCGGGGTCACCCCTCGACTGCAAGACGTCTAGGGCAACGAGAAGAGGAAGCTCAAAACGCGGCGCTGAAGTATAGACAGGTAAACATGCACTGTCACCCGTACCTCAAACACCGAGGGCAGCACAAGAAACTGCCGACAGACTCGGAAACGTAGTCTTAGCCTTCATAGGAACATCGACCGACGTCCACGGAGAAAGCGGCCAGACCACGGGAGTGACCGACAACACCACAAACCTACCCCCAAACAGCCCCTACCATCACCTAGAACGGACCCACAACACACGGCCCCACACCGAAAAGCCCAACGGCCATCACAGCCACAATAGGACTGTAACGGCCTAGCACAGGCGCGTTACACGAGCCTGACGCACCAGGGCGGGCGCGTCAGAGCCAACAGGCTCAAAAGCAAAACACGAACCACGTAACGCACCAGGGCAGGCGCGTTACAGCGGCCTAACGCACGAGCGCAGACGCGTTACGCCAACCTAACGCATGAGGACAGGCGCGTTACGCCAACAAACCCAAGTCTGAAAACTCAGACAAACAGGACGTAACGGTCCACGACGGACGTGTTACAACACTGTGACGCACTGGGGCAGGGCCATTAGAGATAGCCAACACAGCCACCCAACACAGCCAAAACAGGGTGTAACGGCCTGCGGCAGATGCGTTACACAGCCTGACGCACCAGGGCAGGCGCGTCAGGGGAACCGACTTAACCAAATCGCTATACGACAAAATAGGCGTGACGTATCAACCCGGACGCGTCAGAGAGCTGTGACGCGCCTCCTCTGGGCCATCACACTCCCACAGCCATGAAAAACTTAAAACACCCAGACGCTGTGACGGTCTGTCGTAGGGCCGTCAGGGACTGTGACAGTCCCTGGAACGACCGCTACACCGGTCACGGCGGGAAAACAGAGGAAACGCCAAATCGGCCCGTTCCACGCCCCATTCACGCCGAAGCGCAGGGGAAACAAAGGTAGACAACGACAAACAACTTCAGGAGGCTAAAAATCCCACATGCACGCCCTAAAACGCAAGATCAGGGGGATTTAGACAAATCAACCCTAAACGAGTCACCGAGGTTCCCGGACTCCTACCCGCCTCGAATGACAACCGATCGACACGAAACTAGCATGGATGGGATCCAGACATCCCAGCGGTCATTTTGACACTAACTACGCTGCGAATGGTTGTCATTTTCCAGTGAACCCTGAAAACCCCAAAAACTACGATTTTCCCCAAACAAGCCTGATCTAGCCCTTTCTAGCGCCAAACCACGCACAGAAGCAGGGAAAATGTAGAGGACGAAGTGGTGATCCATCTCCCTACCTCCACCGAAGAAACCGTGCCCCGAAGGGACTAAACCGCGTCGAAAACCGCGCCGCAAGCTCAAACGCCGGCTTTGAATCCACCGTTCGGAATCGCGCCAAAACCACTCCATCCTCGCCCCATCGCGCACCCAACCAGCTCCACAGCATCCCCAGCACTAGCCCCTAGGTCCTCCGTCTGCAACCGGAGCCGAGAAGGTGAAAACGGGAGAGAGAGACGGCGGCGGCAAAATGAGAAGGAGGAGAGAGGAAGGAAAAGAAATTAAGAATTTTCCTAATTTTTGAAAAATCCGATTTTTGGCCGTATCTCAAAAAAATACGCAAAAATAGTCAAAACGATCGGCTCGAGGAGTACATCGCCACTGTGTCATCCACGAGTCGATGAATTGAGAAATAAACTCACCGCAGGGTTCCGTAACTAGTACGAGAGAAAAACCCACACGGATCGTAAAACTCAACTCGGGAGCTACAAAAGCGAACCGAAACTTACCGAAAAGGATCCAAAAGACCCAATAAGGATCTAACAAAGATCCGGGACATTACATACTCCCCTCCTTTAAGAAATTTCATCCTCAAAATTCAAGGACTAGCAAGGGTAAGCAGGGAAGAACAACCCGACAACACAACCACAAAACGACATGAACCACGGGAAACAACGGCAAGAAGACAGCACCGGACCACGGGACATCTGATCGAGTCGCAAGCTAACTCTACCAGGGAAGGGAGTACAGCAAAGCGATCCGACATGAGTTGGTCCACAAAGTCCTAATGATAGACAAACAAAATCATAGAGAAACAGCACTTACAAAAACAATAACGGTAGCACTCGCAGGATTTCGGCTCCGTACAGGATACAGAACCACGGAATACCACTGCAAGTAGGGTCGCATCAAAGCATAACAATAGTTGATCACACGACTTCCAGGGAACGAGTCATGCATCGAGCAGCTTACCAAGAAAAGACCCACAATGACAAGAAACGGAAATCTTGAAACCTAATGCCAGCAGAAGACTGTACTGGACTTAGCGACTCTGGAAATTGTATATCTGAGATTCCCATATACTTCACAAAACAACGCTCTGATACCAACTGTGGCGACCCGGATTCCGGATATCAGATATACCCGGTAGGACAACCGAATACACCTAATACCACTTGGAACCCGCGAGGCCTCCCAAGAGCGGTAAAGCTCCGAAGGGAAAAAAGATTGTCGTGTAGTACATTGAACTGACAAATAATACAGCAAGAATTAAATTTCATTAGATCGGTCTGCTAAAGTAGCAGAAATAAAGTTATAATTTAATTAACAGATTTTAAACAATTATATACCAGAGTCAAGTCCAAAGCTAAAGACAGCAGTCTAGCAGTATAGTCGACAGAAAGAAAAGACGTACCAAGAAGTCAGGGGAAGCTCGACGGAGGTACCAGCTGGCAGCTACGACTCGAACTCCAGGATCCACGGAAGCAGAATGAACACATCACCCCACCTGAGAAGCAGGGGTGAGCCTCGTGTAACTGGCTTAGTAGGGGTCACGCGGATCCCCACTGAAAAACACGCAGTAACACGGAACAACAGGGACAGCAGCAAGAAACAACACTAGAAAGTTGTAAAAGAAAGGGAAGCAGGAGTAGGGAACAGGTCAGGACGAGGGGAATAACCCGAACAGGCAAGCAGGCCTAGAAAGGGAAAGAGGAGTAGGGAGCAGCAAGGAAAAGGGAAAAAGCCAAACAAAACACCCCAACCTACACCTACAACAGGCATGCAAAAGAAGGACTAGAAAAGACCTAGACAGGCACAGGCATAACGACCGGAGTGTCGTGCACCGGACAAGACACAGACCTCGAGTACAGCCACGGAAAGGCCAACCCGGACAGGTCACGACAACCCCACAAGTGTCTCGATTACCCACCGATCACAGCCTACGCGAGCCCGGTCGAGTCGCAAACCCACACAGAAACACAGGTTCAAGTACTAGTCAGGGTCACGCCCATCGGCGTCAGTCCTCTGCCCCTAACCACATGTGCACACACTGGCTCCTGCCTAGAGCCAGGCCTCTAGCTAGTTTTCTCCCCCCGTAGGACGCTACGGTAACCGCAGGAGTCGACGGAACATAGCTTACAAACCGTATATCGGGGTCACCCCTCGACTGCAAGACGTCTAGGGCAACGAGAAGAGGAAGCTCAAAACGCGGCGCTGAAGTATAGACAGGTAAACATGCACTGTCACCCGTACCTCAAACACCGAGGGCAGCACAAGAAACTGCCGACAGACTCGGAAACGTAGTCTTAGCCTTCATAGGAACATCGACCGACGTCCACGGAGAAAGCGGCCAGACCACGGGAGTGACCGACAACACCACAAACCTACCCCCAAACAGCCCCTAACATCACCTAGAACGGACCCACAACACACGGCCCCACACCGAAAAGCCCAACGGCCATCACAGCCACAATAGGACTGTAACGGCCTAGCACAGGCGCGTTACACGAGCCTGACGCACCAGGGCGGGTGCGTCAGAGCCAACAGGCTCAAAAGCAAAACACTAACCACGTAACGCACCAGGGCAGGCGCGTTACAACGGCCTAACGCATGAGCGCAGACGCGTTACGCCAACCTAACGCATGAGGACATGCGCGTTACGCCAACAAACCCAAGTCTGAAAACTCAGACAAATAGCACGTAACGGTCCACGACGGACGTGTTACAACACTGTGACGCACGGGGGTAGGGCCGTTAGAGACAGCCGACACAGCCACCCAACACAGCCAAAACAGGGTGTAACGGCCTGGGGTAGGCGCGTTACACAGCTTGACGCACCAGGGCAGGCGCGTCAGGGGAACCGACTTAACCAAATCGCTATACGACAAAACAGGCATGACGCATCAACCCGGACGCGTCAGAGAGCTGTGACGCGCCTCCTCTGGGCCGTCACACTCCCACAGCCACGAAAAACTTAAAACGCCCAGACGCTGTGACGGTCTGTCGTAGGGTTTTAGGGACTATGACGATCCCTGGAACGACCACTACACCGGTCACGGCGAGAAAATAGTGGAAACGCCAAATCGGGCCGTTCCACGCCCCATTCACGCCGAAGCGCAAGGGAAACAAAGGTAGACAATGAAAAACAACTTCAGGAGGCTAAAAAGCCCACATGCACGCCCTAAAACGCAAGATCAGGGTGACTTAGACAAATCAACCCTAAACGAGTCACCGAGGTTCCCGGACTCCTACAGGCCTCGAATGACAACCGATCGACACGAAACTAGCATGGATGGGATCCAAACATCCCAGCGGTCATTTTGACACTAACTACGCTACGAATGGTTGCCGTTTTCCGGTGAACCCTGAAAACCCCAAAAACTATGGTTTTCCCCAAACAAGCCTAATCTAGCCCTTTCTAGCGCCAAACCACGCACAGAAGCAGGGAAAACGTAGAGGACGAAGTGGTGATCCATCTACCTACCTCCACCGAAGAAATCGTGCCCCGAAGGGACTAAACCGCGCCGAAAACCGCACCACGAGCTCAAACGCCGGCTTTGAATCCACCGTTCGGGATCGCGCCAAAACCACTCCATCCTCGCCCCGTCGCGCACCCAACCAGCTCCACAGCATCCCCAGCACTTGCCCCTAGGTCCTCCGTCTGCAACCGCAGCCGAGAAGGCGAAAACGGGAGAGAAACGGGAGAGAGAGACGGCGGCAGCGAAATGAGAAGGAGGAGAGAGGAAGGAAAAGAAATTAGGAATTTTCCTAATTTCTGAAAAATCCGATTTTTGGCCGTATCTCCAAAAAATACGTAAAAATAGTCAAAACGATCGGCTCGACGAGTACATCGCCACTGTGTCGTCCACGAGTCGATGAATTGAGAAATAAACTCACCGCAGGGTTCCGTAACTAGTACAAGAGAAAAACCCACACGGATCGTAAAACTCAACTCGGGAGCTACAAAAGTGAACCGAAACTCACCGAAAAGGATCCGAAAGACCCAATAAGGATCCAACAAAGATCCGGGACATTACATCCTCCCCTCCCTTAAGAAATTTCATCCTCGAAATTTAAGGACTAACAAGGGTAAGCAGGGAAGAACAACCCGACAACACAACCACAAAATGACATGAACCACGAGAAACAACGGCAAGACGACAGCATCGGACCACGAGACATCTGATCGAGTCGCAAGCTAACTCTACCAGGGAAGGGAGTACAGCAAAGCGATCCGACATGAGTTGGTCCACAAAGTGCTAATGATAGACAAACAAAATCATAGAGAAACAGCACTTACAAAAATAATAACGGCAGCACTCGCAGGATTCTGGCTCCGTATAGGACACAGAACCACGGAATACCACTGCAAGTAGGGTCGCATCAAAGCATAACAATAGTTGATCACACGACTTCCAGGGAACGAGTCATGCATCGAGCAGCTTACCAAGAAAAGGCCCACAATGACAAGAAACGGAAATCTTGAAACCTAATGCCAGCTGAAGACTGTACTGGACTTAGCGACTCTGGAAATTGTATATCTGAGATTCCCATATACTTCACAAAACAACGCTCTGATACCAACTGTGGCGACCCGGATTCCGGATATCAGATATACCCGGTAGGACAACCGAATACACCTAATACCACTTGGAACCCGCGAGGCCTCCCAAGTGCGGTAAAGCTCCGAAGGGAAAAAAGATTGTCGTGTAGTACATTGAACTGATAGATAATACAGCAAGAATTAAATTTCATTAGATCGGTATGCTAAAGTAGCAGAAATAAAGTTACAATTTAATTAACAGATTTTAAACAATTATATACCAGAGTCAAGTCCAAAGCTAAAGACAGCAGTCTAGCAGTACAGTCGACAGAAAGAAAAGACGTACCAAGAAGTCAGGGGAAGCCCGACGGAGGTACCAGCTGGTTGCTACGACTCGAACTCCAGGATCCGCGGAAGCAGAACGAAGACATCACCCCACCTGAGAAGCAGGGGTGAGCCTCGTGTCACTGGCTCAGTAGGGGTCACGCGGATCCCCACTGAAAAACACGCAGTAACACGGAACAACAGGGACAGCAGCAAGAAATAACACTAGAAAGCTGCAAAAGAAAGGGAGGCAGGAGTAGGGAATAGGTAAGGACGAGGGGAATAACCCGAACAGGCAAGCAGGCCTAGAAAGGGAAAGAGGAGTAGGGAGCAGCAAGGAAAAGGGAAAAAGCCAAACAAAACACCCCAACCTACACCTACAACAGGCATGCAAAAGAAGGACTAGAAAAGACCTAGACAGGCACAGGCAACACGACCGGAGTGTCGTGCACCGGACAAGACACAGACCTCGAGTACAGCCACGGAAAGGCCAACCCGGACAGGTCACGACAACCCCACAAATGTCTCGCCTACCCACCGATCGCGGCCTACGCGAGCCCGGTCGAGTCTCAGACCCACACGGAAACACAGGTTCAAGTACTAGTCAGGGTCACGCCCGTCGGCATCAGTCCTCTGCCCCTAACCACGTGTGCACACACTGGCTCTTGACTAGAGCCAGGCCTCTAGCTAGTTTTCTCCCCCCGTAGGACGCTACGGTAACCGCAGGAGCCTACGGAAACTAGCTTACAAACCGTATATCGGGGTCACCCCTCGACTGCAGGACGTCTAGGGCAACGAGAAGAGGAAGCTCGAAACGCAGCGCTGAAGTATAGACAGATAAACATGCACTGTCACCCATACCTCAAACACCGACGACAGCACAAGAAACTGCCGACAGACTCGAAAACGTAGTCTTAGCCTTCATAGGAACATCGACCGACGTCCACGGAGAAAGTGGCCAGACCATGGGAGCGACCGACAACACCACAAACCTACCCCCAAACAGCCCCTAACATCACCTAGAATGGACCCACAACACACGGCCGCACACCGAAAAGTCCAACGGCCATCACGGACACAACAGGACTGTAACGGCCTAGCACAGGCGCGTTACACGAGCCTAACGTACCAGGGCGGGCGCGTCAGAGCCAACATGCTCAAAAGCAAAACACGAACCACGTAACGCACCAGGGTAGGCGCGTTACAACGGCCTAAAGCACTAGCGCAGACGCGTTACGCCAACCTAACGCATGAGGACAGGCGCATTACGCCAACAAACCCAAGTCTGAAAACTCAGACAAACAGCACGTAACGGTCCACGACGGACGGGTTACAACACTGTGACGCACGGGGGCAGGGCCGTTAGAGACAGCCGACACAGCCACCCAACACAGCCAAAACAGGGTGTAACGGCCTGGGGCAGGCGCGTTACACAGCCTGACGCACCAGGGCAGGCGCGTCAGGGGAACCGACTTAACCAAATCGCTATACGACAAAACAGGCGTGACGCATCAACCCGGACACATCTGAGAGCTATGACGCTCCTCCTCTGGGCCGTCACACTCCCACAGCCACGAAAAACTTAAAACGCCCAGACGCTGTGACGGTCTGTCGTAGGGCCGTCTGGGACTGTGACAGTCCCTGGAACGACCGCTACACCAGTAACGGCAGGAAAATAGTGGAAACGCCAAATCGGGCCGTTCCACGCTCCATTCACGCCGAAGCACAGGGGAAACAAAGGTAGACAACGAAAAACAACTTCAGGAGGCTAAAAATCCCACATGCACACCCTAAAACGCAAGATCAGGGCGATTTAGAGAAATCAACCCTAAACGAGTCACCGAGGTTTCTGGACTCCTACCGGCCTCGAATGACAACCGATCGACACGAAATGAGCATGGATGGGATCCAGACATCCCAGCGGTCATTTTGACACTAACTACGCTGTGAATGGTTGCCGTTTTCCAGTGAACCCTGAAAACCCCAAAAACTACGGTTTTCCCCAAACAAGCTCGATCTAGCCCTTTCTAGCACCAAACCACGCACAGAAGCAGAGAAAATGTAGAGGACGAAGTGGTGATCCATCTCCCTACCTCCACCGAAGAAACCGTGCCCCGAAGGGACTAAACCCCGTCGAAAACCGCGCCGCAAGCTCAAACGCCGGCTTTGAATCCACCGTTCGGGATCGCGCCAAAACCACTCATCCTCGCCCCGTCGCGCACCCAACCAGCTCCACAGCATCCCCAGCACTCGCCCCTAGGTCCTCCGTCTGCAACCGGAGCTGAGAAGGTGAAAACGGGAGAGAGAGACGGCGGCGGCAAAATGAGAAGGAGGAGAGAGGAAGGAAAAGAAATTAAGAATTTTCCTAATTTTTGAAAAATCCAATTTTTGGCCGTATCTCAAAAAAATACGCAAAAATACTCAAAACGATCGGCTCGAGGAGTACATCGCCACTGTGTCATCCACGAGTCGATGAATTGAGAAATAAACTCACCGCAGGGTTCCGTAACTAGTACGAGAGCAAAACCCACACGGATCGTAAAACTCAACTCGGGAGCTACAAAAGCGACCGAAACTTACCGAAAAGGATCCAAAAGACCCAATAAGGATCCAACAAAGATCCGGGACATTACATCCTCCCCTCCTTTAAGAAATTTCGTCCTCGAAAATCAAGGACTAGCAAGGGTAAGTAGGGAAGAACAACCCGACAACACAACCACAAAACGACATGAACCACGAGAAACAACGGCAAGAAGACAGCACCGGACCACGGGACATCTGATCGAGTCGCAAGCTAACTCTACCAGGGAAGGGAGTACAGCAAAGCGATCCGACATGAGTTGGTCCACAAAGTCCTAATGATAGACAAACAAAATCATAGAGAAACAGCACTTACAAAAACAATAACGGTAGCACTCGCAGGATTCCGGCTCCGTACAGGACACAGAACCACGGAATACCACTGCAAGCAGGGTCGCATCAAAGCATAACAATAGTTGATCACACGACTTCCAGGGAACGAGTCATGCATCGAGCAGCTTACCAAGAAAAGACCCACAATGATAAGAAACGGAAATCTTGAAACCTAATGCCAGCTGAAGACTGTACTGGACTTAGCGACTCTGGAAACTGTATATCTGAGATTCCCATAAACTTCCCACAACAACGCTCTGATACCAACTGTGGCGACCCGGATTCCGGATACCAGATATACCCGGTAGGACAACCGAATACACCTAATACCACTTGGAACCCGCGAGGCCTCCCAAGAGCGGTAAAGCTCCGAAGGGAAAAAAGATTGTCGTGTAGGACATTGAACTGACAAATAATACAGCAAGAATTAAATTTCATTAGATCGGTCTGCTAAAGTAGCAGAAATAAAGTTACAATTTAATTAACAGATTTTAAACAATTATATACCAGAGTCAAGTCCAAAGCTAAAGACAGCAGTCTAGCAGTACAGTCGACAGAAAAAAAGACGTACCAAGAAGTCGGGGGAAGCCCGACGGAGGTACCAGCTGGCAGCTACGACTCGAACTCCAGGATCCACGGAAGCAGAACGAACACATCACCCCACCTGAGAAGCAGGGGTGAGCCTCGTGTCACTGGCTCAGTAGGGGTCACGCGGATCCCCACTGAAAAACACGTAGTAACACGGAACAACAGGGACAGCAGCAAGAAACAACACTAGAAAGCTGCAAAAGAAAGGGAAGCAGGAGTAGGGAACAGGTAAGGACGAGGGGAATAACCCGAACAGGCAAGCAGGCCTAGAAAGGGAAAGAGGAGTAGGGAGCAGCAAGGAAAAGGGAAAAAGCCAAACAAAACACCCCGACCTACACCTACAACAGGCATGCAAAAGAAGGACTAGAAAAGACCTAGACAGGCACAGGCAACACGACCGGAGTGTCGTGCACCGGACAAGACATAGACCTCGAGTACAGCCACGGAAAGGCCAACCCGGACAGGTCACGACAACCCCACAAGTGTCTCGATTACCCACCGATCGCAGCCTACGCAAGCCCGGTCGAGTCGCAGACCCACACAGAAACACAGGTTCAAGTACTAGTCAGGGTCACGCCCATCGACGTCAGTCCTCTGCCCCTAACCACGTGTGCACACACTGGCTCCTGCCTAGAGCCAGGCCTCTAGCTAGTTTTCTCCCCCCATAGGACGCTACGGTAACCGCAGGAGCCGACGGAACATAGCTTACAAACCGTAAATCGGGGTCACCCCTCGACTGTAAGACGTCTAGGGCAACGAGAAGAGGAAGCTCGAAACGCGGCGCTAAAGTACAGACAGGTAAACATGCACTGTCACCCGTACCTCAAACACCGAGGGCAGCATAAGAAACTGCCGACAGACTCGGAAACGTAGTCTTAGCCTTCATAGGAACATCGACCGACGTCCACGGAGAAAGCGGCCAGACCACGGGAGTGACCGACAACACCACAAACCTACCCCCAAACAGCCCCTAACATCACCTAGAACGGACCCACAACACACGGCCGCACACCGAAAAGCCCAACGGCCATCACGGCCACAATAGGACTGTAACGGCCTAGCACAGGCGCGTTACACGAGCCTGACGCACCAGGGCGGGCGCATCAGATCCAACATGCTCAAAAGCAAAACACGAACCACGTAACGCACCAGGGCAGGCGCGTTACAGCGGCCTAACGCACGAGCGCAGACGCGTTACGCCAACCTAACGCATGAGGACAGGCGCGTTACCCCAACAAACCCAAGTCTGAAAACTCAGACAAATAGCACGTAATAGTCCACGACGGACGTGTTACAACACTGTGACGCACGGGGGTAGGGCCGTTAGAGACAGCCAACACAGCCACCCAACACAGCCAAAACAGGGTGTAACGGCCTGGGGCAGGCGCGTTACACAGCCTGACGCACCAGGGCAGGCGCGTCAGGGGAACCGACTTAACCAAATCGCTATACGATAAAACAGGCGTGGCGCATCAACCCGGACGCGTCAGAGAGCTGTGACGCGCCTCCTCTGGGCCGTCACACTCCCACAGCCACGAAAAACTTAAAACGCCCAGACGCTGTGACGGTCTGTCGTAGGGCCGTCAGGGACTGTGACGGTCCCTGGAACGACCACTACACCGGTCACGGCGGGAAAATAGTGGAAACGCCAAATCGGGCCGTTCCACGCCCCATTCACGCCGAAGCGCAGGGGAAACAAAGGTAGACAATGAAAAACAACTTCAGGAGGCTAAAAAGCCCACATGCACGCCCTAAAACGCAAGATCAGGGCGATTTAGACAAATCAACCCTAAACGAGTCACCGAGGTTCCCGGACTCCTACCGGCCTCGAATGACAACCGATCAACACGAAACTAGCATGGATGGGATCCAGACATCCCAGCGATCATTTTGACACTAACTACGCTACGAATGGTTGCCGTTTTCCGGTGAACCCTGAAAACCCCAAAAACTATGGTTTTCCCCAAACAAGCCTGATCTAGCCCTTTCTAGCGTCAAACCACGCACAGAAGCAGGGAAAACGTAGAGGATGAAGTGGTGATCCATCTACCTTACTCCACCGAAGAAACTGTGCCCCGCATGGACTAAACCGCGTTGAAAACCGTGCCACGAGCTCAAACGCCGGCTTTGAATCTACCGTTCGGGATCGCGCCAAAACCACTCCATCCTCGCCCCGTCGCGCACCCAACCAGCTCCACAGCATCCCCAGCACTTGCCCCTAGGTCCTCCGTCTGCAACCGCAGCCGAGAAGGCGAAAATGGGAGAGAAACGGGAGAGAGAGACGGCGGCGGCGAAATGAGAAGGAGGAGAGAGGAAGGAAAAGAAATTAGGAATTTTCCTAATTTCTGAAAAATCAGATTTTTGGCCGTATCTCCAAAAAATACGTAAAAATAGTCAAAATGATCGGTTCGACGAGTACATCGCCACTGTGTCGTCCACGAGTCGATGAATTGAGAAATAAACTCACCGCAGGGTTCCGTAACTAGTACGAGAGAAAAACCCACACGGATCGTAAAACTCAACTCGTGGGCTACAAAAACGAACCGAAACTCACCGAAAAGGATCCGAAAGACCCAATAAGGATCCAACAAAGATCCGGGACATTACATCCTCCCCTCCCTTAAGAAATTTCATCCTCGAAATTCAAGGACTAACAAGGGTAAGCAGGGAAGAACAACCAGACAACACAACAACAAAACGACATGAACCACGGGAAACAACGGCAAGACGACAGCATCGGACCACGAGACATATGATCGAGTCGCAAGCTAACTCTACCAGGGAAGGGAGTACAGCAAAGCGATCCGACATGAGTTGGTCCACAAAGTGCTAATGATACAGAAACAAAATCATAGAGAAACAGCACTTACAAAAATAATAACGGCAGCACTCGCAGGATTCCAGCTCAGTACAGGACACATAACCACGGAATACCACTGCAAGCAGGGTCGCATCAAAGCATAACAATAGTTGATCACACGACTTCCAGGGAACGAGTCATGCATCGAGCAGCTTACCAAGAAAAGACCCACAATGACAAGAAACAGAAATCGTGAAACCTAATGCCAGCTGAAGACTGTACTGGACTTAGCGACTCTGGAAACTGTATATCTGAGATTCCCATGTACTTCACACAACAACGCTCTAATACCAACTATGGTGACTCGGATTCCGGATACCAGATATACCCGGTAGGACAACCGAATACACCTAATACCACTTGGAACCCGCGAGGCCTCCCAAGAGCGGTAAAGCTCCGAAGGGAAAAAGGATTGTCGTATAGTACATTGAACTGACAGATAATACAGCAAGAATTAAATTTCATTAGATCGGTCTGCTAAAGTAGCCGAAATAAAGGTACAATTTAATTAACAGATTTTAAACAATTATATACCAGAGTCAAGTCCAAAGCTAAAGACAGCAGTCTAGCAGTACAGTCGACAGAAAGAAAAGACGTACCAAGAAGTCGGGGGAAGCGCGACGGAGGTACCAGCTGGCTGCTACGACTCGAACTCCAGGATCCGCGGAAGCAGAACGAAGACATCACCCCACCTGAGAAGCAGGGGTGAGCCTCGTGTCACTGGCTCAGTAGGGGTCACGCGGATCCCCACTGAAAAACACGCAGTAACACGGAACAACAGGGACAGCAGCAAGAAATAACACTAGAAAGTTGCAAAAGAAAGGGAAGCAGGAGTAGGGAACAGGTAAGGACGAGGGGAATAACCCGAACAGGCAAGCAGGCCTAGAAAGGGAAAGAGGAGTAGGGAGCAGCAAGGAAAAGGGAAAAAACCAAACAAAACACCCCAACCTACACCTACAACAGGCATGCAAAAGAAGGACTAGAAAAGACCTAGACAGGCACAGGCAATACGACCGGAGTGTCGTGCACCGGACAAGACACAGACCTCGAGTACAGCCACGGAAAGGCCAACCCGGACAGGTCACGACAACCCCACAAGTGTCTCGACTACCCATCGATCGCGGCCTACGCGAGCCCGGTCGAGTCTCAGACCCACACGGAAACACAGGTTCAAGTACTAGTCAGGGTCACGCCCGTCGGCATCAGTCCTCTGCCCCTAACCACGTGTGCACACACTGGCTCTTGCCTAGAGCCAGGCCTCTAGCTAGTTTTCTCCCCCCGTAGGACGCTACGGTAACCGCAGGAGCCTACGGAAACTAGCTTACAAACCGTATATCGGGGTCACCCCTCGACTGCAGGACGTCTAGGGCAACGAGAAGAGGAAGCTCGAAACGCGGCGCTGAAGTATAGATAGATAAACATGCACTGTCACCCATACCTCAAACACCGACGGCAGCACAAGAAACTTCCGACAGACTCGAAAACGTAGTCTTAGCCTTCATAGGAACATCGACCGACGTCCACGGAGAAAGTGGCCAGACCACGGGAGCGACCGACAACACCACAAACCTACCCCCAAACAGCCCCTAACATCACCTAGAATGGACCCACAACAGACGGTCGCACACCGAAAATCCCAACGGCCATCACGGCCACAACAGGACTGTAACGGCCTAGCACAGGCGCGTTACACGAGCCTAACGCACCAGGGCGGGCGCGTCAAAGCCAATAGGCTCAAAAGCAAAACACGAACCACGTAACGCACCAGGGCAGGCGCGTTACAGCGGCCTAACGCACGAGCGCAGACGCATTACGCCAACCTAACGCATGAGGACAGGCGCATTACGCCAACAAACCCAAGTCTAAAAACTCTGACAAACAGCACGTAACGGTCCACGATGGACGGGTTACAACACTGTGACACATGGGGGCAGGGCCATTAGAGACAGTCGACACAGCCACCCAACACAGCCAAAACAGGGTGTAACGGCCTGGGGCAGGCGTGTTACACAGCCTGACGCACCAGGGCAGGCGCGTCAGGGGAACCGACTTAACCAAATCGCTATACGACAAAACAGGCATGACGCATCAACCCGGACACATCAGAGAGCTATGACGCGCCTCCTCTGGGCCGTCACACTCCCATAGCCACGAAAAACTTAAAATGCCCAGACGCTGTGACGGTCTGTCGTAGGGCCGTCTGGGACTGTGACAGTCCCTAGAACGACCGCTACACCGGTCACGGCGGGAAAATAGTGAAAATGCCAAATCGGGCCTTTCCACGCCCCATTCATGCCGAAGCGCAGGGGAAACAAAGGTAGACAACGAAAAACAACTTCAGGAGGCTAAAAATCCCACATGCACACCCTAAAACGCAAGATCAGGGCGATTCAGACAAATCAACCCTAAACGAGTCACCAAGGTTCCCGGACTCCTACCGGCCTCGAATGACAACCAATCGACACGAAACTATCATGGATGGGATCCAGACATCCCAGCGGTCATTTTGACACTAACTACGCTGCGAATGGTTGCCGTTTTTCGGCGAACCCTGAAAACCCCAAAAACTACGATTTTCCCCAAACAAGCCCGATCTAGCCCTTTCTAGCCCCAAACCACGCACAGAAGCCGGGAAACTGTAGAGGACGAAGTGGTGATCCATCTCCCTACCTCCACCGAAGAAACCGTGCCCCGAAGTGACTAAACCGCGCCAAAAACCGTGCCGCGAGCTCAAACGCCGGCTTTGAATCCACCGTTCGGGATCGCGCCAAAACCACTCCATCCTCGCCCCGTCGCGCACCCAACCAGCTCCACAGCATCCCCAGCACTCGCCCCTAGGTCCTCCGTCTGCAACCAGAGCCGAGAAGGTGAAAATGGGAGAGAAATGGGAGAGAGAGACGGTGGCGGCGAAATGAGAAGGAGGAGAGAGGAAGGAAAAGAAAAAGGAAAAGAAATTAGGAATTTTCCTAATTTCTGAAAAATCCGATTTTTGGCCCTATCTCCAAAAAATACGTAAAAATAGTCAAAACGATCGGCTCGACGTGTACATCGCCACTGTGTCGTCCACAAGTCGATGAATTGAGAAATAAACTCACCGCAGGGTTCCGTAACTAGTACGAGAGAAAAACTCACACGGATCGTAAAACTCAACTTGGGAGCTACAAAAGCAAACCGAAACTCACCGAAAAGGATCCGAAAGACCCAATAATGATCCAACAAAGATCCGGGACATTACAATAGTAGTCTTCAATTGGGTGCCCCAGCATCTGATGGTAAGGGCAGAATCTTGGACTGTCTCTTCTTTTCAGATCCTCCAGTCTTCTGGGCTCAGGCATGGTCACCTTGTCGTACTGGGTGGCCCAGTCAAAGAGAACTTTGATCTTCTCCTTTGAAAAAGAGTAGGCTTTCTTCATTTTATCCTTGAGTGAGGGACCCTCCTTCTTTTCTTCTGTTTTGTCGAGCTGGGGCTCAGCTGCCTTCTTGCCTTTATCTCTCTACTGTTCGAACGCCTTGATGTCAAGGGTGTTTGCTTCCTTAGGCACTGGGCGCCGATCTGCTGCCTTTGCCTTCTGCGTGGTGGCAGTGGTTGATGTAGGGGCGGACCTTGCCAGAAAAGCTTCGACTTTGGCCACCACATTATTCAGTCAGTCAAACGACCTGATCTCTATACCAATCATCTTTTCCAGCACCTCCCTTCTGAGGTTCTGCTTGCAAATTTGTACAGCGTCCTCCTCATGCGGGGGCCACTTGCATCTCATTCCGAGGTTCCTCCACCTCTTAATATATTCAAGGGTCATTTCATCCGCCCTTTGCCTTGTTGAGTAAAGTTCAGCCAATGTGACCTCCCTCTCAGTGACATGAAATATTTCTCTAAATTTCTTCTGCATGTCCGGCCAGTCACTGATTGACCTGGCTGAAAGGCTGGAGTACCATTCAAATGCGAGCCCAGTTAATGAGGACCCAAAAAATTTCAGCAAATACGACTCGTCTGTGGCTAGGTCGCCCATGACGGTCTTGTAGTATGCGATATGCTCTTTCGGGGACCCCTTCCCTTTGAACTTGTCGAATTTGGGCGGCTTGTTGATCCCCGGGGGGAGCCGCTTTGCTACATGATGAGGCGGGTACGGTACCCGATAGGCATCAAACGTGACATAGTCACCTTCATTTTGCTCAAGAGATTTAATTCAATCATCCTCTCCACCATCAATCTGTTCATAGTAGTTGGATCGACTGGCTCGGGGTAGAAGTGCGCTGGCTGCAGGTATGGGGTGACCAGGGTGGTCGCTTGCGGCGGAGGACGCAGCAATGGTGGTGCCTAGTGCACTTGAGGCAGTACCGGTGGCAACAATGGCTGAAGTGGGCGCTGTTGGGTGGCCTCTTGGCTGTGCTCTACTAGCTGGGGTAGAGTGTATATTGGTGGAAAGTTGCATGGGTTGACAACCCCCTGCGACGATCCACCCTGCATCTCGGGTTGTTTGGAGGCCGAGGTTTGCTCTGTCCTCTCATGCAGTTGTTTCTTCAGAAGTTCTATCTCCTGTCGATATTATTGTAGTGGCATCATCACCGATGGGTCCATAGTTACTGTGCTGGTGGTGGCTTCCACTGCTTCCCCTGAAGCGCCTTCAGGCGAGGTACTCAGCAAAACCTCTTCCTCTTTAGTTGTTATCACATTTGCAGTGAGGGTAGTGACTTCTTCAGACAACATTTGCTTTCCTCTTGTCGCCCTCAGCATTTCCCTCGCGGCTTCAGTTCTCTTGGTGTTCGGCCCTGGCTGCTCGGCTTATCGGACCAATTCTTGGGGCTCCTTAGGCAGACACTCGTATCTGCTAGCCATCCCGGCCATATTGCAAGCAAAGACTCGCACTTCTCTTCTTTGTTTGTAGACCCTTCTCCTTGTATGGCCGGAGAAGGTCAGTCTTTCAAATACAAATATTCTCCTTCTATCCTCCTGCTGGGGAGGGGCTTCATCGGCCTCGTAATCCGGGCCATCTCCATATCCCTTGTCATCAACATATGACGTCATTCGTTTATCTTCTTCTCCTTCGACTACCATTGGCAAGCAGTCTTCTTCTTCGGCCGCGGCTACTTGGAGCAGTCGTTGCCGGCCCAATGAGGGGTTGCCTAGACCCCTGAAGTTGTTCCTGACCATACTGGTCATCTCTTCTTGACCCTGTCCTTGGTGGAGGACCGGGGACAACAGTCGACCTCCTATCGGAGGGATGTAAGCTAGTCGGGATCTCCCATCAAGTTGATCAAATCTTCTCCCCATTGAAGGGATATTGGCTTGTCGGGCACAGGCCCTGGAGGTAGCATGGCGTGGAGGGTCCACGACCGTCTCTTATCTTCTTGGGGCCAAGCCCCTCTCATTCTTCCTTTCCGTCCCAACAAAATTGGGGCAGTGGCGAACATGCACATTTTGGCGGGCTGGCTGGATCTTCTTAGGAACCCACACCTGCTTGAATACTTTCGGCTTTGGGGCCAACTCTCTTCAGCCTTGGCGACCGACTTCTTCTTTCTCTGCCCTTCTTCCAGGCAGGGCCTGGAAGGAGTTGCGGGTTGGCACAACAGGGACCACCCAATCCGGGATCACTTGGGCGTCGCATCTGTTTAGGAAAACGTGAACACCACCGATCAGAATAGATTTGTCAGACACTGACAGCCATCCGGTGATGGGAGCAGTGGCTCTTCTTCGGGAGTTCCCTTGGTGGCGACCTCCGGGCTTGTTGTGATAGACGGGGCAAGCCCCGTGAGCTACATGGTGCACCATGCAGCTTGCTAATTGGATCCAGCCTGATGGCAGGCCTCTGCGGGTTTGGGTATCGGCAACCCGAGGCTTCTTGCTGACCTTTTCCCCGGTCATCTCCGGAGCTTCGACCTTCAGCATGTTGGTGAAGGCTACCCCCAAAAAATTGGGGAAGCCAACCACTGGTGGGAAGGTGCCGAAAATAGTCGGTACTGCTAGGTACCGACAAGCAGCATTGTTGGCCATGATCGCGGGTCCGAAAGTCAACGCAGCAAATCCAGCAGCCATCGCTACTTCCTGCGAGGACAGAAACAAAGAAGCGATCACATTCCTTGGGAGGGCCGAGGGGCCCATTTATCTTGGCAAAGAGGTGCAGGGAGACTGAGTCCCACCGGGCATGCCAGCTTGTGGGGATGGGATTTTATTAAATATTTCATTTATTTATTTATTAATTGGGATTTATTGGATTTGTTTGATTTATTTGTTTTTTACGTGGGCGTGCCAATCACTAAGTGACAAGTTTATTGTGCACTCGATCTGACTTGGTCAGACAAAAGTGAAGTCCGTGTCGGGACCGGCAGTCTGTCATATCATAAAGGCTATGACGTTAATTACATCCTCCAAAAAGGGGGAAAACCCTTGATTAATTGCCAAGATAACGGGCCACCGAGGGCTATATAGATATGCAGGCATAGGTAAACCAGCAAGAATGATAATTCGCAATGTGGGAACCAAATACAAGCTCGGACATGCAGTTCAATTCCATTCACTATCCGGAACCCTCGATACGTAGCGTAGGACGTAGGTCCGAAGACCACCATCACGCATAGTGAGAGCTTTCAGTCAAAGCTAGTCTGACCTTCAGCAGATCACCATTTGATATATCGGGGTTTGAGATAGCGACACATACACAGTAGGCATGCATGCGCATATATAAATGTATGATAAAATTGATTTCAAAGCAGCTAACAGATAAAAGCTAACTGAGATTCTTATTGGTTAATTGGAGAGCACCTCGGAGCTGAGTATGATGGGGAGATGAAGGATAAAACGGGTGTTTAAAGCGACGCAGAGGGAGGATTTGGCATCTGATCCGGTGCGGTTAAACGTAGGAATAGGTTTAAAACGGCGTGGGGTAGCGTAGGAAAATGGGGTTAAACGGCGCGATCCCATTAAGGGTTAAAACGGCGCGGAGGGGGGGCGGGCGCGTCGAATAAGGCCGCGCCGGTTAGGGCCAATGGGGTTGAAATGGCTTTTGAGTGTAGGGTTAAAACGGCGCGGAGGCGGTAGGCGCCGGACAAGGGCGCGCCGAATTTGGGGTGTGCCAGTTTGGAGCAGAATTCTGATTTTTGAATTGTTGAGTTGCATTGTGATTCTGTTCAGCCTTTTGATGTTAATTAAGGTTGATCAGTGAATGAATTCAAATTCTAATTATCCTGCAGATATGGCAAATTAGGACTTGTGTGAGGTTCCTACTCAAGCACAGTCCATTCTCAGTTCAAAGTAGGTTCACAACTCTTAGAACTAAGGTTCCATGATGATTCAGCTTAAGTATTCAGACAAAAATTTGGTAGCACCTCCCCATACCCATAGGGTTGCAGGGGGAAAGTGGAGACATTCCCACAAAAACTGGGGTAAGCTCCTTAAAGTCGGGAAGCCAAACGGTGATCGGCGGACCCAGATGGATGGAAACCCCGAGGGCTAGCCTACGAGAGGCACTAATGCTCAATGGGCCAAAGGTACTGTTCAAAGGGATGGCCAGAATGGGAGGAAACCTCGAGGGCTAGCCTACAAGAGGTTCCTCACCTACAGCCACCACCATTCCCAGAGGAATGTGGATTTAGTGTCGGGTCAAAAGACCCATTCGTATTCACCATAGATGGCTTGTAGAACTCCACGCCACATAAGGGTGGGATCCTATAACCTTGTGGTGATTCAGAAGGAAAGTGGCATGAGCGTTTGATGGGGATGTCCCCCCTCCCCGGTCAGTGAATCATAACTGTCGAGAGAAAACATGGTATTCGCATTAAACCCTTAATATTACCCATGCGATTGGGACGGGACACATGGCACATTGGACAGACATTTCCCCCATCCTTCTCGGGATAAAGAAATCACAACGATACATTATTCATCCACTACACCAATGGTGATAGGTTAGGCGCGCAAGGAGGTTAATTAGTTAACACTCAGGAGTCAACCGGGAGCCGATGAACCACTGAGAATGTAAGAAGCAAATGCTCGAGCAACTGGCGGGTGGTATATAGAAAATTGACCATATTAAAAGGCCCTGCACCCAGATTGTAGGGGTGACCCTATTCTATCCGATTCATGACTGTGAACGGAGAGATGATGGGGAAGCCAATCCCGAGGGGATGAACAGAGATGCACATATACATGTGTCTCCGGTGATAAAACCCACGAGGAATATACGGTGCATTTGATGTAGCTACCACACTGAGAGAGCCCAGGGGAAGGGGTGATATTACTACAACCCTTGGTTATCCCAGGGCATGCTTGGCATCAACGGAAGAAACCGGATGACGATGGATGATATGGAAGTGAATGTCGTAGAGAAAGAGGAGGAATTCAAACATAGCTTAGGAAATAACAAAATATTGCATTCGGCCTAGTGTTGCCGCACAGAACAATCCCATTACATCCATGCATCAAAAGATGAAACAAAGAAAAGGAGCCAAGGGCTAAACTAAGAAAGAAAATGAAAGGGGATGCGGGCAAATATCCTCGCCTGTTTACATGCCGATCGTAGAAAGGAAATTAACAGGAAAGGGGAAGAAGAAGGGCGAAACAAAAACTTCCACAAACCCACCTTTGTTCTCCACAACAAAAAATAGAGTATCGGAAAGCTGATGCGGGACGACTACGAGACTCGACTTGGATTGGTTGCGACCTTGGACTCTATAGGATGACTCGACTGACAGGACGACACGACCAGCAACAACACTACGACGCACGGCACCTAAGAGCTCTAGAAGAGGTGATCATGCCCCAAACAAGAAGCGCTAACTCACAGTCATCCCCGATGAGGGAAACATGACGATCTGCACGGTTGGGAAACCGGCTTTGAGTCTCGGATGGTCAGCTTACTCTCGTGCTCGGAATGAGTCACCAGACGAGTTTCGCTCTCACAACTCACAGCGGTGATTAATTATGAACTAGCTAGTAAAGTATCCTACTCACATGCAATGGCATCTAGAACGCATACTAAACAAGCAAATAGGACAAAGAGGGTGGCGAATGTACCTCCACGCTCAGGGCGTGGGGAAGACTTCTCGGCCGAGAATCGGCACTCCCAATACAATAAATAAGTTAATTACAGCATGAAAATTATGGCCCACTCCACCCAGGGAGGTAAAAGGCCACAATAGCAGTCCGGGAGCGCCGTTCAGGGGTTGACGGGTAGCGTATTGGTGGGTTCCGGGTGACGGCGGGCGGCGGCTCCGAATCTGCAATTTGTTGGCCGGTCGGACAACAAGCACGGGCGTCCAAAGGGACGTCGATCTCCTAGAAGCTCCTGAAGGTGGTGGTTCACTGGGACAGTGGCGGAGGGTCCCCGGTCGACCCCTGGGAGTGGCGGTCGCTGAAGCTACCCCGGCTTATTTCTTTGAGATTTACCTGGCAACCCCTTTTTCTGGCCTGGCTTGGAGAAGAAATGCACGCATCCACAAGAATGGCCGGTACGCCCAGATCTGGTGTGGGATCGAGACGCAGCAGGTACCGTTGGATAGAGAACTCAAAATCCTACGACATATTAAAATTCCAGATCCATCCAACGGTTGGACTGGAAATGAAAATGACTGCAAACTGACTGAGTACTCTGTCCTGAAATACAGAACAGACAGGGTAGAATAGGAACTGCCTGTTCAAGGGTTTTGACCTAAGATCAAATGAAAGATTTTGGACCTGGGATTTTTATGGTGGATAGGGGGGAGACGGTGATGCACATAATTTTTTTGTAATTTTCTAACAACGTTTAGGGGGTGGGAAAAATCGGATACTACAGGCTATCCCGCAGATCTGCACAGAGGCAGATTGTGAGAAGGAACAATAGGTGGCTGGGAAAGGGCCTAAACGGACTCTGATCGGCCTAAACATTAAACGGGGAATGGTGGACGATGGGGCAAATCTACCCTCAAAATCTCATCGCGATCCGACGGTCGGATCTCCCGTACCAGCCCTTTTATCGAGCTGCTGTCTAGCAACTCCGAATTTCGGGGCAACAGGTCGGAGTTGGTGTTGTGGCGGCTTAACGGTGCACGAACGGCAGCGGCGGCGGCGGTGATCGATCACAGCAGGTAGAGGAAGTGGGGAAGAGGAAGAAATTTAAGAAATCTGAAGGATTTAGATCTAGATCTGAAGAAGAGGGAGGAAGAAGATGAAGAACACTCAAGAACAAGGGGAGAGAGGGGGGATGCGCCCAATGCACAATGCTCACATTAATTCTTCATTAAAATTGGCCAAAATACAACATGAGACATTAAATACACAAACCCTAGACCTAGCCAAATGACCTAGGTTACCCTTGGTCAAGGGGGCAAATTGGGGAAGGGAGATTAAACTAGCATAAAAAATTCCTCCATAAGGGGATAAAAGAGGGGGCGCCCCTCCCTTAAGTCAACATAAGGGGCTTGCATTAAATTAATCCCCTTGGACCATATTAATCCCCCCTTGGACCAAAATAAATCAAAATACAAATATGTGGTCAATTATTCTACCATTGACCCAATATAAAAACCCAAGATAATACAAACCCAATACAATCCAAATACATGCTAAATACACACCAAATACGACTAAATACGTATAAAATACAAGTACGTATAAAAATACATACTGAAGTATCAAAGCTCCGGTGGCGACTCCAGACTGTCCCCCGGCCACAAAGAGGTCGGTGTCGACCGAGTCATGCTGCGGGTCCGGTATCGACGGCTCGCTGAGTCGAGCCGCACTCTGGCTCTGGTGTCCTCACTAGTTCTCCCCGGGTGAGAGAAGCTCGACCCCGTCGAGTAAAGGTCCGGGTCGCTCTGGTATCGATCCAGCAGATCTAGATCTATCCTCTATAGCCCATCCCGGGTGATCCAAGTGTCGTCAGACGCGGGCCGTCCCCTCCAACGCACCAAATAACGCTGGTACACTCCGCCTCGAGTAGTCGTTACCTGCTCGTCTAGCATACATTCTATCTGCTCTCGCTGCTGAGGTAACAAGGCTAGAGGTGGACACTCTAGGGTGTTATCACCCACAATGGGTGGAGACGGCTCAAAGGGCTCACTGGGTATCACCGTTGGGTCCCTATAAGCGACGAGATCCGAGACGTTGAAAGTGGAGCTGATCCCGTAATCCTCAGGCAAGTCCACAACATATGCATTTGATCCGACTCGCCTTACTACCCGAAAGGGATCGGCACCGTGAGCATGCAACTTCTTCACGGCTCCCGAGGGAAACCATTCAGGTCTGACCCTGATCATGACATAATCGCCCTCCTGAAACTCACGATGGTGCCTATGGGCGTCAGCCAATTCTTTGTATCGTGTGTTGTTGGACTCAATGTGACAACGTACATGCTCATGTAATTATATAATATGATCAGCAAAGGACTCGGCTGACTCGGACACACGGGACTGGATGGGGGATGGGACTAGGTCTATGGGCTTCCTAGGTCTATGGCCAATGACAATCTCGAAGGGGCTCATACCTGTAGACCTATTGACCGAATCGTTATAGGCAAACTCTACTAAGGGTAAGACCAAATCCCAATCCCTGACTCGATCTCGGACCAGACGCCTAAGAAGATCCCCCAAACTCCTATTGACAACCTCAGTCTGACCATCGGTCTGGGGGTGATATGCATTGGAGAATTTCAATTGGGTGCCCATCATGTGCCAAAGGGTCTTCCAAAAATAGCTAGTGAAGCGCACATCCCTATCAGACACTATAGTGCGGGGGCGTCCGAACCTGGAGACACAGTGTGAAAAGAATAGACCAGCAACTCTAGTGGAAACCGAAGTTTTGGGGCAAGGAATGAATAATGCCATCTTTGAGAACTTGTCTACAACCACAAAGATGGAGTCATGCCGTCGGAGGGTGCGGGGCAATCCCAACACAAAGTCCATGTTAATATCCTGCCATGGACTATCCAGGACGGGGAGGGGAGTATAGAGGCCGGTATTTTGCTTCCTTTGTTTGGCCATAGCGCAAGTGCGACACTGGGCCACAATGCGAGCGACATCCCTCTTCAAGCTAGGCTAATAGAATCTATGCTCAACCGCCTCTATGGTCTTGTTCCGGCCGACTCAACTCTCTCAATCTTCTCTTCGCTCTTTCTCTTCTTCTCTCTGAATCTTCTTCTCTCTTTTTCTTCTTCTCTGTGGATCGTGCAGGCACTCACTCTCTGTTCTTTTCTCTTAGCTCTGGCTGCTTCTGTTCGATCAGCTTCTTCTGAAGAAAGAAACTCCATATATATACCAGCAGCAGGAAGGGCGTGTGCTCTCCACATCTCCCGCCCAATGGCTTGGACCACGTGGCAGCATCCAGCATGCTTTCAGTACACGTGTCATAATCTGGTCACTCCCCTTATCCTCAGATCACGTGCCCAGTCATCAGTCTCTGCAAAGAATCCCTGTCAGACAGTCGAAATAGAATTGTCAGTTTAAGGTTTAAGTGATGTACAGACTGTATGAAGGCACTACTGAAGCAATGTACAGACATTATGAATGCGAAGCTATGGAGTGTTCAGACTCTACGTATGCAGACCCATGGCGTTGTACAGACTTAGTAAATGCAGTGATGTAGCCTGTATAGACTTCAGATATGCAAGACTATGCCATGTACAGACTTCCTATATGAAGGACTTATGCCATGTATAGACTTAGTGTCCACTTGAGACGCTCAGTGAGACGGACCAGTGTATAGACTTATGATGTGCTGCAAGATGGCAGTGTACAGACTTGGTTAAGACTGTCTAGACTCTGTATGCGAGCTATGGCGATGTATAGACTTGCTAACAAGGTGAGCCATGCAATGCACAGACATGCTATGTCTGCGACACTTGCGTTGTACAGACTATGCTAATCTGCATGGCTATGGAATGAATAGACTATGCTCATCTGGTGCGTCGACCCATCTTGAAGGTGCGTCGACCCATCTGTATAAACTATATAGACTGTGCTGTATTCATTGTCCAGACTATGCCGAGAGTAATGATGCATGGATGTATAGACTTGTGACTCATAAGTTTGCTATCATCAAAACTACATATCATCAAAACGTACAGGGGCACAACAATTTGAACGTGTTTTCAGCCCCGAGCATGTCAAATCCAAGAAGATGTACCAGTTTATGAAGCTGACTCAAGGAGATATGTCAGTGATGCAGTATCACTCCAGGTTCGTTGAGTTGGGCCGTTATGCACCCCACATTATGGCAGATGAGAGGATGAAGACTTGGCAGTTCATTAGAGGCTTGAGGGATCAGCTCAGGCATATGGTGGTGGCTACTCGTGTGGGTGATATGGAGGAAGCCTATCAAGCAACTGCGAATCTGGAGGAAGAATTGGCAAGGACACGGGAGCAGGCCAAGATGGGACAAGTGCAGACAAGCCGATGTCAGCAGGGTTCTGTCTAGCAGTAAGGCACATTTCAGCAGGGCTTGGGCAGGTCAGGGCCACCTCCTTCAGTGACCTCTGGTTTGGGATCCTCATCTTTCGGCTTGAAGATTAAGAGGATGTTTCGGAAGGCAGGATTTGGCGGGAGACGTTATGATCGACAGGACCAGAGGCACAGTTTAGTGGGTAGTGTGCAGTAGCCAGTACCATTTCAGTGCCAGGGTTCTATGAGTGGACAGCGGGGATCGTGTCCATGGTGTGGTGGCTCCCACCCCAGCAGACCATGTCAGATGCATGTGACGTGCTTCCAGTGTGACCAGGTGGGGCACATGGCTCGTGATTATCCGCAGAGGCCGCAACAACCTCATCAATTTCAACAACAGTTTCAACCTCAGCAGTTTCATCCCCAGTAGCAGTTGCAGTAGCAGATGCAGATTCCACCCTTACCGCAGTCAGCTAGTGTCGGAAGGCAGAGATCTCGAGGGCGCATGATGCATATGACACGTGCGGAGGTAAAGGCGTCCCAAGTGGTGGACGGTACGGTTATGATTCTTGGTTGTACGACCCAAGTTCTATTTGATTCTGGCGCTTCTCATTCTTTTATATCCGAGGATTTTGCTGCTTGTGCTGAGGGGTCCACTATGGAGATGTCTTGTGATCTGGTGGTGGAGGTACCGACGGGTGATTTTATGATCACTCCTTATTGTTTAGAGAAGGTGCCTGTTTGGATTGGAGGGCAAAATATGCCATCCCGACTCTGCATTGCAGTTAAGAGATTATGATGTGATTCTGGGTATGGATTGGCTTGAGGCCAACGGTGCCGTGGTGGATTGTGATTCGAAGAGGGTATATTTTTAGCAGCCCCAGAGACCCTCATTTTATTTCCAAGGTATTCGGTCTTCTTCACCCCGTTTCCTCATTTCAACTATTAGGGCTCGTAGGCTACTTGATGCTGGATGTCAGGGATTTCTTGCTTCAATAATGGTAGTTGACCAACAACAGCAAGGGGTGGAGGATATTCCAATTGTGTATGAATTTCTTGGTGTCTTTCCTGAGGAATTGCCAGGACTACCTTTACAGAGGGAGATTGATTTCACTATTGAGATTGTGCCTAGCACGATGCCTTTGTCCAATGCTCCTTATCGCATGGCACCAGCAGAATTGAGGGAGCTGAGAGCTCAGTTGCAGGAGTTGCTCGATAAGGGCTATATTCACCCTAGTTTTTCCCCATAGGGTGCGCCTGTATTGTTTGTGAAGAAGAAGGATGGCAGCTTAAGGTTGTGTATTGATTATAGACAGCTGAACTAGGTGACCGTTAAGAACAAGTATGTGTTGCCTCGTATAGACGATTTGTTTGAACAGCTTCAGTCGGCCCGGGTGTTTTTAAGAATTGATTTGCGGTGTGGGTATTATTTGCTGCGGATTAGAAAGTCAGATGTAGAGAAGATTACCTTCAGCACCAAATATGGGCATTATAAATTTTTTGTGATGCCGTTTGGGCTCACGAATGCTCCTACAGCGTTTATGGATTTAATGCACAGAGTATTTCATCCTTACCATGACCGGTTCATGGTGGTATTTATGGATGACATCCTTATTTATTCTCGATCTAGGAAGGAGCATGTTCATCACCAGAGGATTGTATTGCAGACATTGTGGGAACACCAACTGTATGCCAAAGTCAGCAAGTGCAAATTTTGGCTACGGGAGGTACGTTTTCTTGGGCATGTGATATCAGGTGATGGTATTTTTGTTGATCCAGCTAAAGTGGAAGCAGTGGTCTAGTGGCCAAGACCGAGGTCGGTGACAGAAATTAGAAGCTTTTTGGACCAAGCAGGTTATTATAGAATGTTCATTCAAGATTTTGCTTGAATTGATGCTCTGATGACCAAGTTGACTCAGAAGGATACGCCTTTCATCTGGACCGATGAGTGTGAGCAACACTTTATGGAGTTGAAGAGATTGCTCACCACTGCTCCAATTCTTCTATTGCCTTCTGGTTCCAATGGTTTTATGGTTTGCACTGATGCCTCTAGGATAGGTTTGGGTGCGGTGTTGATGCAAAATGGTAGGGTAGTGGTGTATGCATCCCGCCAGTTGAAGCCTCATGAGGAGAATTGATAGGACCCAAGATCTGGATACCGGGAAAGCAACCCGATACCATTCGAATCCTAACCCGCCGCCCACGAGCCGAGGCTCGGAAGTGCTAAAAAGGAGTGTGGAGGTACAAAGAAATAGGAAATAAAGTAGGACAATTCAACAATTAATAGAAATAAATAAACAACTACAACAGAGTCTAGTCCAACAAAAGTACAATTCAAGGCAGAGAATGTATCCAACACCGAGTGAACACTCAGCCCGGCGAGCTGGCAACTAAGAACCTCCGCACAGCACCCTTGAACCTCGAGGAAGAATCGCCTCACCTGAAAAGTAGGGGTGAGCCTCCTGTCACTGGCTCAGTAGGGGTCCCGCGGAACCCCAACCGAGAACAACGGCGGTAGTGGAAAGGAAAGCAGCAACAACTACAGCAGGAACTGCGAACCGGTTGTGGCGACCCGAGATCCGGATACCGGGAAAGAAACCCGATACCATTCGAATCTTGGCCCGCCGCCCATGAGCCGGGAGGGCTCGGAAGGGCTAAAAGGAGTGTGGAGCTACAAGGAAATAGGAAATAAAGCAGGACAATTCAACAATTAACAGAAATAACTAAACAACTACTACAATAGAGTCCAGTCCAATAGAAAGTATAGTCTAAAGTAGTAAAACGTACCACATACCAAGTGAACAGTCGGCCCGACGAGCTGGAAACTAAGAGCCTCCGCACAGTACCCTCGAACCTCGAGGAAGAACCGTCGCACCTGAAACGCAGGGGTGAGCCTCTGTCATTGGCCCAGTGGGGATCCCGCAGAACCCCAACTGAGAACAACGGCGGCACGGAAAGCAGTAACAGCAAGAGCAATACCAACAGTAGGAACGGTAACTACGGTGGCTGGTAAAATCTCGGCTCTACAGCTACTCCTACTGTACCAGAAAATACGACCCGATCTCCCAGTCGGGAGGTCAACCAAGCCACGAACCCGACATCCCGATCCCACAGTCAGGAGATGACCAGAACGCAAACTGCCCTAGTCATGCTACTAGGAAAATGCCACGATACCTCCGTCTCGGAGGCCTGCCCTCACAGGAGGGCCCAAGCCGAAACCACAAGGTCTGGAAACACGGTCACGACCTCGACGTCGTGAACACAACGCTGTCTAAGGAGAAGCCCTCGGTGACGCTCACCGGGAACCCCAGCCCTCGGTGACGCTCCCGAAACAACTCACGAAGTCTCGTCTCGCAGATGGAAACAGAAACCCAGAACACGACAACTCACGTCACGTGACGGGAGTACTGCCCACCAGAAAAATAGACCGGATGCGTCCCCTGATGTCTTACACCGCATCACAAGTGTCTAGCTATGACGCCCCGGGCGCGAGACTCAGACACACATAGTAACCAGTACCACAAATAAGGACTAGCTGAGGTCGCGCTAGCCAGCGTGGGCCCGAAATCCTCAGCCCCATGTGCACACTCAGACCATACGCCCTAGGCCTGTCCTCTTGCTGGTAATTCACCCTAAGTCCAGACTTGGTTGTACGTGGGGGCCCTACGGTAACCAGCCTACTCACCGTCTCTCTCGGGTCAGCCGCTCCACCACTCCCGGGTGGGTCAACACCGCGTGCCGTAAGAAGGCTACGACTAGTGGGGGCTCACAGAACGTGGACACAGCAAACCACGCACACACCCATCACGAGAAACGTGAAGTAACAGGTGGCTCAAAGCCACCCGACTCTGGACAGCCTACTAGACCTACTAAACCCAACGTCCTTTGAGTCGCAAGACTCGGGGTCAAGACCGTTGCACCCGACAGCACTGAGCCGTCAATCTGGCCTAATCCCTAGGTTCAAAACCACGATGCAAAGACTCACGAGGCCAACCACAACTCACGGAAACCCCGGTCAATGGGAAATGGGACTGTAAACCACTCGGTGCAGCCAAGAGCCTGGCGGTCCAACCTTGGGCCACCACAGGCTCTAGCGGTCCAACTGTGGTCCGCTATAGAGACTCTGGCGGTCCACAACCTTTGGCCCGCCAGAAGATGAATCAAACAGGGCCTGGCGGTCCTACCCAGACCGCCACACGACTCTAGCGGCCCAACTCTGGTCTGCCACAATCCCTCTGGCGGTCGAACCCACGGTCGTCAGGGGCGCAAGACTCCCAATGAGTCAAAAAGCATGTGCTCCAAGGCACAGCGATCAAAACGGAGTAGTGGTCGAAGTCTCGGCCGCCACTCAGTCTGGCGGTTTATCGTGCGGCCGCCAGACGATAGAAACCCCTTCCGACAAAATAGTAACAAGTGGCGCACCCAGCTTAGGCCGCCAGGGTCTCTGGCGTGCCTACCTTGGGCCGCCAGTGAGTGTGGCGGTCTCTGGAAGGACCGCTACACTCACCCAAGAACGGGACGGCGGGAACATTCCCAAAAACCTGTTCCACGCCCCGATCATCCATGGATGAGGGGGAAAACAAGGGGGAAGCTCCCCCGACACCCCTAGTATACATCTACGGCCCAAAATCGGTCCGAAACGTGATGAAACGGCGGATCGACGCACGATCCCTAAAAACATGATTTTTCCCAAAATATCACAAATAGCCCGCTCGGCTCACCACGGCCTACAAAACTTGCGGAAAATGAAGTACACAAGCTGGGGGTCCATCTCCCTACCTCCATCGAAGATTCGACGCACCGTGGACGCCGATTCGTGAAGAAAACGTCGTGAAACCCTCGCCGGCTCGCGATCGCGCTACCGAGCTTCCACGCGGCCTCGTCCCCCGATCCTCGACCCATCCTCGCCGTCGTCCTCACCCGCGTCGCCCTGCTGCGCCCCCGCTCCGTCGGTCACCGGAGAAGAGAGGGTGAGAGGAGAGCGTGGGATAAAAGAGAGAGGGAGAGAGTGAGAAATGAGAGGGGGGAGAGAAAGGGTTAATATATAAAGAAAAGCCCAAAAATTCTAGAAATTCAAAAAAATATAAAAAATTACCTCCGTAATCATTGGGAAGAGCACAACGCGCTGGTACTATCCCAGGGTCGGAGAACGCCACGGTTCACCCTTCACAAAGTTCCGAAGGCATATCAGCGAAAAACACGCGTAAGGCACAAAATACACTCCGAGACCCACGAAAATGATCCGAGAAAAATATCCAAAAAATTCGGGGCATTACTGCCCTCCCCCCTTAAGGAAATTTCGTCCTCGAAATTCAGGACTAGCACCAAGCCACGGGGGAAGAACACTAAACCAACTGACGACGCTGCCAGAGCTCCAGCACGAAAAACCTCGATTCTTGCGAAAACACTGATCCTGAGGGACACAGCCAAACTACAATCACGAACGACACCTTGCTCCACACGCCGTGCACACCGGTCAATAGAGCAAACACACACCAAAGAACACAGTCCGGAATCACCTCAATCACAACAAAAACTAATCATGGCACCGTTGCCACCATCTCGCTCGCCGAGGAGACACAGTCATCATCACGAGAAACAGCTACCGATCCAATCACGCTCGGGGGACCAACCAAACGCCAGCTTCTCTACCAGCTGACTGCCACAAATCCGTCGACTCCACGTAAAAGAACATCTCACACCTGGCAAGCCTAACGGTCACAACGACACGGGACCAACTCTGTCAGAACTCAAACTTCGACAAAGCCCAGATCCCATCTGGAAAACACATCATAGAAATGGCCACCCAAGGCCACACTTGCACACGGCTCTCGCCATTCTCGAGCCCCAACAACCAGCACCTTCTGTCTGTGAAAGACCATCCACTGGTCACCAGACATTCGTCAAAGGGGGAACCTCCACCGGCCTAGCAGGTACGATCTGACTCATGACAGGCCATCCGCTGACCCTCCATAGACCAACACCACATCCAGACCGACCCTCACTCGGATACCACATCCAGATGGATCCCCACGCCAACTCTACCCTTCAAGGGAGCACGGCGAGACCCAATGACACCATCTCCCCTCGGTCCTCACGTCACTCCACTCAGAATAACGGGGAATCCTCCCCTGCTGTACGTAGACCGGGGGTCACCATCCCACGTCAACCTCTCTTCACGGACCTCCACGCACAGGAATCGACCACCGTCCTGTCTCATCAAAACCCATCTCACCTCAATCGCTCCAAATGGATGCCAGCCCATCCCGAATCCCGCTCTTACAACAGAGCCACGGGACACAACCTCAACAATTCATGGCACACGTCTCCAAGGCAACCAAGTGCCACCTGCTATCACAGCGACCTGGTCGTCAGCGCCACGACCAATGCATACGGGTCCCCAGACAATACACGTCTTACCACGGTCGACAACTCAGTCAACCAGACCAGCCACTCACGGCCACCATCCGGGACCCACAATCTGTCAGAGATCACTTCTCCAACACGCGATCTCATCCGAGAACACAGCTTCCAACGCAAGAACATGGTACTCATGCGGCAACCTCGCCAGCATATTTCCCCAATTCAAAACTTGCCAGTGCCATGAACCACAATGCCTCAAGCAACGACACGGCAACAACACGTCTCACACAACCGGAGACAACGCATATCGAGGAACCAATCCTCCATTGCTCTACACTTCCTCAAGAATCCACCCGCAATAATCAACGCCACTGTAGATGTGGAAAATATGTAGCGTGGTGTCACAAGTCACATAGGCAAGCATATGTGCATAAGTGATAACATAATGTCCATATCAAGTGAACATCATGAACATGTGACTATGTAAACATGGTAGCATTATCATACAGCAAGACAAAAGTGATAAAAGATGTAAAAGAATACCATGATCGCCACCAAGGAATGACAACGCCAAAAGAATATAAAATACTAAGTGCGTTGTGTACCTTGGAAAAAGATGATGATCGCGCTCAATATCAAGATGCGGGGACTATGTGGATTAACTCTCCTTTTCTTCCAGCCGGCTAGAAGGTAAGGGCCTCACTTTCCATGCTTTCCTGCGAAACAAACACAAAATAAGAGGCAAAACCTATTAGAAAATGCTAAGTGTAGAAATCTACCCAAGTGCATAAAGTAGCATGAAAGATTGAGGGCAAACTTACCGGGGGAGTGTTTTTAACCCCTATGGAAGGGTGCAAACAATAGGTGTGTATATTGTGATGAGATTAACATGAAGAAATTGATTTAATATGCCATGATGAACATAGATAAACAAGGTGCAAAAGTGCATGCCACAAGAAAAATTGTGCAAACAGTGTAAAGTGGGTGCAAAGACTGATGCAAACAGTAGGGCAAACGATGTCCAAATGAAAAGAAATTTGAGATGAAAGAAGACTTGAGTGTTGTAAAGAAGTAGGAATAAGAATCACTCAAAACGGAGGTCGGGACAGAAAGTTATGACACCGGAGATTTGAGAAAAAATATGGACTGTGCAGAAAATTCAGAACAGTGCACAAAATGGGCTCAAAGAATGATGAATATCTCACAAAATAGAACACCAAAAGAGGAAAGAGTGGATGTTATGGAAAGGTGGGAGTGTTTTGGTGAAACTAGGGTAGAAAGGAGAGTTTAAAACGGGGAAGACAGCAGTGAAAAACGGGGTGGAAAACTTAAGAAAACAGAAGGGTGCAGAACATGGGAGAAAAATGACTTAAGTGTAAAAACAGGATGAAAGTGTAAAACTCATAGACAAAATATGCATGAAGATGACGAAATAATGAGCCCAAAACCAAGGAACACAAAGATTATACTTCCCTCTAGAGCCTGGAGTTGAAAGGATGGATCAAGAGTGCCCCACGGCCTCGCACCGGCGACGCAAACATGCCCCCGTCGCAAGAAATCTGAGTTTCAGCAAAGTGCAGAACAATGGGGTGAAACCTCAAACGTAGGGGCTTGGAAGAGGGGGAAAAGATATGAGAAATAAGACAAACATATAATCAACGTAAAGCTAATACTCCCCTCTTCAAGATGGAGTTGAGGGAGGACGAAAAGGATGATGTACGACTCCGCACCGGCTTGATGAACAGGCCCCCGTCGTGGACTTTGTAGTAGAAATTAGCAAACTGTGATGATTTGCCAAAAGTAGGGGCGAAGTTGAGAGGGCAAATGTTGATGAAATTGAGCAAACAAGGAACCAAAATGAAGCTTATACTTCCCTCTTCAGGCTAGGGCCAAAGGGTTGAGTCAACAATCCAGCATGGCTTCGCCGTCGCCTTGGAAACGGGCCCCCATCGCACAGGAAATCTGGGCAGGTTTATATAGAAAAAGTGGTGAAACCCCCAACTTTTTCCCACGATTCCAGAAGATAGAGTCCACCAAATCTCGAGATCTCTAGATCATTCTCGAGATAATAGTCAAGATAAGGCGTAGGAACAAACATGACTCTTTTTGGTTGAAGATTGTGGAAGTTATGGCTCTTGGAAGAAGCCTCTGGAACCTAATCTACAGGGTTTTTTGGTTGCACGAAAAGTAGAAAAACCTGATATTGCGGCCACGATTCCAGGAGATATAGCCCATCAAATTTTGATTTCTATGAACCAAAGTAAAGATAATATAAAGGGCTAGAAGTAGGAAAAAACGGGGATCAATTTGGATAAGTATTCTAGAAGTTATGGCCGCCGCAAGATAGCCACATCGCGCAGGTTCGTGGAGATAAGAGTCAAGAGCAGGCTGGACTCTTATTGGATAAATGGTCGGACGACTGACCGTTAAGGGTTAAACGGTCGTCAACCGACCGTTTACAACAATGAACGGCCATTAACACGACCGTTTAAGGTAGACTTTGCGTGACTTTGGAAATTGGATTATATCTCCCAAACGGTGCAGAATTAACAAAAGTGGTAGAAGACAAAATTATAGATAACTCAAAAATGAAAAACTTTTATGAAGAAAGTAAGATGAGAAAATGATCAGAAGAGAGAGAAAGTGGGGCTAGAACAGAGAGAGAAAATACCGGGACATAGGTGAACAGTGCAGTCTGCCGAAAAAATGTAAATAACTTAAAATCGGTGCAGAACTGGCCAATGACGTAGAAGAAGGAATTGTAGGGATTTAAATGATGAACAACTTTGGTGAAGGACACATTTTGAAAAGAGGAAAGGAAGAGGGTGAAAAAGGATAATTTTCAAGACTACGCAACGAAAGGAGGCTGAATGCTTGAGGGAAGCCGACCTAAATGGGCCGTAAGGTGACTTTGAAGGCCGGATGGTGACAAGATAGGCTCCAGGGCTCTATGAAATAATGATCTCCAAGGTTCAAAAGGAATGGAATAATGAAATGGGCTTGAAATCCATCCAAGAAAGGCTCCAAAATAATGGGTAATTTGGGGCATCAAAATGATGAATAAGAGAAATGACTCAACTTGCAGGCTAAAAACGGGTGTCAACAGATGCCCCTCCTTGATGTCCGCTTTGCAAGGGAGCAAGCGAAAGCGACGCGGAGGTGAAATAGAACGGAGATGGAGCGAAAGTGACAGTGACGTGAAATGGAGATGAAGCGGAGATGAAGCGGAGAGAACTGATAAGCGGGCATCAAGGCAAAAGACACCCGTTTTAACCAACAAGCGACAGGAATTCTCCCGAAATCACCGAACTAACCACCAGGACTGGATGACAAGAATGAGACATGTCTGAAACTAATAGGAAAAAAAGGAAGCACGACCAGGCTCATCGGGGACACAATCCACAGACAATGAGGGGGTCGGAAAGGAGCACAACGTAAAAAGCAAGAGAAATATAACTGAGATAAAATCCAAACAGGAATCACACTGGCCAACCAGACCAAGCGAAAAGATCAGAGAAATCGTTCAAATTCAGAGTGGAATAAAAATCTCTTATCCAAGAGACATGAAGTGCAACTAACCATTATTGAGGAGAAACCTTGAATGGATCACGAGACGTTAATGCTCAAAATATGACATGATGCATGCTGGGCTAAAATAAAGAAATCATCAAAACGAATGCAAAGAAATCATAAAATAGAAAGTACTTGAGAATAGTATTGCTAGATTAGAACGATCAGGGTCAAGACACTATCCGCAACCACGGTGTGCGTGATAGAACCATCATTCCCTAATTTTCCCAACCTAACGGCCTATCCGATGATTAAACATGTGCACCTAGATCATCATCATTTTTGTTAGAGGGGAACGTCAGATCCTGGAACACATGAATGACCATCCGGTTCTCGAGATAATATAACAATATAGATACCATATAGTAATGCAACAATGAGTAGGGATAGAAGGCCATACCTGACTTACCTGTGCAGGCGAAATGGCATTTTTTTGATTTTTATTTTCTGATTTTTTTTTATTTTTTCATATATAAGACAAATATGATAAACAAGCAAGTGTAAACATAGACAAAATAACATAACTATCAACTGAACGACAAACAACACGACATAACATAACGGTCAAATGAAATGGGAGACAGTGCAACATAACATAACAAAGGCACACGAGCACATATGCAATGGCATGAACGAACAACATGCATGCATGAACACGGTGTGATAAGACAACAATGCGGTGGGACAACACACGGTTGGGACAAGAACATGGGACATAAAGGGGTGACTAACAACATGTGCAAGACAACTAACAACACTCGGTGAGAGATAAAACAACATGTGTGGGACAACACGGTGGGACATAAACATGTGACAAGGATACGGCGGGACAAAAGACATAAACAAATACGCCCTTCAATCAAAAACCAAGATCAGAATGAAGCAGAACCGCCAGGTTCATAATCGTGAGGCAAAGCCCTCTCATAAAGATATGATCATTGCAAACAATAGCTGAGAAGGACATGAGCTTCGGAACAGATCGAGAGATAAGATTGAAGGAGAGAACAGATCAAAGATGTGGACAGGAGGCAGAGCCCAAAGATATAGCAAGGAATGCCTGAGTACTTGCAACCTGCACACTTAGCAAACAGATTACGTATCTGTCCTTAAAATAAGTGTAAATCTACGAAAAAAGACACATTTTTTGGATTTTTTGTAATTTTTTTTTATTTTTTTAGATTTTCAACAGTATTTCATTTTTTAGATTTTTTGAAATATTTGATTTTTTAGGTTTTTGAAATATTTGATTTTTTTTTTGAAATTTTGAAGTATTTGATTTTTTTGGATTTTTGACAATATTTGATTTTTTAGATTTTTTGAAGTATTTGATTTTTTTAGACTTTTGGCAATATTTGATTTTTTTTAGATTTTGACATAGCAATCCGCAGCACCTAAAGACGGGCTCAAACTACTAGCCAGGGATCGACGTTCCTACCCCTTTCACTAAAGGCTTCCCTTAAGCAGGGTGTGCATGTGAGGGTGGCTTACCACAACCAACTGCTTCTAAAGAACGGTGCCCCTACTAAGGCCATACCCGGGATACAACCCAGTCTAAGAGGGAGAAGCAGAAGATAAATTGGAGACAAGCTTCGTGCAGGATGGGAGATATCAAGGCTCGAATTCCTTCCAGGGCACTACCCCTCAAAGAGATAACCTGTTGCGCCGGGGCTTTGTGTCTTCGATTTTTAGACCCATATTTATTAGGCACGCATGCGACCGGGCTCATGACGTCCCGCGGGGAACTATACTGCCACTCTTGCCATGCCTTTGATTCATAATTTTGCATTGATTCATTTTCTCACTTTGGTAGCCCTTATTAGCCAGATATAGTATGAAAGCTCACTTTTGAGGGTCAAGACTGCCCCTATTTGAGACCTCTCTCGTATTGGGGAGTGTCTAGGTTGGTCATCTTATCCATCCATCTCCTGCCCCTGCACTTGGCCGAGCAGAGAAAAGAAAAGACCTTTGTGCATACCCAAAGTATGGCCAAAGCAGCAACGGTGCGCCTCAGAGAGATCGGCTATGGCTTGCCGTGTAGTGTGTGAAAAACCCATGCCTAAAGGTCACCCTCAACAATCGGGGAAAGAAACTAGACTCCCAGCGTGGAGCTATTACCAGCCTAAGGATGCTGCAGAAAATAACCTTTTTTATTTGACACAAAGTTAAGATCTAATTAAACAAAGACTCCTAAAGCCACTCAATCATGTTAAGGAACCAACATTATAAGCGCGTGCAGAAATAACACAGTAATAGTAATGATAACATGTTTCGACACAAAATCAAAGATACCTTTGCAAATCCATGGCGTGGAAAAGGACATCCTGAAGCGATCTCGATCATCAAGCTTTAAGGAGCGCGAGTAGCTTTGTATTCCTTGCTTGCCAGGATAAAGATGAAAGGAGAGCAAAGGATTGGATTCCTCGACACAGACGAGTGACAGACATCAAACTGGACGAATAAGGAGAAAAAAGGAAAAGAGACGAGGGCTAGAACTCCCTCGTTAAGGCACTGAGACCCTGATAACAAGGGGCCAGATACAGAATAAACATGGATCAACTGAGATCAAGACGGACTAAAGCCTCGAAAACAGCAAGAAAAAGGGTGAGAACCCCGAAAGTGTGAGGAGGAAAGAATAGAAAGACAAGGAGAAGAATCATCCAACGTGGTCGGAGAAGGAGAGTAGCGATCACCCGCCAGAGGTAGGGAAGAAGAAGCATAAACACCCGACCAGGTTGGGGAGAAGAAATGAAAACCACCCGACAAAGTTGGGGGAGAATCAGAAAAATCACCCGACAAGGTCGGGCAACGAGCGCAAGGAATCCCCAATAGGGTCGGGGGAAAAGGATGAGAAGCAGAATCCGGATGTATCCGGGGAGAAAAACTAGAAGATGCCCCCGGATCAAGGGAAGAGGAGGACATAGGCTGAGACCTAGAATGGTGAGGACAGGAGAAGATGGTAGAAATGTAGTCAGGTGGTGGAAGGTACACCACCCAAGGATAAGAACTGAACAAAAGAAAAGATGAATGGACGGAGGAAGGAGAGAAGGAAGTGGACCCTCGAATGCACAACTGACGGCCTTTATACTTATGTCGCCACCTCTTCTTAGCAGAAATCTTCTTGAAACAACTCCGCCTGGCGTGGACTTGGGCCTTCGGGCTTCTTGTCTTGCAATACTTTCTTAAATAACGGGCCCACCTAGCAGACGACCTAGCCCGGTTATGAATATGCAGCTTCATCGGGGCGGTTGCCCCTAGACTCACGGTGCTAACATGCTGTGGACATTCTTGAGCAACTGACTCCTCAAGATGATGAGTATCATGGAACCATGGTGTAGCAACCCTAATAAATGAATAATTGAAATGAATTAAAACATATATATTACAGAAGTAATATATATATAAAAGGAATAGGGTTAATTGGACGAAATAAAATAAATTAAAAATAACGCCTCTTATTAAGGCGTTAATTTATAAATAAACGCCTCTACCAATGGCGTGAATAAAGAAAGGACGCCCACACCTACGGTCGTCAGTTCTCACGCGACCAAATGAGTAAGTAAAAGAAACGCCTCTACCTTGGGCGTGTTTTAAAACAAGAAACGCCCTTTTTAAAGGCGCTTTTTAAGAAACGCCCTTATACAAGGCGTTAATTCAAGAATACACGCCCTGACCTAAGGCGTTAATTCAGTTCGTGAACCGTTCGAACCCAGAGCTTATCCAAGGAAAGATTAACCTAATCTAGTAAGTGTCTATTAAAGTAAGGACTCTATTAAGGATATATTACCCTCAATCAAACACTGCTCTTGTTAGGACTTCCAAAATCCTATAAATAACATGTTCGATCGAACCCTAAAACCCATTTGATCGAACGTCTGCTGCTAGGTACGTGAAGAAAAAAACGGTTCCTCTATTCTTTTATTTTTCTGCTTCTATTACATGAAGAACTAATGTTCTTCATCTGATTCTGTTATAGGTCTGTAAGGTGGCGTACGTGAAAGAACAAGGTATGTTCTTCACCATATACCTGTGAAGATTGATTTCATATCTTCATATTCCTTCCTCTCTTTTCCTACAGGTTGATTGAAGGCTATCATCTCCGTCATATTCATCAACTAAAATCTTCCTTCTTCCTGTCCAAGGTGTTCTTCTCAAGTTATTCACCGGTCATCTCCAAATCTATTTTTAAGGTAGGTTTTCTCAAGTTACTGTAGCCCAAATGAAATTAATGCAAGATATATATATATATATAAGCATGTCATGCATATGATTATTATAGTTTTCATGCGTTTTCTGAATTGTTTGAAAGAAACGCCCTGGAATAGGGCGCTATTTTAAAATAAACGACCATAACAGCGGTCGTCAATTTATTAAGAAACGTCCTGTACACAGGCGTTAATTTTACGAGATCATGACTTAAGCATGATAAGAACGGATTATATATGAAACCTTGATTATTAATGCATGATCCTGTCTCCAAATCTAATGTCCTGCAATTTCTTGAATTCACGGCCTGCACAAGGTCGTTTTCCACGTATTAACGCCTCATCAGAGGGCGTGACTTTAAAAGTAACGCCCCTTGCTTAGGCGCGTATTATCCAGAGTCCTGGTATGTTCTGAAACATAGAGTTAAGCCAGTAACGCCCCTTCTCAGGGCGTGTCTTATATAAGTCCTGCAACTTATTTATATTCCGTCAAATCCGTAATTCATGAGACGCCTGCACCAGCAGTCGTCAAATATGAATAAACGACCCTGTCCAGGGCGCTTTTTAGATAGAGTATTGAAATAATGAAATTCTGCGAAACGGAACATATATAAACGCCCTGATACTAGGCGTTAGTTACTTGAAAAACGTCCCGGACAAGGGCGTGTTTTTCATAAATTAATGAGATTATTGAAAATTCTGTAAAATAGAAATATGTTAACGCCCCTATGATAGGCGTTAATTACTTGAGAAACGACTTGACCTAAGTCGTTATTTTACTATAAACTGATTTTCATCTGATTTGCTAACCGATGGTTTTATATATATCATAATATATATATATATCGGCACTATTCTCCACTCCGTGAGTATAGTCCCATGTTTTCATGTTGATTTACCGATCACACTCAACTCTCATTGACATACAAGCTCTCCATTGGACATTCCGTTCCTTTGGACTAGCGAGTTAGTCATAGAGACCTCCGTAAGACTCCTCGTAGCCTTGGATTCCCTCAAGGCCGACTGAGCTGGTTGTACCCTAAAAACCCATTACACGATCCTTGCCATGTCAATCTAAAGAAACATGGTATACCGGCCCTTATGATTATACAAAGAGTATATCATAAGAAATTCTTAATGGGATGATGATATCATGCCATATCGTTCTTGTAAACCTCAATTCTATGATAAGAATGAGGGTATCTTGCTTGATCTAATGTTCATGTGGACCTCAATTCTATATAAAGAATGTCCATATTGATTTGTCATGGTACCTAAGTTAAGGGAACCATAATCTACCTAGTTTTATCGACATCGTGATTATACCGTTATTATCGCCATTCTATGTCCTTTGTCATAATTTGAACTCTATTCTATCAAAGTTGTCATACGTATCTACAAGCTTGATTATTGAAATTCTATATTGGCTATACAAACAAGAGTGGATGTCAAAACACATGATAAATGCCTGCGCATATAGGGCCCGATCTGGTCCTGGGAGGAGCACCCGAAAGTACTTGTGCCCATGGGAGTTAAAATGATAAGGTATCTGGCATTATACCGAGTACTTGACTTGCTTGATTGGACATTCCACACACATCTTGTACTTGACTCGTACTTGACATGAAATGAAATGCGTGGCCCGAAAAAGGGTAATTTACTTGCTTGATACATGATAGCCAAAGTTCTTGACATGACTTGTTAAATGTACTTGCTTGAATATCTCGAATAAACTTGCTATCTTGTTGGAAGTTCATGACTAAGTTCATCTTATTTTCTTGATATTACATTCTCTCTATCTTGTCGTTTCATGCGAGCATGCATAGCTTTATTGCATCCATGAAAATGTAATTACTTAAACCACTTGCTAGTACTTGAGATATAATTTCCTACTGAGCGTTCGCTCATTCCGTTTGTCCCTTTTTACTTTTCAGGTAAGTCCGACGACGATGGAAGTCAATCGGATGGGAATGGTCAAGAGTGAAAGTGATAGAGCTTCTACAAGTGTCGTCTAGTCTTTTCCATAGTTTCTTGAGTCAAATATGTATTCTTTTCCTTTTTGTTAAACAGAGTATTGGATTTGTAATAGTCTATCCATTATGAAATAAAGGATTGGGTTATCTTGCTATTTTGCGCATCTCTGTCTTTGTGTCGAATACACGACCACTCTGATTGACATGATTGATATAGACACGTCGCGCATCTCCGGGTATCTTCCGCGCTCGGGGCGTGACAGTCTTTGTGGTATCAGAGCCTAAGGTATTCAATTCCTAGGAAACCCAAGTCCAAGGATAGGTTTCAAAACCTTTAACCAAGTGAGAGTGGGTAGAACCAAGGGTTAAATGATCAATGAGTCCTTTATAAGATCATAGTGACATAATACTAACGTAGCTATCGTAATTGTAGGATAATGGCTGCCGAACGTGCTCAATGGCGCAACATGCAGCGTACCCTTCAAGGGATGACCCAAGTGCTACAACAGGTAGCACAAGGTGGTGCTCCACGAGCTGGAAGCTTACACCAAGCATTCAAGAATATGAATCCCCCGAAGTTCATGGGAGCGACCGATCCAGACGATGCCGAGCATTGGGTTCGGGAGATTGAACGTATATTCCGTGTCATGCAATGCACGGATCAGGACAAAGTCTTATTAGCTACTTTCCAGTTAGAAAAGGATGCTAGATGCTGGTGGGAGTCGATTGAAGCTACTATTGACCCAACTCAAGTTACAAGGGGTGAATTCGTTGAATATTTCAACGCCAAATATTTCTCTGATAGGGTCCAGGAAAGGAAGGCCGCCGAATTTGCCGCATTAAAGCAAAGATCTTTATCGGTGGCTGATTATGAAGCACAGTTCTCTACACTGTCTAGATATGCTAAGCATTTAATTAGCACGGAAAAGATGAAAGCCCGTAGATTTCTTAATGGGCTTAGGCCCCACTACATTACTCAACTGGCGCCTATGGATATTCAAGTTTATACTGAAATGGTGCGCCGAGCTCAGTTGCTTGAAGATGCCACGGAATTATCTGATAGGATCCGTGGGAAAGACAAAAAGGAGCAAGTCACAAGTTCGGGTTCTTTTAAACCCAACTTTAAGAAGAGGCCCAATAATGGAGGTTCTTCCTCTCAAGATCGGAAGTACAAGAAATCCAAGCCTTTCTCTATCACCACTACCCCTTCAAACGTAGTATGCAAGCATTGTGACAAGGCTGGTCACAAAACAGAAGAATGCTGGAGGAAATTAGGAGCATGTCTCCGTTGTGGGAGTCGTGAACATCGGATTCCCGATTGTCCATTAATGAATGACCAAGATGGTGAGGGTAAACGCCCAGTGACAAGGAACGCGCGTCTTCATGCAATCCAAGAGACCGAACCAGAAGAAGAAGGCGGATTGGTGGAAGGTACATTAAAAATTTGTTCCAAATATGCACATGTCTTATTTGATACGGGTGCATCGCATTCCATTATTTCCAAGAAGTTTGCTGACCCATTACCTCTAGAACCAGAATGGATGAAGATAATATTGTCTACTCCTCTCGGAAACGAGACGGATATCACGCATCATTACCAAAACTGTGAGGTGTTGGTTCGAGGAAAGAATTTTCCTATTGATCTTATCTGCTTAGATCTAAAAGAATATGATGTTATACTAGGAGCAGATTGGTTATCTAAGTACCAGGCAACGGTTGATTGCCGTAATAGCAAGATTGTTTCCAAGGAATTTCCGGAACTGACTTATACTAGTCCTAAGAGTCGAAGCAAATCCCCTCTTATTTCGGCTCTTCGAGCAAGCAAGCTCGTCAGGAAAGGATGTGTATCCTTCCTTGCTTTTGTCACTAATAAAGAAGCTAAGGAAACCAAGATAGAAGACATTCAGGTAGTGCGAGAATTCCCAGACGTATTTCCGGAAGAATTGCCGGGATTACCCCCGCAAAGAGATGTGGCCTTTACCATCGACTTAGTCCCTGGTGCTGGTCCGGTTTCAAAGGCACCATATAGAATGTCCCCTGCTGAACTCAAGGAGTTGAAGGAGCAGTTGATGGAACTAATCCGAAAAGGGTTTATTAGACCAAGTACTTCCCCGTGGGGAGCACCAGTCTTATTTGTAAAGAAGAAGGATGGATCCATGAGATTGTGTATCGACTATCGACAGTTGAATCATCTTACTATCAAGAACAAGTATCCACTGCCGAGAATCGATGAGTTATTTGATCAGATTTCAGGATCCAAATAATTCTCCAAGATTGATCTCCGGTCGGGATATCATCAATTAAGGATCAAGGATGATGACATTCACAAGACCGCATTCAGAAGCAGGTATGGCCATTACGAATTTGTTGTTATGCCTTTTGGACTAACAAATGCCCCTGCTGCCTTTATGCAGTTAATGAATAGCATATTCAGGCCTTACTTGGATCAATTCATAGTAGTCTTCATTGATGATATATTGATATATTCTAAGACTAAGGAAGAACATGAAGAGCATTTGAGGATTGCATTGCAAGTCTTGAGGACAAATCAATTATATGCTAAACTCAGCAAATGCGAGTTCTGGCTTGAAGAAGTGGCTTTTCTCGGACATGTCATATCCAAGGACGGTTTATCTGTGGATCCGTCAAAAGTTGAAGCTGTGAGAAACTGGGAGAGACCCACTAATGCAAGCGAGATCAGAAGTTTCTTAGGTCTTGCAGGCTATTATCGGCGATTCATCAAAGATTTCTCTAAGATCGCCGTACCACTTACAAGATTAACTCGTAAGGAGATCCGATATGAATGGAGTGAGGAATGTGAAAGCAGTTTCCAAACTCTCAAGGATCATCTCACTACAGCTCCAGTCTTAGCCCTACCAATTGAAGGAGAGAAATTCGAGGTCTACACTGATGCTTCTGGCATTGGTCTCGGATGTGTTCTAATGCAACATGGGAAGGTCATAGCATACTCTTCTCGTCAACTGAAGAAGCATGAGGAGAATTACCCCGTCCATGACTTGGAATTGGCCGCGGTAGTATTTGCCCTAAAGATATGGAGACACTATCTCTATGGGGTACAGTTTACTGTATACTCCGATCACAAAAGTCTCAAATATCTATTTTCACAAAAGGAGCTGAACATGAGACAAAGACGTTGGCTAGAATATCTCAAGGACTTCGACTTCAGTATACAATACCATCCCGGAAAGGGTAATTATGTGGCTGATGCCCTTAGTCGAAAGCCGAGAGCAAAGATAGCAAATTGTATGATACAAGAATGGAGGTTACTTGAACAATTCTCCGAGCTCAATATAAGCTTGGACACGGAATCCAAATTTGTCACACTATCTCATGTAAGCATACAGTCAGATTTGTTATCTGAGATACAAACACTTCAGGATGATGATCCTATGTTAGTAGAAATCAAAGGCAGATTAGAAGGACAATCTGATTTTCAACTAACTTCTGATGGAAGATTATCGTTCAAAGATAGAACTTGTATACCCGATTGTCCGGAATTAAAGAAGAAGATCTTAGATGAAGCTCACCGATCAAGATACACTATTCATCCTGGATCAACTAAAATGTATCAAGATGTAAAGAGGAACTTTTGGTGGCCTAATATGAAAAGAGAAATAGCGGACTATGTATCACGCTGTCTCACATGCCAACAGGTCAAGGCGGAACACCAAAAGCCTGCGGGAAAACTACATCCTCTAGATATTCCTAAGTGGAAATGGGAGGATATTGGTATGGACTTCATCATGGGTTTGTCTAAATCTAAAGGAGGACATGATGGAATCTGGGTTATCATTGACCGATTGACTAAATCGGCACATTTCTTGCCAATCAAAAGCCGATGGTCAATTGATGTGCTAGCTGCACTATACATTAAAGAAATAGTCAGGATACATGGAATTCCTGTCTCAATCGTGTCTGATAGAGATCCCCGTTTTACTTCTCATTTTTGGAAGGGATTACAACATTCGTTGGGGACAAGGCTCAACTTTAGTACTGCTTTTCACCCACAAACGGATGGTCAGACCGAGCGAACTAATCAAGTTGTTGAAGATATGCTGAGAGCATGCATTATTGACTTTGGAGGAAGCTGGCATGACCACTTACCTTTAGTTGAATTTGCATATAATAATAGCTACCAAGCTAGTATCCAAATGGCACCTTTCGAAGCCTTATACGGAAGGAGTTGCCGATCTCCCATATGTTGGAACGAAGTTGGAGAAAAACAACTATTAGGTCCAGACATGGTAAGGGATACAACCGAGAAGATACAAGTAATCAGAGAAAGATTACAAGTTGCTCAGACAAGGCAAAAGGCTTATGCTGATACCAGGAGAAGAGATCTTGAATTCCAGGTTGGAGATCATGTATTTCTTAAAATATCCCCTGGACGTGGCATACGAAGATTTGGTGTTAAGGGCAAGCTTACGCCAAGATTCATCGGACCATTTGAGGTACTCGAAAGAGTTGGCGAGGTTGCTTATCGCATCGCGTTGCCTCCTCAGTTGTCCGAGGTACACAATGTATTTCACATATCTATGTTGAAGAAGTATGTGCACGATCCGTCACATATTATTGAGCATGGAGATCTGGTGATCCAGAAAGATCTCACATATGAACAAAGGCCTTTGAAGATATTAGATCGAGAAATACGAGCTCTAAGGAATAAGGTTATTCCCATGATCAAGGTGCAATGGAATAAGAATCCTGAACGCGAAGCGACATGGGAGACCGAGGAATCTATGAAGAAACGATTTCCCGAGTTATTCTAAGAGGTATATGTCCTACACTCTCCGCGTGTATAATTATATATATATTGAATTTGGGGACCAAATTCTTTTTTAAGTGGGGGAGGGTGTAGCAACCCTAATAAATGAATAATTGAAATGAATTAAAACATATATATTACAGAAGTAATATATATATAAAAGGAATAGGGTTAATTGGACGAAATAAAACAAATTAAAAATAACGCCTCTTATTAAGGCGTTAATTTATAAATAAACGCCTCTACCAATGGCGTGAATAAAGAAAGGATGCCCACACCTACGGTCGTCAGTTCTCACGCGACCAAATGAGTAAGTAAAAGAAACGCCTCTACCTTGGGCGTGTTTTAAAACAAGAAACGCCCTTTTTAAATGCGCTTTTTAAGAAACGCCCTTATACAAGGCGTTAATTCAAGAATACACGCCCTGACCTAAGGCGTTAATTCAGTTCGTGAACCGTTCGAACCCAGAGCTTATCCAAGGAAAGATTAACCTAATCTAGTAAGTGTCTATTAAATTAATAAAAAAGTAAGGACTCTATTAAGGATATATTACCCTCAATCAAACACTGCTCTTGTTAGGACTTCCAAAATCCTATAAATAACATGTTCGATCGAACCCTAAAACCCATTTGATCGAACGTCTGCTGCTAGGTACGTGAAGAAAAAAACGGTTCCTCTATTCTTTTATTTTTCTGCTTCTATTACATGAAGAACTAATGTTCTTCATCTGATTCTGTTATAGGTCTGTAAGGTGGCGTACGTGAAAGAACAAGGTATGTTCTTCACCATATACCTGTGAAGATTGATTTCATATCTTCATATTCCTTCCTCTCTTTTCCTACAGGTTGATTGAAGGCTATCATCTCCGTCATATTCATCAACTAAAATCTTCCTTCTTCCTGTCCAAGGTGTTCTTCTCAAGTTATTCACCGGTCATCTCCAAATCTATTTTTAAGGTAGGTTTTCTCAAGTTACTGTAGCCCAAATGAAATTAATGCAAGATATATATATATATAAGCATGTCATGCATATGATTATTATAGTTTTCATGCGTTTTCTGAATTGTTTGAAAGAAACGCCCTGGAATAGGGCGCTATTTTAAAATAAACGACCATAACAGCGGTCGTCAATTTATTAAGAAACGTCCTGTACACAGGCGTTAATTTTACGAGATCATGACTTAAGCATGATAAGAACGGATTATATATGAAACCTTGATTATTAATGCATGATCCTGTCTCCAAATCTAATGTCCTGCAATTTCTTGAATTCACGGCCTGCACAAGGTCGTTTTCCACGTATTAACGCCTCATCAGAGGGCGTGACTTTAAAAGTAACGCCCCTTGCTTAGGCGCGTATTATCCAGAGTCCTGGTATGTTCTGAAACATAGAGTTAAGCCAGTAACGCCCCTTCTCAGGGCGTGTCTTATATAAGTCCTGCAACTTATTTATATTCCGTCAAATCCGTAATTCATGAGACGCCTGCACCAGCAGTCGTCAAATATGAATAAACGACCCTGTCCAGGGCGCTTTTTAGATAGAGTATTGAAATAATGAAATTCTGCGAAACGGAACATATATAAACGCCCTGATACTAGGCGTTAGTTACTTGAAAAACGTCCCGGACAAGGGCGTGTTTTTCATAAATTAATGAGATTATTGAAAATTCTGTAAAATAGAAATATGTTAACGCCCCTATGATAGGCGTTAATTACTTGAGAAACGACTTGACCTAAGTCGTTATTTTACTATAAACTGATTTTCATCTGATTTGCTAACCGATGGTTTTATATATATCATAATATATATATATATCGGCACTATTCTCCACTCCGTGAGTATAGTCCCATGTTTTCATGTTGATTTACCGATCACACTCAACTCTCATTGACATACAAGCTCTCCATTGGACATTCCGTTCCTTTGGACTAGCGAGTTAGTCATAGAGACCTCCGTAAGACTCCTCGTAGCCTTGGATTCCCTCAAGGCCGACTGAGCTGGTTGTACCCTAAAAACCCATTACACGATCCTTGCCATGTCAATCTAAAGAAACATGGTATACCGGCCCTTATGATTATACAAAGAGTATATCATAAGAAATTCTTAATGGGATGATGATATCATGCCATATCGTTCTTGTAAACCTCAATTCTATGATAAGAATGAGGGTATCTTGCTTGATCTAATGTTCATGTGGACCTCAATTCTATATAAAGAATGTCCATATTGATTTGTCATGGTACCTAAGTTAAGGGAACCATAATCTACCTAGTTTTATCGACATCGTGATTATACCGTTATTATCGCCATTCTATGTCCTTTGTCATAATTTGAACTCTATTCTATCAAAGTTGTCATACGTATCTACAAGCTTGATTATTGAAATTCTATATTGGCTATACAAACAAGAGTGGATGTCAAAACACATGATAAATGCCTGCGCATATAGGGCCCGATCTGGTCCTGGGAGGAGCACCCGAAAGTACTTGTGCCCATGGGAGTTAAAATGATAAGGTATCTGGCATTATACCGAGTACTTGACTTGCTTGATTGGACATTCCACACACATCTTGTACTTGACTCGTACTTGACATGAAATGAAATGCGTGGCCCGAAAAAGGGTAATTTACTTGCTTGATACATGATAGCCAAAGTTCTTGACATGACTTGTTAAATGTACTTGCTTGAATATCTCGAATAAACTTGCTATCTTGTTGGAAGTTCATGACTAAGTTCATCTTATTTTCTTGATATTACATTCTCTCTATCTTGTCGTTTCATGCGAGCATGCATAGCTTTATTGCATCCATGAAAATGTAATTACTTAAACCACTTGCTAGTACTTGAGATATAATTTCCTACTGAGCGTTCGCTCATTCCGTTTGTCCCTTTTTACTTTTCAGGTAAGTCCGACGACGATGGAAGTCAATCGGATGGGAATGGTCAAGAGTGAAAGTGATAGAGCTTCTACAAGTGTCGTCTAGTCTTTTCCATAGTTTCTTGAGTCAAATATGTATTCTTTTCCTTTTTGTTAAACAGAGTATTGGATTTGTAATAGTCTATCCATTATGAAATAAAGGATTGGGTTATCTTGCTATTTTGCGCATCTCTGTCTTTGTGTCGAATACACGACCACTCTGATTGACATGATTGATATAGACACGTCGCGCATCTCCGGGTATCTTCCGCGCTCGGGGCGTGACACATGGAGTCTTATCTCTTGGCACTAGAACATGGAGATTCGACAACTCTACTCGGCAACTGGGCACGAAGCATAACTCCCTTACCAGAAAAGTAGGACAGAACTGAGGGGGAGTAATGTGCGGCGTTGACGTGGCCGACTTACCAATAAACCGAGGGAGATTGCATAACAGATGCAGAATGTCCTTAAAGAATGTAGAAAACACGACCAACGGCCCCTTGCATATAGAATTCATCAGGCTCTTGGCGGCCGCATGAGTGAGCACCATCTGGGTAGAGAACCCCTCTTGGCCAGTGAACTGAATAGCAATGGAGCGAGGAGAAATAACAGCATTGATAGTGAATCCTCCGACGAGCAACGAGATTGCCACCGGCCTTGCTTGTGAAGAAACTGGCATTAGTGCAAGGGAACTCTTCTTTGCAACCATTTCTGAAAATGCAGGCTCTTTATCCCCAAAATAGCCAGGGACTAGGACCCGGATTGGCATGCGGCAAATGACATCTTGAATCTTGAAAAGCATAATCGAAACCTGGCTCGGCTCATTATCTCCCTGGGGACCAGACCCAAGGGGCACCAAAGATAACGCACACCCGCTCTGTGGGGTGGAAGGGGATGGAGAAGTGGAGGTAATAGGCTTGGAAGGCATGGGTAGAGGCGCGGAGGGCGTAAGTGGGGGTAAAGGCAAAGGTGGAGGCGTAGGGGAGGGTAAAGGTGAAGGTGGAGATGTGAGTATAGGTATAGCCTGCTCAAGCTCGGGCGATGATGGCGAAGGGGAGGGCAAAGGCGGTGGAGATGGTGGAGGTGATGGGATAAGGGTCTTTGGGAGAGGAGGCGGTGAGGGCGGGAGTGATGGAGGTAGGGGTATTAGAGATGGTGGAGAGGGTGATGTGGTCAATGAAGGTAATGGAGGTGAAGATGGTGAAAGTGGTGGTGAGGCAGAGGAATTGGAGGGTCGTGGCGCCCACCTTCGACGTATCGACACGACACGTCGAGCGGCGTCGGGAGTAAAAGCGATGGTGGAAATGGAGGAGCAAGAAGAGGTAGCACTAGCCTGAGCAGAGGCTTGGGATGGTGGAGGTTCTGGAGGTTGAATAGGAGATGGTGAAGGTGAGGGGGTAGGTGGAGATGAAGAGGGTGACGAGGTAGGCAACGAGGTAGGCAAAATCATAGGTGATGGAGTAGGTGGCGGAGCAGGTGTACTGCCCGATAAAGAATCATAGGGGGGCCCCTGGTCTTGTAGTGGAAACGGCTGCCTGGGCGGCGACTGCTGCTACTGCTGGCTACGGAGATTTAAGATAGCTTCATGCATGGCGGCCCAATCGATCATCTTCTTGCCTTCCAGACCATAAACAATTTCCTGAAACTCGGGGCAATCCTCAACTAAATGCCCCTATTGGCGGTGAAATTCACAGAACTGAAGTATATTCCCGACTGCGGGTCGGCAAGGCACAACCGGAGGGAGCTTCAAAGCATGGGTGGCCATCAAAGCCCTGAAAACGTCTGTAAGAGATTCCGACAATGGAGAGTGAGAAGCCTGCTTCGGGCAAGGTAGATGCCAAGGGGTATGGGAAGATAGTGGGGATGGTAGCGGAGGTTGCGTAGGTAAGGGGAATTGCGTAGGTGAAGGTGGAGGGCTAATAAGTGAAGGAGATGGAGGTGTGGAGGGAGTGGGAATGTAATGGACGACATCCACCCGCTAAGGGTGTGACGTTTCCTTGACCGGAAGTGGAAAGGTGTGGGGAAATAAAATAGCGGAGGGCTGACTCGTGGAAGGCTGATATGCGGTGGAGTGCATGGAGGTATAGGGGTGTGTGGGAGTGGAAGGTTGACGCATGGGGGGATATGAGGTGGATGACGTATGGGCGGCGTATGCGGGAGTAGAAGGTAGAGGAAATTCGGGGTCAAGGGAAACTAGGAGTTGTTGGCTAATGAAGCGGGCTCGGCTGTAGAGTTGCTGCCATGAAGTGATATCATCCAGGGCTAAGATGCATCTGAGCTCGGGCGTTGCATTAGAAATAACCATCTTGATCTGCTCGCCCTCTGGAATATGCCCCGGGACTTGCGTGGCTAGACGACGCCAGCGGTCGGCAAAGGTCGAGAATTTCTCGTCGGGCTTCATCTTCTCTTGGGCCAGATCAACCATAGAACATCTGGGCCCAATCTGGTCCTGGTACTGCTGAATAAATCTTGCTTGGACGGCTTGAAAATTCATCATCTGCTCTTGCGGTAACGTGAAGAACCAATCCTTGGCCGGGCCCTCTAAAGATAGGCCAAACAAATAGGCCATCAAGTGTTGATCATGCTGGAACTGGGCTGACTCATGCAAGAAATACTTCAAATGGACGTAGGGGTCACCAATTCCACCATAGCGACGATAAGCCGGAATCTGTGAACGTGGTGGAAGCTGAAGACCTTGAAATGCAAATGGAATATCCAAAGAAATTTGAGGATTGATTCGGCGTTGCAATTCATCAAGCTGGCGTTGGGCCTGAGCGATCATCTCCTCGGTAGGAAGAGTCCGAGAAGGATATGGGCCAACTTGAGCAAGAGATGATGAATTTAGACCAGGATAATGTTGATGGGCCGGATAAGGGGATCCGTCCTGAGAAGAAGGAAAGCCCACTCCGGGAATTGAGGAATACATGGGCCTGGAAGAATTACGAAGGTGGGAATGAGAATTGATTGGGCCAACAGTAGCACGGGCGGGACAAGAAGGCCCGTTAGAAGAATAGGGTCCAATGGAGGAATAAGGAGATGGGCCCGCATGGGAAGAGGAATCCACGCGGGGATAAGAAGACGGGGAGGAAGAAGGGTAATATACAGGAGAAAAATGACGCTCCATGAGGGCAAATGGAGACTTTATACAGGAAAATAAGGGAAATACAATGAGGGAAGTAAAGGCTCAAAGGAGGGGGGCTGACTCAATAATGCAAAGAAAAAGAAAAAGAAACCTAGGACAATGAGACTAGACAAATGGACACACAGAATGGACTACCCTAAATGAGCCTAACAACAAAACCTATATGGATGATAGGGGATGCAACACAAAATAACACAAGTGGGCTCGGACAAGCCCACACAACACAAACAATATGAAGGATTTCACCCAAGTCAAACAAGTTAATATGATGGGAAGTATTTTATTGTCAAAGTTTTGGGTGGGCCGTTTAATGATTTGAATTGAGATTAATTCCCTCAAGATAGGTGTCCTATAGGGAATAAGGTCCAAACTTTGGTTTGACTAAGGTTAATTCCTTCACAACGTATGCAAATGCAAGCCTGAGGGGTGAAAAGATACAACCGGCCCGGCGTCCGTGTGGGAATCCACGGCTCGCGGGGACTTACGGAGGTCCCGAATAAGATCACCTAGTCGAGCCCAAGGAATATGGGAGCGAGAGGATCACTTACCGAGGGGGAATGCAACTACAATATGCCAATATGCATGATCCTATGTGCACCGTGGTGCATGCAATTTCTAGCCTAAGTCTAGCAAATCAAGACAATCATGAAATCATGCGAACATCACAAAAATGCATGAAAAATGTAAAAAATTATAAATAACAATTATGCAAGGCCTAACATAGGGACAACTAGGCACTAAAAGATAAGAAAAATCATCGAAGGATAACGTACCTTTGTGTTTGCCCCCAAATATGCCTAAGACTAGATGCACAAAATGCAAAAATAGAGGTAACTTTTAAATATGCAAATGATGTCCAAATGATGCCAACTCTATATGTGTGGAAAGACAATACAAAGGACAGCACAATGCAATAAAAATTAGCTCAATCCGACATCGGGAGACAAAGTTATGCCCGAATGAACAAGGCCCCTGTGAATCTATCCCAAATCTGCCTAAGACTAGATGCACAAAATGCAAAAATAGAGGCAACTTTTAAATATGCAAATGATGTCTAAATGATGTAAATGACCTATGGATGGAAAGACAACACAAAGGACAACACAATGCAACAAGAATCAGCTCAATCCGACATCGGGAGACAAAGTTATGCCCAAATGAATAAGGCCCCTATGAATAGAAATCCTGCCAGGCCAGAATAGTTAAAAGGTCCCTGGATGACCGTTTATACCCTTTGAGCGGTCTACTGGATGACCGCCCAAGTGTTGGACGGTCCAGGGAGGACCGTTTATCACCCCAGAGGGTTTGGGCGGTTTTGGAGAGGCCGTTTAACGTGTTAGGCGGCCCTACGATAGACCGTGCAACCCTCACATACTCGAAAATAGACAGAATGATAGAGAAACGTGGAGAAGACTATCCAAACATGCATGAACACCGACCCAACATGCAAGAGACTAAAAATATAATGTGATGGGCACTAGGTGTCCCACCGTGATCGCCAAAAAAGGGGTGTAGATGTGGAAAATATGTAGCGTGGTGTCACAAGTCACATAGGCAAGCATATGTGCATAAGTGATAACATAATGTGCATATCAAGTGAACATCATGAACATGTGACTATGTAAACATGGTAGCATTATCATACAGCAAGACAAAAGTGATAAAAGATGTAAAAGAATACCGTGATCGCCACCAAGGAATGACAACGCCAAAAGAATATAAAATACTAAGTGCGTTGTGTACCTTGGAAAAAGAGGATGATCGCGCTCAATATCATGATGCGGGGACTATGTGGATTAACTCTCCTTTCCTTCCAGCCGTCTAGAAGGTAAGGGCCTCACTTTCCATGCTTTCCTGCGAAACAAACACAAAACAAGAGGCAAAACCTATTAGAAAATGCTAAGTGTAGAAATCTACCCAAGTGCATAAAGTAGCATGAAAGATTGAGGGCAAACTTACCGGGGGAGGGTTTTTAACCCCTATGGAAGGGTGCAAACAATAGGTATGTATATTGTGATGAGATTAACATGAAGAAATTGATTTAATATGCCATGATGAACATAGATAAACAAGGTGCAAAAGTGCATGCCACAAGAAAAACTGTGCAAACAGTGTAAAGTGGGTGCAAAGACTGATGCAAACAGTAGGGCAAACGATGTCCAAATGAAAAGCAATTTGAGATGACAGAAGACTTGAGTGTTGTAAAAAAGTAGGAACAAGAATCACTCAAAAAGGAGGTCGGGACAGAAAGTTATGACATCGGATATTTGGGAAAAAATATGGACTGTGCAGAAAATTCATAACAGTGCACAAAATGGGCTCAAAGAATGATGAATATCTCACAAGATAGAACACCAAAAGAGGACAGAGTGGATGCTATGGAAAGGTGGGAGTGTTTTGGTAAAACTAGGGTAGAAAGGAGAGTTTAAAACGGGGAAGACAGCAGTGAAAAACGGGGTGGAAAATTCAAGAAAACAGAAGGGTGCAGAACATGGGAGAAAAATGACTGTGTAAAAACAGGATGAAAGTGCAAAACTCATAGACAAAATATGCATGAAGATGATGGAATAATGAGCCCAAAACCAAGGAACACAAAGATTATACTTCCCTCTAGAGTCTGGAGTTGAAAGGATGGATCAAGAGTGCCCCACGGCCTCGCACCGACGACGCAAACATACCCCCATCGCAAGAAATCTGAGTTTCAGCAAAGTACAGAACAATGGGGTGAAATCTCAAAAGTAGGGGCTTGGAAGAGGGGGAAAAGATATGAGAAATAAGACAAACATATAATCAACGTAAAGCTAATACTCCCCTCTTCAAGATGGAGTTGAGGGAGGACGAAAAGGATGAAGTACGACTCCGCACCGGCTTGATGAACAGGCCCCCGTCGTGGACTTTGTAGCAGAAATCAGCAAACTGTGATGATTTGCCAAAAGTAGGGGCGAAGTTGAGAGGGCAAATGTTGATGAAATTGAGCAAACAAGGAACCAAAACGAAGCTTATACTTCCCTCTTCAGGCTAGGGTCAAAAGGTTGAGTCAACAATCCAGCATGGCTTCGCCGTCGCCTTGGAAACGGGCCCCCATCGCACAGGAAATCTGGGCAGGTTTATATAGAAAAAGTGGTGAAACCCCCAACTTTCTCCCACGATTCCAGAAGATAGAGTCCACCAAATCTCGAGATCTCTGGATCATTCTCGAGATAATAGTCAAGATAAGGCGTAGGAACAAACATGACTCTTTTTGGTTGAAGATTGTGGAAGTTATGGCTCTTGGAAGAAGCCTCTGGAACCTAATCTGCAGGGTTTTTTGGTTGCATGAAAAGTAGAAAAACCTGATATTACGGCCACGATTCCAGGAGATATAGCCCATCAAATTTTGATTTCTATGAACCAAAGTAAAGATAATACAAAGGGCTAGAAGTAGGAAAAAATGGGGATCAATTTGAATAAGTATTCTAGAAGTTATGGCCGCCGCAAGATAGCCACATCGCGCAGGTTCGTGGAGATAAGAGTCAAGAGCAGGCTGGACTCTTATTGGATAAATGGTCGGACGACTGACCGTTAAGGGTTAAATGGTCGTCAACCGACCGTTTACAACAATGAACGGCCATTAACACGACCGTTTAAGGTAGACTTTGCGTGACTTTGGAAATTGGATTATATCTCCCAAACGGTGCAGAATTAACAAAAGTGGTAGAAGACAAAATTATAGATAACTCAAAAATGAAAAACTTTTATGAAGAAAGTAAGATGAGAAAATGATCGGAAGAGAGAGAAAGTGGGGCTAGAACAGAGAGAGAAAATACCGGGACATAGGTGAACAGTGCAGTCTGCCGAAAAAATGTAAATAACTTGAAATCGGGGCAGAACTGGCCAATGACATAGAAGAAGGAATTGTAGGGATTTAAAAGATGAACAACTTTGGTGAAGGACACATTTTGAAAAGAGGAAAGGAAGGGGGTGAAAAAGGATAATTTTCAAGACTACGCAACGAAAGGGGGCTGAATGCTTGAGGGAAGCCGACCTAAATGGGCCGTAAGGCGACTTTGAAGGCCGGATGGTGACAAGATAGGCTCTAGGGCTCTATGAAATAATGATCTCCAAGGTTCAAAAGGAATGGAATAATGAAATGGGCTCGAAATCCATCCAAGAAAGGCTCCAAAATAATGGGTAATTCGGGGCATCAAAATGATGAATAAGAGAAATGACTCAACTTGCAGGCTAAAAATGGGTGTCAACAGCCACGATCCGCGCACTCTGATCCACATGCACATCCAACCACAACGCCAACTCGAAATCCTTCATCCCGACAATCCTCTGCAACTCCGCAGGCTCTGATCCTTCACACATCAGGAACCATAATACCAACCACAAATTCTCACGAACACTGCCCAGTCGGCACTCGTCCTTCCAGAACAGCGCAAACACACCCTTACACAGCAGGGGACGGACAACGCTTCTCACGGGCAACCACCTTACCGGAACACAGGACTCGTCTCGCACGGACTTCATGGCACATAGAGGCCAACCAATCCGAGCACACAATGCAAGACGACGAACCTTAGCCAAAACGTGATCTCCTCCAACCAACAGAAAAAACTTAATACACTTCCGACCAACGGAAGGAAAACTCCACGCTCGATCTGACCTCGGTCCTCGCACATGCTGGGAATCACACCTTCCAGCACCAAGAAAACCATTGCCTCTGTCAGGTCAGCTCCTCCGACAACACTTACTAAGTGTTCCATCGGACCACAATCACAGCATCTCTCGATGCACCACCGTTGCAATTCCTCGAACTGCAACATGCCACACCAAGAGCCACAACACGAGCAATAACCAACAACCACCAACGCTCACCCCCGAGTCCCGAACTCACCGCGGAACCTTCACATCTCAAGCCAACTCTAAGGCGAACACCACCCATTCGCACACAAGAGTGCAGGAGTAAAACTTACTGGGACACCACAGCCCAATCCTGCCTCAAAATCCACAAAGATAACTGGGACCGACACGTCATTTCTGATGCCACAGAGCATGACAGGAACATCGGCTTGACAGTCAGCAGCACAACAGAAGATCCTCCGCTCGCCAGAACATAATCCTTGACCAGAGCACCCGCTCCGACACCTCAAACCACAACCTTAACACCTCAGCGGCTGGATAACCTCAGGCTGGGGTGGCCAACTCTATAATAGCTCCCTTAGAGCACGCTCACGGCCACTTAACGATGGACAGTCCTCACCAGCCACCTGACCTCGCTGCAGATTCCCCGAGCGCGGCACCACAGCAACGCATGCCTGCCAGCAACTCTGCTCAACGTAGCACAACCGGGGCCACCACCCATCGGAAGAAACCTCTCAATCACGTCTCTCGGGCCCCGCACCGACACTTCACGAAACCGCAACCACATTCACAGCGCCGCGCACTCAAGCTCTCGCGCAAGAAACCAAATGGAAAACATGCACAAAACCCTATGCCAGCTGCCGACTGTACTGGACCTTACGGACTATGACCACTGTAATATCTCGAATTCCCATGTACGTCCACAACCATGCGCTGATACCAACTGTGCCGACCCGAGATCCAGATACCGGGAAAGGAACCCGATACCATTCGAATTCTGGCCCGCCGCCCACGAGTCGAGAGGGCTCGGAAGGGCTAAACGGAGTGTGGAGGTACAAGGAAATAGGAAATAAAGCAGGACAATTCAACAATTAACAGAAATAACTAAACAACTACTACAACACAGTCCAGTCCAATAGAAAGTACAGTCTAAAACGGTAAAACATACCACATGCCAAGTGAACACTCGGCCCGGTGAGCTGGCAACTAAGAGCCTCCGCACAGCACCCTCGAACCTGGAGGAAGAACTGCCGCACCTGAAACGCAGGGGTGAGCCTCCTGTCACTGGCCCAGTAGGGATCCAACGGAACCCCAACTGAGAACAATGGCGGCACGGAAAGCAGTAACAGCAAGAGCAATAGCAACAGCAGGAAGGGTAACTACGGTGGCCGGTAAAATCTCGGCTCTACAGCTACTCCTACTATACCAGAAAACACGACCCAGTCTCCCAGTCGGGGGGTCAACCAAGCCACAAACCTGACATCTTGATCCCACGGTCGGGAGATAACTAGAACACGAACCGCCCTAGTCGCGCTACTAGGAAAATGCCACGATACCTCCATCGCAGAGGCCTGCCCTCACAGGAGGGCCCAAGCCGAAACCACACGGTCATGACCTCACCATCGTGAACATAACGCTGTCTAGGGAGAAGCCCTCGGTGACGCTCACCGGGAACCTCAGACCTCGACTCTGGGAATGCTCCCGAAACAACTCACGAAGTCCCGTCTCCCAGACGGAAATAGAAACCCAGGACACGACAACTCACATCACATGACGGGAGTACCACCCACCAGAAGAACAGACCGGATGCGTCCCCTGACGTCTTACACCACATCACAAGTGTCTAGCTACGACGCCCAGGGCACGAGACTCAGACACACACAGTAACCAGTACCACAAATAAGGACTAGCTGAGGTCGTGCTAGCCAGGGTGGGCCCGAAACCCTCAGCCCCATGTGCACACTCAGACCATACGCCCTAGGCCTATCCTCTAGCTGGTAATTCCCCCTAAGCCCGGACTCGGTTGTTCGTGGGGGCCCTACCGTGACCAGCCTACTCACCGTCTCTCTCGGGTCAGCCGCTCCACCACTCCCGGGTGGGTCAGCACCGCATGCCGTAAGAAGGCTACGACTAGTGGGGGCTCATAGAACGTGCACACAGCAAACCACGCACGCACCCATCGCGAGAAACTCGAAGTAACAGGTGGCTCAAATCCACCCGACTCTGGACAGCCCACTAGACCTACTAAACCCAATGGCCTTTGAGTCACAAGACTCGGGGTCAAGACCGTTGCACCCGACAGCACTGAGCCGTCAATCTGGCCTAATCCCTAGGTCCAAAACCACGATGCGAAGACTCACGAGGACGACCACAACTCACGGAAACCCCGGTCGAAGGGAAATGGGACTGCAAACCACTCGGTGCAGCCCAGAGCCTGGCGGTCCAACCTTGGGCCGCCACAGGCTCTAGCGATCCAACTGTGGTCCGCTATAGGGACTCTGGCGGTCCACCCTTGGCCCGCCAGAATACGAATCAAACAGGGCCTGGCGGTCCTACCCAGACCGCCACACGGCTTTAGCGGCCCAACTCTGGTCTACCATAATCCCTCTGGCTGTCGAACCCACAGCCGCTAGGGGCGCAAGACTCCCAATCGGTCAAAAAGCACGTGCTCCGAGGCACAGCGATCAAAATGGAGTAGCGGTCGAAGTCTCGGTCGCCACCCAGTCTGGCGGTTTATCGTGCGGCCGCCAAACGACAGAAACCCCTACCGAAAAAATAGTAACAAGTGGCGCACCCAGCTTAGGCTGCCGGGGTCTCTGGCGCGCCTACCTTGGGCTGCCAGTGAGTGTGGAGGTCTCTGGAAGGACCGCTACACTCACCCGAGAACGGGACGGCGGGAACATTCCCAAAAACTCATTCCATGCCCCGATCATCCACAGATGAGGGGGAAAATAAGGGGGAAGCTCCCCCGACACCCCTAGTATACATCTACGGCCCCAAATTGGTCCAAAACATGATGAAACGGCGGATCGACGCACGAGCCCTAAAAACATGATTTTTCCCAAAACGCCTCAAATAGCCCACTCGGCTCACCACAGCCTACAAAACTCGTGGAAAATGAAGTACACGAGCTGGGGTTCCATCTCCCTACCTCTACCGAAGATTCGACGCGCCGTGGATGCCGATCCGCGAAGAAAACGCCGTGAAACCCTCGCCGGCTCGCGATAGCGCCACCGAGCTTCCACGCGCCCTCGTCTCCCGATCCTCGACCCATCCTCGCCGTCGTCCTCGCCCGCGTCGCCCTGCTGTGCCCCCGCTCCGTCAGCCTCCAGAGAAGAGTGGGTGAGAGGAGAGCGTGGGAGAAGAGAGAGAGGGAGAGAGTGAGAAATGAGAGGGGAGAGAGAAAGCGTTAATATATAAAGAAAAGCCCAAAAATTCCAGAAATTCAGAAAAATATGAAAAATTACCTCCGCGATCCTCGGGAAGAGCACAACGTGCTGGTACTGTCCCGGGGTCAGAGAAGGCCACGGTTCACCCTGCACAGAGTTCCGAAGGCATATCAGCGAAAAACACGCGTAAGGCACAAAATACACTCCGAGACCCACGAAAATGATCCGAGAAAAATATCCAAAAAATTCGGGGCATTACACCGGTGGCCGGTCAAAACTCGGCACTACAGCTACTCCTATTGTACCGGAAAAACTCGCCCTGATCTCACGGTCGGGGGACAACCGAACTAACGGGAGAACCTCTGGCTACGCCACCAGAAGAAACGATCACGACCTCATAGTTGTGGACCTAACACCATCTATGGAAAACCCTCGGTGATGCTCACTGGAAAACCCCTAGACCTCTACCTCGAGAACACTCCCGGAAACACTCGGGGGAATCACGTCTCACAGACGGGAAATGAAACCTGAAAATAGGGGAGTCATGCCTCACGTGACGGGAGTACCTGTCACTAGAAGCGAGGCCGAATGCGCCCCCTGGCGTCTTAGTCCGCGCCTCAGGTGTCTCGCTGCAGCGCCCCTGGTGGAGACTGAGAACACCATACAAGTAACCACAGAACACGGGTCTAGGCGGGGTCGTGCTCGTCAACACACGTCCAAAGTCCCCGACCACGTGTACACACACTGACTGACTGCACTACGTCAGGCCCTCTAGCTGGTATTCCTCCCGGCCTAGACTCAAGATGCCACAGTAGGAAGCCATACGGCAACCAGCCTAAAGCCGTCTCTCTCGGGTAAAGCCTCGCCACCACTCCTTAGTGGGACCACACACGTGTTAGAAGGCTACGACTAGTGGGGAGTCACTGATGTGGCCACTCTCCGAGGAGAAATTTTGAGAAACACACACGCACCCTGCGTGAAAGTCGAGAAGAACCAAGTGGCGCCAAGCCACTGGACTCTGGACAGTCCTCTAGACTCACTAAATCCAACGGTCCTTGAGTCACAAGGTTCGGGGTCAAGACCGTTACACCAAACGGCGCCATGCCATCAATCTGCCCTAATCTTAGGGTCAGAAATCTCGGCACGATGACTAACGAGGCAGTTCACAACTGCTGAGACCATTCCCTTGAAAAGGGAACTGAGAAACCCTCCAGCCCCAGACTGGGTAATTGGACTCACAGTCCACAGGCCACATACACGGCCCACGCAGAAAACACAGAAGCATGATTCCCAAGGCAGCTCACAACCCGCCACGTCGATTCCCCATCCCAGGAAAAAGTAGGAAACCTCTAGCTCCACGCTGGGTGATTGGACTCGCAGTCCAAGGCCATACACTTGGCCCACTCGGGAACCATCTTCGGGAGAAACCCACGACATGCAGGGGAAACCCCACCACACTCACACCGATACACGGTGACTCGATCAAGCATAACATAATGCCTGGAACACACACACAGGGTCGTCCGGACCCTCTAAATCTATGGGCACACTAATCGAGGTCACACTGTACCTCCAGACACCCCCACAAACATGGTCACCGAACCCATGGGATGTCCGAGACACTCCCGAGGCTGATGGTCGATCACTGGGTCACAATTGGGTCGACCGGAGGCCAACACGACGCTAAACGGGCACGGCAAGCACGAAACCCAAGTGGCGGCCTCCCCTAGGCCGTCTAGGGCAAAGGCGGTCAAGCCCTGGACTGCCAAGGGAAGAAAAGTGGTCCCATATGGGCCGCAACCCCCAGAACTCAATGGTCTCCTGCCAGACCGCTCAAAGAGCACATCGGTCTATCGTCAGACCGCTCCAAGCAGAAGTGGCCTCCACCGAACCGCAACGATTTGGGGTGCTAAATAGGTTAAACGGTCTCTCTAGGATCGCAACATGTAACGTGGCGGTCATCCCGTGACCGTAAAGTGACAAGACTAGTTCAACGGTCAAAACATACCCTCGGGGGTCACGCTGACCCTCAGAGGGAAACGGTCGGCCGCTCGGCTGCCGTTGGCGGTAGTAGCCAGTCGCGTGACCGCAAACCCTGCCGATAAAACAGTGACCAAATGGCGGCCCCCCAGGTGGTCGCCTAAACCTTGGTGGCCGGCCCATGGCCGCCCAGCCAGGAAAAATGGTCTGGCTTGGACCGCTACACCAACGTAGCGGTCTATCGTGAGACCGCAAACCAAAACACGGTGAAATGGGTGAATGGCGGCCTCCCTGAGAGCCGCCTCGCCTAATGGCGGTTCCTGTTAAGACCGCCTTTATTCCGGAAACCCAAAAATGGTAAAAATCGTGGAAAACTCCGTTCCACGCCCTGTTCACGTCCACGTGAAGGGGAAAACAAGGGGAAACTAGTCCCCAACCTCTCTAGCACCGAGAGGACCCATTTGAATCCCAAAAATACGGTTAAAACGCTAGATCTGGCTCACTCCCCAAAAATATGCATTTTCCCCCAAAATGCTCAAATAAACCTGCTCGGCTCACCACAGCCTACCAAAATCACGGGAAGGGAAGTACACGAGCTGGGGATCCATCTCCCTACCTCCACCGAAGATTTGACGCGCCGTGTACGTCGATCCGTCAAGAAAATTCCGTTGGAACTCTGCCGGGACACGAACTCGTGGCCGAGCTTCCACGCGCCTCCACCGCCTCGATCCTTGCCCATCCTCGCCCGCGTCGTCCCCATATCGCTCACACCCCGCTCCGTCGGCTACCGGAGAAGAGAGCGTGAGAGGAGAGAGCATGAGAGAGGTGAGAGGGAGAGAGTGGGAGGAATGAGAGATGAGGAGAGAGAAAGGGTGAGGGGGGTTTATTTATAGGAAAATCTAGAAATTCCAAAAAATACCAAAAAATATGGAAAAATACTCTCCTCTATCCTTGAAAAATGCACAACGGCGTGGCAATGTTCCGGAGTCAGAGAACGCACCGGTTCACCCTACACGGGATTCCAAAGGTCCGACAGATAAAAACACGCGTAAACCGCTAAACTCAATCCAGGACCCACAAAAGCGATCCAAAACCTACGGATCTTGATTCGATAAATAATCTGAAAAACCCAGGGCATTACAAGAATTATCCCACTCATGACCTGGAGTTGGCAGCAATGATTTTTGCATTGAAAATATGGAGGCACTACTTGTATGGAGAGAAGTTTGAGATTTTCACTGACCACCAGAGCTTGAAATATATGTTCACTCAGAAGGATCTTAATCTCAGGGAAAGGAGATGGGTGGAGTATATGAAGGATTATGACTCCACCTTGTCTTATCAGTCAGGCAGAATGAATGTGGTGGCCGACGCATTCAGCAGGGAGTTAGCAGCTAGTCACTTAATGTTTAGAGAGTGGAAGCTATGGCAACTGGTACCACTGGAGACTTTCAGAATTAAGGTTCCTCGGGATCGGGGATTAGCTGTTCTTGCTAGCTTGAATGTCATGCCAACTATCCGTTGTCAGGTGATGGAAGCTCAACGTGTGGATCCCGAGCTACCTCATGTCTTGTCAATGGCCGAGGTGGAGTTGGGTGATGATGAAGTGGGAGATTTCGAGGCAGATTGTATGTTCCAGTGGAGGAACAGGTGAAGAAAGCTATTTTGTAGGAAGCCCATGGTTCCCGTTATGACGTGCATCCCGGAGCGACCAAGATGTATTGCAATTTGAAGAGGCAATTCTGGTGGCCATGTATGAAGAAGGATGTTGCAGAGTTCGTGGCCAGGTGTTTAATATGTCAGCAGGTGAAGGCGGAGCATCAGCAGCCAGGTGGCACCTTGCAACCTTTGGAGATTCCTACTTGGAAATAGGACCATGTGACTACAGACTTTGTGGTCGGGTTGCCAAGAACCCAGGGTGGCCATTATGGTATATGGTTGATAATTGATAGATTGACCAAAGCTGCCAGGTTGTTACCGATTAAGATGAGTTAGGGAGTCCATAAATTGGCCAAATTGTACGTGGAACGGATTGTTCCCCTACACGGCATCCCTATTTCTATTGTATCTGATCGGGATTCTCGTTTCACTTCTGGTTTCTGGAGGAGCTTTTAGAAGGCCTTGGGTATGGAGTTAGCTTTTAGCTCAACTTACCACCCTCAGTCCGATGGGCAGTCAGAGAGAACTATCCAGACCCTATAGGATATGTTGAGAGCTTGTTGCCTTGAGTGGCAAGGGTCGTGGAGTCATCATGCCGTTGGTAGAATTCACTTACAACAACAGCTATCATTCCAGTCTGGGCATGGCACCCTATGAGGCATTATATGGGAGACCGTGTCGCACTCCACTCGACTGGTTTACAGTTGGTGAGCGAGTAATGACGGGACCTAAATTGGTGCAGCAGTGTGTGGAGGTGGTGTAGCTGATTAGGTAGAATTTGCAGGCAGCCCACAGCCGACAAAAAAGTTATGCATATCGGCGAAGGCGACCTCTTACATTTGAGGTGGGAGACCGGGTGTTCTTGAAAGTCTCCCCTATGAAAGGCGTGGTGCGATTCGGCAAGCGTGGGAAGCTGAGTCCCCATTATATTGGGCCTTTTCTCATTGTGGAGTGTGTTGGCCCAGCGGCGTATCATTTGCAGCTACCTCCAGAGATGAATGTGGTGCATGACATGTTCCATGTGTCGATGCTACGAAAATACATGCCCGATGATTCTCATGTGTTGGAAGGCTCGGCGTGGCCTGAAGTGATGTCGGATCTGTCTATCCCTAAGTACCCCATTCGTATTGAAGATCGGCGTGAGCAGTAGTTAAGAAATAAGGTCATACCGTTGGTTAAGGTGATCTGGCATCGCTATTCAGGAGATGAGGCAACCTGGGAGCGTGAAAATGAGATGTAGTAGCGAGTTCCATATTTGTTTGGGTAAGACCTTCCCTTAGACTGTTGTGATTTGGTGTAAATTTCGAGGATGGAATTTTTATAAGGAGGGGAGGACTGTTGTAGAGGCGAAAAAATGGTTCCTAGGCCTCGTACCACACTTTTAAGATTTGTTTGTTGGGGAAAGATCATTTGGCCGCCCGTGGAAGCCTGCAAACATAAGGGAAATCGGTCAGAAGGAGTCACGGGCGTTACCCCAAGGAACAACCCTCCGATGCTTAAGTCAGGGTCTTGGAGGATGGAGATTAAGGAGGAACAGAGGGGAGAGAGAGAGCTGAAGAGACAGTTGAGCAAGCCTGGAGGGGTGGTCAAACTTCCGCAGGAGTGCTCGATGTATCCAGTGAGCACTCGGGGAGTGCTCGTTGGGCAGTAAGGGTGCTCGGAAGGTGACAGGAGCTCTACTTTATGGAATCCACTCTTAAGGCTTCGTGGGTTGGAGTCTCTCTTGCCGTGTCTGTAGGGTTGTTCCAGTGTGTCCCTTCGTTCGCGGACGAAGGTCCATTTATAGGGGTTGTCCTGGCGGTGAGGGCATATCCCGTAGCAGGGAAGGGCACGAGTAGTGGGGTAACGCCTCTCCATGATTGTGGGGTGTTTCCCGTTGAGAGTCCGTTCCTCAGGAGTCGGGCGACTCTCAGGCGAGTCTTACGACGCCTGTAAGGCGTTCTCGCCTTTAGTGTAGTTGAGGCCGACATCGTAGGGGGTAACTATTGACAACCATTTTTTGCCGATAAGTTGAGTCATTTCTCTTACTCACATTTATTGATGCCTCGAGTTGTCCATCACTCGCTGGGCTATTTTCTGGCACGTCTTGAGCTTATTTTATGGGTAGCCTCCCTCCCTAGTTAGGTCCGAGTTGATTCAGGGCTTAATGGGCCTTGGTTTTGATTAATCGAGCTTTTCTATGAATTCCAAGCACCCATGTACGTGTGCGGTCAACCTCCAGCCGTATAACAATTTGTGCGGTTGATACTGGGCCGTTCATATATTTATGGGACATTTAGCTTATTTTCTGAATTATCACCGACAGGCATATATACGGCCTAGACATAGCCGCATAAGACCATTGTGCGGTAGCATCTGAGCCGTCTATCTCTCCAGAGTCCTAACGTCGCTGGTTTTCATCTAATTATCTAATTATCTTATCTATTTTGATTTTCCACCGACAAGGTTGAGCGGTTGCCTCCTGGCCGCCCTTGTAGATGAAAGGTCTACTATTAGCCGTTCATCTATGAGAGTCCAACGGCGAAGATTTCGGTCAGTTTGATGGATAGTTGGATAATATTTATGATTTATTTGAATTTCCACCGACAGGGTTGGACGGCCAAGACATGGCTGCACATCTCGTTGAGTGGTCTATCGTAAGACCGTTCATCCGTTCGATTCCTGAATTTCAACAGATTTTCTCTCTCTATCCGTGGTTTTATCCCTAACTTCTCCCGTCATTTTCTCCGCGGATGCTGAACCATTTTGAGTACCGTTTTAACTGGATAAGAGATAATTCGATTATCTACGATTTTTATTTGATAATCTCGACCTGAAAATGCTTCTAAACCCTAATTTTGAGCTAGCACTTTAGGCTCTATAAATAGACCCTAAAGGCTACCTTTGAAAGGGGGGGAGATTTTGGTCAACGGCGAAGCCCTGCCGAATCCTTGAGCGACCTACGACCAGTGAGGGAGGCCTTCTACGTCCATATAGGCCTCCGGTCCAGGGAGTAACTTCTATTTTAAGTCCTTTTGCATTCTGGATAGTCTCATTTTCTTCTCATTGCATGTTTGTTTCTACACATCCATTTTCCCACGTTTTCATTGTTTGCGTTGTCATTCACACACCCTCCCACGTTTTTGACGCCCCAGGGGTTTAAAACTCCCCAGGTATCCCCCACTTCACTTAGTCACGTCTATTTCCTTTCATGTTAGCATTTACTACACTCTATAGTTCTGATATTGGGTTTTTCTTTGTGTTTTACACTCTGTTTCGCAGGTCAGCAATTCACTAACGCGAGGCCCATCCTCTCTGGCCGGCCGGCAAGGGTGGAGGTTGGACCCTTTTGCAACTTCTGGCGTGGTGGCCTTGTGCGGTCCCTAGGTAGCCGTTCACGGAGATGTGAGGTGTCACCTGGACCGTTCTTCTTCGTCTTGCGGTCGTGTCAGAGCCGTTCATCTGCCAGAAGTTCCTTATCACGCATCCTCTGCAGCGCCTTTAGATGGTCTATCGTGCGGCCGCGCATCATTACAGGCGGTTCCTCCTGAGCCGTACATCCTCCCAGCGCTGCTCTTAATGCGAGTACCTCTCCCTCTTTCCAAGGTACGGTGTGTCAATCACATTAGGCACCTTGGTGGCGATCACACTTATTTGCACTCTTCTGTTCTCCTTCTACTGTTCACATTTATTTTATATATCGATTTAGTAGAAGGGGAGAGAAGTGATCTTTTTAAGTCGGACGGTCAGAGTTGAAGTAAGTAGGAGTAAGATTACACGTGTGTGCCCATTTTTTTGGCGATCATGGTGGGACACCTAGTGCCCATCGTGTTAGTGATTTGCTGACCTCTTCTTTTGTTGTGTTAGTCCTCTGTTCGAAGTGATTTCAGGTTGGTCTGGGCGCGGTCTCTGTCCTCCGAGCATGTGCGGATCTCCAGGAGCCGTCCATCTCTTCGACGGCTGGAAGTCCACCGCTCTTCTCTGTGAACAGCGCCATATCTTCTGCAAAGCCTGCTGCGATAAGCGGTCCAATGTCATCCGTTCAAGTATTACATGGTCGATTATTGGACGTCCATCTTGCTGGCACAGGTACTCCTCTGTCTTCTGATTGTTGTCTTGGTTGCTGTTACACGGTTTATGCCGGTCTGTTCCAGTCATTAAGCGGATGTCCATAGACCGCTCATCCGGGTACGTAGCTCATTTCTGTCACTGTTCATTTCCAGCATTCTCTGGTTTGCATGTTATTTTGTCGTTACTCCTTGTATTATACGGTCGTCTACAGACCGTCTATCTTCCTGAGCGGTCTTGCAGAGACCATCCTTGTCATGCTACAGTGCACCCGTGCTTCTCTTTCATTGCCACCTTATATGCTTTTCATGATACTTGGTGCCGATTACTGATCTCCCCCTGCTCCTATATCATTGTTGTATACTTGTTTTCACCTCTTACATATTTGATTTGATCATTGCTTGCTAGTTTTTAGGCTAGACTTTGCATGCACTCCGGTGCGCATAGCATTCATGCATTTCATTCATAGTTAGTCACATTCCTACCGAGGTAGGGTTTCCTCTCGTCTCCATATTCCTTGGAGCCGACTAGGGGACCTTGCCGAGGACCTCCGTAAGCCCCCATGAGTCATGGATTCCCACACGGACGCGGGGCAGGTTGTACCATACCACCCCCTAGTCTAGGGTCTACATTCGTGCGAGAGAGAGTCCTTTAGAGTCTGCCAGTTCTCCATTCTCACCCTGTTTAGGTACCTTGTGGTTGAGTGAATTCACATTTTAATTAATCCACTAAGGTCTTAAAAGAGAACTTATAATAATCTTCGCGTATCATTTGGAATTTGTTTGGATAATTGGTTGATTCTTTTCTCATCTCTCTCCTCCATTGCATGTTGCACAGTGTCATCATTTGCATCTTTTTGTCAGACTAGGCTCATTAGGTCTAGTTCATCTTCGTGTGTCTCCATTTAGCTGCATTTGTCCTGCGTTCATTTCCCTCCTTGTATTCATTTGAGATTCATTGTATAAAGTCTCTATTTTCCCCATGGAGCACTTCTCTCCTGTACCTTGTTCCTATACTTTCCCCATGGAGCATTTCTCCCATGTACCTTATTCCTGTACCTCTCCATCTTCTTATCCCCACGTGGATTCCTCTTCCCATGCGGGCCCATCTCCTTATTCCTCCATTGGACCCTATTCTTTAAACGGGCCTTCTTATCCCGCCCGTGCTGCTGCTAGTCCAATCAATCCCCATTCCTACATACACGATTCTTCCAGGCCCATGCATTCCTCCATTCCCGGAATGGGCTTTCCTTCTTCTCAGGTTGGGTCCCCTTATCCGGCCCATCATCATTATCCTGGTTTAAATTCACCATCTCTTGCTCAGGCTGGCCCATACCCTTCTCGGACTCTTCCTACCGAGGAGATGTTCACTCAGGCCCAACGCCAGCTTGATGAATTGCAACGCCGAATCAATCCTCAAACTTCTTTGGATATCACATTTGCCTTTCAGGGTCTTCAACTCCCACCACGTTCACATATTCCGGCTTATCATCGTTATGGTGGAATTGGTGACCCCTATGTCCATTTGAAGGATTTCCTCTATGAGTCGGCCCAATTCCAGCATGATCAACGCTTGATGGCCTATTTGTTTGGCCTATCTTTAGAGGGCTCGGTCAAGGATTGGTTCTTCACATTATCGCAAGAGCAGCTGATGAACTTTGAAGCCATCCAAGCAAGATTTATTCAACAATATCAAGACCAGGTTGGGCCCAGATATTCTGTGGTTGATCTGGCCCAAGAGAATATGAAGCCCGACGAGGAATTCTCGACCTTTACCGATCGTTGGCGTCGCCTGGCCATGCAAGTCACGGGGCATATTCCGGAGGGCGAGCAAATCAAGATGGTTATTTCTAATGCAACGCCCGAGCTCAGGTGCATCTTAGCCCTGAATGATATTACATCCTGGCAACAACTTTACAGCCGAGCCCGCTTCGTTAGCCAACAACTCCTAGTTTCCTTTGACCACGAGTCTCCTCCACCTTCGCCTTCCACATACCCCTTTTCTTCCCCATCCACTATGAGTCAACCCTCCACTACATATCCCTCCACCCACGGTCTTCCGCTCCCTCACACCCTTATACCTCCATATACTCCTCCACATGTCAGCCCTCCACGAGTCAGCCCTCAGCTATTTCATCCCCCCACGCCTCTCCACTGCTGGTCAAGGAAACACCACACCCAGAGTGGGTGGATGCCGTCCACTACATTCCCACTCCATCCACGCCTCCATCTCACTCACTTTCTAGCCCTCTGCCTTCACCTACGCAATCCCCCTTGCCTACGCAACCTCCACTACCATCCCCATTGCCTTTTTATACCCCTCGGCATCCACCTTGCCCGAAGCAGGCTTCTCACCCTCCGTTGCCGGAATCTCTTACAGATGTATTCTGGGCTTTGATGGCCACCCATGCGTTGCAACTCCCTCCGATTTTGCCTTGCCGACCCGCGGTCGGGAATTTGCTCCAGTTCTGTGAGTTTCATCGTCAATAGGGGCATTTGATTGAGGACTTTTCCGAGTTCCGGGAGTTTGTTTACAGCTTGGAAGATAAGAAGATGATTGATTGGGCTGTCATACGCCAAGTTATTTCAGATCTCAGCAACAAGCAGCAGCAGCAGCAGCAGCAAGCCGTGCCGCCTAGGCAACCGTCTCCACTCCAAGACCAGGGGCACTCTTGTGTTTCTTCAGTTGATAAGATAAATGCTCTGTTACCCACTTCTTCCTCTCTCATCCCATCTCCTCTACCACCTTTACCTACCCCAGCCTCCGCTCGGGCAACTTCTCTTTCACCCTCCGTTTCCGCCACCACACCTGTCCTCAACGCCTCTCGACGTGTTGTAAAGATACACCGAAGAGCGCCACCACCTGCCACTTCCCCCACTACGCTGTAGATTATGGAAAATCCACTTAAGAAAAGAAGAAAAATAAATAAAAATGCACGAGGTGCTAATGGGAAGTGTGATCGCCATAGGGGTTACCTCAAGAAGAAGAAAAGTGATCGCATGTACCTTGTATTGAGCGTGGGAGATTATGGACTTTTCCTTCCTCCTTCTACCTGCCGGCCGATGAAGGGGGTTCTTAGCTTGATTACCCTTGTAAAAAAAAACACAAAACAAGTGAAAAGAATGGATTAGCCAAAATGTGTAGTATCAATGCTCTAAAGATATGAAATCAAACAAATGAAGCATGAACACACCTTGTGTGTTTTGATTTTTTTTAACCCCTTAGAAGGAGTAACAAAGGTTTGGAGGATATGAATGCAAAGTATGTAATATGAAAATAAGATGTAATGTGAAAGTGGCAATTTTTTCTAGCAGGATAGCTAGAAAGAACAGGATGAGTATGATGATGCTAATGTTAATAAGAGGAATTGAGGGCAAGATCTCCTCTCTGCTGTGCGTGCAGCAGTACTGGGAGAGAAAACAAGTTGAATAGCAGCTGACAACCACCGTGGAAGAAGATTAGCACCAGGAGGAAGAGGGATTGCTTGAAGAATAGAACCTGCAAGAAAAAAAACCAAAAAAAACTCTCTCTTCCCGTTAAGAAAACTCACAGTGGCCTCTCTCTGTATCGTTATTGCATTCTCCTCTTTTTTCTGCAGCTCTTTTTTTCTTGTTTTTTCGCGCGAGGCGCACAGCAAGGGGTATTTATAGCCTAAAAATCCTTGCAAAACAAGAATTAAAACAAGGTAACGACCCTCTAATAAGAAACCCTCTTCTCAATCAAACACAATGTGTAAAATGGGGAAGGGATTATTATTGGAAAGAAGCAGACGAAAAGGGGACGGAACTGGAAATGACGACCTCGCAAAGGGCGTCAATTAGAAATGACGACATGACCAAAGGCATTAATTAAAATAATGACGTGTACAGCGGCGTCAATTCCTGGATTTAATTATAGAAACAAAATACCTTCCTTATTAAAAATTCTGAAATGACGCATGCTTTTCAGTCATCAAACAATAGACGCCCCGAAGGGGGACGTCAATTCTTGATTTTTCATTTTGCTTAGGATTCGTAAAATTTCAGGAAATGACGCCACTATACATAGTCGTCCGTTTATTTAGAGGCGCCCTTGGCTATGCCTCAATTAAATGACGCCCCTACTAGAGGCGTTAATTCCATTCAACATAGAAAAATCACAATTAACACATGGAAAAATAGAAAAACTTCATATTGAGCCAATATTGAAGTCCACTTTGGGGTGTCACATGGTGACATGAAATTTACTCAACATAGCATCAATTTTAGCATGTCTACAGCTGCCCCGCCTTGACGTCTGCTTTGCAAGGGAGTGAGACGGAATGAAGTGAAAGTGAAACAAGCGGAGTGGAGTGGAACGAACTGATAAGTTGATGCCAAGGTGTGATGTGACACGCCTCCGACACTAAGCGTTGGAAATCTTTCCAAGATTCTGAATGAAGCAACTCCGGATGATTACAAGAAAGCATTGATCGACTGGACCGAAGGGATTAAACGAAATGAACTAAAAAAATGTGCGCGAGGGCACGAAAGGGAGACACCATTGGAGAGCGGTTACCAACCAATGTGGACGTACTACAACTAAGGTGGATTTGCAACAGAATAAAATGAATTGAGATGAAGACCCAGCAAGTGAATGCCTTTCAAGGAACCAGCCTGAGCGGCTTCAAGGAGAATAAAGTACTTGATCTGGACTGGAATATCTCATGTCAACTCCATTAAGAGCGAGTGACCTTCATTATTAGCGTAATATAAAGATTTTCATCATTGAGCTCAAAGTCCTACATGATGCATGCTGGGCTAAAAGAAAAATTAAAACAAACTGAAAATAGAAGATAATCAAGGATAATATTACTAAACCATCTAGATTTGGTCAAGAATCCAGATCTCTAAGTTGACGCTAAGCCGAAGCCCGTTTGTCCACGCATCAACTCAGAAAGTGGAACCATCGTCCCAAACCTTAAATGACTCAACGGCCTATCCGTGTGATCAAGACTCCCCTGGAATTATCACTATTTTTGAAGAAGGGGAACTCAAATTCCAAGTTCATCAGAACCACAAGGTCCTTGATATAATCTAGTAGCGTAGATATCATATAGTAACAATGCAATACAGGAAAATGGTGATAGCAATGAGCATGTGGAGAACTGAGAAATGAGGTACAAACACCGTGGGGCTTGGATGATGATGCCCAGTCGATGGTACCAAGAGCTTCTTATCCTGCGCTCAAAATTTCATTAGCCAAGATATAAAGATGCATAAGGCAATGGAAGCGGTTTAAGCATGAAAGCATAATCGAAACACTCAACAACATTGCATAGCATTGAAAAGCATTATGGAGAGCATCATATATAAAGTCGTAAAAGAGGAGAGCATTCCAAGTATCTTTGTTCAATGTCATCACGAGGATGACAATCTTGGTAAATCAGAAGATTGATGCATAAAAGATCAGGACGATGTCATAATGGTTGAGCAAAGCTAGCAGGAATAGTCAGAGAAACTGACTCTTGAATGATCAGATTGACGTGAATAATCATAGTGATACCCCAAGTGACAGGGATGATCAGATTGACATGAATTGCTCAGAATGATGGAGAGATGATAATTGAAGTGCCCAGGGCAACATATCATGAGAATATTGGAAAGAATTAAAAGATTGATAACAATGAATGAAGAGGACTCATCCCGTGTTCTTGGTCTTTGCAAAGGAATTGTCCCTCGGAATGGCTAGACATGGGGTCTGCACCGACCTGCTGATTGAGGGCTGCACCGACTTGGCCATGGTTAGACGACCTTGGAGATGCACTGCCGTAGGAATGGGAATGCACAGACTTTGCATTGGGATGTATAGATGTTGCATGCTTGGACTTAGGATGCTTGGACTTTGGAGGAATGTATAGACTTAGGATGTGTATAGACTTGGATGAAGCATGCGATGTATAGACTTAGGATGAATGTATAGACTTGGATGAAGCATGCGATGTATAGACTTAGGATGAATGTATAGACTTGTGGGATGTGTAGACTTCGATGCTTAGACATGGAATGTACAGACTTTGCTATGCTTAGACTTCGATGCTTAGACATGGAATGTACAGACTTTGTTATGCTTAGACTTATGCAAATATGCATCGAAATGCGTGTGAACCAACGATGAAGAAATGCGAATGGGTGGGCATTATTTGAACTTATGATCTTGATTGTGGGTTCGTGTCAATCCAAGCATTTCCAGACTTGCACAACATGCACTTCTGCACTTCAAAGCTCATTAGCTCATCAAAAGAATTATCAGCTCAGGACAGCTCTCAATATGATCATAAGTGCATAATATGAATAATTCCATCAAGATATAATAGCACTTAAGTCCATGAATAACTGAAGAAATGACAACTCTCGCGAGTGGCTTCAAAATGAGAAATGACGACGACCACTGGGGCGTTATTTACAATTGAGGTTTGATTTGGAATTGGAGCGCAAATGACGCCTTCCAGGGAGGCGCTAAATGAATGACGACCCTGAGTGTGTCGTCAATTAAAGAAAAGACGCCAAACGGCGAGTCGTCAATTAACTGTTTTTGTTTCCTGCTCGGAATTAAGCTTCCAGCAACTTGTTCTATTCAGATTCAAACCATGATTCCCGTTAGCGTTCCAAAACATTATAAAAGGCAACTGTTCGTCTCCAGAGCTCACCAAACGATCGAGCTAACAAAGAACCGAAGCAACAGAGATATCAGAACTAGCAGAAGGAAGGTGAACATGATGATGCACAAGCCTTCTAAAAAGCCTAAGATGAGTTTTCCCAGGATTTCTGAAGTTCCAGGCCATATTAGTGGGAGAATTGCTAAAGACCAAGTAAGTGTTTTTTATGTTAAAGCTTTATTTTGTTCTTCCTTTCTTCCTTTTCAAAATTTCGGATTGCATTCTCTCTTCTTCTTTTCCTTCTTTCTTTTATGTTTTCAGGATTACCCAATTGTTCCAGGACCAAGGAGATTTCTAAAGATTAAGTGGCTTCCTTTATTACTCTTCAAACTCTCATTAGACATGAAATCTTTCCTTTCAAAGTGGCACCTTCTTGGCCTCACGACACATGCTACCCATTACAATGACATTCACCTAGATTGGGCCTCAATTGGAGCTCTCATAGAACTATGGCACCCTCATACCCACACTTTTCTCTTCCCAACCTTTGAAGCTACCATACTCCTAGAAGAAGTAGAGACACTCCTAGGTTTAAGAAGGATGAAGCAAGGAGAGGAATCTAAGATGGCTCACATGGCTAGACCAATACAAGCTCACGACATACTCACTAGCCTCATTCAAAGCCCAAATCTAGTGAATCAAATTAAAGCCCATAAAAGAGTCAACCTCTTAAAACTAGCCTCATGGGTGTTCAAAAACATGGACAAAGCTCAAGAAGATGAAGACTTATTGGAGAGAGTAATGAAGGGGTTTGTCATATGCATAGCGGGAGCTCTACTCTTCCCTTCAATGAAAAACCATCTAGAGGAACATCACTTAAGTGCTATTGCTAGCATGTGGGAGGGAAAAAGAATAGGTCCGGCGGTATTAGCCAACCTATACAATGGGCTTACCTCGGCTTCCTTAGGACGGCCCCTCTATGGGTCAATGCTTCTTCTATCTTGTTGGGTGGATCTTCACTTCAAATTTGATCCTTGCCAAGCAACCCAAGCGGCCTCCAAAATCTTTTTCAAGAGCCCCCTCCGATACATGACGGATTCTTTGGGCTTATGTGAGAGAGTAACTAACCGGATTCTCAAGCTAAAGAAAAGAGGAGATTGGAGAGACTACTTCAAGACGATGCCTAAGAGTGGTTTTAATTGCACACCGGGGTTCCTCAAGACCCAAGAACTCCGCTCAAGGCTCTCCCCCGGCATAGAGCTCCGGTTGATAGGCAGGAGTGACTTCATCCTTTACAATGCACACTGATGTCTTCCACAGCTCGGGCTACCTCGGTACCTCTTTGAAGAACCTTCTCATCTACCTCCACTCAAAAGAAGGGAACTATGCTCAAGTGGAGATCAAGAAGAAGTGAAGACAATAATGGCTCAATGGAAGGTTGGACTACTCCAAAAGTCCAAGACACATGTAGAAGAAGAAGAAGACAAATTCAAGTCTTATGTACTGGCACTTGGGAAGATAAGGCCTATGATGGCTCAATAAATGTAATCATGATTTTTCCTTAATGAAATAAAGATTCTCTTCTTATTTTGAGCCAAAACAAAAAGTTTATATGATTATCTCTTCTAATTAATGTGATTCTGTCTGATAAAATGAGCTCCGGGCACTCTGTCCTGAGAAGCGCCTTCTTTCATGGCGTCAATTTGTTGAATAACGCCTCAGATAATGTCGTCAATTGTCATTAAATCAATTCCGTAAAACAATTCAAAAATCACAATTGACGCCCTCAGCGATAAGCGTCTCTCAATTCGCGTCTCTAAGTAAGGCGTTAAGCGATTCAAATTCTTCAAATTATTTTCAAAATAACTCCTTAATTTCACTTAAACGACGCCTTTATGAATGTCATGTATTAACAAATGGACGCCTGTCAACACCGTCGTCAATTTCGAATAGTAATTATTATGATCAATCAAATCTATCACTTTCCTATTAATGCTCCTGACGACGGTTGCAAATTCCCACGCAAATGAAAATGACGCCTACCCTCGAGTCGTCATATCAACAAACCACGCCCTTCCTCAGACCGTCAATTAATCAAAAAATGGCTTCCATTTGGGCGTCAATTTATTTCGACCGTTAAAACCCTTTTTCCCTCCTTCTTCTCCTTCCTTCGTCTTCTCTCTTTTTGTAACTACCCGAGAATCCGATTACCGGGAAGGCCCGATAACCCGAGACTCGCACCGCTACCCACGAGCCCAAAGACTCGGAAGGGTTAAAAGGATGGTGTGGAGACTACACAAGTATCACAGATAATTGCAAAAATTAAATAGTTATAATATTAAGCAGGAAATAAATTAACATTTTACATGGTCTACAATAAAAATAACAATAACAGCAGTCCACAACTAGTACAGTGACAAGAAAGGAAAGTACAGCTACACGGGGCATCCCCCGGCTCTGACCTCTGGCACTACCTCTGGGCACCCGCACCACGCTGCGCTCCTGATGCGCTCCCCGAAGGTGGCGCCTCACCTGAAACACGGTGAAAACACGCAGGGAATGAGTCTCGGAACAAGACTCAGTAGGGATCACTCGAACCCTACCTCGTAAAATGAGAAACCACTACTCTAGCGGTAGGAAAGTACCTCGAAAAGGAAAGTCATGTGCTCTACAGAACTAGACCCTACGGCACGCAAACCGACACACGTGCCACGGTACGAGAAGACCGAAACTCAACGGTCGAACCGCCAAAATCTGAAGGTCGGAAACACACGACTGACAGTCTGTCACTCCGTACTCGACAGGAGTACCACCCACTAGAAGCACAGCCGGTAACGTCCCTTGACGTCTTACACCGCACCGCAGGTGAACCGCCTGACGTGGTAGATCCTACCCGAGGCGCAAACACCGTACAAGTAACTCACAAACAAGTGACTAGCTGGGGTCACGCCCGTCGACGTGGGTCCAACCGCCCCCAACCACGTGTGCACACACAGACCACCCGTCCCAGGTCTGGCCCTCTGACCGGTTTTCCCCTCAGCCGGACTCTGGCTGCAAGACGTGGGGCCCAACGGTAACCGGTCCACAAACCGTCTCTAAAGGTCGGCCCGTACACCACTCCCTGGTGCGACTAGCACCCGCGTACTAGTAGGCTACGACTAGTGGAGGGTCACTGAAGGAGTAGACTCTCAAGTCAACGGAAAACGACGTCCGAGTCCGACAACATGTGGGAATCACCCCACGCACTAGCTCCGTCACACGGTGACCACGGTCGGAAAAGAAACAGACGCACTGCCCACGGTCAAACGCCTGACCGAGGCAAACGGGACTTCCGGACACCAAAGACACCGTCACGGAACTCCACGGGGTGCCCGGGACGCACACACGGCCCAAGGGAAACACCCAACAACAGGCAAGATCGCGCTAGGGACACCTAGCGCGACACGGAAGAACGCGCTAGGGAACCCTAGCGCAACAGGGAAGATCGCGCTAGGACTCCATAGCGCGACAGGGACCATCGTGCTAGGGAACCCTAGCGCGACAAGGACCATCGCGCTAGGTCCTCCTAGCGCGACAAGGATGATCGCGCTAGGACCCCATAGCGCGACACGAATCACCAAACTGTTCATCTTCTCCGATGAACGCGCTCGGTCGGGGCAGCGCGACGCTCAAGAACGCGCTACTGGAGTATAGCGCATTCTCAGTCCGCGGCCGAAAACGGTAAGAACGCCCAAAAATTCTAACCACGCCCCCATACCTCCATAGGAGAGGGGGAAAACAAAGGGGAAGACCCCTGGGGACCCCTAGCATGATTCTAGGCCCTCAAAACACGAATCCATGCATTGAATCTATAGATCGGGCGAGCTCTCCCCAAATCATGGAAAAACCCAAAAACGCTCAAATGATCCCCTCTCAGCCTCCCCGCGGCCTATAAATCACGGAAAAGATCGACATGAGGCTAAGGAACGTCACCCTACCTCAATGGAGCAAATGCTCCGCCGAATCGATCACGAATCACGAAGAACGCTAGAAGCTTCACGAACTCCCCACGCTTCCCACGCTTGCCGCACGCCCACGAGATCGCCTCGCCGTCACCCACGCGTCCGCGCCGTCGCCCTGCCGCCGTCCGTAGCCGGAGAGGGGCTCGCCGCGTCCGAATGGGAGAGTGGGAGAGAGAGGAGGGCTCACGGTCGCGAGAGAGAGGAAGAGGAAGAAGAAAGGGAAAAGGGAAAAAGAAAAGAAAAAGGATTAGGCTTTATAGAAAATCCGAATTTTTGGAAAAATACCGAAAAATAGAAAAATACGTTTCCGAAATCCTCGGAACGCACCGATCGTAACGGTACCACTCGTGCCCGGGTGAACGGCCCAGTTAACCCGCAGCGAGCGTCCGAAGGAAAAGCCGAAACCCGCACCGGAAATCGGGAAACACGCGCGGAAAAGCCGCGGAACGCCTCCGGGCCTCCGAAACGACTCCGGATCGCGCCGATCCGAACACGAAAGATGTCCGAAACGAAATTTCAGACACAACAGAGTTGGACACTCCAAAAACTAGATCCGGGACCTACGAAGAAGGATCCGAAAGGTCCGGGATATTACAACCCTCCCCCCTTAAGGAATTTCATCCTCGAAATTGAGAACAACCAAAGGGGAAAGAAGAGGAAGACTCACTCAAACAGATACGAGAACTGCTGACGCATCTCGTCCTCACGTTCCCACGAAGCCTCACCACCAGAGTGTCGTTGCCACACGACCTTTACCAAGGGAATGACCTTGTTCCACAGGCGCTGCTCTCGCCTATCCTCCACGCGGATCGGAAACTCTGGGAGAGAAAGATCTGGAGTCACCTCAGGCCAAACAGAAAACTCGAGCACATGAGAGTCATCGGGCATATACTTCCGCAACATCAAGACGTGGAACACGTCATGCACCGACGCCAACTCAGGAGGTAACTGCAACCGGTAAGCAACCTCACCGATGCGTTCCACAATCGCGAAAGGACCAATATAGCGGGGACTCAGCTTCCCACGCCGTCCAAAACGCATCACCCCCTTCATCGGAGAAACTCTCAAGAACACATGATCACCCACGGCGAACTCGAGGGGCTGCCTCCTACGGTCAGCATAGCTCTTCTGCCGACTCTGGGCCGCCAACATGTTCTGACGAACCAGGTGCACAACATCCACACATTGCTGCACCAATTCCGGTCCCGTCAAAACACGCTCACCCACCTCAAACCAATCAAGTGGAGTCCGACAAGGACGCCCATACAGAGCCTCATAAGGAGCCATGCCGATGCTCGAATGAAAGCTATTGTTATAGGCAAACTCCACCAACGGTAGGTGATGAATCCAACTCCCCTGCCACTCCAGGCAGCAGGATCTCAGCATGTCCTCCAAAGTCTGAATGGTTCTCTCGGACTGACCATCTGACTGAGGATGATACGCCGAGCTGAAAGCCAACTCCGTACCCAGAGCTCACTGGAAACCCCTCCAGAATCCAGAAGTGAAGCGCGGATCTCGATCTGACACGATCGAAATGGGGACCCCATGCAACGGCACGATCCGCTCCACATAAAGACGAGCCAACTTGGACACGCTCCAGCTGACCTTGACCGGTAACAACCGCGTCACCTTCGTCAGCCGATCCACCAGCAACCAAATACTGTCCTGCCCACTCGGGGTCCTCGGCAACCCCACCACGAAATCCGTGGTCACATGGTCCCACTTCCAAGCAGGAACATCCAAGGGCTGGAGAGTACCTCCTGGTCGCTGATGCTCTACCTTCACCTGCTGACAGATCAGGCACCTGGCCACAAATTCGGCAACATCTCTCTTCATGCCAGGCCACCAGAACTGCCTCCGCAAGTTCCGATACATCTTCGTCGCACCCGGGTGCACAGTGTACCTGCTCCCATGAGCCTCGCGTAACACCGCACGATGAACCTGCTCCTCCGCTGGGACGTATAGCCTGCCACGAAACCTCGCAGCACCGTCCTCGCCGAGCTCCACGTCGGCCATCGCAAGAATCCGGGGCAACTCAGGGTCCGCATGTTGAGCCTCTGTCACCTGACGACGGATAGCAGGAGTGACAGTCAGACTCGCAAGCACCGCCAACCCTGGCTCCTGGGGAATCTTGAGCCTGAAAGATACTTCGGGCACTTGTTCCCAGAGCCTCCACCTTCTCAACATCAAGGCACTGACCGTAACCTTCCGACTCAAGGCATCGACAATGACATTCATCCTGCCCGGCTGATAAGACATGGTGAAGTCATAGTCCTTCATGAACTCCATCCAACGCCTCTGTCTGAGGTTCAGATCTCTCTGCGAGAACACAAACCTCAAACTCTGATGGTCAGTGAACACCTCGAACTTCTCACCGTACAGATAATGCCTCCAGATCTTCAGCGCGAAGATCACCGCCGCCAACTCAAGGTCATGGGTAGGGTAGTTCTCCTCGTGGGACTTTAGCTGCCGAGATGCATAAGCCACCACTCTACCATGCTGCATCAGAACAGCACCCAATCCGACGCCGGAAGCATCTGTACACACCACAAAACCTCCCGATCCAGAAGGCAAAACCAACACCGGAGCCGAGGTGAGCAATCTCTTCAGTTCCCTGAAGCTCTGCTCACACTCCTCAGACCAGACGAAAGGCACATCCTTCCGCGTGAGCCTAGTCATGGGGGTCGCAATGCGAGAAAAATCTTGGATAAACCGGCGATAATATCCCGCAAGCCCCAAGAAACTCCGGATCTCCGTCACCGACCTCGGCCTCGGCCACTGCATCACAGCCTCGACCTTGGCGGGATCCACGGAAATGCCATCACCAGAAATTACGTGCCCCAGAAAGTGCACCTCGCTGAGCCAAAACTCGCACTTGCTGAGCTTCGCGTACAACTGGTGATCTCGCAACGTCTGCAGCACCACACCCAAATGGTACTCATGCTCCTCAGCAGACCGCGAATAAACAAGGATGTCATCTACAAAGATGACCACGAACTGGTCCAAATACGGATGAAACACCCTCTGCATCAAGTCCATGAAGGCAGCTGGGGCATTGGTGAGCCCGAACGGCATCACCAGAAACTCATAATGCCCGTACCTCGTACTGAATGCAGTCTTCTCCACATCGGACTCGCGAATTCTCAGCTGATAGTAACCGGACCGCAAATCAATCCACGAGAATACTCGTGCAGACTGCAGCTGGTCGAACAAATCATCAATCCGTGGCAACGGATATTTGTTCTTAATGGTCACTTCATTCAGCTGCCGATAGTCAATGCACAACCGCAGACTATTGTCCTTCTTCTTCACAAATAACACGGGCGCACCCCAAGGGGAAAAGCTCGGACGAACATACCCCTTGGCCAGCAGTTCCTGCAACTGCGCCCTCAACTCCCTCAACTCAGCGGGGGCCATACGGTAGGGAGCCTTCGCCAAAGGTCCCGTACCAGGCACAACCTCGATCACAAAATCGATCTCCCGCTGGAGAGGTAATCCAGGCAACTCCTCAGGAAAAATATCGGGAAACTCGCACACCACCGCAATGTCCTCGACATCCGGCTCCATCCGGTCAGACACAACCACGGACACGAGAAAACCCTGACAACCAGAATCAAGCAATCGACGAGCTCGAATAGCAGAGATAAGAAATCGAGAAGAGGTGGAACGGATACCTTGGAAATAGAAGGTCCTCTTGCGCGGATGCTGAAAGTAGACCCTCTTCATCCCACAATCCACCACCGCTCCATGGGTCTCGAGCCAATCCATGCCTAGAATCACGTCGTAATCCCGAAGCTGCAACGCATACAACCTGCCTGGCATACTCCGCCCATCGATCCACACCGGAACCTGGTCGAAGCAATACGGAGTGACCATAAAATCACCCGAAGGTAACTCCACTGCCAAATCACAGGACAACTGGGTCACCGGCTCATCGACGCTCGACGCGAAATCCTCCGAAATAAACGAATGAGACGCGCCAGAATCAAATAAAATCCGAGTCGCACAACCCAAAATCTGAACGGTACCTTCCACGAGCTGCGACGCCACTGCCTCTGCCCTGGTCAAGTGCGTGATCTAGCCACGAGCCCTCTGCCTGCCTCCCACGCTAGCTGACCTGGGTAGCGGCGGATACTGTCCCTGCTGTTGCTGCTGCCTCTGCTGCTGAGGAACCTGCTGCTGCTGAGGAAACTGCTGCTGTGGCGGTCTCTGAGGACAGTCACGCGCCATATGCCCTAGCTGGTCACACCGAAAACAGATGATCGGCGCCGTGCACTGCCTGCCTGGGTGGGTACCACCACACCGTGGACAAGGTCCTCGCGATCCACCCACTGACGCTGCAAAGGAATCGGCTGCTGTACACTACCCGATGAAGCCTGCCCCTGATCTCTGGACTTCTTCTTGCCGAACCCCTTCTTGAAGAACTTCTTGACCTTCGAGCCGAAGGACGCAGATCCTATCACCGAAGCTGCATGTGCCGGCACTCTTGAACCACTCATCGCATGCTGGAAGGAACCCTGCTGCTGGGTAGCCGACTGCTGGCTGCGACCTGACAAGGACTGCCCCTGGCTGATCGGTCCTCGAGTCCTCTGCATATCCATCTCCAGGGAAATCGTAACACGAGACGTTGTCTCGAGATCAGTGGCCCCATTCGCGATCAAATGGTGCCTCAGCTCCAGCCTCAAGCCCTGCACAAACTGCGTGGTCATCACCCTCTCATGCTCCATGATATGAGGTGCGTACCAACCCAGCTCGACAAATCGGGCCCTGTACTGCAACACGGACATGTTACCCTGCACCAGCTCCAGAAACTCCCGCATCCGCTGCGTAGCAACAACATCTGGACAGTACGTACGCTCGAAAGCACCGACGAAGTCATCCCACTCGATCTGCTCAAGTGGACGAAGCTGAAAGGACGTCTTCCACTCAGAAGACCACCACCTCCGAGCCGTACCCTGCAACTGGTTGTAGGCCAACACCACTCTATCCTCGGCAGCACTCTTCGCAGAACTGAACACCCGCTCCATCTCATCGAGCCAATCACGAGCCGCATCAGGGTCTGCCTGGCCGCTAAAGTAAGGTGGATGAAACTACATGAAGTCCCTCACCGCTCGGCCTGGCCCACCCCTGACAAACGAGCCCTCAGCAGCCTCTCCGCCAAACTGCTGAGACATGAGATGGTACATGCCACGGAAGAAATCCTCGGCCCCCAGAGCTCCCGCAGCATCCGCTTCCTCGGTAGCTCCCGGAACTCTGCTATGCTCCTCCTGGTCCCTCTGGACCCCCTCCTGGATCTCCTGACCTCCAGCCGACTACCCCTGCTGAGACCGAGAACTCCTCCTCGGCGCCATACTCGCTCCTGAAGCACAAGACAGAAAACACACAAACGGCAAGGTCAAAATAAAACACGCGGTGCCCAATGCCAGCGTCACATGTACATCATCGCTATGGACTAGTGGACCACTACAATTACCTATGATTCTCATGTAATTCCACAATCGCGCTCTGATACCAGCTGTAACGACCCGAGAATCCGATTATCGGGAAGGCCCGATAACCCGAGACTCGCACCGCCACCCACGAGCCCGAAGACTCGGAAGGGTTAAAAGGATGGTGTGGAGACTACACAAGTATCACAGATAATTACAGAAATTAAACAGTTATAATATTAAGCAGGAAATAAATTAACATTTTACATGGTTCACAATAAAAATAACAATAACAGCAGTCCACAACTAGTACAGTGACAAGAAAGGAAAGTACAGCTACACGGGGCATCCCCCGGCTCTGACCTCTGGCACTACCTCTGGGCACCCGCACCACGCTGCGCTCCTGATGCGCTCCCCGAAGGTGGCGCCTCACCTGAAACACGGTGAAAACACGCAGGGAATGAGTCTCGGAACAAGACTCAGTAGGGATCACTCGAACCCTACCTCGTAAAACGAGAAACCACTACTCTAGCGGTAGGAAAGTACCTCGGAAAGGAAAGCCCTGTGCTCTACAGAACTAGACCCTACGACACGCAAACCGACACACGTGCCACGGTACGAGAAGACCGAAACTCAACGGTCGAACCGCCAAAATCTGAAGGTCGGAAACACACGACTGACAGTCTGTCACTCCGTACTCAACAGGAGTACCACCCACTAGAAGCACAGTCGGTAACGTCCCCTGACGTCTTACACCGCACCGCAGGTGAACCGCCTGACGTGGTAGATCCTACCCGAGGCGCAAACACCGTACAAGTAACTCACAAACAAGTGACTAGCTGGGGTCACGCCCGTCGACGTGGGTCCAACCGCCCCCAACCACGTGTGCACACACAGACCACGCGTCCCAGGTCTGGCCCTCTGACCGGTTTTCCCCTCAGCCGGACTCTGGCTGCAAGACGTGGGGCCCAACGGTAACTGGTCCACAAACCGTCTCTAAAGGTCGGCCCGTACACCACTCCCTGGTGCGACTAGCACCCGCGTACTAGTAGGCTACGACTAGTGGAGGGTCACTGAAGGAGTAGAATCTCAAGTCAACGGAAAACGACGTCCGAGTCCGACAACATGTGGGAATCACCCCACGCACTAGCTCCGTCGCACGGTGACCACGGTCGGAAAAGAAACAGACGCACTGCCCACGGTCAAACGCTTGACCGAGGCAAACGGGACTTCCGGACACCAAAGGCACGGTCACGGAACTCCACGGGGTGTTCGGGATGCACACACGGCCCAAGGGAAACACCCAACAACAGGCAAGATCGCGCTAGGGACACCTAGCGCGACACGGAAGAACGCGCTAGGGAACCCTAGCGCAACAGGGAAGATCGGGCTAGGACTCCATAGCGCGACAGGGACCATCGCGCTAGGGAACCCTAGCGCGACAAGGACCATCGCGCTAGGTCCTCCTAGCGCGACAAGGATGATCGCGATAGGACCCCATAGCGCGACACGAACCGCCAAACTGTTCATCTTCTCCGATGAACGCGCTCGGTCGGGGCAGCGCGACGCTCAAGAACGCGCTACTGGAGTATAGCGCGTTCTCAGTCCACGGCCGAAAACGGTAAGAACGCCCAAAAATTCTAACCACGCCGCCATACCTCCATAGGAGAGGGGGAAAACAAAGGGGAAGGCCCCTGGGGACCCCTAGCATGATTCTAGGCCCTCAAAACACGAATCCATGCATTGAATCTATAGATCGGGCGAGCTCTCCCCAAATCATGGAAAAACCCAAAAACGCTCAAATGATCCCCTCTCGGCCTCTCCGCGGCCTATAAATCATGGAAAAGATCGGCATGAGGCTAAGGAACGTCACCCTACCTCAATGGAGCAAATGCTCCGCCGAATCGATCACGAATCACGAAGAACGCTCGAAGCTTCACGAACTCCCCACGCTTCCCACGCTTGTCGCACGCCCACGAGATCGCCTCGCCGTCACCCACGCGTCCGCGCCGTCGCCCCGCCGCCGTCCGTAGCCGGAGAGGGGCTCGCCGCGTCCGAATGGGAGAGAGGGAGAGAGAGGAGGGCTCACGGTCGCGAGAGAGACGAAGAGGAAGAAGAAAGAGAAAAGGGAAAAAGAAAAGAAAAAGGATTAGGCTTTATAGAAAATCCGAATTTTCGGAAAAATATCGAAAAAAAGAAAAATACGTTTCCGGAATCCTCGGAACGCACCGATCACAACGGTACCACTCGTGCTCGGGTGAACGGCCTAGTTAACCCGCAGCGAGCGTCCGAAGGAAAAGCCGAAACCCACGCCGGAAATCGGGAAACACGCGCGGAAAAGTCGCGGAACGCCTCCGGGCCTCCGAAACGACTCCGGATCGCGCCGATCCGAACACGAAAGATGTCCGAAACAAAATTTCGGACACAACAGAGCCGGACACTCCGAAAACTAGATCCGGGACCCACGAAGAAGGATCCGAAAGGTCCGGGATATTACACTTTTTCTCTTCTACAAACCCTAACCGAAAGAACCCCCCCCCCCATTCTCCTCCATCTCTATCCCTCTCATTCTCACTCTCCCTATCTCTCATTCTCATGGCGGGCGGTGCACAGAAACGCCAAAGGGTGAGCGCCCCCGAGGTCGTGGATTTGGAAGAGGAGAACACCGTGGAGGGGCTTCCCCCCGCGGCGGCCGAAGATGCTCCGGCGACGGAGCACGAAGACGAAGAAAGGGAAGATGGAGAAGAAGAAGACGATGGTGAAGATGATGAGGACGACGATGAGGACGACGATGAAGAAGATGAAGGGGATGAAGAAGGAGAAGAAGAAGAACAAGGAGGAGAGGAAGGAGAAGGAGAGCAACCGCCGGTGGCGGCGGTGGTTGTCCCCCGACCTGGCCAACCCCGACGGCCACGGCAACCAAGGAAAATCATCCGGGGAGGGTTGATCGTACCCGAGCGACGCAAGGTAGGCCCCCAAACCCTCAATTTTCATTTTTATTTCTATTTTATTTCCATTTTTCATCATTTCCATAGCTCTCGGCCTCGGTTGAGGGAAAACCAGACAAATGACGCCCCCAGGGGTGTCGTCAATTAAAATGATGCCCAAACCTGGGTCGTCAATTCAATTAATTTATTTTTCTGAAAAATGATTAATGCATGAAATCACGCCCTGCAGCATGTCGTCATTTTTAAAATTTATCATGTTTATTCATCTCGCTGTTAATTTCCATGCCATTTCATTTATTTAAAACATATGTGCCTCTGTTTATTTCATTTCGCATGTTAATTAGTTTGAAAACCCCAGAAAAACAACGCCCCCCACCGGGCCGTCGATTCATTAAGCAGCGACCACGGTGTGGTCGTCAATTCATCATTTTCCAGAATTGTAATTTAGGATAGAAAATCACCTTTTAAATAGCGCCCCTCACAGGGGCGTTACTTAAAAAGATGACGACCCAGGCCTGGGCGTCAATTCAGAATTTCTCAGAATTTAGGAAATTAATTTCAAAACAACGCTCCCCATAGGGGCGTCATTTAAGTAAACAACGACCTAGGGCGGGTCGTTAATTCAAATTGCGCATGAAATTATTAGAAACACATTTTAAAATAATGCCTCTCTAAGGGGCGTCAATTGATTAAACCATGACCCAAGGGAGGTCGTTAATTAAAACAGAGATCAAATGTAACAACAAATTAATATCCACATGAAAACTTAAGCGAGAATTTTTATTTTTGTTGCATGCAGGGGTTGATGAGGACACGGATCTCTTGGGTCCAAGTCCGAGCAGCTTACTATGGGCTCCTTGAGTTCCAGAGGGCTAGGGTAGACGCTATGGGGTTTGGACCCTTCCTTAGCATAGAGCCAGTGAGACCAGACCTACCCTTGATCCAGGTGCTCAGAGAGAGATGGGATAGGACTAGCCGGGCATTCTTGATGCCGTGGGGTCATATGGTTCCTAGCCTAGAGGACGTTACTAGGATCACTGAGTTGAGGGTAGATGGAGAGGCGGTGAGTGGGATCACCCTACCCTATTATAGCGAGTTGACACAGAGATTGCTAGGGTTAGAGACAGTCTACGAGACGCCCAGCGAGTGTAGGACCATCTTCGCACCGACCTTACTATAGCTATGGGCTTAGGTGACTCTAGGCAGAGGTCGAGGGAGTCTCTGGAGCAGTTTTCACACAGGCTGATAGACGGGGCTAGGGCTGCCTATTGCCAGGACCCGGCTGAGAGGGAGAGAGCAGATCGAGACTTGAGGAGATTTCTATTCCTGATGCTCGGGAGGTTGCTGCTCGGCACGAAGGGCGACATCATCAACTGCCGATTCCTGGGGATACTCGAGGACCTGGAGGGCGTCGGCAGATATGCCTGGGGAGCAGCGCTACTGGCGCACTTGATGGCCGACTTGTCCACAGGGACAGGTCGAGAGACGACTGTCAGTGGCTTATCACCTTTTCTTCAGGTATGCATTTTTCTTTTTCTCTTTTCTTTTTTTTTTATATGGATATGAATGCTTTACTAATGCAATGCATGGATGCAGCTATGGAGCCATTTATACATGCCGATGGGGCGTGCCGACCCACGGCCTGGAGATGAGGGATCCTTCCCTCTAGCACGTCGCTGGCTACCGGTGGTGACCGGAGCCCCACTCGCATACGAGCTGCGAGTGTTACGACGGGAGTTCCGTGACTTCCCCACCTCATTGGTATGCATGATGCAATTTTTATTTATGTTTTATGTGGAATATGTTGATAGGATGATATGCATGTTGTGAATGCAGGTGAGATGGAGACCCTACGAGGGGATGACCGACGAGGGCCTACCCTGGGTCGTAGCGGGCCGACCTCGCTTCGGGCATGAGCTTTGGGTTCATTGCTTGAATGAGATTGAGCCGTTACGGCTTAGGCTGGTGATGAGGACCCTCGGCCTACACCGGGAGTGGGTCGAGGTTGGAGAGCCGCGGGGGATAGGCAAGAAGACGCACGGTCGCACGAAGGCGATCGACTGGAGAGTTCGGTTCCCAGACTAGCACGCCGATTGGCAGCGTGGCGGGACCCGAGTCACCTCACAGGCGACAGACAGCTCCGAGTACCTTCGACGCTACTGGGAGGTTTACGCCGGCCGACCCCAGATGAGGGTCTTAGGGGTATGTATGCATGCACTTTCTATTTAATTTTAATTAAATGCAAATGCTTTGTATATCTATCATGTGACTAACATGTGATGAATGCAGGATGCGCGGGACATAGTGGCGATGGACATGCAGACCCACCTCCACAGCTTGGAGGCCCAGTTAGCTACCACACGGGCAGACCTCGAGACCCTGGTGAGTGTTTAAATTATCTATATGCAAATAAATTCTTGAATTATTGATGATTAGCCACTGACAATCTCAATGAATGCAGTGTGCCCAGCAGGGAGCGGTGGTGAGAGAGACGGGAGAGGCCTCCAGCTCGAGAGGACCTAGTGCAGAGATGACTGCACTAGCAGAGCAGCTGGCTGGAGCAGTAGCACGGGCCGAGGTGGCAGAGCACGACCTCGCCACACGGGTACGCCTTAAACCTTAAACTCAAAAATTCATTCAATTATTTATATGATATGCTCATGAAAAATTGTGTTTACAGACTGAGGAGCTCCGAGCTTCACTTACTTGCGTCGAGGAGGGACAGCAGGCGATGGCCACTCGGGTGAGTTATTTATTTTCAGTTGTTTATTACTTATTTCATGAATTATTGAGTTGTGTATATGAAACTGATGATTTATTTATTTGTTTGCAGTCCTCAGAGTTACAGGTGGCACTTACCCGGGCTGCCTTGGCCGGGACAGAGTTGGCGATCCGCGAGCAACGGGTCGCGGAGCTTGAGCGGGCCTTGAGGCGGTGAGAGGAGCTGCCTCAGGACGTGGCGGAGCTTCGAGTCGCCCTCGAGATGGAGCGGAGGGAGCGTGCCCGGGAGAGCGAGGAGCACCTGGCGGACCGTGTGGAGCTTGTGGCTTTGAGGGCCCAGCTAGCCGTTTCCCAGGAGCGGCTACGAGCGATAGAGGAGCGCCTCCAGCGAGGCCGGGAGACAGCACAGGCTGCGGGGTACGCCTTCACCAGCTCCACCTTCGTGGCGGGTTCCTCTCTCGGGCAGAGGAGCGAGGCAGAGGGGTAGGTTCGAGCTCTAGCTACTTCTCGGGGGTCCATGCCCCCTCCACGAGCGCCTCGTCGAGAGGACGAGAGTGAGGCCGAGAGTAGGAGAGAGGAGGGTGGAGGCGAGAGCTGAGAGACTTACTTGTACTCCTCCACCCTCATACATTTGACATATATATATATATGAGATTAAAATTTTTGTTACCTGAGCACTTTGTGTAGTTGTGTACTTGTGTTTTCTTTCTCGCCTTTTACTTTTGTCGTGTGCCTGTAGCTGTAGTTCACACTTGAACAAACAGGTTAATCCATTTGTTCAACTTGGCCCCTTGCTCAATAAGCAAGGGATGTCTTTACTTTGACCTTGATAACGGGTCAAGGGGCCAAGCCTTTAATCAACGAAGGTAAATGATAAATAGACATAAGGAAAATGTGACATGCAAGCAAGCAGATGCCTTCTCAAAATAAAAGGTGCCCACACAAAAATGCGACCAAGCATATGCATAACAACGGCTTGATGTTCCATTTTTTTATTTTGTATATTTTTTTTTGCTTTTTGTTTTGTTCAATTTTCAAAAATGACGCCCTCGCAAACGGCGTTTATTGAGAAATTGACGCCACCATGATAGGCGTTTATTTTGAAAAACATATATTTTTTTGTTGTTTGATTTGAAAATGACGACTTCATGAAAGGCGTAAATTTTGAAAGAGACGCCCATAGGGAAGGCGTGAATTTACATTTTTCCATTGTTTTTTTATTTTGAAAATGATGACTTAATTAAAGACGTGAATTTTGAAAATAATGCCTATAGGAAGAGGCGTGAATTTTTTATTTATTTTGTTTTGATTTTTCTTTTTTGTTGTTTTGATTTTTCCATTTTTTTTATTTTTTCATTTTTTTTGTACTTTTGAAAGCAAGCATAGCACGGGGCCTTTAAACCTTACGCCATCATGATCTTAAATTCATTAATCTCTCTCGAAAACCTTAACAAAGGGGTCAACGTGCTAACTGACTTATGCTTTTACTCATATTCTCTTGCAGCCCATCCTCCTTGGTCGGTCTTTGCCATTCTTCAAGTTTACGACCCACCATGGAGGGAGAATAGAAGAATAATTTGAGGAAACTCACGAAAGGTTTTCAAGAATGGGGAACTCCCCTCCCCTGCACTAGTGCCTGTTGGGATTCAGTCTTTGGCTTAGGAAAATTTTGTTGCTCTTTTCGCCCTTATTTATGCATGCTTACAACCAGGGTTTTCCTTGCGGGGACTTTGCCCTCTTGACATGCTTTCTTTTATCATAACCTCCTTTTCCTTTCTTTTCTTTTCTTTTTTTGAAATAGATAAAGACCTAATTGTACTTAGGCTTTAAGCATTTTGTTCCCTTTTGGGCCCTGACTTCCACCTACTAGGGCGACGGGCAGGCTTGGTTAGTAACCCTTTACTCGTACTCCCCTCTCGTGAGCCGAAAAGAAGAGAATAGGTAAGATTTTTACACTCTTAGTTTGGGTCGGACTTTTCTTGAATTCTGGGCTGCTTGAGTTTAAGAGTAAAGCGTGTAGTGTGTGCGTGGATTGACCCGAAGGTTAAATCATCGAGACTGAAGAATGAATTAAGGATGATTACTCAAGCTCGTGGCCCATGTACCATGTCTGCCTGCGATTTTCAATTTTTTGTTTTGTTTTGTTTTTTGCCCTTTTTTTATTTTGTGTCGACTTAGGGGTAGTATTTCTTCAAATAGAGACCATTCCAAGGGTGTGTTAACTCTTCCCCTTCAGCGTTAATTAATTTGTAAGCGTTGCCAGGATAAACATCTTTTATAACAAAAGGACCTTCCGAGTTAGGTTGGAGTTTTGAACGAGGTCCACCAGGTTTTACAAAAAGTCTTTTAATTACCATTTCACCGATTTTAAATTTTCTCTCAATCACTTTCTTTTGGTAAAAATGTGAAAGCATGTTTTGATAAATGCGTGCATGCTCAGCAGCGGCCAGACGCTTTTCGTCTAGGAGTTCCAACTGAGCAAGGAGAGATTCGCGACGCTCATCAATGGGGAGCTCCTTGTCCAATTGAACTCGTAGAGAAGGAATAAGAATCTCGTAAGGAACTACCGCCTCCATTTCATAAGTGAGGGCGAAAGGGGTTTGCCCAGTAGGGATACGAATGGAAGTGCGATAGGCCCAAAGAGCTTCAACCAATTTTTCTGGCCAATCCGCAAATTTGTTAGCCTCACACGTTTTCTTGATAATTTTGATCAAAGTTTTATTAGTTGCCTCTGCTTGGCCATTGCCCTGCGGATAATAAGGAGATGAATGATGCAATGTAATGTTATACCTGTTGCAGAGGTCCTGAAGCTCTTGAGCGATGAATTACGGTCCATTGTCGGTGACGATGGTACTCGGGATGCCAAACCTTGCGATGATGTTCTTCATTATAAATTTGCAAACAGTTGACGCTTTTATTTCCGCATAAGCTTCCGCTTCCGCCCACTTGGTGAAGTACTCTGTTGCCGTGAGTATGAATGCCTTTGATTTGGTGAGGAGGGTCGGATCACCCAGGGGTCCAATGATATCGAAAGGCCACATGGAGAAAGGCCATGGGGAAGACATAGGATGGAGTGAAGAAGCAAGAGAATGAATTTTATCGGCGTGCAGTTGGCACTTAACACACCTTCGAACATAGATAGAACAATCCTCTTCTAGAGTGGGCCAATAGAAACCTAGCCTAAGGATCTTCTTAGCAAGCATCTGGCTATTGACATGACCACCACACACTCCTGAATGCGCTTCTTCCACGACCTTCCAAGATTCATCATCATCAAGACATCTTAACAAAACACCGGTAAGACCTCTTCTATAAAGCACACCTCCAACCAAAGTGTATCGCTGAGCAACTCTTCAAATGGCTTCCTTTTCTTCAGTCGTGGCATCTTCGAGATACGATTGATCTTGGCAATATTTAGCAATCTCGTAATACCACGGCTTTTCTGCATCATCCAATTCTTCCTCTAAGTCCAATAGCATGACTTCCTTATTCTTAATGATTCCTTCTTTCTTCACCTTCCTAAGCACCTCCTCCTTAACACTGAGGAAAGCTGGATCCTTAATAGCTGGAGTGAGCCGCTTGTGAACAATGATAGAATGGGAATCCCTCTCGGGAAGGAAAACCAAGGAAGAGGCAAGGGAAGAAAGAGCATCAGCTAAAATGTTATGATCACGAGGAACATGGACGAAAATTAATTTAGTGAAAAGCTTGGTATAAGCAGAAGTCAATTCTTGGTAGGGTTTGAGCTTAGGATTGAGCGTGCGGCATTTGGAGAGCACTTGGCGAAGAATAAGCTGGCTATCACCTACAATCCGCAATTGGGTAACACCAAATTGATGAGCGGCCTCTAGTCCGGCCAAGAGAGCCTCATACTCAGCTATATTATTTGTAACTAGAAATGCAAGCTGAGAGGTGAGTGGAATAGTGATACCCTCCGGTGATAGGAGAACAATACCGATCCCTTTCCCTTTTGAATTCAAAGCTCCATCAAAATGCAACGTCCACATCGAATCGGCTTGATTGACGGACATTAGTTCCTTATCTGGAAACTCTGAGCGAACAGGGTCAAATCTAGGGAGGGGATGGTGAGCAAGATGTTCTGCTATGGCATAGCCTTTAATCACTTTTTGCTGAATGTAGATGATGTCAAATTGAGAAAGGAAGCTTTGCCATCGTGCTAATCGGTCGGTGAGAACAGACTTTTCAAGAAGGAATTTGATTGGATTCATGCGCGCAATGAGATGAACCTCGTGAGCTAAGAAATAATGCTTAAGTTTCTGAACTACCCAGACTAAAGCAGCACAAGTCTTCTCTATGGCTGAGTACCTCTGCTCACAGGGGTTGAGAAGCTTTGACAAATAGTAGGCTGCCCTTTCTTTTCCTTCTTCGTCAACTTGGGCTAAGACAGCGCCTACAAAGTCATCCAGGACGGAAATGTAAAGAACAAGCGGTTTGCCTGGAACTAGCGGCCTCAGGACAGGAGGATTTGAAAGATAATCCTTCAATCCGTCAAAAGCTGCCTGACACTTGTTATCCCAAATAAACTTGACTCCCGGTTTAGTAAGTTCATAAAACGGCCTACATCTTTATGAATGCTGGGAGACAAAGCGGCGAATAAATTGCAATCTCTCGATCAAACCTCGAACTTCTTTCAAATTCCTGGGAGGAGGCATTTCTCTTATGGCCTTTGCCTTATTGGGATCAATCTCAATACCCCTCTTACTCAGGATGAATCCAAGCAACTTCCCTGATGAAACACCAAATACGCACTTCTTAGGGTTCATCTTTAATTGATATCCCCGTGCCCTTTGCAAGACTTTGGTTAGAACCCTGGGATGCTCAATCCTTGTCCTTGATTTTACTACCAAATCGTCAACATACACCTCAATGTAAATGTGGATCATATCATGAAAAATTGCCAGCATAGCCCTTTGATAGGTGGCTCCAGCATTCTTAAGTCCAAAGGGCATGACCACGTAACAATAGGTCCCCCATGGTGTAGTGAACGATGTTTTCTCTTGATCTTCCTCAGCCAGGCGAATCTGATTATAACCTGAAAAGCCATCCATAAAGGAGAGAGTCTCATATCCTGCCGTATTGTCAATTACAACATCAATATGAGGGAGGGGGAAGTCATCTCTAGGACACGCGCGGTTGAGGTCCCGAAAGTCTATACAAATTCGCACATTTCCGTCCTTCTTCATGACTGGGACGATGTTAGCCACCCAATTGGGATAGAGGACAACTCTGACGAATCTAGCCTTATGAAGCTTATCGACCTCTTCTTTCATCTTTAATGCCATATTAGGGTGGAAACGTCTCAACCGCTGTTTAACCGCGACAGACCCCGGCTTAAGTGTAAGTCGATGTTCGACAAGCGTAGGGTCTAGTCCAGGCATATCTTCATAACTCCATGCGAACATGTCCTTATATTCTTGAAGAACCAAAATAAGCGCCTCCTCTTCGGAGGGTGGCAAGTTTTTGCTAATGAGGACAATCCTAGGGTCTTCCTCAGTACCCAGATTTATTTCTTTGGTAGGCTCTTCTACTGAGGCTGATGGTTCATCAAATCTCCTCATGCCACTAGTAAAAGCATCAGCCTCGTCCTCATATTCTTCGTAACTTTCATCCCCCTCTTCAATAGGGTCTTCATCATTCATAATCTCATAAACACCCAAATTTTCATAAGAAGCACAAGTATCCTCATATTCTATTTCTGGCAGGATAATCGGATTCTCCACGAATTCGGGGATGGTTAAACAAGCCTGACACCTTCTAGCTAATTCCAACAAGAATCTACGGGGAATCTGCTTACCCTTGGATTTCTTATGTGAAACTACCCCATGAGTCTTAACATTAGAAGAACAAGAACAACTAGCCTGATCACTAAAACCTGACGAAGAAGAGAAAGGAGGGAAAAAAATGGGTACATAAGGGGATACAGATGAAGACCCCTCACCGGAGGGGTAGGGAAGGTCCTCTAATGAATATGGGAAGAGCGGCCCCTGGGTCGGGACACACTCAGGAAGAAGATAGGAGGTTTCCTCAATGGAGATGAAGGATTGGAAAGTTTGAATTTTGGCATTTTTTTTCGTTTTTATTTTCATTTTTATTTTCATTTTCAAGGAGGAGGCAATGCGAGGGGGGGATAGAAGGAGGAGTTGAAATTGAAAGATTGGCAAAAGATTGGATCAATGATGGCCCGTACGGGGGCGTGATGGAGAGTTTGAAAAATTGCTCGAGGAGCAAGGGAGGAATTAATGGAGAAACTTGAAGTGAATTTGGAGAAAAGTTTATTAAGACCGCGGGTGGTCTAGGAATATCTGAGAAAAATAGTTGATCAATCAAACGGACAACAGCCGTCGGGTGAACGGACTTGGTAAGGAAGAGGCCGGCCCACAGCCTGTCTATATTGAAGCCCTCCTCGAACGGCACATCGGGCTCTCCGGTATCTGTATAATCACTTAACAACTGCCTCTTGTCTGTGATCACTGCTGGCTTCTCAATTAGCTCATGAATCAACGGCGGCCATTCCGGGTCAGTTGGCATAAACAGTCGGCTTAGAGCAATGGCAATGTCATTCATATCAAACCATATATACCAGTCACATTCAGGGTCATCCATCTTTCTTCTCTTATCCGGCCGCAAGGATTCCAAGGCTTTGTAAGTAGCCAGTGGGGCTATGTGGCGAGCAAACTGCCTTGCATGCACATCTTGACAATCCAGCATGGAAGTAACAAGTGTAGTTTGCTCATCATTATGAGTACCCCCTTTTATAAAATGTGTTTGTAAGGTCCATGTAAGAGGATGCCGGTCTATCTTAAAAGTGGAAGTCATGACGGCCCATGGCTGATCTTTATCATTGTCTTTACTTGGCCCTTTGTATCCTAGGCCACCTCGGGGAATCATCTTTTGGTGCCTGATTGGCTTAACGCGGCCTTGGAGATTGACCCCCAAGCCTTTACCAGTTTTATACCCCATTTTTAATAAGATATCCCATCCAAGCGTGTTCATCATATTCTTCTTTTTCTTTCCTTGGTGAGGCAGGGGTGTTATTAGGGGTGAAGATGGTTTAGTGACTGGGGACCTTAACAAATCTTGCCACGGGTCGGCAACATCTAATACTTAAAGCAAAGGCCTATTGGAAGGCCACATAGAAGGCACTGAAGTTGCTGAATGTATGTCTTCCGTTGGCAAGATGGGCATGCTAGTAACTTTGATAATGCGCCCTTTGTGTGGAAACTTTATGCATTGATGGTTCGTGGAGGGTACAGCATCGAGTTCTTGAATATAAGGACGGCCCAGGATGCCGTTGAATGTCGGATCCATGTCTAAAATGTGAAAATCTGCTGTGACTGTCACCGGACCCAAACCAACTCTTAGAGTGATCATCCCCAGAGGCGGCTTCTTGGTATTATCATAAGCTGTGACAGTAATGGTAGATGGCCGTATTTGACTTTCTGGAATGCCGCACATCTTTAAGGTGCTCGGCGGCAGAACATTAATGGATGCCCCGGTGTCAACCAAACATTGCTTTACAGCTATCTTATTGATATCAATAGTGATACACAATGCATATTTTCTAGCCGGCTGAGGAGCTAACTCATGTTCATAAAAGGTAATAGCTGGTTGATTGCTGGCCGGATTCAAAACCGTAGTGACTTGCTCAACAGGAATGTCCTCATTGACCATTACCTTTTGCAAATACTGTTTCAGAGCCAACTGATGTGCAGTAGATCTTTTGATCAATTCTAAAATAGAAATTCGGGCCGACGTTCTGTCCAAATGCTTTAACAAATCATACTCCGTGCCCGGTGTAGACTCTTGCTCTTGCTCTCCTTGTTCTTGTACTGGCTCCTGCTCCTGCTAGGGAAACACTCGGTGGAACATCCGTCCACTACGGAGCACCATGGTTTGGGGCACCTCTGTCGGGCCTGGAGTGGGTAAAGGGGTAGAGGAGGTGGAGGGAATAGTGGTATTGGGTGCTGGAATGGCAGGGGGAGAGGTTCTTGTAAGGGACCTCGCCGTCTGGGGATTATCGGAAGGCGGAGGCGGAGGCCGGGTGACAAGGAGAGGCCTTGGAATCATGGTAGTGGTAGGTGGAGGTGGAGCAGGAGGAGTGATGGCTGCCGGCGAGCGGCGGATAAGAAGAGGTCTATTTGGTGGAGGGTTTTGGTGTGGAGGGGTGTTCGGAGTTTGGCGTAAAAGAAGAGGCTACGAAAGAGTGGTGGAGCGTATAAGGGTACGTTGTGGTTGGGAAGGAGATACAAGCGGAGGCCTTCTTAACAATGGAGGTGGCTGTGGTTGATTGGGATTTTGATTAATGGCCCCGACAGAGGCGTTTTCATTATGCCAAACCTGCCCTCTCTCCACTTCATGGGTTGAGGTGACAAGGTTTACTTGTTGATTCTGAACCGGGTGCTCCGGTAGCGGGTTATTAACAATCCCCATATTTGGCTAGGGTGCAGGAGCCTGCTGTTGCTGTGGAACCTGTTGCTAACCTTGCTGTGGTTGCTAAACCGGCGGTTGCCGTGGAGGCCTTCGAGCCTTCAAAGTAGCGATGACCCTCCTCATCTCATCCCAATGAATGTCACCTTGATCATTCATGTCATGTATGTAATCCTTAAAGTGAAAACAATAATCAATGTTGTGCCCCGGCTGCCGATGGAAGACGCAATACCGGGAGGTGTCCACATTTTGCGGCCATACTGCCCTTTCTTTAGGCAATGGTTAGCAGCCATGAGGGCGTTAAAAATGCCTGACAAACTCTCAGGTAGAGGAGGGTATTGGGCTCTTCGTGGGCCCATTGGCCTTCTTGGTTGTTGCAGTTGTTATGGTGCATAATTGGCCGGGGGGCACTTGGTGATATTGGTTTTGTGGAGCAAAGGGGAGTTGTTGTTGTTGAGGAGGTGGAGGAGGCCTTAGGGTCTGAGGAGGGTTATTATTTGGCTGGTGGACTTGATCTTGGAAGGCTTGCTGTTGTGGTGGCCTTTGGTTTGGAGGGTGGCGGGAAGGGGTGGAATTGCTGAACACGCTCACCTGTTCATTGATAACAGTGCCTTCAGTAGTTGGGCCAGTATTACTGATATTAACATTCTTCCTGATCACCTTTGGCCTTGGCTCGAACATGCCGATAATGGGCGAATCTTTCATTTGAGTTTGTATATATCTAGCTCTTTCATAGAGCTCCTCCATAGTACTCAATTTGTTCATGGCCAAAATATGACAAAATTGTGGAGTGGAGTTTGATATTATCATCTTTACTTGTTCTATCTCCGACAATGTATCCTTTAACTTTTCGGCCATAGCCCTCCACCTATCAGCAAATAAGACGAAGTCCTCCTCGGGCTTCATCTTCTCAGCAACCAAATCAGTAACAGACAAGGAGGGACCCACATGGTCCTTATACATCTGCACGAACTTCCGTTGAACTACATCAAAGTCACCGGCATCAGCTGGCTCCAAAGAATAAAACCATTCCAGTGTTGGGCCATCCAAAGACCGCCTAAAGAGATAAGCCAATGAGTTCTTACTATCCTGCCAGAATGATGCTTCATACAAAAAGTCCTTCAAATGGATGTGCGGGTTGTCCGTGCCATTATACCGCCGAAAATTCGGCATTTCAGACGGTGGTAGATGAAAAACCGGCATAGGGGGAAGCATAATTTGGGGAGCGATCTTGGATGCGGTAACCCTCTTAAGCTGTTCCTCCATACTAGCCATCTTTTGGAGGAGTAGCGCATGGCTATCAGACTCGGCTGGGGCCGGATGAAAAGAGTGTTGGTTTGTCATAGGCCTTCTCAAAATTTGAGAAACAGGAGGTTGTTGAGGCCTAGCAACGGAGTGACTTGCCGGTTGGGCCAGCATAGTCATAACAGGAGTTGATGGGCGCGAGGGCACCCTAGGGGCGACCGCCGGGTCGTTGGGAGAGTTAACAGAGTGGCCACCCATGGCCGGGGGAGGGTTAGAAGATGACGGGATAGATTTTCCCTTTAGGAGGGCTTGAGCCGCCTGACGCTGGGAGTCATCCAGCTGAGCAAGAGTTTTGAGAAATTCGTTGAAGTTGAAAGAAGGGGAAGTGTCCCCTGAAGTATTCTGAGTGGTAGGTTGAGCTTGGGAAGAAGGCTCAATCTCCAAAGAAGAAGTGTCCACCATGTGGACTTGAGTGGGAGAAGAAGTGTAATTTCCCTCGTAATAGACAGGATCCTGAGAGGGAATCTCATAGAACGGGTTAGAGTGACCCTCCTCATAACCATCATAAGTGTACCCGTAGTTGGCCATATTGATGATTTTACCTGAACGCAATTTCATGCTTAAGGAGAAAGAAACGAATTTTCAACAATAGAATATAACCAAGGGATATCAAGCAAAAGAAACACATAAGTTGTAATGAGCCCCCAACAATTTTAGGATTTTCTTTAAAAATTAGGATAAGTTCGATATTAGGTTCTCTCTTTTGAAAGTGGATCCTAGTTAAAAATTTGGGTATAATCTCTGGGTATCTAGATTTTTCTCTCTCCTTTCCAACGTACGGGTCAACTATACTCCGGGTACTTCAATGGTACAACCTGCCTGGCGTCCGTGAGGGAATCCACGGGTGCGAGGACTTACGGAGGCTTGGCTTAGGAATTTCCGGTCCAATGAGACGGAATACTCAAAGGAGGGTCCTTCCTTCACCAAGAGGGGTGTAGCTCCTAAAAAGTGTGGGGAGAGGAGGTCTCCCAAACCGAATGCCCTGGATGCAATCTAATGCAGGCACTGTCAAACAGGTGATATCAAAATAGATCGGACAAATAAACACCAATAATCAGCACTTCTGTGGGTACAGAAGAAAATGACGACCCAGACAAGGTCGCTGAATTAATAAACAGCGTCTGCGTCGCAGTCGTTAGTCGGTATGAATAGTGTAAACAGGGAATAATCAAAACAAAATGACGCCTTGGAGTGAGGCGTTAAATAATGAAAAGACGCCTCTGGTAAAGGGCGTCAAATTCCAGTGAACAGTGCTGGCAGTATAAAAAATGGTGGTAATAAAATGACGCCTTGCTGTAAGGCGCTGAGCAGAAAAAGACGCCTTGATGTGAGGCGTTAAATAACAACACGACCCCTCTAAGAAGGGGCGTCAAATGGCAGTAAACAGTACTCACAATATAAATAAAAATGATGATAATAAAATGACGCCTTGTGATAAGGCGCTGAATCAGTGAAAGACACTTCGGTGGGAGGCGTCAAATCGTGTAGTAAGTACCAGCAGGCAAAAAGACGCCTTGGAATGAGGCGTCAAAGGATGAACGGACGCCTCTGGAAAGGGGCGTCAAAACACTGTAAACAGTAATGGATAAAGAGCAAAATGATAGTAATCAACGAAATGACGCCTTTGTGCAAGGCGTTGAATGATGAAATGACGCCTCTGTAAGGGGCGCGAATTATAAAAATGACCAAAAATGCAGGAAAATGACTGAAACAGCGCCTCTGTCGCGGTCGCTGTATGAAGAAATGACGGCAGTGTGGAAGGCGCTATTCAGTTCAGAGAACCGACAGCCCTGGCAATCAGATAGAAATCAGACAGAAATCAGAAAATGGCTAATCAGTGGGAGGTGTGCACGTGGTGCACAAGGGGAAGGGTGCTACGTGGAGCACAAAGGAGGGGTACGCGAGGGTACCAAAGGAGGGGCACGCGAGGGTGCCAATGGGAGGGTGCTACGTGGAGCACAATGGAGGGGTACGCGAGGGTACCAAAGGAGGGACACGCGAGGGTGTCAATGGGAGGGTGCTACGTGGAGCACAATGGAGGGGTACGCGAGGGTACTAAAGGAGGGACACGCGAGGGTGTCAATGGGAGGGGCACACGAGGGTGCCAATGGGAGGGGTAATCAAACTAAAAATAAAAGGGGTCTCACCGTGATCGCCAATTTGTAGATTATGAAAAATCCACTTAAGAAAAGAAGAAAAATAAATAAAAATGCACGAGGTGCTAATGGGAAGTGTGATCGCCAGAGGGGTTACGTCAAGAAGAAGAAAAGTGATCGCATGTACCTTGTATTGAGCGTGGGAGATTATGGACTTTTCCTTCCTCCTTCTACCGGCCGGCCGATGAAGGGGGTTCTTAGCTTGATTACCCTTGTAAAAAAAACACAAAACAAGTGAAAAGAATGGATTAGCCAAAAGGTGTAATATCAATGCTCTAAAGATATGAAATCAAACAAATGAAGCATGAACACACCTTGTGTGTTTTGATTTTTTTAAACCCCTTAGAAGGAGTAACAAAGGTATGGAGGATATGAATGCAAAGTATGTAATATGAAAATAAGATGTAATGTGAAAGTGGCAACTTTTTCTAGCAGGATAGCTAGAAAGAACATGATGAGTATGATGATGTTAATGTTAATAAGAGGAATTGAGGGCAAGATCTCCTCTCTGCTGTGCGTGCAGCAGTACTGGGAGATAAAACAAGTTGAATAGCAGCTGACGACCACCGTGGAAGAAGATTAGCACCAGGAGGAAGAGGGATTGCTTGAAGAATAGAACCTGCAAGAAAAAAAACCAAAAAAAACTCTCTTCCCGTTAAGAAAACTCACAGTGGCCTCTCTTTGTATCGTTATTGCATTCTCCTCTTTTTTCTGCAGCTCTTTTTTTCTTATTTTTTCGCGCGAGGCGCACAGCAAGGGGTATTTATAGCCTAAAAATCCTTGCAAAACAAGGATTAAAACAAGGTAATGACCCTCTAATAAGAAACTGTCTTCCCAATCAAACACAATGTGTAAAATGGGGAATGGATTATTACTGGAAAGAAGCAGACGAAAAGGGGACGGAACTGGAAATGACGACCTCGCAAAGGGCGTCAATTAGAAATGACGACATGACCAAAGGCGTTAATTAAAATAACGACGCATACAGCGGCATCAATTCATGGATTTAATTATAGAAACAAAATACTTTCCTTATTAAAAATTCTGAAATGACGCCTGCTTTTCAGTGTCAAACAATAGACGCCCCGAAGGGGGACGTCAATTCTTGATTTTTCATTTTGCTTAGGATTCGTAAAATTCCAAGAAATGACGCCACTATACATAGTCATCCGTTTATTTAGAGGCGCCCTTGGCTATGCCGTCAATTAAATGACGCCCCTACTTGAGGCGTTAATTCCATTCAACACAGAAAAATCACAATTAACACATGGAAAAATAGAAAAACTTCATATTAAGCCAATATTGAAGTCCACTTTGGGGCGTCACATGGTGACATAAAATTTACTCAGCATAGCATCAATTTTAGTGTGTCTACATACGCCACTACCTTCCTCTCCTCCTTCTTCCCCACCCCTACCTTCACCTCCTTCCTCTTTACCTTCACCATCTCCATCAACCACATCACCCCCTTTGTCACCACCTTCTCCACCCCCATCTTCGCCACCTCCATTGGCCACATCTCCATCATCACCTTCTCCATTATCCCCATTACCGTCACCACTACTGTCTTCATCACCTCCCCTCGTAATAATCCCTGTTCCGTCACCTTCGCAACCATCCCCACTATCGATGCCACTTCTTTCGCCATCATCCCCTGAGCCCGAGCAGGCCGAGCCTAAACCCACACCTCCACTTTTACCTTTACCTCCACCCATGCCCATCATCATCATCATTCCCCCATCACTTGCACCATCGTCGCCCGCGCCCTTCAAACCTCCTCCTTCAAACCTTCCTCTACCACCTCCCACTTAGCGGAGCAGGTACACGCTACCGTTGGTGCCCCTCGGGTCTAGTCCCCAGGGAGAAAAAGAGCCGAGCCAGGTTCTGACTGTGCATTGTAAGCTTCAAGATTTCATTTGCCGCATGCCGGTCCGAGTCCTGATCCCTGGTTATTCTAGGGACAAGGAGCTTGCATTTGCTATAAAGACGATTGCCAAGAAGAGTTCCTGTGCACTGGTGCCAGTTTCTTCAAAAGCGAAGCCGGTGGTAATCTCTTTGCTCGCTGGAGAATTCACTGTTAATATTATTATCACCTCTCGCTTGATTGCTATTCAGTTCACTGGCCTAGAAGAGTTTTCCGCCCGGATGGTGCTAACCCACACGGCTGCCAGAAGTCTAATGAATTCAGCGTTCAAGGGGCAGTTGGCCGTGTACTCAAGATTGGCCAGGGGCATTCTGCATTTTCTATCTCATCTTCCTCAGCTTATTAGTGAGGTGGCCACGTCAACGCCGCGCATCGCCCTCCCTAAGTCCCATCCTACGCTTTTAGCAAGGGAATTATGCTTCATGCCCAACTGCCGAGTGGAGATACCAAATCCCCAGGTTCTAGTGCCGACGGATAAGACTCCGCTGTTTCCTGATGTTCATCCCAAGGAGTTAACTGTTCTGGAATGTCTTTCTGAGGTTAGCACCGCACAGCTAGGGGCAACCATCCCAATGAGGCTGCATATTCACGACCGGGCCAGGCCGTCTACCAGGTGGGCCCGTTATCTGAGAAAGTATTGCAGATTAAGAAGCCTAAAGGCCCGAGTCCACGCCAGGCAGAGTTGTTTCAAGAAGATTTCGGCCAAGAAGAGGCGGCGGCATAAGTTCAAGGGCCGTCAGTTGTGCATTCGGGAGTCCACTTATCTTCCTTCTTCTTCATTTCACTCATCATTTCTTCTGCTCAGTTCCTATCCTTGGGTGGTGTACCTTCCGCCACCTGACCTTATTTCTACCATCTTCTCCTATTCTCACCATTTTAGGCCTCGGCCTATATCCTTCTCTTCCCCTGATCCAGGGGCATCTTATAGTTTTCCTCCCCGGATACATCCAGATTTCACCGCTTTTCCTCCTTTTCCCCCGACCTTATCGGGGATTCCTTGCACTCATTCCCCGTCCTCGTCGGGTGGTTCTTCTGATTTTTCCCCGACTTTGTCGGGTGGTTTCCATCTCTTTTCCCCGACCTCGTCGGGTGGTTTTTTTTATTTTTCCCCGACTTTGTCGGGTGGTTTCCATTTCTTTTCCCCGACCTTGTCGGGTGTTCATGCATTTTCTTCCCCGCCTCTGGCGGGTGATCGCTACTCTTTTTCTCCGACCACGTCCGATGATCGCTCTCCTTCTTCCTCATCTTCACAGCAATCCTTTCGTCGTCTTTCTGTTCTTTCCTCCTCACCCTTTCAGGGTCATCACCCTTTTTCTTGTTGTTTTCGAGGCTTTAGCCCGCCTTGATCTCAGTTAATCCTTGTTTATTCTGTATCCGGTTTCTTATTATCAGGGCCTCTATGCCTTAACGAGGGAGTTCTAGCCCTCGTCTCTCTTCCTTTTTATCCTTCTTCGTCCAGTATGATGTCTGCCACTCCTCCATGTCAAGGAATCTAATCCTTTGCTATCCTCTCCTTTCATCCTTTATCCTGGCAAGCAAGGAATGCAAAGCTACTCGCACTCCTCAAAGCTCGATGATCGAAATCGCTTCAGGATGCTGGTTTCCACGCCATGGATCCGTAAAGGTATCTTTATTTTGTGCAAGAACATGTTTTCATTTCCATTATTTCTATTGTTTCTGCACATGATTCCTTAACATGATTGAGTGGCTTTATGAGTCTTTGTTTAATTAGATCTTAACTTTATGTCAAATAAAAAAGTTAGCTTCTGCAGCATCCTTAGGCTGGTGATAGCTCCGCACTGGGAGTCTAGTTTCTTTCCTCGATTGTTGAGGGTAACCTATAGGTATGGATTTTTCACACACTACACGGTAAGCCATAGCCGATCTCTCTGAGGCACACTGTTGCTGCTTTGGCCATACTTTGGGTATGCACGAAGGCCTTTTCTTTTCTCTGCTCGATCAAGTGCAGGGGCAAGAGATTGATAGATAAGATGACCAACCTAGGCGCTCCCCAATACGAGAGAGGTCTCAAATAGGGGTAGTCTTGACCCTCAAAAGTTAAGCTTTCACGCTCTATCTAGCCGATAAGGGCTACCAAAATGAGAACATGAATCAATGCAAAATTATGAATCAAAGGCATGGAAAGAGTGGCAGTACAGTTCCCCGCGGGACGTCATGAGCCCGGTCGCATGCGTGCCTGATAAATATGGGTCTAAAAATCAAAGACACAAAGTCTCGGCGCAACAGACCCACTCTTTGAGGGGTAGTGTCCTGGAAGGAATTCGAGCCTTGATATCTACCATCCTGCACGAAGCTTGTCTCCAATTCTTCTTCCGCTTCTCCCTCTTAGGTTGGGTTGTATCCCGGGTATGGCCTTAGTAGGGGCACCGTTCTTTAGTGACAGTTGGTTGTGGTGAGCTACCATCACGTGCACGCCCTGCTCAAGGGAAGCCTTTAATGAGAGGGGAGGGACGGCGATCCCTGGCCAGTAGTTTGAGCTCATTCTTAGGTGCTGCGGATTGCTATTGCCAAAAAAAAAATCTAAAAAATCAGATATTGTCACAAATCCAAAAAAATCAAATATGTCAAAAACAAAAAAAAAATAAATACTGTCAAAAAACTCCAAAAATCAAATATTTTCAAATTTCAAAAAAATCAAGAAAATCAGAAAATCAGAAAATATTTATGTTTCATATTTTTATCTTGAGGACAGATATGCAATCTGTGTGTTAAGTGTGCAGGTTGCGAGTATTCAGGCATTCCTTATCCCATATTTTGTGCTCTGCCTCTTGTTCACATCTTGTGGTCTGTTCTTTTCTTCTTCAATCATATCTCTTGATCTATTCTGAAGCTTGTGTCCTTCTCAGCTTTTGTTTGCATGATCATATCTATATGAGAGGGCTTTGCCTCACGATTATGAACCTGGCGGTTCTGCTTCATTCTGATCTTGGGTTTCGATTGAAGAACATGTTTTGTCATGTCTTTTGTCCCACCGTATCTGTGTCTCGTGTCTATGTCCCACCGTGTTGTCACACTTGTTGTGTTGTTCCTCACCACATGTTGTTAGTTGTCCTGCATATGTTGATAGTCATCCTTCCATGTTCCATGTATTGTTCCAACCATGTATGTTATCCGTCATGTTCTTGTCCCAACCGTGTGTTGTCCCGCCACATTGTTGTCTTGTCACACCGTGTTCATGCATGCATGTTGTTGGCTCATGCCCTTGCATATGTGCTTGTTTTCCTTCGTTTGATCGTCATGTCATGTCATGTTGTTTATCGTTCAGTTAATCGTTGTGTTATCTTCTGCTATGTTTATCTTGTTTGTCTTATTCATGAAAATCCAAAAGAAAATCCGAAAAAAGAAAATCCAAAAACTTGCCGTTTCACCTGCTCAGGTAAGTCAAGTATGGCCTTCTAACCATATCACCCTTATTGCATTATTATATGGTATTATGTTATATTATCTCGAGAACCAGTTGGTTATCTACGTGTTCCAGGATCTGATGTTCCCCTTTAACAAAAACAATGATGATCCAGGTTCACGTGTTTAATCTTCGGATAGGCCGTTAGGTTGGGATGTCATGAGGAGGATGGTTCTATCCTGCACGCTGTGGTTTCGGATGGCATCTTGACTCTGATTTTCCCAGCTTAGCAATATTATTCTCGAGTATTTTATATTTTAATCCTTCTTTGCATTTGTTTTAACGATTTCTTTTATTTTAGCCCAGCATGCATCATACGCATTTTTTGAGCATTCATGCCCCATGGTTTGCCTGCAGAATGTCCCACCAGCGATGGTTAGCTGTGCGTTCAGTGTTTGAGTAAGAGGAACTAATTCCACTCTGAGTTGAAGGTTCTCTTTGGTCAATTCGCTTGGTTTGGTTGATTAAGAGATCCCCGTCTGGATCTTTAGTCTATTTCCTTTACTTTTGTTGCCTACTTGTAGCCTCCTCATTGGACCGCGGGATTGTGTCCCCCATGACGTTGGTCTTATCGATTTTTTTCATTTCGTTTAGTTTAGTTCCTCCTGACTGGTGTCACTTTTGGTTTTATCATTCCTTGCGTTTGGTTCAGAGTTTTTCGGAGGATTCCTGTCGCTTGTTGGTAAAAACGGGTGTCGTTTTACCTTAACGCCCGCTTTTCGGTCCACTCCGCTTCATCTCCATGTTCCATGTCACTTTTGCTTCACCTCCGCTCGCTCCCCTGCAAAGAGGACGTTAAGGGGGGGCATCTGTTGACACCCGTTTTTTGCCGATAAGTTGAGTCATTTCTCTTACTCCCATTTATTGATGTCTCGAGTTGTCCATCACTCGCTGGGCTATTTTCTGGCACGTCTTGGGCTTATTTTATGGGTAGCCTCCCTCCCTGGTTAGGTCCGAGTTGATTCAGGGCTTAATGGGCCTTGGTTTTGATTAATCGAGCTTTTCTATGAATTCCAAGCACCCATGTACGTGTGCGGTCAACCTCCAACCGTATAACAATTTGTGCGGTTGATACTGGGCCGTTCATATATTTATGGGACATTTAGCTGATTTTCTGAATTATCATCGACAGGCATATATACGGCCTAGACATAGCCGCATAAGACCATTGTGAGGTAGCATCTGAGCCATCTATCTCTCCAGAGTCCTAACGTCGCTGGTTTTCATCTAATTATCTAATTATCTTATCTATTTTGATTTTCCACCGACAGGGTTGAGCGGTTGCCTCCTGGCCGCCCTTGTAGATGAAAGGTCTACTATTAGCCGTTCATCTATGAGAGTCCAACGGCAAAGATTTCGATCAGTTCGATGGATAGTTGGATAATATTTATGATTTATTTGAATTTTCACCGACAGGGTTGGACGGCCAGGACATGGCCGCACATCCCGTTGAGTGGTCTATCGTAAGACCGTTCATCCGTTCGATTCCTGAATTTCAACATATTTTCTCTCTCTATCCGTGGTTTTATCCCTAACTTCTCCCGTCATTTTCTCCGCGGATGCTGAACCATTTTGAGTACCATTTCGACTGGATAAGAGATAATTCGATTGTCTATGATTTTTATTTGATAATCTCGACCTGAAAATACGTCTAAACCCTAATTTCGAGCTAGGACTTTAGGCTCTATAAATAGACCCTAAATGCTACCTTTGAAAGGGGGGTAGATTTTGGTCGACGGCGAAGCCCTGCCGAATCCTTGAGCGACCTATGACCAGGGAGGGAGGCCTTCTACGTCCATATAGGCCTCCGGTACAGGGAGTAACTTCCGTTTTGAGTCCTTTTGCATTCTGGATAGTCTCATTTTCTTCTCATTGCATGTTTGTTTCTACACATCCATTTTCCCACGTTTTCATTGTTTGCATTGTCATTCACACTCCCTCCCACATTTTTGACGCCCCAGGGGTTTAAAACTCCCCAGGTATCCCCCACTTCACTTATTCACGTCTATTTCCTTTCATGTTAGCATTTACTACACTCTATAGTTCTGATATTGGGTTTTTCTTTGTGTTTTACACTGTTTCGCAGGTCAGCAATTCACTAACGCGAGGTCCATCCTCTCTGGCCGGCCGGCAAGGGTGGAGGTTGGACCCTTTTGCAACTTCTGGCGTGGTGGCCTTGTGCGGTCCGTAGGTAGCCGTTCACGAAGACGTGAGGTGTCACCTGGACCGTTCTTCTTCATCTTGCGGTCATGTCAAAGCCGTTCATCTGCCAGAAGTTCCTTATCCCGCATCCTCTGAGTGCCTTTAGACGGTCTATCGTGCGGCCGCGCATCATTACAGGCGATTCCTCCTGAGCCGTACATCCTCCCAGCGCTGCTCTTAAGGTGAGTACCTCTCCCTCTTTCCAAGGTACGGTGTGTCAATCACATTAGGCACCTTGGTGGTGATCACACTTATTTGCACTCTTCTGTTCTCCTTCTAATGTTCACATTTATTTTATATATTGATTTAGTAGAAGGGGAGAGAAGTGATCTTTTTAAGCCGGACGGTCAGAGTTGAAGTAAGTAGAAGTAAGAAAACACGTCAACAGTAACGTTCGGTCACCGGAGGGTCGTCTGGCATCCGTTGCGCCTGGGTTGATGCCCTTTGTGAGCTGGTGAATCCGATGACTGACCACCCTGGGTCGTCCATTGTGGGCGGCGACTGTCGAGGGCCCGTTGCGTGCATTGTAGATCTCTGTCCGATGCGGGCCTGGCGTAATGGGCCTTTCATGGGCCATACCGATTTTAGCCTCCTCACTAGCCCCCCACTGTTAGATGCCGAGCACTTTTTGGGGTCTGAGAGATAGTTCGAGAGGGTCTGTCGAAGGGGAGTTTCTAGGAGAACTTCCTCGTATCAATAGGGTTGGTGGGCCCAGTCACCTGTGATGCCGGACAGGACGCGAACCTGTGACTCTAGCTCGCGGACGTCCCTAAGCGAGGGAAACACGGGATCGTGCGCGGTTGAGAAACCGGCAATGAGCCTTGGGTATCGATTTTTCCGCGTGTACTCGGATTGAGTCACGGGGCGGGTTCACTCACTCACTCTCGCGGCAGTGATAAAAATAAATATTGAGCTAGTAATCCTATCACTCTAGCAGCGACATTCAAAAATATATGAGATAAGCAAAAGAGATAAAGAGGGAGGTGAGTTTACCTCCACGCTCCGGGCATGGGGAAGATGACCCCGGTCGAAGCTCGTACTCCCGGTGTACAAATATTAACAATAATTACAGAAATGGTTTTAAGGTCCACTCCACGTAGGGAGGTAAAGGGCAACAATGTGGGACCCGGGAGTAGCGAACTCGGGTTGACGGGCAGCAATTTGGACAGTTCTCGGGCCGAAGACGGGCTGTTGCTCAGAACGGTTCTGCGGGGCCCGTGGGACAGCAGGTGGGTCCGGCTACTGGGACGGTGGTACCCGGTCATCTCCTTGCTGTTGGGGCGCTACTAGAAGGTTGCTGATCGATCCCCGGGAGCGGCGGTGACCGAGTGTGCGCTGACATATTTTCTGAGGAATTAATTCCCAGACTGATTGTGCTGGCTGGGCTCAGATCTACTCTGCGCGCCTTCACGAAAAGATCTCTTGCGGCCAGATCCGGTGTCGGATCGACGCAAACTTGGTACCGATGGATGGAGGACTAAAAGGGATACAACATATAATTTTTTCAGATCCATCAAGTGAATAGATTGAAAATGAAAACGACTGTTCCACAAAGATTTTCTGCTGGCTCGGACTGACAGACACACATGACAGACTGAGTTTTCCCTTAAAACAAATTTTGACCGATAGGAAAACGATAGATCTAGACTCTAGAAAAATTATGGGTGGAAGAGGGGGATGTGAGGAACACGTGTGATTTTTTTGGGGATTTTTTGATGTGTATAAGGGGGTGGGAAAAATAGAAGAACAGACTCATATCCTGCAGATCTGCAAATTGGCAGACTATCAGGGGTAGAACTAAAATTACGGAAAAAATAGCAAATGACCTCTGATTGGCACGAAATTTAAAATGGAGACTGTGGATAACAAGAAGAACAAACACTCAAAATTTTAGCTCGATCAGATCTCCTGATGTGGAGATAAAAATCGGGCTTCAACCTTCTATCCTGATGTGGACAGAATTCCGATGCGGCAGCGGTGGCGGTGCTGAGCTTCACACTCAAGAGGGGGAGGGGAGGAGGCTTCACACCTCAAGAATTTCGCAAAAATCCATCTGCAAGGGGGTGGGAGAGAGAGAGGGGCGCCCTTGGGCTCTTGGAGCAATTTCTGAAATTTCTTCTCATTAATTCTATCAAAATGGAAATTACAAATGATATATAGAAATGTAAAAAAGATCAAACCTACCCTCAGATCTAGGGTTAGGGAGGGGTAAACTAGGGATAGGATAGTTAACCCCCATGTGGTCAAATGGCCAAAATATAAAAAATTACAACAAGTATTAAACAACATTAAATGGGGGGCGCCCCCTTGACTTTGGAAGTCCAACTTGGACTTTCTTCCCCCCTTGTCCCCCATTGGTCCAAGTCCAATTTTGGACTTTGAACTAGCCCCACATGGGCCCTAGATCCCAGGTGCACCAATGAGAAAGAGGGTGGGGGCCCCTGCTGGACCTACTGGACTTTTACAAATAAACCCAAAGACTTATAAAGACTAACCCTTTGGCTTATAATGCCTTACAATTACAAACCCAATTAGCCAAGGGTCTAAATACAAACAAAAGGACACAAATGCAAAATAAAAATGTTAGTGCTCGGTGTTGATTCCCATCAACCTGCTTGGCTTCTTGGCGCGCAAGGCACCACTGTCCGAGGTGGCAGGCAGTGTCACTGTCATCATGACGCAGCCATTTTTGTTTGGGAGCGCGGGCGCGAACGGTCGCCTGAGTTCGACGGTTGTACCTTGATGGTGATAGGCGCCTTTTCCCTCCCGTGTGATTTTGAAGCGGTCGCTTTACCTTCAAAGTTCATATATATCACGCGCGGGGTGCCTGAGAAGCCCTATTCGCTTCCTCTGGTATTCATCGTGGGTGTCAGTCGCTCTGAGCGTCTTCCTCCTTCTCCCATGAGGATTCTTCCTTCTTTCTTTGCCTTCTGGGTCCATGGCCCCCCGTAGGAGGATTCTTCATGTCGGCCCCACGTCCTCCACAGAAGAGGAGGGAGTGAGTCGCGTCGGCATCTCGAGCACTTCGGGCGCAGGTCCCAGTCGTCCCCGCTCCCCACAACTGGTCACTTGTAGGGTAGTCCATGGCCTACGCGAGGCCTTTCAGATCCCCGCCGATTTTGACACTATCTTTCCGACTTCTGACGATAGCCTCTGGAGTCACATTCCGGGCAGCATTAGGGTCTCTATAGAGTCTTTTCGGGGAGGCTTTCGTCTCCCCGTGCATCCCTTCTTTTATGGCAGGTACCCAGGGGACCTTTCCCCTAATTCTTGGCGCATCCTGTGTGGTTTCATCTTCGTCTGCAACCAGGCCTCGGTTGCCCGTAACATCTTCCTTTTTCGGCAGTTTTACAGCCTTCAGTGCTGTCCTGCTGACACGTCATCCTTTTATTTCTGGGCCAGGAAGGACAGGAGCATTATCCGTGTCACTTCCTTGGTCTCTAACATTAAGTGTTGGTCTGAGCGCTATGTCCTCATTACAAGGGTAGGAGGTAGCGGCAAGCCGAGCGATTGGAGTTTTGCCACGAGCTCTCGCCCTCCTAGGGCCGACCGGCTGCCTACGCCAACCGTTGAGGAGGCCAGGGTAATTAAAGCCCTTTTTCGCCACCCCCTTGGTGATGCCGACACCAGGCTGACCCCGACAGTGCTTCGAGAGCTGGGGTTAAGCCCCTCATTGCCCCATGGTACTAACTATGTTGTTCCTTTCGTATCTCTGTTGTTTATTGGACTGATCTTCTCAACTTTGCTCTTTAGGGGTGCTGGAGTTTTCGGAGCTGTGATATGAGACGGTCGAGTTACTGGTGTTCGCCCCTCGCCCTATTGACCACATAGAGCCTGGCACTGACCAGGTGACCGTCGCCGCTCCCCGAGAGGCGGTGGCCTTTAAACCTGGGCATTTGTCGTATCCTCTTCTGGCGACGCTTCCAGTGGAGTGCTCGCGCCTACCTCCTATATCACCACATGTCGCGCCCATGACCAACATCGGCTCAGGCACTCACGCGGCTAGTCGACAGGACATTTCAGAGAGCGCGTCGAGCACACCCCTGGAGGTCTCCACCATGTTGGGCGGAAAGTACCGTCGGGTGGACCTGAATGTGGTGGAGGCGCTGGATAGCCGACGTCGCTAAGGGAAGAGGAAGAGGTCATCCGCCGGAGCTCGCAGTCAAACACCACCTCCTCCCCAGTCTGTAACTCCTCCAGCACCGGTGCCAGCTGAAGTGCATGCTCTCGTTCCTTCCGCCTTGGTCCGCTCACCACAGATTGGGGCTCCTTCCTCAGTCCCTGTAGGGGATGCATCTGACAAGTGCAAAGCCCCTTGCCCCGACACAGTCGCCCACTACTTGATTCCCAAGGAGATTCCCTGGATCTTCTCTGTTTAGCGGGAGGCCTTCGTCCTGATGGATAAAGGTGTGCGGATGCGCAACCGCACTAGGGTCTTCAGCCTAGAGGCTCACGGGGAATTGTATGGCCTGGCGGCCAAGAATTTGTGTTCGGTCGCTAGGGCCTTCGGCTTGTGAGGATATCACTTCTCTGGAATTGCTCATCAGTTGATAGAGATCCAGGCCGGGAAGAAGGAATTGGAGGCCGAGTGCGCCAAGGTTCAAGGTCATCTGGCGTCCCAGGGGCGGACCTTGGTAGAGGCCGAGTGGGACCGGGACGCCTTCTGGGTCCAAGTCCAGACATTGGAGGGGTCTCTTCGTGAGGCGATCGGGCGGGCCGACGTCGCGGATGCTCGGGCGGGTGCCGCTGAAGAGAGGGCCCAGGCTGTGGAGGCCCGGACTTAGAGGCTGAAGGAGGCAATGACCACTATCGGGCTGGAGGCCGTGGAGTGTTTCCGGCCGTCCTCGGAGTACCAGGACTAATTGAACACAGCGACCATCGAGGTTTACGGTCCAGCCAGGGATCGTGGCTTTCACGAAGGTTGGTCAGCTACCCTCCAGGCTGCGACTGACAACCTGGGTGTCTCAGTGCCAACTCTGCAGCCTCCGCAGACGCCGTTCGGGCCGGCGGCTAGTGATGGGGAGGAGGAGCTTGGCAAGGAGGAGCCGAGCGTAGAGGAGCGGGCTGCTGGGGCCGAGCTGTAACAACCCTGGTAATTATCTGGATTTTTTTGGAATTAAATAAAAATATTAAGCATTTAAAAGGCTTAATGGGATATTAAATGAATTATGGGTTAACTAAATTAATTTGAAAGTACAATTAATAACCGAGTAAATAGGCCCACTTAAACTAGGCCCATAAACTCGATCCTAAGCCTTTTAGGCCTGGGCCCACTTCTAGAGACGTAACTAGGGCTATTTTTCCAATTTAACTGGATAAATATGCTAATTAGGGGGTAAATAGCCGATAAATGAAAAATCTAAAATTTTAGGATTAAACGCCAGAAGGCAGTCTATCGCGCAACCGCGTCTTCCAAGAGGTGGTCCAGACAAGACCGCGTTCTGCTTCCGTGAATGGGTGATAGAGAGGTGTGGAAAACTGGGATTTTTGCTATCCCAATCGCCTAGGATTGAAGTGCTCTTGCATGTAAACTCATATAGGACTCTTGGGGGATCGAATTAATGCCCTCTATGACTCTAATTTGATCTAATCCCTCAGCCCTAGGTCATTCCCTATCAATAGGGCCCATAATCAACCTGTGCGAACCCTCGTTTTGGCTCGCGTGGTTCGATGGTAACCTGATGTTATTTTATGTCAGTCTTTTAGAACTTTTGTTCCCTTTAGTATTGTCTAACTCCCCTCCAAATTTCATGTTAGGAGATCAAGCCGTTGTGGAGTTAGAGGATCTGCAAGTAGTTGTTTCTCTGCAGAACGCACAGGAACAAGCGTGTTTATCCGATAAAGACCCGACGATTAGAGACCTTAGCAGAGGTAATTTCATATCTAGCCTTTAGAATAAATTGTTCCCCTTTATGTCTTCTAACTTCCCTCTCAAACCTCGTGCTAGGAGAACAAGTATCGAAGGAGTTAGAAGGATGGGAAGTTACTGGTTCCACGCAGGACACACAGGAATGGGAGCGTACTTCCAGTGAGAAATTCTATGTCTAAGGATCAAATCAGAGGTATGTTATCTCATGATGGCTTAAACAACGTGTTAGGACTAAAAGCCCTCTGTTCACTCTTGATTTCATGCACTATACATGTCGTATTTCATGTTTTCCCCAGACTGCGCATTTGAGTTACCACTGCATGCATGTCCTTGCAACCTAATAGAAAATTTACTAACTCTGGCCAAATCCATGCACCCCCATGCAATTATTTTGTTCTAGCATGCTAAATCTCTTAATTCTCTATGATTTCCATATGTTTATTGCCCTAGAATAGGCCTTACCCGCACTATTTTCCTTCTGTCTGCTGCCTTACCCGCACTATTTACCTTCTGTCTGTTACAGATAGAAGGCGGTTCTCTTGAAACCGCATCCATCATAAGGCGGTTCTTGACTGACCGCTTTCTACAGACAGCGGTCACCTCTAGACCGCTTTTTGCTTTCTTTTTCTGAGAAAATAGTACCCTGATTAACCCCTTTCCTTAGCTTGTACTTTTACTGCTGTTGCATTCCCCTAGTTGTTTTTGATATTTGGTTTTAATGATAACAAAACGATTGTGCTTATGTGTGTGTTTCATTGAGCAACATGTTTGCATCTTATTCTGATGAGTTGAAGGATGACTTCAATGTTCACATTTGGAAGTCAAATGAATGCTTGTTGATTAGGAAACTCATGCTTTGAATATCTTGATTTGCAGGATCAAAACCCATAGTTCATGCTTGGAACTCAAAGGAGTCCATCAATGAAGTTCCTTTTCCAAAAGGGAGTTGACTCACTCATTACATTGCGTTGACTCCTTCCATGTTTCATGCATTTCATCAAAGGGTTTTTCAAAGTCTTGATTGAGTATTTTCATGCATTTTCCACATGAGATTTTTGAGCTTGAAATATGCTCAATCTATTAACTTGAAATTTGATGAATGTAATTTTATTGATGCTTTCTCATTATATGGATTCTTGGTCATTCGATCTTGGCAATTCTAGTCAAATTTGCATAGTGTGCTTCATATGCCAATATGATAATCGTGGTTTTGGGGGTGATTCAATTTGAACGAGAACTACATGTTGAATGGTGTTCTTACATTAGCTAATATCCATGGGTATTTGCTCTTGACTTTTGGTTAGGAAAATTTTAGTTCTAGCTTGAACTTCATGTAAAATTGTATGTAGAAGCACATGAGAATAGTGATGGCTTTTGAGCATGTAATTGTTTAATGCTCATTTGAATGTGTGGATGATCATTTCATATGTGCTTGATTTAACTTCCATTTGGTTGATAATCATTCATGTATGTGGAAGGATGTGTTTCATGTTTTGTCAATATGAGGCTTTTGGTTGCATGTAATTGGGTTGAGTTGAACCTTGTCTTGGTTGTGGAGGTTTTGAAGAATGGCCTATATGGAATAAGGTTCAATAGATCTTTTGTATTGTTCATGAATGCATTCCATGCATAATCTTCTAGAGGAGTTAAGAGTCGTGATAGTGAGTTTTGGTTGAGTCTTTCACATAAAATTTGTTAAGCTAGTCTTTACTCACTTCCATGTTCATGCATGTTCTTCATATGACTCTTAAGCTAGAGTTCTATTTTATTAATGTGAATCTTGGTAGATTGTGGTAAATATGTGTTTTTCACATTGCTTAGATACCAAGGAATCCTTGGCTGTTTGATTTATCAACTAACCCTTTCCTATTTTCACTGGGCTTAAACTCTCTTAATAGATTTCAGACTGAACTGCTGCAGTCTGGAAACTACAGAGTTCGGTCGACCGAACTGGCCAGTTCAGTCGACCGAACTAGCCAGGGCAGGCTGGTTCAAGTCTGTAAAATTCCGGTCGACCGACCCCTTTCTATTGGTCGACCGAATGCGGCGAAAAACAAAAAACGTGGATCCGAAAACCCATTAAACCCTATCCACTTGTGCTCCCCTTTTACCCCTTTGCCCCTGGGTTCATGGTAGACCTATTGGGGGTCTTTTGGAGGGTTCTAGAAAGGCTATAATGGTCTTTTGATTTCTTATATATATGCATATGTGTGAACTCTGAATTTGACAAGAGAAACACCCTAATGAGCTTATTTTCTATCTTGTAGGAGAAGAAGGCCAAGGAGGAGAAAATGAGGACTTGGAAGGTAGATTTCATCTACTCCAAGAGTTTCTAGAGTTCGAGGAAGAAGAAGAAAAGGAGCGGATCGACGAGAGGAACAAGATGACGTAAGAATCGCCATCATTCGATCCGAGAGTCAAGCATCAACATCCATTGGCTTTGGATATCAAAGGGGGGACAACTTCTACATCTTATTCCTGTCTATTTGTGATATTTGTCATGGGTTTTATTTTGATCTGAGCATTATTGAATTTTTGTGTTTATTTCTGAACTAGAGATATTTGTGTGTGTGGAACGTTTGTGTACGGTTGTGTTTACGGTGCTGCGGTTGTTGCAGCGTGTGTGTGTGTGTACTGCTGACTTACGATCCAGAGCGTTTGGGGTTCGTCCCCGTGTTGCTGTGTCTACAGCGTGAGGAGAGTTCTCCTCGTGGGGATTTTTCCCCGTGTGTGTATTGGAGCGTCACCTCCGTGTTGGGGATTTATCCCCGAGTGAAGCCTCACCGGATTTTGTGAGGGGTGGACGTAGGGAGCCCGTCGTGGTCCCGAACCACCTTAAAAATCTCTATGTCATTGTGATTTGTGTGTTTGTGGGTTTGCATGTTAACGCTGTTTATCTTGATCGTGTGTGAACGGTGAGATTGAGAGAACTAAGTTTACCTTGCTTAGTTTGATCTTTTAATCTAGTTAAAACTTGTTAATTCTGCTTAAGAAAGTTTTAATTTGCCATATCGTGTGGGGGACAATTCAACCCCCCTTTTTGTCTGCTCGCCTACCCCGGGACCAACAACTGCCTTATGCTATATTCTCCCGTCTCTCCTTGTAGTTATGTTACTGATTATATTATAGATATGATGGTTCCAATTTCATGCCATATCATGTTTTAGAACTTATTTTAATCTTATGCTAATTTCATGCCAAAACCATATAGTCTTGTATTAAAGATATTTTTTTCATGGTTTGTAGAACTTGCTATATTGGTGTTGTAATCGATGTTTTACACGTTTCATTCTCGTCTCCATGTCTTTCTTAAGTACATAGCACATATTCTGGTACGATGCTATTAGTTACACACGCACTTGATAGGCACATCTCTTGGACTTTAGATCCTCTCCGTCGGATATTCCTTCTGTCGAACTAGGTGATCATGTTTCAAAGCCTCTGTAAGTCTCCGCGAGCCTGGGATTCTCACTAGGACGCCGAGCTGGTTGTACCCTTAAAACCCAATGGTCTAGAAAGCACTTGAGTTTTCTGCGTTTTCCTGCAACCTGTACAGATAGTGGCCCTCAGGTGACCTCCACTTCCAAGTAGCAGTCCTAGCATGACCGTGTTCTACCAGGTTAACTCGTTGTGTTAACCTGTTCTTCTCCTGTGTCAACTCTATCTCTGAATGCGGTCTTGACTTGACCGCCTCTTCAAGAAAATGGTCCTCACTTGACCGCGTTCTCCCAGATTGTGTTTAACCCGTGGTTTGACCAACATGGTTAACTCTACTTTGTTTCTAGATGGTCCTTTGATTATCTGGAACCCAACATCTTATACATTAATTTATTGATGAACTATGGAAATCTATGAATGTGTCGTTATGCTGTCGGAATCCCTCCGTGGCATAATGTTCAATTAAATCATCCTTGATCTCATGATTTCTATTTTGGTACGTTCATACCTTGGTTTTGTATCATGAAACTATTGTTTGGAGTTGACATTATCGGCCATATTTATATTTCTCGTGGAAGTAGCTTGATTTATAACTTGAAGATGCAAAGGTGGGCACGGACGGTGTCCAAGGGCTCCACGCTAGCCCCCTCAGCGGATGGCCGAAAACATACTGTAAACCATGGGGTATGATGAACACTGGCGTCGCATTGCGCCGAGAGTACTTTTTTTATAAACGGGTGAAAACCACGAGGCAATCTTATAATTGATTATTACATTCTTGTTACATGACTTTCTAGTGCATAGCCTATATGGTTATGAAAAGTACATTCTCATTACATTCTAGTATATTCTCGTCAATGAAAGGCCAAACTTACATCTCTTGCTCGATCATGTTCACATATCTTGTTCATGTCGTGTTACTAGTGTTACTTTGATTTTATTCGTATGATTTGTCGCATTTTCTTTATCTTACCTATTAGAGCTAAAATGTTAATTACTTAAATATTGCCTTCATGTTGATACGAAGACACCTACTAGGCAAGTGTGCTCATTCCCTACTTTTCCTAATCTTTTCAGGAAACTCTAGTAGATCGGATTCGGATTACTCGAATGTCGGATCCGAGGGCAAGAGTGAGTGAAGATCAAGAGAAGCCCTAGATAGTTTAAAAGTCATGAGTCTTGTTATAGCTAAGTCCCTTCACTATAATAGGTGGTGAAGTTGATCATGTTATGTAATTTTTCTTTTATTGAGTCTAGTCAGTCACTATGTCAAGAGAGTCAAATGTAAATGTACTTTTGATTATTATGATTTAATAAAGTGAAATTTTGAGTATATGACCTTGTGCATTCATTCTTTTATGTGTGAATGTTTAGCGCTCTGATTATCTTGCTAGTTTGAGGTGTATTGCCGACTGTTCACGTTCCCGACTTAATTCCGCAACATATCTCAGGACGTGACACGAGCACTCGATGGAGAGGGAGCTAGTCGACCTGACTGACGATCCCCCACCCCCTGCTGCCATTCTTGGGGGTGCGCCCGAGGTCCCGGACCAAGTTTTGGCTGACGCTGCCGAGGAAGCGAGCTCATGAAGGAGTGCTCGCCATTTCTTATATCTCGCTATTTCTTCTTCCCTTTTGTTAGGGTGCGTCTGAGCAGACGTCGTCCCTTTTCTCTATAAACTTTTTGCTTAGTAATGATAACTTACATTTCCTTCGCCGACACTATCCATTTGGAGCTTTTGGTGCTTTCCACGTAGCCCGCTTGCCTCCTTTTCTTCGTCTTAAATCCCCCTTGGGATACGAATCGACGATCAATGTTACATTGGAGGATGTGAGGAGGCGGGTCCTTCGGAGTCTATCGCTGTGAATCCCACTAAGTTGGGAAGGCATAGAGACTCTGCTACCCCTTCTGGGGGCTTCATCTCCTTCCTATAAATAGCGACCCTGGGGCGAACCTTAGGGTCATCCTGAGTTCTCTCAGTGGCTGGAAGTGCAGGCTTGAAGATGTCTTCAGAGAAATCGAGTTCTTCTTTGGAGGGGCCCCCCTACAAGAGGCTATGCTTCCGGAAGGAAGCGCTTCCGAGTCCAGACCCGTCGGTGAGAGAAGGCAGCAATGACGGCGTCTCCGAAGAGTTCAAGCAGGGGTACCTACAAGGATGGCGGGAAGCCTTGGAGAAGGTGAACCGCTTCTACTGTAACAAGGGGTTTGTTGGACCTCTAACCTGACAGGTTCCATCCCAAGGAGGACAAGTAACCTTTTTGTACCCCCCCTCTTATCAATAAAATATTTTTTCAATCTTTCTTCGCATGGTGGTGTGTGCTTACTCTTCATACGATGCACTTGCCATTTAATGAACTCATGCCTTCCTTCGATGTATGCATGAAAGGAAGGACACCTTCCATCGCCGGTAAGGGGAGGGAGGAAGCGTTCTTCTTCTATAAATAGCAGGGTCTATAGATGGGTTCGAAGAATCGCCTGCCTCCGCCTCCCTTAGTCTGTGCCATTACTATGGCTTAGTACTCCCCACTAGTCGTAGCCTTCCGACAAACTAGTGGTCCCACTAGGGAGTGGTGGCGAGGCTACCCCGAGAGACAGTTTTTAAACTGGTTGCTGTAGGCCCCCACGTCTTGCAGCCAGAGTCCGGCTGAGGGGAAAACCAGTCGGAGGACAGACCTAGGACGCATGGTTTGTGTGTGCACACGTGGTTGGGGGCAGTGGACCCGCGCTGACGAGTGCGACCCCAACTATTCACTTGTTATGTGGTTACTTGTACAGTGTCTCAGTTCCCGCTGGGCCGGAGGGAGACACCCGGGGTGCGGTCTATGCCGTCAGTGGAAGTATCCGGCCTTGCTTATGGTGGGTAGGTACTCCTGTCACGTGAGACGTGACTCTCCTATTTCCGGGTTCCGTTTCCCGTCTGCGAGATGAGGTTTTCTGGACCATCCGGTGTTTCCGAAGTAGTGGCCAAGGTGCCAGTGGCTTCACCAAGGTTTCACCGTGCCAGTGTGGGACTGTGCGGTCCCGGTTGGTCATGCCTGTGTGGGCAGACTCCTACGGCAGGGTTGCCGTAAGTGTTTCCTCGGTAGGTCTAGTGTTAGAGTGGTCCGGTTCCTGATTGTGAGATCGGGATTTGCCCTTCTTGTTTCCAGCAGGAGTAGTTGTACTACCGAGTTTTGACCGGCCACCATTTTGCTGTTCTTGCTATAGTTGTAGTTGCATTCCTTTTCGCTACCGTCGTTGTTCTCAGTTGGGGTTCCGCGGGATCCCTACTGAGCCAGTGACAGGAGATTCACCCCTGCGTTTCAGGTGTGGCGATTCTTCCTCGAGGTTCGAGAGTGCTGTTCGAAGGTTCTTAGTTGCCAGCTCGATGTGCCGAGTGTCACGTCCCGAGCGCGGAAGTATGCCCGAGGCGCGACAGTCCTTTATATAGAACCAAAGCGAGCTAATCTAACCGTTCGAGATCCTACCATCGAACCATGAATAGAGTGCGCAATTTAATTCAAAATTTGCTAAAATTCCATAAAATGATAACACCGATGATTACAACTGATCTAAGTCATTCTTTACCATTAGGCTACAAGCCCTTATTACAAAACCAGACGATGACAAATGAACTAAAGGGTTTAAATCTAAGACATAAAACTACATCACTCCGTCTCATCCCCAACTGAGTCCTGATCGATTTCCACATTTCCTGAAAAGGTTAGAAAGCAACTGTATGAGCGAATCGCCCAGTAGGATTTACATCTCAATTTCTAACATACTATAAGTGAATTACACATTCATTTAATGTAAAAGAAAAAATATGTATATGCATGCAGACAGGTAGACAACAAGGAATCGACTGGAGTAAAAGTGAGATTATAGATCAATTCCACATAGGAATAGCAATTGATATCAAGCAGTGAATAACTGGAATAATAATCATGATAGCACAATAAACAAGTAAGTTCAAGCAGCAATTAGAATTGGATATACACATAAATCTATCAATTCATTCAAGTAATTACCCATTCGGGTCACGCAAGTCAAGTAAAGAGAGAGAGAGTGATGGAATGTCTTTAATCTAGAATGTGGTTCGGTGCAATGCGAGACACCGCTAGAAAGAGATCTTCCCTCGAGTTTTGGGCGCTCCTCCCAGGACCAGACCGGGCCCTTATTTGCCAGCATTATTAGACATATTTTTACGACATTCACTCTTTATAGCCAATATAGAATTCAAGGTGTGACCGGTAAGATTATAAGGTAGATTTGGAATCCAAAGGTACAGATAAAGTAAAACCAATGCTGGGAATTGATATTTGTATGATTAGTTATCCATTCTAACTAGTGCAGATTTACTAAGTTAATGAGTTCCATTACGTCCCCTTTTATTACACTGTTGTTGTCATCCTTTTTCTTGGAGTATATAGGGGTTGATAGAAGGTGGCACCCTGGTCAGGAGTACCCGTTACAAGCTCGATGGTGACAGTGTTCATTTATACACTGTTACAATAAATGAAATACTACTAAAAACATATTAAACCTTATTAAATGCAGTTATAACATCAGTAATTTAAACATTGGTAAGATGGGTTATATATATATATATATATATATATATATATTAATCATGCATATACATTCGTCAGATTAAATATATATGTTGTACATGATTAAATGGTGTACAATATTATGTTAGGTTTTAGACATGTATACCGTGCTTAATTAGCTGTAAACAATAATTAACTTGTGTACAATATCAGTATGTGAACATTAACTAACTCGTGTACAATATCAATATTATGTATGCATTAAACCGGGATTTAACATGCCACTGCCTGCTGATCATTTACAATTTAAGCAGAAATAGGTCATCTAGCAAGCCAAAGGAAGGGCCTTCCAGCAAGCCAAAAGAAGGCCATCCAGCAAGCCCAATGGAAGAGCCATCCAGCAAGCCCAAAAGAAGGCCATCCAGCAAGCCCAATGGAAGAGCCATCCAGCAAGCCCAATAGAAGGCCATCCAGCAAGCCCAATGGAAGAGCCATCCAGCAAGCCCAATAGAAGGGTCTTCCAGCAACCCAATAGAAGGCCAGACGCTGCCTCCTCTTTTAACCACAACCCAACTAAAATTTGTATTAAGGTGTTTTTAAAGGATCGAAAATATTATTAACATTGTTAAAACGCTTCAAATATTAATTGACGGTGCCATTATGCTTCATAAAAATATTAATCACCATAACATACTTAAAGGGTTAATGTTAGAGTGCTAGTGAAAATATTACTAATAAAGCGTTTAAAAGATTTATATTGACAAGATTACTATACTTAATGAGCGTATTATAATGCTGTAATGAACATGTATGATATTGTTAAACCATATTAAACAATGTTAACGACATTAATATACTAAAGAAAATATTGTTATATTCTTGTTTAACAAAAATTTTGAAAAAAAATTATAAAAATAGTAATTAAATTGCTAACATATTGGTGATCACTTTTGTCTTCTATGATTATTCCTAATAAAATTGTTTACAAGACCAAATCAGTGTTTTAAACATGACTTAAATCACTATTCACTTCGGAAAACACTATTCACGTAGAAATTTTACTATCTTACAAAAAAATATAGAAAAATAAGAAAATGATACATCAGTATTTATAGAACACTTTTGTCTTCTTGAGTATTTTTAGGAAAAATCTATAATTGGATCTATATACCTTTTTTTTAAGCATGACTTAAATCACTGTTCACTTCGGAAAACACTATTCACGTAAAAATTTTACTATCTTACAAAAATGTATAAAAATAAGAAAATGATACATCAGTATTTATAGAACACTTTTGTCTTCTTGAGTATTTTTAGGAAAAATCTATATTTGGATCTATATACTTTTTTTTTAAGCATTTCTATGATATTGACACACTGTTTTAATGCTGTTAACACTTATTTTAACAATGTTAATCATATTGTATTTAACATTATTTGCCACCAAAGAAAGGTTTATCTCACTAATGAAGCATATGAAGATGTGTTAACATTTTTCAAGTACTTAAAATAATATGTATTAACACTTTGAAACAAATACATAAACACTTAAACCTTCGCTATGACCCTGTACATAGTTAATTTTGTTCAAAACATAAACTGTATACTGCTTGCTTAACAATATCAACACCCCACTTACAGTTCTGCTACCAGCTATTCTTTCAGCCATAAAACACAAGATTATTAATAAGATCTATACATTATTAACACATTATCATGATCCTTTCATTAATAACACATACACCCACTTTAAATCAGCATAATAAAGTTTCACTTTTAACCAAAACATGCTGATTAAACTCCTCTCAGGTTTTGCTACAGGTGCTTTTACAAACCACAAATCACTAATTTTAATGCTGACATTAATAAGATATCAGCATAATAAAGTTTAACTTTTAAACAAAACATGCTGATTAAACTCCTCTCAGGTTTTGCTACAGGTGCTTTTATAAACCACAAATCAATAATTTTAAAGTTAACATTAATAAGATATGTACGTTATTAACAGGGTATATAAAAAAATCTTAATGATCCTTACATCAACTGCAACTTTAAATTAACATAATAAAGTTTAAGTTTAAAGTTAAATATTTTAGATGCATGTTAACGGATGGAATTAAGGCTTGGTTATGATCTAATATGAGGATACTACATGATGTATTTTACTCAATTAAGTTTAATACATGCCAATATATGTAGAAAACAACGTATGGAGATGAACAATTTACTAACTATTAATTTAGCTAGGAGATTGAGAACACCTACTTGTTCCTGTTGGTTTTAGACAAAAGAAGAAGAAGAAAACTCTGCAACGAACACAGGAGCCACAGCCCTTCTGCAAACCTCGCGATCCAGCCCTTCAACAGCAGGTGGAAGGGAGGTCTCCCTTCAACAGCAGGTGGAAGGGAGGTCTAGCCCCTAGGTGGGTATTAAAGGCTACTGGATTTAATTCTACGGGGAACAAAGGGACAATGTCCACCTCAGCCCATGATCTTCCAGCCTGTAGGATAGTATTAGGTGCGATGCCCTGGGTACACCGTTCTAGCCATTTCCCTAATTAATTAGGTTTATTTCTAAATTGATTAGGGTTAATTAGTCTAAGATGGATTAGTTAAGGTGAAATGGGCAAAATATTCGCATGAGGATATGTATGGACCGTGGGTTTTGAACACTAGACCTCAAGGTGAAGGATAAGACACTTAACCAACTACTCTAAGAAATCAATTGATAAGTGGATACTCTTTGCATATGATTACTCTATGTTTCTACTTCCACTTAATTAAGTTTTCTATAAAAAATTTTTAAGTTATATATGTATATAGTTAAAATAATAATTATACTAATAATAATAATAACATTATTATTATATTTTTATATGGGGTGCTACACCCTCCCCTACTTAAAAGAATTTGGTCCCCAAATTCCCTTACATGAGGATAAATTTTTTACTGTGTAAGGATAACACAGGGTGTATACCATACTTACAATTTAAAATAACTCTGGGTATCTTCTCCTCATAGATTCCTCGGTCTCCCAAGTTGCTTCTTGCTCCGAGCATCGATTCCATTGGATTTTCACCATAGGGATCGCCTTGCTCCTTAGAACTCGAACTTCACGGCCTAGAATCCGCACCGGTCCTTGGTCATAAGTAAGATCTTTCCGAATCTCCAATTCAGCATAATTGATGATGTGAGAAGGGTCATGCACATATTTCTTCAGCATCGATATATGAAATACATTATGCACTTCCGAGAGTTGAGGGGGCAAGGCAATACGGTAAGCCACCTCGCCTACTCTCTCCAATATTTCAAATGGACCGATAAACCTTGGTGTAAGCTTGCCCTTAACACCGAATCTTCTGATACTTCGACCGGGAGCTACCTTGAGAAAAACATGGTCTCCAACTTAGAATTCTAGATCTCTCCTTCTGTTATCAGCATATGATTTTTGTCTGGACTGTGCCATCTTCAACCTTTCTCTAATTAGGTAAATCTTCTCCGTGGATTCCCTTACTATGTCGGGACCCAGAAGCTATTTTTCACCAATTTCATTCCAGCATATGGGAGATCGACAACTCCTGCCATACAATGCCTCAAAAGGGGCCATTTGTATACTGGATTGGTAGCTGTTATTATATGCAAATTCTGCCAGGGGTAAGTGGTCTTGCCAGCTTCCGCCGAAGTCTATAATGCTTGCTCTCAACATGTCTTCCACAACTTGGTTTGTTCTTTCTGTCTGTCCATCTGTCTGGGGGTGGAAAGCCGTACTGAAGTTGAGCTTCGTTCCCAGAGAGTGTTGTAGACTCTTCCAAAAATGAGAGGTGAAACGGGGATCTCGGTCTGATACGATCGAGACGGGGATGCCATGCAATCTAACAATCTCCTTCATATATAAGGCAGTCAGTACGTCGACTGACCATCGGCTTTTAATTGGTAAGAAATGGGCCGATTTTGTTAGTCGATCGATAATTACCCAAATACCATCATATCCGCTCCTAGACTTGGGCAATCCCATAATAAAGTCCATGCCAATGTCTTCCCACTTCCATTTTGGGATATCCAGTGGATGTAGCTTTCCAGCAGGCTTCTGATGTTCCGCCTTCACTTGTTGGCATGTGAGGCAACGAGATACAAAATCTGCTACCTCCCTTTTCATGTTCGGCCACCAGAAAGTTCTTTTCAAATCTTGATACATTTTAGCAGCTCCAGGGTGGATCGTGTACCTCGATCTGTGAGCTTCTTCTAGGATTTTTCTTTTCAATTCCGGACAATCGGGGACGCATGTCCGTTTATGAAATAGCAGTCTTTCATCTGATGCCATCTCGAAATCAGGCTTCTCATCCAGCTTACTTTTTATCTCTACTAGCATAGGATCTTCTTCTTGTAGCTTTGTAATTTCAGGTAGTAAGTCGAGATGTAGACTTACATGAGAGAGAATAATACATGTATTCTTCCCGTTTGTGTTGATGTCAAGCTTTGCAAGTTTCTCTAACAGCTTCCATTCTTGTATCATACAGTTGGCCAAAATTACCTTTGGCTTTCGACTGAGGGCATCTGCTACAGAGTTACCCTTACCAGGATGGTATTGTATAATGAAGTCGAAATCCTTGAGATATTCAAGCCAACGCCTTTGCCTCATGTTCAACTCCTTTTGGAAAAATAGATATTTGAGGCTCTTATGATCAGAGTACACAGTGAATTGTTCTCCATAGAGATAGTGTCTCCAGACCTTCAGAGCAAAAACTACCGCGGCCAGTTCCAAGTCATGAACCGGGTAATTCCCCTCATGCTTCTTCAATTGGCGTGAAGAATATGCAATAACTTTCCCATTCTGCATTAATACACATCCGAGGCCAATACCAGAAGCATCGGTATATACCTCGTATTTTTCTCCTTCAATTGGTAGTGACAAGACTGGAGCAGTGGTTAAGAGATCCTTAAGGGTTTGGAAACTCTTTTCACAGTCACCATTCCACTCATATGGCACTTCTTTGCGGGTTAGCCTGGATAGAGGTACCGCAATCTTGGAGAAGTCCTTGATGAAACGCCGGTAATAACCAGCTAGACCCATGAAGCTTCGCACCTCTGTTGCATTAGTGGGTTGATCCCAGTTCTTCACAGCTTCAACCTTTGACGGATCAACTGCAATTCCATTCTTTGAAATAATATGACCCAGGAAGGCTACTTCCTCAAGCCAGAACTCGCATTTGCTAAATTTGGCATACAACTTGTTGTCCCTTAATATTTGTAGGGCCTTCCTGAGGTGTTCTTCATGATCTTCTTCAGTCTTAGAGTAGATCAGAATATCATCAATAAAGACCACAATAAATTGGTCTAAATAGGGCCTGAAAATACTGTTCATTAACTGCATAAAGGCTGCAGGGGCATTTGTTAGTCCGAAAGGCATAACAGTAAATTCGTAATGCCCATACCTGCTCCGGAATGCAGTTTTATGAATGTCTTCTTCTTTGATCCTCAATTGGTGGTAACCAGAACGAAGATCAATCTTGGAAAAATAAGAGGCTCCAGATAATTGATCAAATAGATCGTCGATCCTCGGCAGCGGGTATTTGTTCTTGATTGTGAGGTGATTTAGCTGTCGATAGTCGATACATAGCCTCATCGTTCCATCCTTCTTTTTGACAAACAGCACGGGTGCTCCCCAAGGGGAAGTACTCGACCTGATGAAACCCTTCTTTAGTAAATCCATCAACTGTTCCTTCAGCTCCTTCAATTCAGCAGGAGACATCCTGTAGGGTGCTTTAGAAACAGGGCCAGCACCAGGAATAATGTCGATGGAAAACGACACTTCCCTTTCCGGGGGTAAACCAGGCAATTCTTCTGGGAATACGTCGGGGTAGTCCCGAACCACCCGAATGTCTTCGACTTTTGTTTTATCGACTTCCGTGGTAGTCACGAAAGCCAAGAAAGCCATACATCCCCTATTCACCAGTTTACTAGCTCGGAGAGTTGAGATGAGTGGAGATTTATTCCGAGGTCCGCTATAAACTAACTCAGGATAATCCACAAAAATTACTTTGCCATGTCGGCAATCTACTGTTGCTTGGTGGATTGATAACCAGTCAGCTCCCAATATGACATCATAATATTCCATGTCAAGGCATATCAAGTCGGCTGGTAGATTATTACCATGTACCTTAACCTCACAATCTGGGTAGTGATGCATGATGTCTGATTTCTTTCCAAGAGGTGTAGAAATGACTAAGTCTAACCGTTCAGGTTCCTTAATAAATGATGCAGTAAACTTCTTGGAAATAAATGAATGAGTTGCTCCAGTGTCAAATAGAACTTTAGCAGGTTTAGAGCAAATAGATAATGTACCTTCCACGATTCCTCCTTCCATAGGTTCTGTCCCTTGCAGTGCTTGCAGTCGGCCTTGCTTCTTGACCGGACGCTTCTCGTCCAGGTTGGAGTGTTCCTTCATCAAAGGGCAATCGGGAATTCGATGCTCTCGACTCCCGCATCGGAGACACGCTCCCAGCTTCCTCCAACAATCCTCGGTCTTATGACCAGTCTTATCACAATATTTGCAAATGTCCTTGGAAGGTCCAGTGATTGCTAAAGCCTTGTTGATGTTAGAGAAGAAGGGCTTGTTATTTTTTTGAAATTTCTTCTCCTTGGAAGATTCCCCTCCGTTAAAAGATCGCTTCTTACCGAATGACGGTTTGAAGCTTCCCGGACTTGTAACATGTGCCTTATTGTCCTTCCCTCGGATCTTATCTGAGAATTCTGTGGCATCTTCTAGCAATTGAGCGCGCCGCACCATCTCTGAGTAGACCTGGATGTCCATCGGTGCTAGCTGGGTGATATATTGGGGTCGTAACCCGTTGAGAAATCTCCTCGCCTTCATCTTTTCCGTACACACCAAATGTGGTGCATATCGGGAAAGTCTTGAAAACTGGGCCTCATATTCGGCCACTTTTCGGGTCCATTGTTTTAACGCGGCAAATTCCGCAGCTTTCCTCTCTTGTACCCGATCCGAGAAATATTTATTGTTGAAGTGCTCAACAAATTCCGCCCAAGTGATATGGTTGTCGGGTAATGTTGCTTCCACGGACTCCCACCAGCATCGAGCGTCCCGCTCCAATTGAAATGTTACTAGTAAAACTTTTTCATCATCCGCGCACTGCATCACGCGAAAAATCCTTTCGATCTCCTTCAACCAATGCTCTGCGTCATCGGGGTCCACTGATCCCGCGAACCTTGGTGGATTCATGTTGCGGAAATCCCGATGAAGGTCACCAGCTCCGCGGTGAGCACCGCCAGCACCACCTTGTGCCACTTGTTGTAGCGCCTGGGTAAATCCTTGCACGGTGCGCTGCATCTCGCGCCATTGTGCTCTTTCAGCGGCCATTTCCTACAAAAGAATCAAGGTGTAATGAATATGGAGTTTGAGTTAATGTTAAGGGTCAATTATCGTTATTCCTTTAACCCTTGGCTCTACCCCACTTACTAGGTAGGATTTTAAATAGTAATCAACCAATCCTTAGACCTTTTCTATCCTCGGACTCAGGTTTTCATTTCTACTAGTTCCCTAGGTTTGAAACCTAAGGCTCTGATACCAAGAAAGATCTGTCACGTCCCGAGCGCGGAAGTATACCCGAGGCGCGACAGTCCTTTATATAGAACCAAAGCGAGCTAATCTAACCGTTCGAGATCCTACCATCGAACCATGAATAGAGTGCGCAATTTAATTCAAAATTTGCTAAAATTCCATAAAATGATAACACCGATGATTACAACTGATCCAAGTCATTCTTTACCATTAGGCTACAAGCCCTTATTACAAAACCAGACGATGACAAATGAACTAAAGGGTTTAAATCTAAGACATAAAACTACATCACTCCGTCTCATCCCCAACTGAGTCCTGATCGATTTCCACATTTCCTGAAAAGGTTAGAAAGCAACTGTATGAGCGAATCGCCCAGTAGGATTTACATCTCAATTTCTAACATACTATAAGTGAATTACACATTCATTTAATGTAAAAGAAAAAATATGTATATGCATGCAGACAGGTAGACAACATGGAATCGACTGGAGTAAAAGTGAGATTATAGATCAATTCCACATAGGAATAGCAATTGATATCAAGCAGTGAATAACTGGAATAATAATCATGATAGCACAATAAACAAGTAAGTTCAAGCAGCAATTAGAATTGGCTATACACATAAATCTATCAATTCATTCAAGTAATTACCCATTCGGGTCACGCAAGTCAAGTAAAGAGAGAGAGAGAGTGATGGAATGTCTTTAATCTAGAATGTGGTTCGGTGCAATGCGAGACACCGCTAGAAAGAGATCTTCCCTCGGGTTTTGGGCGCTCCTCCCAGGACCAGACCGGGCCCTTATTTGCCAGCATTATTAGACATATTTTTACGACATTCACTCTTTATAGCCAATATAGAATTCAAGGTGTGACCGGTAGGATTATAAGGTAGATTTGGAATCCAAAGGTACAGATAAAGTAAAACCAATGCTGGGAATTGATATTTGTATGATTAGTTATCCATTCTAACTAGTGCAGATTTACTAAGTTAATGAGTTCCATTACGTCCCCTTTTATTACACTGTTGCTGTCATCCTTTTTCTTGGAGTATATAGGGGTTGATAGAAGGTGGCACCCTGGTCAGGAGTACCCGTTACAAGCTCGATGGTGACAGTGTTCATTTATACACTGTTACAATAAATGAAATACTACTAAAAACATATTAAACCTTATTAAATGCAGTTATAACATCAGTAATTTAAACATTGGTAAGATGGGTTATATATATATATATATATATTAATCATGCATATACATTCGTCAGATTAAATATGTATGTTGTACATGATTAAATGGTGTACAATATTATGTTAGGTTTTAGACATGTATACCGTGCTTAATTAGCTGTAAACAATAATTAACTTGTGTACAATATCAGTATGTGAACATTAACTAACTCGTGTACAATATCAATATTATGTATGCATTAAACCGGGATTTAACATGCCACTGCCTGCTGATCATTTACAATTTAAGCAGAAATAGGCCATCTAGCAAGCCAAAGGAAGGGCCTTCCAGCAAGCCAAAAGAAGGCCATCCAGCAAGCCCAATGGAAGAGCCATCCAGCAAGCCCAAAAGAAGGCCATCCAGCAAGCCCAATGGAAGAGCCATCCAGCAAGCCCAATGGAAGAGCCATCCAGCAAGCCCAATAGAAGGGTCTTCCAGCAACCCAATAGAAGGCCAGACGCTGCCTCCTCTTTTAACCACAACCCAACTAAAATTTGTATTAAGGTGTTTTTAAAGGATCGAAAATATTATTAACATTGTTAAAACGCTTCAAATATTAATTGACAGTGCCATTATGCTTCATAAAAATATTAATCACCATAACATACTTAAAGGGTTAATGTTAGAGTGCTAGTGAAAATATTACTAATAAAGCGTTTAAAAGATTTATATTGACAAGATTACTATACTTAATGAGCGTATTATAATGCTATAATGAACATGTATGATATTGTTAAACCATATTAAACAATGTTAACGACATTAATATACTAAAGAAAATATTGTTATATTCTTGTTTAACAAAAATTTTGAAAAAAAATTATAAAAATAGTAATTAAATTGCTAACATATTGGTGATCACTTTTGTCTTCTATGATTATTCCTAATAAAATTGTTTACAAGACCAAATCAGTGTTTTAAACATGACTTAAATCACTATTCACTTCGGAAAACACTATTCACGTAGAAATTTTACTATCTTACAAAAAAATATAGAAAAATAAGAAAATGATACATCAGTATTTATAGAACACTTTTGTCTTCTTGAGTATTTTTAGGAAAAATCTATAATTGGATCTATATACCTTTTTTTTAAGCATGACTTAAATCACTGTTCACTTCGGAAAACACTATTCACGTAGAAATTTTACTATCTTACAAAAATGTATAAAAATAAGAAAATGATACATCAGTATTTATAGAACACTTTTGTCTTCTTGAGTATTTTTAGGAAAAATCTATATTTGGATCTATATACTTTTTTTTAAGCATTTCTATGATATTGACACACTGTTTTAATGCTGTTAACACTTATTTTAACAATGTTAATCATATTGTATTTAACATTATTTGCCACCAAAGAAAGGTTTATCTCACTAATGAAGCATATGAAGATGTGTTAACATTTTTCAAGTACTTAAAATAATATGTATTAACACTTTGAAACAAATACATAAACACTTAAACCTTCGCTATGACCCTGTACATAGTTAATTTTGTTCAAAACATAAACTGTATACTGCTTGCTTAACAATATCAACACCCCACTTACAGTTCTGCTACCAGCTATTCTTTCAGCCATAAAACACAAGATTATTAATAAGATCTATACATTATTAACACATTATCATGATCCTTTCATTAATAACACATACACCCACTTTAAATCAGCATAATAAAGTTTCACTTTTAACCAAAACATGCTGATTAAACTCCTCTCAGGTTTTGCTACAGGTGCTTTTACAAACCACAAATCACTAATTTTAATGCTGACATTAATAAGATATCAGCATAATAAAGTTTAACTTTTAAACAAAACATGCTGATTAAACTCCTCTCAGGTTTTGCTACAGGTGCTTTTATAAACCACAAATCAATAATTTTAAAGCTAACATTAATAAGATATGTACGTTATTAACAGGGTATATAAAAAAATCTTAATGATCCTTACATCAACTGCAACTTTAAATTAACATAATAAAGTTTAAGTTTAAAGTTAAATATTTTAGATGCATGTTAACGGATGGAATTAAGGCTTGGTTATGATCTAATATGAGGATACTACATGATGTATTTTACTCAATTAAGTTTAATACATGCCAATATATGTAGAAAACAACGTATGGAGATGAACAATTTACTAACTATTAATTTAGCTAGGAGATTGAGAACACGTGTTGGTTTTAGACAAAAGAAGAAGAAGAAAACTCTGCAACGAACACAGGAGCCACAGCCCTTCTGCAAACCTCACGATCCAGCCCTTCAACAGCAGGTGGAAGGGAGGTCTCCCTTCAACAGCAGGTGGAAGGGAGGTCTAGCCCCTAGGTGGGTATTAAAGGCTACTGGATTTAATTCTACGGGGAACAAAGGGACAATGTCCACCTCAGCCCATGATCTTCTGCCTGTAGGATAGTATTAGGTGCGATGCCCTGGGTACACCGTTCTAGCCATTTCCCTAATTAATTAGGTTTATTTCTAAATTGATTAGGGTTAATTAGTCTAAGATGGATTAGTTAAGGTGAAATGGGCAAAATATTCGCATGAGGATATGTGTGGACCGTGGGTTTTGAACACTAGACCTCAAGGTGAAGGATAAGACACTTAACCAACTACTCTAGGAAATCAATTGATAAGTGGATACTCTTTGCATATGATTACTCTATGTTTCTACTTCCACTTAATTAAGTTTTCTATAAAAAATTTTTAAGTTATATATGTATATAGTTAAAATAATAATTATACTAATAATAATAATAACATTATTATTATATTTTTATATGGGGTGCTACACCGAGTGTTCACTTGGCAGGTGGTACGTTTTACTGCTTTAGACTATACTTTCTATTGGACTGGACTCTGTTGTAGTAGTTGTTTATTTATTTCTATTAATTGTTGAATTGTCTTACATTATTTCCTATTTCTTTGTGTCTCCACACTCCTTTTAGCCCTTCCGAGCCCTCCCAGCTCGTGGGCGGTGGGCCAGGATTCGAATGGTATCGGGCTCTTCCCGGTATCCAGATCTTGGGTCGCTACAGATGGTATCAGAGCGGTTGTTGTGGACGTACATAGGAATTCGAAACATTGCAGTGATCAGAGTCCATAAGGTCCAGTACAATCGACAACTGGCATAGGGTTTTGTGTTTGTTCTCCGCTTGGTTTCTCGCTTGAGAGCTTGAGTGCGCTATGTGGCACTGTGAAGGTGGTTGCCATTCGCTACTTCCGTGCTGGCGCAGGGTCTAAGGATCGAGGTCAAAAGCTTTCTCTCTCATCAATGGTGGCCCCAGTTGTACAGCGTTGGGTAGAGGTTGCCGGTAGCAGATCTGCGGTGCGGTGTTCGAGGTTTCTACAACGAGGTCAGGTGGCTGGCAAGGACTGTTTGTGGTTAAGTGGCCATGAGCGTGCTCTGAGGGAGTTGTTGTTGGTTTGGCCACTCCATCATGGGATTTATCCAGCCCCTGAGGTGTTAAGGTCGTGGTTTGAGGTGGCAGAGTGGGTGCTCTGACCGAAAAGTGTGCTCGGGGGAGCAGAGGATCTTCTCGGTGAGCTGCTGTTTTGTCGAGCCTGATGTTCTTGTCATGCTCTGTGGTGTCAGAAATGACGTGTTGGTCCTGGTTATTCTTGCGGATTTCGAGGCAGGATTGGGCGGAGTTGTCCCAATGAGTCCTTGCTCCTGCGCTCTTGTGTGCGAATGGATTGTGTTCACCTTGGATTTGGTTCGAGATGTGAAGGTTCCGCGGTGAGTTTCGGGACTCGAGGATGAGCGTCGGCAGTTGTCGATTATGGCTCGTGTTGCAGCTCTTGGCATGGTGTGTTGCAGTTCGAGGAATTACAGTGGTGGTGCATCGAGAGATGCTGTGATCGTGGTCCGATGTGACACTCGCCGAGTGTGTCCGAGGCGCTGGCCTGACGGAAGTGATGGTTTTCCTAGTGTTGTTCCCAGCATGTGCAAGGTTCAAGGTCAGGTCGAGCGTGGAGTTTTCCTTCCTTTGGTCGGAGGTGTGGTTGGAGGAGATTGCGTTTTGTCAAGGTTCGTCGTCTTGCATCCTGCATTCGGATTTGTTGGCCTTTGCGTGCCATGGAGTCCGTGCAGGACGTGTTTCTCTGTTTTGGCAAGGTGGTTACCTGTGGGAAGTCGTGCCCGATTCCCTTGCTGTGCGAGGGTGCTGGCGCTGTCCCGGAAGGACGAGTGCTGGTTGGGCGGTGTTTGCATTCTTGGTTGGTGCTGGAACTTTCCGATGCGTGGCGGATCGGAGCCTGCGGAGTTGCAGAGGATTGCCAGATTTGGGAGCGAATCTGTGCTTGGGGTTCGAGGTAATGGAGCTTCCCTCACCTTATTTTCTGAAGTTGGCCAGCCGAGTTGTAGATTGTCGGGATGGCGAGTTCCGAGTTGCCGTGTTGGCTGTGCGCGTGGATCCGAGTGCGCAGTGGAAGCTTGGTGGGCCCATAACCCACAGCTTTAGGATCGTAGCGTTGGGTGCTACGGGCGGATTCCTGAGGGTGCGTTGAGCATTGGAGGATTGGTTCCTCTGTGTGAGACGTGTTGTTGTTGTGCCATTGCTCGAGGTATTGTGGTTCTTGGCACTGGCAGGATGGAGTGTTGGGGGAAAATGTTGGCAAGCGTGCCGCATGAGTACCCTGTTCCTATGATAGAAGCCGTGTCAGGCGTCGGTGTGACCCGGAAGGGGTTGTTGAGGATGTCGCCTGACGGAGGTCGAGGACGTGTTGGTCAGAGTCGGTGGCTTGGTGCCCGACTTGTATTGGAGGTTGTGTCCTCGGATGAAATCGTGTTCTAGAGGAAGTGATCTCTGAGAGATTATGGGTTCCTGTTGGTAGCTGCAAGTGACTGGTAAGGCTAGTCTCGTAGTCAACCATGGTAAGATGTGTATTATTGGGGACCCGTGTGCATTGGTTGCGGCGTTGGCGACCAGGTTGCTGTAAGATTGGGTCGCACCTTCCTCCCCTAGAGACATGTGCCATGAATTGTTCCGGTGGTGTCCCGTGGCTCTGTGGTAAGGGCAGAATCGAGATTGGCAGGTGCCCACTTGGATTAATTGAGATGAAGGATTTGATGAAACAAGACGGAAGAGTGACGCCTGTGGGCGGAGGCCTTTTAGTGAGATTGGTGGTCCTTGATAGGACGTTGGTGTTGGAGTGGTTATCCCTGGTCTGGTGACCAGCATGGGATGGTTCTCCTGTAAGTCTGAGTCGAGTGAGGTGATGATCGAAGACTCCTGAGTCTTGTTTTTGGTTTCGTCGTGCTCCCCTGAGAGGGTTGAGTTAGTGCAATGCTCGAGATCGGATGCGGTGTCCGAGAGAAGTTCAGCTCGTGATGTTGTAATTGTCTATGTGTGAGTTAGCGGATGGCCTGTTATGAGTTGGATCGTGCCTGTCGGGCCGGCGAAGGTTTCCCGTTGACGTGTATCTGGCGACCAGTGGATGGTCTTTCACAGACAGAAGATGCTGTTGGTGGTGCATCGTGAACGGTGAGAGCCGTGTTTCAATGAGACCTTTGGTGGTCGTTTCCGTGATGTGCCTTTCCGGATGGGATCTGGGCTTTGTCGGAATTTGTCTTCTGACAGAGTTGGCACAGTGAGATGTCTAGCTTTCAGCTTGCCAGGTGTACGGTGACCTTTGGCGACTCGACTCCAAATGGATATGCGATCCTTAGACTCTAAGCAAGCTCGCGATTGCCCCTAACGAGGGAAGCGTACGGACGTGCACGGTTGAGAAACCGGCAGTGAGCTAGGGTGGTCAACTCACAAATTCGTGCCCGGATCGGGTCACGGGACGGTCTCGCTCTCTCCCGCAGTAGCGATGATATAAAAAGTATAGCGAGCTACGATCCTAGCATGCTCTCTAGCAGCAGCATAAAGAAATATATACAAAATAAAGCAAATGCCGAGATGGGAGCGAATACGATACCTCCACGCTACCGGGCGTAGGGAAGACTTCCCAGCCGAACTCGTACTCCCGGAACAGTAAATACATAATAATTACAGCAAGACAAATTACTGCCCACTCCACGCAGGGAGGTAAAGGGCGACACGATGGGACCCGGGAGTAGCGGTTTCGGGTTGACGGGCGGCTTCTTGTGTTGCTTCGGCGGCACACGTACTCACGACCGTGGGGCCCACGTGCTGGTCCGAGGGGCCGTGTGGGACCGGGGTGGCACCACTGTGGTGGGGACGCCTGGAGGGGCGCTCCCTGGGACGGCGGTACGCTGGTTCACCGGTCGGAGGCCGGGCGGCTCCGATCTTCACTCGTCGGAGTTGCTGCCCACGAATCTGAACTGTTGTTTCAGACCCGCGCACCCCGACAAAATCTACTGCTGCGGTCACTCCCAAAGTCAGATTGACGCGCAAGAGATACCGTTGAAAAGCTAACTCGAAATCCTTCGATCTATAGCCAGAGCAAGAAACTTGAATTTCTCGTTGATGGCCTTTGTCGAATTTTCAAGTTACTGATTTACAGGATCAGAAAACTCAGGACAGAAATAATTTTTCCTAAGAGTTGACATTGACCGTGATGTAGACCTTATATTAAGCCTTTGAGCCCTTCATGAAAGTTATAGAGGCCGAAGAGAGGAAAATGGGGATATATCGTATGAAAGGTTTGGTGGAAGTTTCAATTTTTCGGGGATTTTATACTGACCCGGGGTCGGATCTGGACAGCAGAGACAAAACTGAATTTGGGGGAAAGACACAATTTCTAAAAATATGTAGAGGGATTTTAAAATTCGACGAAAATTTTTGGAGGATGGGGATGGTGGACTGAACCTCCAATAAATTTAGGAATTCAAACAAAAATCAAGAAGGGGGTCGAAATCTAGAAATACAGAGCTGCTATTACACAGATATGAACTGGGACAGAACTAGAAGGTGGAAAGACACAAAAATGGAAGAATACAAAAAGAAAGGTAAATGATGGTATAATTTTACTGGAGGTTGGGAATCAAGAGAGGAACCAATCTTGAAAATCTCAGCTCCAGATGATGTCGGAGTTGGGAGTTAAAATTTCTGGAGTGAATCCGTATCCAGTAAAATAGAACCCGGGACAGCACTTCAGAACTTGCTTCTCAGCAGCACGAACGGCAGCGGCGGCACCAGAGATAGAATCTAGAGACATAAGGGCTAAGATAGAAGGGGTTTACACCCTGAAATGCAGAAGGAGGAGAAGGAACCAGAGAGAGAGAGAGAGGGGCGCAAATTTGCTCCAAGGCAATCACAATTTTTTCTACTCATTAATTCATGAAAAAAGGAAATACAAGCCTTATATAATAAAAGGAAAATGACGACATATACCCTCAGATCTAAATTGGGGAGTGGTATACACGGTATAGAACTAATTAGTTCTAATAGCATTTTTTCAAAAATTAAATTTGGACCAAAAATGGGGGGCGCCCCCTTGACTAGGTAGGTGTAAGGTATGTGGTATCTTTGAATTTTTTAACCACTTGTCTCCCATGTGTCTAATTGACCTTCTAGATGCCACCTAGGACTTTGACCAGCCCCACATGGACCCAAATGGTGCCACTTGGACCAATGAGGAAGGAGTGAGGGCCCCCTTGCAATTCCTACTGATATTTTGCACAAAAACTCACTGAGACTTACAATTGTGTACCCATATAACACAAGGGTATACATACAAATATAAAAGGACATAAATACAAACAAAATATGAGCGGTCTTGCTTCGATGTCCCCATCAATTCTCCCCGGGTGGGAAGAACTCGACCCCGTCGAGTAAAGGGGGCGACTGCTCGAATAGTTCCGACAGATCCGTCACCGTACCAAGTAGCGCGGGTACGCTCCACTCCACGTGATCGTCACCTGCTCATTCCGTATACACTCGATATGCGCATGCTGCTATGGGAAAGAGGCTAGTGGTGGAACACTCCGGGGTGGGGTCACTCTCAAGGGGAAGGAGGCGGCTCGAAGACTCACTAGGAATCACTGCTGGGTCCCTATAGGTGACTAGATCCGGGACATGGATGTCGAGCTGATCCCATACTCCTCGAGCGAGTCCACTCGCCTCTCACTCATACGGGACTCACATCAACAAGCTTGCACAAGACACATGCAGACTCCGACAGACCACAAACCATACAAACAGGAAACTGACTCATGCATGACTCTAGACAAACCTATTGTTAGTCCGACCCATACATGGGTAATGGCAGACCAGGACACCCGAATGTGTGCCATGCATGCATTTGACATAACCGGAGGTTGACGTCATGGGGAACTCCTAGACACCCTACGATGCACCAATCATGGACATTGGGCTTGGATGTGGGAAGTCCGGGAGGTTTGGGTGGTTTAGATGGACCGTGGAAACCAAAGTCTTCATTACCCCCAAATGATGGTTCGGACCTATGGCTATGTGGAGGTTGCTTGGCCCGAGTGGAAAAGGCGTGATAGTGAACTCCGCGGAGGAAGTGGAGTGAAGATGGTAGCTCGGGAGGTTCACTAGTGAAGGGGTCAAAAGGGTCAAAGAACGTATGACCCAATGAGATGGATTCCCACATGACATGGTCCCAAGTTTAAACTTCATAGTCACCGTCATACATTATGATCGGTGGGACGACGGTCATGTGTAGAAAAAAAGATTCCTCCCTCGGGCAAAAGGGTATGAAGTCGGTCTCGACTGACATGGGGAGGAATAAGAGAATCTCTGTGGTGACACAACCTATGGTGCACACGGAGGTAATGGACCCAAAGGCCAGATGGGTGAAGTTAAGACTAGTGGGTTGGTCGAAGCCTCGGGCCAATGAGTGCGTCAACTTCCATTGTGCGTCTAATCCCACAATAAAGTTATCCAAAGTGTTAACATGGTGACTAGACCGGAATGTGGTATGGAAGGAGTTGACGGACACTAGTGGTAGGGTGGGGTCCATGGATGGGTAAGGAAGTGGGACCAAGTCATCTTTGAGCCAACTAAGAAGTGGCTCGACTATAAAAAGCGTACCCGTTAGAAACACAGGTGGCTCGGGCTTTGGTGGCTCCAAATGAGAGGGCTCCGAAATAAGATCGGAAGGTGAGGGTGATGGTAATGGAGCTCTCATGGGTGGGGAAGGATTCCCCGACTGGGGTGGGGGTCCGAGTGGGGGTCCGACCGGATCGAGAATCGACTGGGAGGTAGATGCTCGCCGAAGGGCGGCATCGGCTTGCCGTATGGCAGCATCAAACCGAGGCTCAAATGGCTCGACCTCCAGAGTGACCTTATAGGAATCCCCCAAAGTTTTCACATGGCGGCAAAATAATTCAAATTGGAAGTGAAGCCGCGAACATTTCCAGAACTGAGTTCCGGCCTCGATGTTATCCAGCCCGACTTCACATCTTAACCGGTACACTTCGAAGTCCCTAATGTACTTAGACACGGACAGGTTGCCTTGGTCGGGCATGAGGTATGGGTTAACCATAGTTGCCAAAAGATGGGAACGGATCCCTAGGAACAGTCATGCAAGGCCATTTTTTTTATTTTTTTATTTTATAAGCAAAATGTTATGCCAACTCATGCAAGTACCTAGACACGACTTAGAATGCGATGCAAATGCAAAGTTGAAATGAGACTCGACTACACACCCAGACAAAACCAAGATTCGGTACGTGGCGGAATTAATCGATCCGAAGATCACTCGCGCAAGTGTGCGACCTTTCCGATAGGCGTAGCCTAACGTTCGGACAACACCTTTTGATATATCGATTAATGAGATGCAAGTGCAACCTAGATCGACTTAGACAATGACTCGACTTAAACGACTCTTTATTTTTTAAGTTTTACAAATGACTACCCTAGACTCAACTGGCGCTCTGATACCAAACTGATGCAGGACGGACACGCGACTCGACTCCAAATGGATATGCGATCCTTGAACTCTAAGCAAGCTCGCGATCGCCCCTAACGAGGGAAGCGTACGGACGTGCACGGTTGAGAAATCGGCAGTGAGCTAGGGTGGTCAACTCACAAATTCATGCCCAGATCGGGTAATGGGACGGTCTCGCTCTCTCTCGCAGCAGCGGTGATATAAAAAGTATAGCGAGCTACGATCCTACCAAGCTCTCTAGCAACGGCATAAAGAAATATATACGAAATAAAGCAAATGCTGAGATGGGAGCGAATACGATACCTCCACGCTACCGGGTGTGGGGAAGACTTCCCGGCCGAACTCGTACTCCCGGAACACTAAATACACAATAATTACAGTAAGACAAATTACTGTTCACTCCACGCAGGGAGGTAAAAGGCGACACGATGGAACCCGGGAGTAGCGGTTTCGGGTTGACGGGCGGCTTCTTGTGTTGCTTCGGCGGCACACGTACTCACGATCGTGGGGCCCACGTGCTTGTCCGAGGGGCCGTGTGGGACCGGGGTGGCACCACTGTGGTGGGGACGCCTGGAGGGGAGCTCCCTGGGACGGCGGTACGCTGGTTCACCGGTCGGAGGCCGGGCGGCTCCGATCTTCACTCGTCGGAGTTGCTGCCCACGAATCTGAACTGTTGTTTCAGACCAGCGCACCCCGAAGAAATCTACTGCTGCGGTCACTCCCGATGTCGGATCGACGTGCAAGAGGTACCATTGGAAAGCTAACTCGAAATCCTTCGATCCATGGACAGAGGTAGAAACTTGAATTTCCCGTTGATGTCCTTTGTCAAATTTTCAATCTACTGATTCATAGGATCAGAAAACTCAGGATAGAAATGATTTTTCCTGAGAGTTGGCGTTGACCGCGATGTAGACCTTTGATTCAGCCCTTGAGACCTTCATGAAAGTTATAGAGGCCGAAGAGAAAAAAATGGAGATATATCGTATGAAAGGTTTGGTGGAAGTTTCGATTTTGCGGGGATTTTATACTGACCCGGGGTCGGATCTGGACAGCAGAGACAAAACTGAATTTTGGGGAACAACACAATTTCTAAAAATAGGTAGAGGGATTTTGAAATTCGACAAAAATTTGTGGAGGATGGGGATGGTGGACAGAACCTCCAATAAATTTGGGGATTCAAACAAAAATCAAGAAGGGGGTCGAAATCTAGAAATACAGAGCTGTTGTTACATAGATCTGAACTGGGATAGAACTAGAAGGTGGAAAGACACAAAAATGGAAAAATAAGAAAAGAAAGGTAAATGATGGGATAATTTTAATGGAGGTTGGGAATCAAGAGAGGAACCAACTCTGAAAATCTCAGCTCCAGATGATGTCGGAGTTGGGAGTTAAAATTCCCGGAGTGAATCCCTATCCAACAAAATGGAACCCGGGACAGCACTTCAGAACTTGCTTCTCGGCGGCACGAACGGCGGCAGCGGCACCAGAGATAGAATCTAGAGACATAAGGGCTAAGATAGAAGGGGTTTACACCCTGAAATGCAGAAGGAGGAGAAGGAATCAGAGAGAGAGAGAGAGGGGCGCAAATTTACTCCAAGGCAATCATAATTTTTTCTACTCATTAATTCATGAAAAAAAGAAATACATGCCTTATATAATAAAAGGAAAACGACGGCATATACCCTCAGATCTAAATTGGGGAGGGATATACAAGGTATAGAACTAATTAGTTCTAATATCATTTTTTCAAAAATTAAATTTGAACCAAAAATGGGGGGCGCCCCCTTGACTAGGTAGGTGTAAGGTAGGTGGCATCTTTGAATTTTTTAACCACTTGTCTCCCATGTGTCCAATTGACCTTCTAGATGCCACCTAGGACTTTGACCAGCCCCACATAGACCTAAATGGTGCCACTTGGACCAATGAGGAAGGAGTGAGGGCCCCCTTACAGGTCCTACTGATATTTTGCACAAAAACCCACTAAGACTTACAATTGTGTACCCATATAACACAAGGGTATACATACAAATATAAAAGGACATAAATGTAAATAAAATATGAGCAGTCTTGCTTCGATGTCCCCATCATGTGTGTTTTGTCTGCCGACCATAGGATGGATCGGTAGCTGTTTCTCGTAACGAGGACTGCGTCTCCTCGGTGAGCGAGAGGGTGGCAACAGTGCCCTGATTGGTTCTTGCGTTGTCTGAGGTGATGTCGGACTGTGTCCTTTGATGTACTCCTGCTCTGATGGCCGGTGTGTGCGGCGCGCGGAGCGAGGTGTCGTTCGTGATTGTAGTCTGGCTGTGTTCCTCAAGATCGGTACTTTCGTGAGAATCGAGGTTTTCTGTGCTGGGGCTCTGACAACATTGTCAGTTGGTTAAGGCTTTCTTCCCCTGTGTTCCCGCGTTTGTCCTTGATTTCGAGGATAAAATTTCTTTAAGGGGGGAGGGTTGTAATGCCCCGGGTTTTTCGGATCTGGATCTGTGGGTTTCGGATCGTCTTTCCGCGAATTCGGATTGAGTCCGATTGAGCTTCGGACTATCTTTATCGGATTGTCGGACCCGTTGGTGGTGTGTCTGCGAGTTTCCTTGGGTCCGTGGTGTTGTGAGGAGCACGCCGGTATTTTTCTGGAACTTTCAGAGCGCTTGTGTGGGTCCCGGGTAGCGTTTAGCGATTTTCGTGTGTTTTTGCCGGTCGGACCTTCGGAACCCCGTACAGGATGAACCGTTGCGTTCTCCAACTCCGGGACATTACCACTGCATTGTGCGTCTTCCGAGGATCAGGGAGGTGATTTTTTCATATTTTTCATATTTTTTGTAATTTCCAAATTTTCTATATATATAACCTCATTTTCTCTCTCTCCCTCACTGTCATTTTCTCACTCTCTCCCTCTCTCTTCTCTCACGCTCTCCCTTCTCACCCTCTCTTCTCCGGTGGCCGACGGAGCGGGGCGGAGCGAGGTGACGCGGGTGAGGAGGACGGCGAGGATGGGTCGAGGATTGGAGGACGAGGGCGCGTGGAAGCTCGGCGGTGCGATCGCGAGCCGGCGAGGGTTTCGTGGTGTTTTCTTCGCGGATCGGCGTCCACGGCACGTCGAATCTTTGGTGGAGGTAGGGAGATGGACCCCCAACTTGCGTACTTCATTTCCCGTGAGTTTGGTAGCCCGTGGCGAGCCGAGCGTGGGTTTATTGCCGTTTTGGAGAAAATCCATGTTTTTGGGGTGTGAGCCGGATCTCCCGTTTCGTGAGGTTTTTGACCGATCTAAGGGCATAGATGCATGCTAGAAGGCTTGGGGATGGATTGCCCTTTGTTTCCCCATCACCCGGGGGTGATTGGGGCGTTGATCGGGTTTTTGGGGCATTTCCCACCGTTTCGGGTTCGGGATGCCTTAGCGGTCGTTCCAGAGACCGCTAGGGGCGCCAAGCGGACCAAGGGTAGACCGCTAGGGGTCTCCCTGTGTCAGCTCAAGGATGGCGTTCACGCGATAGACCGCCAGGGTCCTTGGCGGTCCAGGGTTAGACTGTTATGACCGCTTGAGTTTTATGTGTTCCGAGGGTTTAGCAGTCCAGAGGTAGTCCGCTAGCCAGTGCCTCGCGGTCCAAGGGTAGACTGCGAGGGGTCCATGATTTTAGTGTGTGGCGGTCCAGTGTTAGACCGCTAGCCTTCCTTTAGCGGCCTAAAGTTAGATCGCTAGCCATCGTGGTGGTCTAGGGTTAGACCGCCAGGCGATTTCTGTGCTTGCGATGTCGGCTTCGCGTTGTGTTGATCTCCGGTCGACCCGGTTGTGACCAAGTGGTTGACCTTTGGCCTCGTGAGTGTCCCGGACACCCCGTGGGTTCCGTGTTCATGTTTCTAGGGTGTATGGAGGTATCGTGTTACCTCGATTAGCGTGCCCATAGGTGTGGTGGGTCCGAGTGACCCCATGTGTTCCGGGCTTTGTGTTACGCTTGATCGAGTCACTGTGTATCGGTGTGAGTGTGGTGGGGTCTCCCCCGCATGTCGTGAGTTTTCCCTGGAAGATGATTCCCGAGTGGGCCATGTGTTTGGCCGTGGACTGCGAGTCCAGTTGCCCAGCCTAGAGCTGGAGGTTTCCTGCTTTTCCCTGGGATGGGGAATCGACGTGGCGGCTTGTCTGCTGCCTTGGGAATCATGCTTCTGTGATTTTCGCGTGGGCCATGTGTGTGGCCTTGGACTATGAGTCCAGTCGCCCAGCCTAGGGCTGGAGGTCTCTTGAGTTCCCTTTTGAGGGGATGGTCTCGGCGACTCGTGAGCTACCTCAGTATTCGTACTACTGTGGTTTTAGACCTAGGGATTAGGCTAGATTAACGGCATTATGCCGTTGCGTACGACAGTCTTGACCTCGAGTCTTGTGACTCAAGGACCGTTGGATTTAGTGAGTCTAGAGGACTGTCTAGAGTCCAGTGGCTCGGTGCCACTTGGTTCTTCTCGACTTTCGCACAGGGTGCGTGTGTGATTCTCGGAGTTTCTCTTCGGAGAGTGGTCACATCAGTGACTCCCCACTAGTCGTAGCCTTCCGACACGCTAGTGGTCCCACCAGGGAGTGGTGGCGAGGCTACCTCGAGAGACGATTTTTAGACTGGTTGCCGTATGGCCCCACGTCTTGCAGCTAGAGTCCGGCTGAGGGGAAAACCAGTCAGAGGCCAGACCTAGGACGCATGGTCTGTGTGTGCACACATGGTTGGGGGCAGTGGAACCGCGCTGACGAGCGTGACCCCAACTAGTCACTTGTTCTGTGGTTACTTGTACGGTGTCTCAGTTCCCGCTGGGCCGGAGGGAGACACCCAGGGCGCGGTCTAAGCCGTTAGTGGACGCATCCGGCCTTGCTTCTGGTGGGCAGGTACTCCTGTCACTTGAGACGTGACTCTCCTGTTTCCGGGTTCCGTTTCCCGTCTACGAGACGAGGTTTTCTGGACCGTCTGGTGTTTCCGAAGTAGTGGCCAGGGTGCCAGTGGCTTCACCGAGGTTTCACCGTGCCAGTGTGGGACTGTGCGGTCCCAGTTGGTCGTGCCTGTGTGGGTAGAATCCTACGGCAGGGTTGTCGTGAGTGTTTCCTCAATAGGTCTGGTGTTAGAGCGGTCTAGTTCCTGATTGTGAGATCAGGATTTGCCCTTCTTGTTGCCAGTAGGAGTAGCTGTAGTGCCGAGTTTTGACCGGCCACCGTTTCGTTGTTCCTGTTATAGTTGTAGCTGCTTTCCTTTCTGCTACTGTCGTTGTTCTCGGTTGGGGTTCCGCGGGATCCTTACTGAGCCAGTGACAGGAGGCTCACCCCTACGTTTCAGGTGCGGCGGTTCTTCCTCGAGGTTCGAGAGTGTTGTTCGAAGGTTTTTAGTTGTCAACTCGTCGGGTCGAGTGTTCACTTGGCAGGTGGTACGTTTTACTGCTTTAGACTGTACTTTTTGTTGGACTAGACTCTCTTGTAGTAGTTGTTTATTTATTTCTGTTAATTGTTGAATTGTCATGCATTATTTCCTATTTCTTTATGCTCCACACTCCTTTTAGCCCTTCCGAGCCCTCCCGGCTCATGGGCGGCGGGCCAGAATTCGAATGGTATCGGGCTCTTCTCGGTATCCGGATCTTGGGTCGCTACACCACCCGCCCGAGGTTGTTCCTATCCTTCAGAAATTCGCGGACGTGTTTCCCGATGAACTACCCGAGGGACTTCCACCCATGCGGGACGTCCAGCATGCCATCGACCTGATTCCTGGGTCCTCCTTGCCAAACTTGCCCCACTATCGCATGAGCCCCACGGATCACGCTGAGCTACAGCGGCAGGTTGATGAGTTGATGACGAGGTGTTCCCTTAGGGACAGCAAGAGCCCTTGCGTTGTTTCCTGCGTTACTAGCCCCGAAGAAGGATGGCACGTGGAGAATATGTGTTGATAGTCGTGCCATCAATAAGATTATAGTGGAGTATCGGTTTCTCATTCCCCGTCTAGATGATATGCTGGATATGATGGCGGGAGCCACTGTATTTTCCAAGATTGACCTGAAGAGTGGCTATCATCAGGTGAGGGTCCGACCTGGCGATGAGTGGAAGACTGCTTTCAAGACCAAGGATGGTCTGTACGAGTGGTTGGTCATGCCTTTTGGATTGACCAACGCCCCTAGCACCTTCATGCAGTTGATGACTCAGGTTCTGCGACCGCTTATTGGAGTCTTCGTGGTCGTCTACTTTGACGATATTCTCATTTACAGCCACACTAGGGACGATCACTCAGACCACCTGAGGCAGGTCTGTACCATCTTGAGGAGAGAGAGTCTTTATGCCAACCCAAAGAAGTGTACGTTCATGACTAGCCAGATCACCTTCTTAGGGTTTATTGTCTCTAGTGATGGAGTCTCCGCAGATCCGGAGAAGATTCGAGCCATAGTTGAGTGGCCAGAGCTCCGTACACTCCATGACATCCGCAGCTTTCATGGTCTCGCGACGTTTTACCGTCGCTTCATTAGAGGATTCAGCGCCCTCATGGCCCCTATCACCGACTGCACTCAGAAGGGCACGTTCGAATGGACCAAGGCTGCCTCTGCTGCTTTTAGGATTCTTAAGGAGGGCATGACCCAGTGATGGGAATCAACACCAGGCACTAACATTTTATTTTTTACATTGGTATCCTTTTGTTTGCATTTATATCCTTGGGTTAATTGGGTTGCAAATGTATGGCAAGTATAAGCTAATGGGTTACTTGGGATAAGTCAATGGGTTTCTTTGCAAAAAGGCCGCGTAGGCCCGCCGGGACCCCCACCCCCTCTCCCATTGGGCCACCTAGACTCTCTAGGGCCCAAAGGGATGGTCCATGGTCCAAGGTGGACCAGCCACCCATGTTGACTCCATGAAGGGGGCGCCCCCTCTTTTGTCCCCATATGGGAGATTAAACAATTCCCCATCCCCCCCCCCTTTTTTAGTTTTTTATTATGTGTTATTTTGACCACATGGGAGAAGAATTTCATATCCCATAATAGCCCACCCTAACCCTAGATCTGAGGGTAGCAATGGTCATTTAGCTAGGTCTATAAAACACTTGTATTTTCATTATTTTGGAGATTAATGTAAAAGAAAATCAAGAATTTGTTCTTGGAGCCTTGGGCGCCCCTCTCTCCTCTCCCCTTGCAACAGTGATTGCTGCCCCTTTCTAGGGTGTGAAGCCCTAATCTTGGTGTGACTCCAAGATCTACCACCTCTGCTGGATGCGACTTCCAGCCACCGCCGCCGTCGCCTCCGTTCGTACCGCCGTCGAGCTGCCACATCCCATTCTTTGAAGTGTTGTCTAAGATTCCGAGATCCAGGACAGAAGCTAAGAGAAAAGGTTGGTCCTCCCAATCCATGTATCTGATGATCTTAAAATTTTGAGAGATCATCCCCCTTGTTGTTACATCCGCCCATTTTAAATTTTGTGCCAATCCGCCACCGTTTGCTATTTTTCCCAGTCTTTTAGTTCCACCCCTGACAGTCTGCCAATCAGCAGATCTGCGGGATAGTGTCTTGTTATTATATTTTTCCCGCCCCCTTAGCCATCTTTAAAAATTACCAAAAAATTCATCCATGATTCTCACTTCCTACCCTACCCACCATAAAATTTCCAAGATCCAGTTCTACCATTCCCCTGTTGGTCAAAATTCATTTTCAGGTAGATTCTGTTCTGTCCTGACTATTTGTAATCCGAGCCAGCAGAAACACTTGAGGAACAGTCGTTTTCATTTCCAATCTGTTTTCTGGATGGTCTTGAAATAATTATATGTTGTATCCCTTTGAGTCCTCTATCCAACAGCGCCAATCTTGCCTTGATCCGCCTTCGGATCTGGGCACAACAATTATTTTCGTGGAGTCGCGCAGATCTGCTCCGTGAATAGACCAGCAGAGGCAGCAGCAAGTTAATTCTTGCAAAATTACTTCGACGTCGATTCAGCCGCCGCCGACTTCAGGGATCGAAGAGGAGTCTTCCACTAGCGTCCCAGCCAACCACCGCGACCAGAAGGTGACCGGAAGCCGCCGTCCGAGCAGTCGAGTTCGCTTGCTGTCCAGCGGGCTGAATTGAGTTGCTGAACTGAGTTGGAATAGTGTCGAGTCGAACCAGTAGCCCGTCTTCGGCCCAAAAGCCCTTCCAGCTTGCTGCCCATCAACCCAAGTTTGCTACTCCCGGATCCCCATTGTAGCCCTTTACCTCCCTGCGTGGAGTGGGTAATAAAAATTCACTGCTGTAATTATTTATTTACTGTACACCGGGAGTACGAGTCTTGGCCGGGGTCATCTTCCCCACGCCCGGAGCGTGGAGGTATCGTGTCCGCTCCCTACTTTGACATTTTGCTTAACTTGTATATTTTCATATGCCGCTGCATGAGTGTGTTAGAATTCTAGCTCGATCAATTTAGTCACCGCTGCGAGCGAGTGAGTGGAACTCATCCCGTGACTCGATCCGAGCACGCGAAAAAGTCGATACCCGAGACTCATTGTCGGTTCCTCAACCGCACAGATCCACACGTTTCCCTCGCTTAGGGACGTCCGCGAGCTAGAGTCCCAGGTTCGCGTCCCATCCCGCATCAAATTGGTATCAGAGCTAGTTGAGTCTAGGGTAGTCGGTCCAAGGTGTCGCATTGCATTCCGATACCCGGTATATCTAAAGGTGTTCCCGGAATGATAGGTTATGCCTATCGGGAAGCTAGCACACTTGCGTGAGTGCGACTTCGGATCAAACCTTCGCCACGTACCGAATATTGGTTGAGTCTAGGTTTGTAGTCGTGTCTAGTCGGTTTGTCTTGTCACCAAGTGTCGGCATGGCCATCCTATAGCTCCCCCGTGTCCCATGGATCCCCAAAAGCCCACGTCATATGAATGGTGGCGACACACCCAAGGATAGGGAATCCAACCCCACCACCTCCGTAGGCCCGAAGCCCCGGACTTCTATGGCTCCGCGGTCCCGAGCGACTACCTAGAGTGAGAAGCCACTATGGACAAATACTTTGAGTGTTACGTTATGTCCGATGCCATGCAAGTCGACTTTGCCACAAGGTGACTTTTTTACGAAGCCACCGAAATATGGAGGGACATAGAATGCTTGAGGGAAATTAGGAGGCAATGACCTATAGAGTCATGGCGTGAGATGAAGGGCGAGCTTAGAAGAGTCTACCTACCCGGCCCAGTCACCTCCAACCGACCCCACCCAATCACCTCCAACCAAGTGGGTCATAGTCGGAGGCAAAGAGTCCCACATGTAGATGAGCCTAAGTACAATACTAGGCCGAGTGATTATGGGCGAGTCCATCACGATACCCCTACTCCAAACCCCACCATTGCCGAACTTTTCAAAATCATGTCAGATAAGGTGGATAGGATGTGTACCCAGATTGACGGACTCTTGCCCGAGTATAGGGAGGTCGTAGCCGGTAGCCTCAACCCGGTGCCACCCCAAGAACCTCTTCTCCTCAAGGAGGACACTCCTTCTCCGCCCGTGAGAGCTCCTATGCCCCCACCCTCAACTTCTGATCTTTATTCGGAGCCACCTCATTTGGAGCCACATCAGCTAGAGCCACCCGTGTTTCTAACGGGAAAGCTATTCATCGCCGAGCCACTTCTTAGCTGGCTCAAGATAGGCTTGGTCCCTAATGCACCTTGTTACCCATCCATGGACCCCACACTACAACTAGTGCCCGTTAACTCATTCCACACCACTTTTTGATCTTCTCACCATGTTGACACATTGGAAGACCTCATTAAGGGATTAGACTGGCAATTGAAGTTGACGTGTATGTTGGCCCGAGGCTTCGACCAACCCACAAGTCGTAACTTCACCCATCCCGCTTTGGGGTCCATTATCTTCGTGTGCACCGCGGGTCATGTCACCACGGAGGTTCTTTTAGTCCTCCCTATGCCGGCAGAGCCGTATTTCATTCCACTTATCCCGAGGGAAGAACCATATCTACTACACATGACCGTCGTCCCACCTACCACAATGAATGAAGGTGATCATCTACACCTTCAAGAATTTCAACCTTGGCACCGTGTCATGAGGGAACCCATATCAAGGGATCACACATTCTTTGATCCCTTCGATCCCTTCCTTAGTGAGGCTCGTGACCCACAACCACCATTCCACCTTGTTAGGGAAGTCCCCTATCACACCCCTACCCCACGGGCCAGTCCACCTACACTCAGCAAGGAGCCCATTCATTGGGGTACAGAAGAAAGTAAATTCGGCTCTCCTAGCCCACCCAAACCTTCCACGCCTAGCCCGCTCAAAACTTGTAAATCCAAAGGGCTGTCAGTGTATGAATGGTGCATCTTAGGATGTCTAGGATTCCATTCCACCAATATTAGGTTGCGTCATGTGTATGCATGGCACACATTCGAATGTCCTGGTCCACCATTGCATATGTATGGGTCAGTCTAACAGTAGGTTTGTTTAGAGTCTTGTGTGAGTCTGTGTCTTTGTTTATTTATTCAGAGTCTGTACATGCATGTGTCGAGCATATTAGGAGTTGTATAGTCGGTCTATTGCAAGCTCGCGATGTCAGTCCCTTTTCGAGTGTGAGGTAAGTCGGGTCTAATGCGTACGTTGTAGACTTGCCAGAATTTGGGATCAGCTCTACCTCAATGTCTCGGATCTAGTCACATAAAGGGACCCAGCGGTGATTCCTAGTGAGTCTTTGAGCCGTCTCCTCCCTTTGAGAGTGACCCCACCCCGGAGTGTCCACCACTAGCCTCATTCCCACAGCAGCGTGAGCATATAGAACATATACGGGATGAGCAGGTGACGATTACTTGGATTAGAGCGTTCTCCGCGCTACCTGATACGGTGACAGATTTACAGGAGCCACACGAGTAGCCGCACCCCTTACTCGACGGGGTCGAGTTCTCCCCACCTAAGAAGAATTGATGGGAATCAACATCGGGCACTAACATTTTATTTTTTACATTTGTATCATTTTGTTTGCATTTATATCCTTGGGTTAATTGGGTTGCAAATGTATGGCAAGTATAAGCCAATGGGTTACTTGGGATAAGTCAATGGGTTTCTTTGCAAAAAGGCCGCGTAGGCCCGCCGGGACCCCCACCCCCTCTCCCATTGGGCCACCTAGACTCTCTAGGGCCCAAAGGGATGGTCCATGGTCCAAGGTGGACCAGCCACCCATGTTGACTCCATGAAGGGGGCGCCCCCTCTTTTGTCCCCATATGGGAAATTAAACAATTCCCCATTCCCCCCCCCCCCTTTTAGTTTTTTATTATGTGTTATTCTGACCACATGGGAGAATAATTTCATATCCCATATGTGAACGCGTCACGTGGTGGACTGAGAGAGAGAGATGGGGTTTCTCCCTCTCTGAGTGAAAGAGTAAAAAATGATGAAAATGAAAACACGTGCGTAAAAAGGATGATGTAGAAAAAAACGGTAGAGAGTATGACCTGAAAGGTCACTCTGTACGGGGACGTGGAGCCTAGACTTACCGGACCCTCGGTACAGGGCGGAGAACGGGATCCGAAGACCCTCTCACGTAAACTGAACCCCTTCCCGGTAGGTGTGACCTACCATTCCGAGGACAGCTTTCTATATACCGAGTGCGAACCTGGGACTCTATGTAATAGAAGTTGCCGGACACAAAGACATACGTGGACTCGGAATTTGGAACGGCATATCACTCCTCACATAATAATAATAACATGAATATGAACAGTAAACAGACCACCGCAGGATATTGATCCGTGCGGGGTTTTAACAACAATATAATAAAGTACAGAAAGAAAAATGCTGAAAGTAAATGACCACGGCAAAATGACTCACCGCGGCTGATTATAGTACAAACAGACCCGGGATTTAGCTATCCGCGGGTATTATAGACATAAAATAAAATTTACTACAAGCACGCGTTTGGTGGTGTGATCGCCAAGGACCGTGGGCCCCAAACTGATTGATTGATCGCTTGGCCTTTATCGCGGGATTTGCGCGGATTCCTTCTTCCTCTTCGTTCGACGGGTCAAAGAAGGGGGCTTTTGACTGGTTACCCTGCAAGATAAACAAACAGAAAATGAAATTAAGTTAGACAAGTGATATAATGTGATAACAATTCATAAGATAAAACAGTGATAACATATATAACAAACTAAAGACACAACAAAATAATAAGAGTAACAAAAGAGCCGCAGATGGCGACACAAGCACGAAGCGGGCAAACGGTGGGACGAGACGACTTCCCCGTGTACGAAGACGTGCGGGAGCGTTGATTGGGTCAGAGGCTCAGTTTTTATTCCTGCACGAATTTAAGAAGGATTTAAACACATGGGCATGTAAAAACATATATATATCTAATTACATATGTATAACTATATATACGTATATAAACACATAAAAATATATACAATGTCTATCTATACATAGGAAAACAAAATAAAATAGTCAAACAGAATTTTTGAAAGAGAAAGGAGGGAAGAGAGAGAACTTTTGTATATATATTTTTTTGAGATTTTTCTTTAATACTCAAAGTATGTATATATAATAAAAAAATATATAAAAGAAAACAGGAGGAAGATATATATTTAAGATATATATACACGTATACACTATATATATAATACAAAATAGTATACTATATATTCAATATATACATATACTATATATAAATACCACATATATATACTATATATACATTATATATATATATATATATATATATATATATATATATAATAGGGAAGGGGAGACAGAAATGAGAAAGGGAGAAAGAGAGGGAAATACGGGAGAGAGAGACGGCCGGGGGGAAAACAGAAGGAGAAAAAAATAAAAAAATAAAAAAAAGGTGTGTATGTGTGTGTGTGTGAGAGAGAGAGAGAGAGAGGGAGTGGGAAAAGAGAGAGAAAGAGAGGGGGAGAGAGAGACCGTGGCGGATGGGAGAGAGAGAGAGAGTAGGAAAAGAGAGAGAAAGAGAGAAAAAATAAAAGAAAAAAGAAGAGAGAGGGATCGAGAGGGAAAGAGAGACAGTGGGGGAGAGAGAGGTAGTGCAGAGAGTGGGGAGGAGAGAGAGAGAGACGGCGGGGAGGAGAGAGAAAGAGACAGACGCGAGGGGGAGAGGGGGGTGCAGAGAGTGGGGAGGAGAGAGAGAGAGAGACAGACGAGAGGGAGAGAGACGGAGAGTGCAGAGAGAGACGGCGGGGAGGAGAGAGAGGGAGAGCAGAGAGTGGGGAGGAGAGAGGGAGAGAGAGAGACGAGAGGAAGAGAGAAGGAGAGAGAGGGAGAGACAAACGAGAGAGGGAGAGAGAGAGGGGCAGAGAGTGGGGAGGAGAGATCGCGATCGGGAGAGGGGGAAGAAAGAGAGAACGAGGGAGAGAGGGAGAGGGAAGAAGAGGGGGCGCGATGGGGGCTCGGCGGCGGCGAGCTCGTCGGCGGGGGCAGACGACGGCGGCAACGACGGCGACCGGCGGGTGCAGCCGAAGGTGGAGGTGGAGCTCGCATGCGGTCGGGGAGGCAAACAACGGCGACGGCAGTGGCGGTTCAGGCGGCCGACAGTCGGAGAGGGTGCTCCGTCGTGGGGGCTTCCGACGACGGTGCAAGTGGAGGACGGCGGGGGTGCAGGTGGAGTCGTCGGGGGCGAGGGAGCACGGCGTCGGGGACGTGGACGGTGACGACGTGGACAGCGGGGGCTTGCTGCGGTGAAGGCGGTGGCCGATGACTACAGTGCCGGTGATGCTCTCGGGCGACGGGGTTGCTCGCGTTCGCGTCGGGCTCGGTGGCGGGCGCGGTAACCGGCGACGTGGGTGGTGGTGAGCTCACGGCAAGGACAACAGCGGCAGGGTGGGCGTGTGCAGGTGGCGGTGATGGCCAGAGAAGGGGTCGTCCGGCGGACGGTGCGGAAGGCGACCGGCGACGGCGGCCGACAGGGTGACGGCAGGGTGCTGGAGGGCGGCCGGTGGAATGGGGGCTCACGTGTGTGTGAGGGAGACCAACAGAGGGAGGAGGGGAGCCTGCCGCGGTGGTCTGTGGGAGGGTGAGCTAACTTCGATGGTAAGGGGGAGAAAGGATGGAGGCGGAGGTGTGCATGGGGAGGGACTGGCAGGGAAGTGGTATGTGTGAGTGGGTGAGAGGTGGTGAGGAAGGAGATCGAGTGTGTGGGATGAGAAGGGAGGAGAAATGGATGTGACGTTGGGCCAAACATGAGAGGGACATGGGAGAGAGATTCCCTCTGTCGGGGCGGCTGGGAAAAGAAGACAATGAAGATAAGAGATAAGACAATGACATGGATTAAGATTAATAAGTATAGATTAGTGATAATAAAGAAAGATTAGATTAAGGATAAGTATATATTAATATATATACATTATCATATATCTATTATGTTTTTATTGATTTCTCTTTTTTGTTTATATATATATATATATACATAAGCTTTTCTCATTTTGGTATTAATTATTATTTTTTGACTTTTTCTCAACTTTTTTGGATTTTTTTATAACTTTTTTCAATTTTTTTATTAAGATTTTTTTTGTATTTTTGATAGCCCTTTTCCCATTTTTTTATATTTTTATTTCTCACTTTTTTATTTCTCAATGTTATATATATATATTTTTGATTTTTACGTGACCTTTTTTCTAATAATTTTCTGAATTTTTATTTATTTATATATATAAACCCCCAAAAATTACTAATCAATCACATAAGTCAAATGCATAAGCCACTTTGGGACATCGTGGTGTAATATGAGATTTACCCACGAAAAATGTGAAAATAGCGTGTCTACAGCTGCCCCGCCTTGACATCTGCTTTGTAGGGGCATGGCATGTAATAGAATGGAATGAAGTGGATTGGAATGAAATGGAATGAAGCGAAAAGTAGGTGCCAAGGTGTGATGAGACACGCCCTCGTCATTTTCCTGATGAGAATCTTTCCCGAGTTTTACCGAAGTAACCTTGAAGAAGGCTCTCCGAAATCAACCATTGTTTAGATGATAACAAACAAGGAAAGACAAAATGTGCTCTGGGGCACAAACAACTAAAAGGACCAACTTCACGGTGCGGAAGTACCTGGGTCGTAAACCTCAGGTTTCACCATTGGAGAGCGGTTATCAGCCAGTGGACGTGCTACAGCCAAGGTGGGTCCGAGGGGAATAAAAAAGATGATTTGGAGACAAATCCAAACAATAGTTTCTTCCAGAGAAACATCCCGAGACGACCTCAGGAAACTCAGTACTCGACTCTGAATGGAATATCTCACATTTCAGAGTGTTTAAACACAGTGGCTTACACAATCGACTTAAGTGGATGATTCTCACAATGAGATCAACTGGCCAAGGTTAAGCTGTGGAGACTGGGTCAGGATACCGATTCGATGAGTCGGGAATGAGCCGGGGCCCATTTATCAACACATCGAATGAAACCATCATCCCCATTCTAGCAAAACTTAACGTCCTATCCGTACGGCTCGGACTAAATGCAGTGCAGGACATAACGCGGAGATGTACATGTGGGAGGGGATGATCCATTTTTCTTTTTTCTTTTTTATCTTTTTTTCTCTTTTCCTTTTTTCTTTAAAATTTACATAGAACAATTTCACAACGATAACAAAATACAACCATGAAGACAGAGTTATTTAAGGCAATCATGATAGGACAGAATTATTAACACAATCATGACAAAACATAATCATAACATGACCAATCATACATGATTAATAATCATAACACGACAAACTGTTGATGACGACCTTGATTCCTTTCTATTCTATAAGTAGATCATATGCGAACCAGGAAGAAGTACAAGCACGAATTCCCTAAAGAGAAGCAAGGGAGAGAAAGAGTGATCTTAGCCCTTTGACTTGAGATGGAAGGCGAATCCTCGCGTCCCGTGAAGAGAAGCAGGGCTAGCAATGAGATCCGACGGCTTAGGGACCTTGAAGGGCATCTAAGTGAAAGAATTCACTCAGGACTGGTGAGTTGACTCATTTTCTAGTTTCTGTATGACTTCTCCTTCACCTTCTCGACATTTCTTTTCCTTTTCAGCCATATCCTCTCTTCCCGGGCCCAAGGAAATTCTCAAAGCTGCCCTGGCTATCGAAGCTCACTTCGAATATAACCATTGGCATGAGAGCTGTGATCTCAAAATGGCATCTCCAGGGGCTGGTGATTCACGCCAAACACTATGACAAGATTTACATGGATTGGGCAGTCATGGGTGCACTGGTAGAAATTTGGCACCCTCAAACTCACACCTTCATTTTCCCCACTTTTGAAGCAACAATTCTTCTTGAGGAGGTGGAGTTGCTGCTCGATTTGAAGAGATTTAAGAAGGATGGCAAGATAAAGATCTCGCGCATGCTGAAAAATGTGACTTCTGAGGAAGTTCTCGGAAGTTTCATGCCATCGAAGGCTATCAAAGCGGTCCAAACTCGACAGGGAATCAACTTACAAAAGCTTGCGGAATGGACCATGAGTGCGCTGGAAGAATCGACAAGTGATGATCAGCTGGAGAAACTGATGAAGGGATTCACAATCTGCTTAGCGGGAGCTCTCCTATTTCCTTATACAGACAATATAGCGGAGGAGGACCAATTGAGCGCCATTTATGGGATTTGGAATGGAAAGAGAGTGGGGCCCGCCATCCTTACCTATCTCTACAGCGGTCTCACAGCTTCCAGTATGGGTAAGCCTCCTTTCGGTTGCATACTCCTTCTAAATTGCTGGATTGACTTGCATTTCAAATTTGACCACCACGAGGGGATGACGACTACCTCAAAAATCTTCCAACAAAGTCCACTTTACCACATAGCCGATGTGTTAGGCTTTAGTGGTAATGTGGTAAATCGCGCTCCTTGGTTGAAGAAGCGCGAAGACTGGAGGAATCACTACAGCACTATGATGCAGAACATGTTCACTTATGCGCCAACATGTTTACTGTCATGTGAACTCCTCACGAGGTCTTTCCCAGATGCGGAGGTGCAGCTGGTCAGTGCGACTGAGTTTGCTCTGTACAATGCACATCGGTGTTATACTCAGATCGGCCTCCCTCGCCATTCATTCCCAATGTTATCTGAAATTCCTCCCCTGAAGAAGAGAGAGCTAGGTACGGAGGGAGATGCAAATGATGTGAAGGCAATTAAAGCATCGTGGAAGGCAAGTGTTCCACTGAAGGTAATGGTGTCTGTAAATGAGGACATGGAACTGTGGAAAGCTTATGTAACCCAATTGGGGAATTTGAGGCCCGAAGTGCCTAAACCCCTGGTGTAGTCCTCATTTTGAAATGAAATAAGGCCTTAATGCCCTTGCACATGCTTTGAATCTCCTCCATCCCTTTTCGTAAGCGGCTAAGATGGCAGACGCCAAGCGACAGCTGACCATCACAAAATAAGAGATGAAAGATCAGAGCAACTACAGCATGAGGGATTACCCCGAGATGCCTTGACGCTAAAGGTTTCTCTCCAAGTGGCAAGGAGAGAGGTAAAGCGAGAGAAGATGAAGAGAAAGGCAAAGACAGAGCAGCACAGGAGGCCCATGAGATGGAGCTCTGAGAGAAAGAACGTCCAGACATGTCACTTGCTCTGCAGATCGGAGAGGAATTGGAGCTCGCGGCAAGGGAGCTTCTGGAGCTGGTACAGTCTCTTTCGGCAGAGCAGAGGGGAGTTCAACCAGCGACCTCGACTTCAAGAGCTTCACGGCCATCAGGGTCGCGAGAGAAGCAGGAGGACGACGAAAAGCACCGCCAGAACAGATGGAAAGGCATGGCACAGCAAGGCGATTGCTGCATCACGAGACTATAGAAGGCCTCCGAGGGAATTCTTACCTTTGGAGAGAGAAGAGGCGTAACCAGGAGGGTGACGAGGATTAGTGAATGGCTTGTACACCCACTCCTTCCTCATGACGGGCACAAATCCTTATATAGATATGTGAATGAAATGGCTTGGCTTGAACACAGCTTGCTCGCCCGTTCGTTCCTTCTGCTCTGCAGGTCTCTTCTACCACATGGGTTCCCGCGAGACATGCTCGACGGGATGTCTCCTTAAAACACGGAGTGGTGACTCACCATAGCCATGATTTTCAAAGGGAGTCTGTCATTAGACTTCAACAATATCAGCCCGTGGTGCTCTTTTCCACGTGAATGTCCCTCGTTTCCCTGTTTGCACTAAAAGTAGTCGCAATAGGACAAGGGACACGGGGAATCGTTAGACCGAATAGGGGTGGCGAGTCAACAATCACAGCTCTGCTCCATTCACTTCACATGGCGAAGTGACACGCGAGTGTACCGTGGCCATGATTTTTCAAAAGGATCTACCACCAATTTCAAAAACGTCGGCCCTTGGCCCTATTTTCCCGCATAAATGTCCCCGATTTGCTTGTTTGCTCTAAAAGTAGATGCAACAGGACCATAAACGCGGAGAATCTTTGGACCGAATAAGGACGACAAGTCAACAAATCACGCCCCCAAATCGATCACTCCCCATGGTAGAGTGGCCGCAACAGTAAGGGGGGGTGACTTGTCGCAAAGGCTGTTGCTAGGGGTGATGGTGATAGATCTAGATCACCTTCCTTCCAATCCTATAAATACCTCCTCTTTCACTCGACTTGAGAGCACCCGAGTCGTGAGAGCTGATCCGAAGAGTGAAAGTTTGCAAGAAGGGGAGGTAGTGAGAATTGCTCAATTTTCAGGATGGAGGGCGAATCTAGCTTCAGAGCAGAAGGTGAGTCCTCCCGCTCCTCGAAAAGGAGCAGATCTGGTAGCAGCTCCAGGAGACTCTCAGAAGTCGAAGGACAACTCAGCGAGAGGACGCAATCACAACTCGTAAGTTGGACCTTGTCATCCCTTCCTTCATTCTTTCTTCCTTTTTCTTCCTTGGCAAAGCTCCCCTTTGCTCAGTTCTTGTGTATGTGCAGAGCATGATGAGATCGCACATTTCCTGGGAGCTAGTGGTTGCCGCATATCGTGGTCTTCCAGACTTCCAGAAGGCCAGGCTAGATGTGATGGGATTTGGGGCCTTTCTGCGGATCGAGCCAATCAAGCTCGACCTCGTCCTCATCCAAGCATTGCGCGAAAGATGGGACCCAGTGAGTCGGGCATTCTTGATGCCCTGGGGACACATGGTACCCAGTCTGGAAGATGTGGTCCGAATCACGAGCCTCAGAGTGGATGGGGAGGCAGTGACCGGAGTCACTTACGCGGACTACCGAGAAGGTGCCCAGAAGCTGTTAGGACTGGAACTTGACAGTCGGAAGAACCGATCAGTAGCCAAGGCATCCATCATGGAGGCATTGGGACTTGCTGATACTCGTCCACGGGATGATGAGTCCTTGGAAGAATTCATGGAAAGGACAGAAAGAGGGTGCCATGCTGTGTACTGCGCAGATTTCGGCAATTGGGAAAGGTCCAACATGGATTTGAGGAGATTTCTCCTCTTTTGCTGGGAAGATTACTACTGAGCTCGAAAGGAGGCAGCATCGACTGTCGCTTCCTAGAGCTGCTAGTAGATCTCGAGAGAGTAGGGCAGTACGCTTGGGGAGCTGCCGTGCTGGCACATCTGTTTACAGGCCTATCCCAAGAGGCAGACCGTGAGGTGACTGTCAGTGGCTTTACACCATTTATCCAGGTAATTTTTGTTTCATTTTTTTGTGTGTTTTCCTAATAGTTCACTTAAGGCACTAATAACACATGATGATGCAGCTATGGAGCTACTATTACCTCCCGATGGGGAGAGCTCGGCATTGGCGACCAGTGACGGTACCATTAGCCAGACGGTGGCAACCCATTATGAGTACAGCACCTCTATCCTACCAGTTGATGGTGTTAAGACGTGAGCTGCAGGAGTTCCCTGCAGCGATGGTAGGATTCTTTTTCTTCTTCTTTTTTTTATTTTTTAGTTCTTTTTTTTTATTTTTACTTCTACATTTGACTAGCTAAAAGAATATGTACAATCTAATCTAGGTGAACTGGAGACCCTACTCAAGTATGGTCGATGCCGACCAACCGTGGGTTTTGATGAGCCGCGCCCGGTTTGGACGAGAGCTTTGGATGCACTGCCTGAATGAAATCGAGCCGCTTCGGCTACGATTGGTTATGAGGACCCTGGGGCTAGCCCAGGAGTGGATAGATACGACTGCGCCACCTCGGGTCGGGAGAAAGACGTGAGGACCGGCAACCTGCATTGATTGGCGTGTGCGGTTCCCCGAACAGTATGAAGACTGGCAACGGGGTGGCACAATCGTGGAATCACAGGCGCAGGATAGTGAAGACTATCTGCGTCTGTATAGGGCAATGTATGCAGAGCGACTCCAACCTGGGGGACTTGTGGAGATAGGCCTCCCCTTTTTTCTTCTTTTCGTTGTTTTTGTTGTTTTTGTTCTTATCTATTTTTTTTGTGAAAATGCTGACTCCTATAACATGGCTGTAGGATGTCCGTGATACCATGATAGCGAACTTGCGAGCTCGCTTGGCAGACACGGAGCGACAATTGGGTGACACGCGTGGTGCCTTAAGTGCCTCGGTAAGTGTATATGCAATGCATACTCCTAATTATGACCCTAGATTCATGGTGCTTAGCCACTAATTATCACCTCATGTGGCTATAGCGCGTCCAGATCGACGCAGCCTCATCAGCAATGGGAGCAGATGGCGTCTCTTCCAGCTTATGGATCCCTACCTCAGAGCTGGATTTGCTTCACGAGCGACTTGCTCATGCCACGCAGCGTGCCGCAGAGGCAGAAGGAATGCTCTCTATACAGGTAAAGATTTCATTGTTGAATCTTCCTCATTCATGCCTTACCGCATATCCGAGACGGCATATCTGGCAGGAAAAAGAAACGCAAGAGGCACTTGCCCAAGCTGCGCAGAGGGAGGCTAGAATAGCGGAGCTAGAAGATGAACTGCGGCGTCGTCCAGATGATGACTCTTCTAGGGACGCCGTGGAGCTAAGGATCACCCTTCAACTGGAGAGGGAAGACCGAGAAAGAGAACGGGCAGAAAAAGAAAGGGACAGAGAAAGAGAAAGAGCCGATAGGTTGGCTGAGAGGGAGGAGCGAAGGGCCATGGAAGCCCAATTGTTTGAACTCCGAACCAGCCTTGGCCTTGCTGAACAATGGCTGAGAAATGGTGAGGAACGCTACCGAAGAGCACGAGAGCGTGGCTTTCGTGTTAGTAGCTTCTTTACTGCCCCTGCAGATCGACGCCGGGGTACAGAGATGGGAAGAGGAGTGTAGAGCGGTAGAAGTACCGCTTTTCGTAGTTAGGTTGCACCCTCGAGAGCGTCTTGCCCGAAGAGCGGAGGGACGAGTAATGTAGAGAGAGAAGGTGGGACTTAATGTACAATTTCTAGGAATGGAATGGAATAAAAAGTTTAATTTTTTTTGGTTTTTCATTTGTTTCTTGCTATCTCGAATCCCTGCACACATCACTGAAACAAACAAGTCAGAATTTCTGCTCTGACTTGGCCCCTTGCTCAATAAGCAGATGTTTGTTTTGACTGTCCTTGATAATGGGTCAAGGGGCCAAGCCTTTATTAATAAAGGTAAGATAAAGATATGATGGTGAATGCGGCACACAAGCACACGGATGCAAGTGAAAATTAAAAGTGGAATGCTGCATACAAATGCAATCATAGGAAATGCGATTTTTTGTTTTTATTTTTTCTTGCATTTTTTTGTTGTTTTATTTTTCATCATTTTTTGTTTTGCATATATCTACATTTTTCTCTTTTTCCCTTTTTTTTTGTTATTTTTATCATCATCATCTTTTTTTGTTGCTAATGCCTGGTAAGCACCCATATGGCACCTAACCTGCATGAGAATATGGATTTCTTACTAACCTCCCAGGTATCCTGAGTGCACATCTAGGTTGATTTGGGCCTCTAGACTCCTCGAATGATAATCCCGCCGGCTAAGACTTATCCTGATGACAATACCGTCATGCCATGCTTAGGCTCCCAGTCGCTTCCGACCGCAGGGATTCACCCAAAAAGTGTTCGAGGTAAATGATTTGCCCGACCCGGGTCTATTTCCTCACAACTCTAGATGGTATATAATGGAACACCCTGGAACCCAAACGACCAACCGCGCGACGCTGACCCGGAATCAGACGCCGTCGCACCCGTAGGTGACGCGCTTGCATTGGTCTAAGCCCGAGGTTAAATAAGAAGGCATTAAGGTGGTAGACAAGGGTCTTGACCGGCCAGAAACACGGAGACTCCTTCACGACAATGGCTTCCGCTTTTCAAAATGGACAACCATATGTTTGTGTTAAAAGGATGTTGCAGGCTTTGGCGAGTTTCACCCTTCGGGAACTCCATTGAGCTTTAATCTTCAGGGGAAGAAGGAAGAATATAGGGGGTAAACCTCCTAAGAGGACCGGCAAAACTGTTAACCCGGCGAGCCAGTAGGGGCGCATTTAACTTCCCCTTTCGGGTAACTTCAGACCAAATCTCGAGCATTTACATCTCATGACCCCTTTTGTATAGAATTTGACTTTGAGTCAAAGGAGTTTATCTGGTGGAATCAGGCACGGTTACGACCAGGCTTTTCACTTGACTTTGATTTTGTTCTTCTTTTCTGATTTTTTTCTTGACAGATTTTTGCGAGGGACATAGTATTTTGACATTATGGAATCCCTCTTGGATGCCTGCGGGGACACTGCCCTCTTCTCATGCTCTGACCCATGCTCGAGGAATTGGGCCCTACTCTCACCCTAGGGGTTGTGTTCGTGTTTCCCATGCTCAGCGTTTTAAGGGCGCCGGCTGTCTCATTCGGTCGAGAAGAAGAGAATAAAGATTTGAGCTTTCTTGGAGACCTTTTGAGTGATGCCCTACCATAAGCGATGCTATCAATTTTTTATAACACAGATGTGTATACATGTTGTCTTCTTTTGAGGGGGCATAGGCCGAACTGGCCGGACAGGGGTCTCCATGGTTCTGGCAAACCAAGACCTGAGACCTACCAAACTTTAATGGGCCCTATCTTGACATGGAGGTAAGATGCAGTAACTTGATTCCATGGTGGTCTCCAAACATTAGCATTTTGAATTTTCTATTTTTTTGATTTTTCCTTTTTTGTTTTATATACAAATTTTTGTGGTTTTCATTATCTTTCATTTTTTTGTTGTTTTTGTTTTCAATTTTTTTTTTGTCTTTGACAGTATGTACACCTATCTAAAGGTAATAATTCTTAAGATACAGCACATTCCAAGGGTGGGATAACTCAACTCCCTCAGCATTGACTAGCCTATAGGCGTTGCCAGGATGTACAGCATGAACCACGTATGGTCCTTCCCAATTGGGTTGGAGCTTAGAACGCGGCCCGCCAGGTTTTACAAAAATTCTTTTCACTACCATCTCACCAACTTTGAACTTTCTCTCGATAACCTTCTTTTGATAAAAACGTGCGAGTCTATTTTGGTAGACGCGAGCATGCTCGGTAGCAACCAGACGTTTCTCGTCTAAGAGTTCCAACTGGGCAAGGAGAGAATCGCGACGTTCATCGAGGGGAAGGTCCTTGTCCAATTGTACTCTCAGAGAGGGAATCAGAATCTCATACGGAACTACCGCCTCCATCTCGTAAGTGAGGGCGAACGGAGTTTGCCCTGTAGGAGTTCGGATTGAAGTGCGATAGACCCATAGAGCTTCGATAAGCTTCTCTGGCCAATCCGAGAATCTGCTAGACTCAAGGGTTTTCTTTAAGATTTTGATCAGTGTTTTATTCGTGGCCTCTGCTTGGCCATTGCCTTGTGGATAATATGGTGATGAATGATGCAATGCAATTTTATACCTTTTGCAGAAGTCCTGAAGGTCCTGAGAAATGAATTGTGGCCCATTGTCGGTGATGATAGTTCTTGGAATGCCGAACCTGGCGATGATGTTCTTCATGATGAACTTGCAGACTGTGGATGCCTTGATTTCCGCATAAGCTTCAGCTTCGGCCCATTTGGTGAAGTACTCCGTTGCAGTGAGGATGAAGGATTTTTGTTTAGTAAGGGAGTTAGGATCACCAAGAGGACCAATGATGTCGAATGCTCACATGGAGAAAGGCCATGGGGAGGACACGGATGAGAGAGGAAGATGGGGAATGGATCTTATCGGCGTGAAGTTGACACTTGACACACCTACGGACATAGACAGACAGCACAGTCTTCCTCCATGTGGGCCAGTAAAAGCCTCGCCGAATGATCTTCTTAGCAAGCATTTGGATGTTCACATGGCCACCGCACACACCTGAGTGTGCTTCCTCTACACACTTCCAGGACTCATCATCATCAAGACACCTCAGAAGAACACCAGTGAGGCTTCTTTTATACAGCAACCCTCCAACTAGTGTGTTTATTTTGAAGGAGTGATAACAAGACCAGGATGAGATGGAAGATGCCTAGAAGATTTACAGGGTGAGAAGAAATCATAGAAAAGAGTGAGGACTAAAGCCTCGAAAACAGTGTGAGAACGGGAAGATGCCCGAGGCAGTTGATGTGACAAGAATCGAGGCAGACTCAGGATCAGGATCGGGAGGAATTAGAAATCGATGAATTGAGAGAGACAGATCCGGAGGGTCCGGATGTAAAGGAAGAGAATTAGAGGAGAATGGATCCGGAGGTTCCGGAGGAACATAATGAGGGATGCGATACCCTGGGAAGAGGTATGCAAAAAGGTAATTTAAAGGGATGAAAAGGACGAAGGACACAATGCCACGGAAAAACAAAAGGATAAATCGGAAGAAGGAAAAGTCCGGAAACTTCGGATGGATATGAAAAGGTAGGGCACGATGCCCTAGGAGGGATGGATAACAAGATGAGAAATCCGGAGGTTCCGGAGGGATATAAAAAGGAAGGGTGCGATGTCCTGAGAGAGATGGAGAATGATATGAGAAATCCGGAGGATCTGGAGGGAGATGAGAGACAGATAAAGATAAGAAATTAAACATGGAGGGGTCTGGAGGTTCCGGACGGGGTGGAATGTGAGGGTAGAATAAAGACAAGGAACTAAACAGAGCGGGGTCCGGAGGTTCGGACGGGGACGATGATGCGGGATGGATAAAAAGATAGAATTAAATAGGGAAGGGTCCGGAGGTCCCGGACAGGGATGAATATAGGGATCCGGAGATTCCGAACAAGGTGGAAGGTAAGGGTCCGGAGGATCCGGAGGGGGATGAGAGATGGATAAAGACAGAGGATTAAACATGGAGGGGTCCGGGGGCTCCGGACGAGGATAGAAGGTGGATAAAGACGTGGAATTAAACAGGGAGGGGTCCGGAGGTTCCGGACGAAGATGATATAGGGGTCCGGAGATTCCGGACGAGGTGAAGGTAAGGATACGAGGGGTCCGGAGGTTCCGGACGAAGATGAATATAGGGGTCCGGAGATTCCGGACGAGGTGGAAGGTAAGGATCCGGAGGCTCCGGAGGGGGTTGAATGTGAGGGTCCAAAGACCCTAGAACAGAGGAGGTGCTTGATTGCGTAGATCTAGATGATGGAAAGTGTCCCCTTAGCCAATAGATTACCCATAAAAAGAAGCTGAATAACAGCATAAGCAGTGATGGAATGGGATATGAAGTAGATGGGCTACAGAATGGCTCCTCGACATGGGATTTCTCGCCCTTAAGCTTCACTTTATGCTTTCCTTTTTCTGGTGGATACTCTCTCACAGGGCGACCTCTCAACCTTCAATATAACTTGTTGACCTCTTGGCCTTGCAAGCCGCTCCCGATTATGCACCCCAAAAGACGGCCTGGTCCTTCTCTGACCAACTGGATCGATTGGTGCAGTCAGGGCCCACAAACTCTCATTTGATGTAACAAGATCCCTTGGACGTTCAAAAATGAACGGTAACTCTCTTGGCAAATAATCATAGCAAAAGTTTGAGAGTCCTGCTTGTGTAGTAGGGATCTTAACATGGAATGACTCTTTTGGAAATAACTCCCTTGATAAATGGATGTATCTATCATTGGGAGTTTGACCTTTGGCATAAGGAGCTTCTTATTTGATGCATTGCTCAAGGACATTGGAATATCGTGTGTGAATATGCTTGGTAACATAGGTGTTCGCTCCTTGCATGGAAGTTGGTAGGGAGTAGACAAAACGTCAAAAACTTCCAACAAAGAGGGGCCTGACTCACCCCTGAGCATAGAATTCATCATCTCCTCGGCAGTAGAATGTGTCATTATTATGCTCGAGGAGAACCCCTTCTTTTGATTAGCCATTTGAACTATGACCGAACAAGGGGTAATAAGAGCCGTGAAAGAATGTTGGCCCATGAGTAACGTGATCGCTATTGTTTTGGTCCCTGATTTGCTCAGCACCAATTCCTGAGAGTCCTTGTTGATGGGTATTGGTGTCAATGGAAATTCGGCCTTCTCAAAGGTGACCGGCACAAGAACCCGAATCGGCATTCGGCATATGAAATCTTGGATTTTGAATGACATAGCCATAACCGAATTCTTCTTGTCCGATTCTTGATCATCATCTTTGGCACATGTATTTATAAGAATACACCCACTCCGAGAGGTGATAGAAAGAGGTGAGTCGGAAACAACATGATCGGACAATGGAGGTTCAATGGAATGAGTTATAGAAAGGGTAGGTGGAAGTTGAAACACGACGAGCTTCTCCTCTTGCTCGGGAGCAGATGAGGTTGACTCGGGTGCAAAAATGGACGGGCCCTGCTCAAGGTTAGCCACGGATTTGGGTGAGGAGTCAAGTGGAAGAGTAAGAGGGGTTGGGTTTGAAGTTATAGGGATGGTGGAGGCCTTAAGTGATGGAGGCGAGATGGAGACAACAGGCTCAGCGGGTAATAGAGGTTCAATGGAAAGTGTTGTGGAAAGAGTAAGTGAGGGTTGAGACACGACGAGCTTCTCCTTGTGCTCGGGAGGAGACGAGGTTGGCTCGGGTGTAAAAATCAATCGGCCCTGCTCAGGGTTAATCACGGGTTTAGGTAAGGGGAGTGGAGGAATAGGGATGGTTGGATTCGGGGTTATAGGGATGATGGAGGTTTTAAGCGGAGGTAATGGAGGGTTACTAGGTTGGGGACAAGGACTAATGGGAGGTTCAATGGAGGCTGATGGTGTGGAGATTACTTGTGTAGTTGGAGGGGTAACAGTAAGAGACTTGGTGCGTAGGAAGCGTCGGGTTTTAGTGGTACATGAAGGGTTCAAAATAGGGGGCGATTTATGGTGTATTGATGCGGGTTGTTGGGATACAGACCCGTCATCATAACACCATGTGGTTTCACAGGTAAGGGTAGAATCAGTAGGAGACTCATGGTACGTTGACGTAGGTTGCTGGAGCATCGACCGATCGTCATAATACCATGATGTCTCATAAGTGGGGGTAGAATCAGTAGGAGACTCATGGTATGTTGACGTAGGTTGCTGGAGCATTGACCCATCGTCATAATGCCATGATGTCTCATAGGTAGGGGTAGAATTAGTAGAAGACTCATGGTACGTTGACGTGGGTTGCTGGAGCATGGACCCATCGTCATAATACCATGATGTCTCATAGGTAGGGGTCGAGTCAGTGACTTCGTCCTGAGCAGGGGAGTCTTCTGGTGGTGGTGGAAGAGGGTGACGAAGAAAACTCGGAATGGGTGCGATAGTGGCTTCATCCTCAGCAAAGAGATCTTCCGGTGGTGGTGGAAGAGGGAAGGAACGAAGAAAACTCGGAGTGGGCATATCTTCAAAATTTTCGCAAATGTGATCAGGTGCCATTTGCAATTGCTCATAATCATTAGGTTCAAATAGATGCTGTGACGGAGGCGTATTGATAAGATGAGGTGACGTATATTGGTATGGAGGATTTTGCGTATATAGATATGAGTGTGGAGATGGAGGGTCATATGAATTAGTGTGGTGAATGGGTGATGGATAGACGACATCCATTTGATCGTAACGACTTGAAAGAAGCTCTTGCTCATACTCATCTCTTGCCTTCTTCCACTCCTTATCTATTTCAGTAATTTTAGCGTGAAGGGGGTTGACTTGAGGAGGAGAAGGAGGAAGAGATTTCTTCCTAAAATCATCCTTTATAGCTTCAAATTCAGAGCGTAGAGAGTCCATCTGAGAAGCCATGAAGGCATATGAAATACTAGTGGAGGAGGAGGCCCCGCTAGTGAACGGACCCGTTTGAGGTACCGTATGAAGGATGGCTGGGATTTGAGATTGTGGAGAGGGAAATTGATAAGAGGCGGGATGTTGACTCGCCTGTCCTTGAAATGAGGAAGAAGGAACGTCATGTACATATGACGGAAAAGTGGTAGCCTGGAGCGGCTGTTGGTGGGATGTGGGAGCCGGGGTTGACTCCTGAAGAGGGGGAGAAACAGATTTCCCCTTTAAAATGGCCTGAAAGACCAGAAGTTGCTCAGGGCTGAGCTGTGCAGTGGCGAGGACACCCAACAGGGAGGAGATGTCCTGGGGGGGGGGGACATTTCTCGTGGAACAGTGGGGACCTCCTTTGAGGTCTCACGGGAAAGGGCCTGAGTCTATTGCGTGGACACGTGGGTCAATTGACTGACCACGTCCTGATTGGTTTTCTTCGAGAGAATCGTGGGCCATTCTTGTAATTTTTCCAGAACGTAAAAGCATACACCAACAGACAAATATCAAAGATTACCAAACAAGTGGATGATCTTACGCCACTTTTTTTTGTTTTTGTTTTACCTCTTTTTTTATCTTTTTAACAAATATAAATATTCACACAAAATTTACAAAAATCCTAGTTACACCTTGGTTTTACCGCCGTGTCAACTAGGGACACTCGTCTCACCACGGATAGGTAACTAACTTCGGGGTACTTCAGTGGTACAACCTGCCCAGTGAACGAAGAGGGAATCCTTCGATGTCGGGGACTTACGGAGGTCCCGATGGAGGAGATCCTAGTCCGTCGAGAGGAATTCCCGACGGAGAGTCCTTCCTTCACCGAGAAAGGTTAATCCTTAGAAAAGTAAAATAAAGGGGTAGATGCATGAAATGCAATACTGAATGAAAGATATGTAGCACAGATACAGCAAGGATAAACACACAAATATAACAGGGATGACAATAATATAACAGATATAACAACAATAACAGATAGAGTAGATATAACCGTTCTTCTTTCCGAGACACGTAGACCACTTGGAAAAACAGAAAAGGACTATGAGAGTGCACGTGGTGCACGAGGGGGATGACGTGGCGCACGAGGGCGCAATAAAGAAAGGCACACGTGGGTGCTGAGTAGAGGAGGCACACATGGGTGCTAAATGGAGGGGCACACGTCGGTGCCGAATAGAGGAGAGCACACGTGGGTGCTAAATGAGGGGGCACACGTGGGTGCCGAATGGAGGAAAGCACACGTGGGTGCTAAATGGAGAGGGCACACGTGGGTGCCAAGTAGAAGAGAGCACGCGTGGGTGCTAATGGAGGGGGCACACGTGGGTGCCGAGTAGAGGAGAGCACACGTGGGTGCTACGTGGGTGCTAATGGAGGGGAGCACACGTGGGTGCTAAATGGAGGGAGCACACGTGGGTGCTAAATGGAGGGCACACTGTGGGTGCCGAAAGAGGGGAGTGCACGTGGTGCACGAGACAACGTTAACCTCTCAAATAACCACAAGGACCGGGGGAGTGCACGTGGTGCACGAGGGGAGTGAGCGCACGTGGGCGCAATAGGGAAGGCACACGTGGGTGCCGAAAGGAGGGACACGCGTGGGTGTCAAAAGGAGGGCACACGTGGGTGCCGAAAGTTTGTGGGTAACCAAAAAAGTAAAAAGCAGGTCCCACCGTGATCGCCAGAGATGTGAACGCGTCACGTGGTGGACTGAGAGAGAGAGATGGGTTTCTCCCTCTCTGAGTGAAAGAGTAAAAAATGATGAAAATGAAAACGCGTGCGTAAAAAGGATGATGTAGAAAAAACGGTAGAGAGTATGACCTGAAAGGTCACTCTGTACGGGGACGTGGAGCCTAGACTTACCGGACCTCGGTACAGGGCGGAGAACGGGATCCGAAGACCCTCTCACGCAAACTGAACCCCTTCCCGGTAGGTGTGACCTACCATTCCGAGGACAGCTTTCTATATACCGAGTGCGAACCTGGGACTCTATGTAATAGAAGTTGGCGGACACAAAGACATACGTGGACTCGGAATTTGGAACGGCATATCACTCCTCACATAATAATAATAACATGAATATGAACAGTAAACAGACCACCGCAGGATATTGATCCGTGCGGGGTTTTAACAACAATATAATAAAGTACAGAAAGAAAAATGCTGAAAGTAAATGACCACGGCAAAATGACTCACCGCGGCCGATTATAGCACAAACAGACCCGGGATTTAGCTATCCGCGGGTATTATAGACATAAAATAAAATTTACTACAAGCACGCGTTTGGTGGTGTGATCGCCAGGGACCGTGGGCCCCAAATTGATTGATTGATCGCTTGGCCTTTATCGCGGGATTTGCGCGGGTTCCTTCTTCCTCTTCGTTCGACGGGTCGAAGAAGGGGGCTTTTGACTGGTTACCCTGCAAGATAAACAAACAGAAAATGAAATTAAGTTAGACAAGTGATATAATGTGATAACAATTCATAAGATAAAACAGTGATAACATGTATAACAAACTAAAGACACAACAAAATAATAAGAGTAACAAAAGAGCCGCAGATGGCGACACAAGCGCGAAGCGGGCAAACGGTGGGACGAGACGACTTCCCCGTGTACGAAGACGTGCGGGAGCGTTGATTGGGTCAGAGGCTCGGTTTTTATTCCTGCACGAATTTAAGAAGGATTTAAACACATGGGCATGTAAAAACATATATATATCTAATTACATATGTATAACTATATATACGTATATAAATACATAAAAATATATACAATGTCTATCTATACATAGGAAAACAAAATAAAATAGTCAAACAGAATTTTTGAAAGAGAAAGGAGGGAAGAGAGAGAACTTTTGTATATATTTTTTTTGAGATTTTTCTTTAATACTCAAAGTATGTATATATAATAAAAAAATATATAAAAGAAAACAGGAGGAAGATATATATTTAAGATATATATACACGTATACACTATATATATATAATACAAAATATTATACTATATATTCAATATATACATATACTATATATAAATACCACATATATATACTATATATACATTATATATATATAATAGGGAAGGGGAGACAGAAATGAGAAAGGGAGAAAGAGAGGGAAATACGGGAGAGAGAGACGGCCGGGGGGAAAACAGAAGGAGAAAAAAAATAAAAAAATAAAAAAAAGGTGTGTATGTGTGTGTGTGTGAGAGAGAGAGAGAGAGGGAGTGGGAAAAGAGAGAGAAAGAGAGGGGGAGAGAGAGACCGTGGCGGATGGGAGAGAGAGAGAGAGAGTAGGAAAAGAGAGAGAAAGAGAGAAAAAAATAAAAGATAAAAGAAGAGAGAGGGATCGAGAGGGAAAGAGAGATAGTGGGGGAGAGAGAGGTAGTGCAGAGAGTGGGGAGGAGAGAGAGAGACGGCAGGGAGGAGAGAGAAAGAGACAGACGCGAGGGGGAGAGGGGGGTGCAGAGAGTGGGGAGGAGAGAGAGAGAGACAGACGAGAGGGAGAGAGACGGAGAGTGCAGAGAGAGACGGCGGGGAGGAGAGAGAGGGAGAGCAGAGAGTGGGGAGGAGAGAGGGAGAGAGAGAGACGAGAGGGAGAGAGAAGGAGAGAGAGAGAGAGACAAACGAGAGAGGGAGAGAGAGGGGCAGAGAGTGGGGAGGAGAGATCGCGATCGGGAGAGGGGGAAGAAAGAGAGAACGAGGGAGAGAGGGAGAGGGAAGAAGAGGGGGGGCGACGGGGGCTTGGCGGCGGCGAGCTCGCCGGCGGGGGCAGACGACGGCGGCAACGACGGCGACCGGCGGGTGCAACCGAAGGTGGAGGTGGAGCTCGCATGCGGTCGGGGAGGCAAACAACGGCGACGACAGTGACGGTTCAGGTGGCCGACAGTCGGAGAGGGTGCTCCGGCGTGGGGGCTTCCGACGACGGTGCAAGTGGAGGACGGCGGGGGTGCAGGTGGAGTCATCGGGGGCGAGGGAGCACGGCGTCGGGGACGTGGACGGTGACGACGTGGACAGCGGGGGCTTGCTGCGGTGAAGGCGGTGGCCGACGACTACAATGCCGGTGATGCTCTCGGGCGACGGGGTTGCTCGCGTTCACGTCGGGCTCGGTGGCGGGCGCGGTAACCGGCGACGTGGGTCGTGCTGAGCTCACGGCAAGGACAACAGCGGCAGGGTGGGCGTGTGCAGGTGGCGGTGATGGCCGGAGAAGGGGTCGTCCGGCGGACGGTGCGGAAGGCGACCGGCGACGGCGACCGACAGGGTGACGGCAGGGTGCTGGAGGGCGGCCGGTGGAATGGGGGCTCACGTGTGTGTGAGGGAGACCAACAGAGGGAGGAGGGGAGCCTACCGCGGTGGTCTGTGGGAGGGTGAGCTAACTTCGATGGTAAGGGGGAGAAAGGATGGAGGCGGAGGTGTGCATGGGGAGGGACTGGCAGGGAAGTGGTATGTGTGAGTGGGTGAGAGGTGGTGAGGAAGGAGATCGAGTGTGTGGGATGAGAAGGGAGGAGAAATGGATGTGACGTTGGGCCAAACATGAGAGGGACATGGGAGAGAGATTCCCTCTGTCGGGGCGGCTGGGAAAAGAAGACAATGAAGATAAGAGATAAGACAATGACATGGATTAAGATTAATAAGTATAGATTAGTGATAATAAAGAAAGATTAGATTAAGGATAAGTATATATTAATATATATACATTATCATATATCTATTATGTTTTTATTGATTTCTCTTTTTTGTTTATATATATATATATATATATATACATAAGCTTTTCTCATTTTGGTATTAATTATTATTTTTTGACTTTTTCTCAACTTTTTTGGATTTTTTTATAACTTTTTTCAATTTTTTTATTAAGATTTTTTTTGTATTTTTGATAGCCCTTTTCCCATTTTTTTGTATTTTTATTTCTCACTTTTTTATTTCTCAATGTTATATATATATTTTTGATTTTTACGTGACCTTTTTTCTAATAATTTTCTGAATTTTTATTTATTTATATATAAAAACCCCCAAAAATTACTAATCAATCACATAAGTCAAATGCATAAGCCACTTTGGGACATCGTGGTGTAATATGAGATTTACCCACGAAAAATATGAAAATAGCGTGTCTACACCATAATTGCCCCTCCCTAACCCTAGATCTGAGGGTAGCAATGGTCATTTAGCTAGGTCTATAAAACACTTGTATTTTCATTATTTTGGAGATTAATGCAAAAGAAAATCAAGAATTTGTTCTTGGAGCCTTGGGCGCCCCTCTCTCCTCTCCCCTTGCAACAGTGATTGCTACCCCTTTCTAGGGTGTGAAGCCCTAATCTTGGTGTGACTCCAAGATCTACCACCTCTGCTGGATGCGACTTCCAACCACCGCTGCCGCCGCCTCCGTTCGTGCCGCCGTCGAGCCGCCACAGCCCATTCTTTGAAGTGCTGTCCAGGATTCCGAGATCCAGGACAGAAGCTAAGAGAAAAGGTTGGTCCTCACAATCCGTATATCTGATGATCTTAAAATTTTGAGAGATCATCCTCCTTGTTGTTACCTCCTCCCATTTTAAATTTCGTGCCAATCCGTCACCGTTTGCTATTTTTCCTAGTCTTTTAGTTCTTGATAGTCTGCCAATCAGCAGATCTGCAGGATAATGTCTTGTTATTATATTTTTCCCGCCCCCTTAGCCATCTCCAAAAATTACCAAACAATTCATCCGTGATCCTCACTTCTTACCCTAGCCACCATAAAATTTACAAGATCAAGTTCTACCATTCCCCTATCGGTCAAAATTCATTTTCAGGAAGATCTTGTTCTGTCCTAACTGTCTGTAATTCGAGCCAGTAGAAACACTTGGGGAACAGTCATTTTCATTTTCAATCCATTTTTTGGCACGCAGATCTGATCCGTGAATAGACTAGCAGAGGCAGTAGCAAGTTAATTATTACAAAATTACTTCGGCGTCGATTCGGCCGCCGCCGACTTCAGGGATCGAAGAGGAGTCTTCCACCGACGTCCCAGCCAACCGCTGCGGCCAGAAGGTGACCAGAAGCCGCCGTCCCAGCAGCCGAGTTCGCTTGCTGTCCAGTGGGCTGAACTGAGTTGCTGAACTGAGTTGGAATTGTGCCAAGTCAGACTAGCAGCTCATCTTCGGCCCGAAAGCCCTTCCGGCTTGCTGCCCGTCAACCCGAGTTCACTACTCCCAGATTGCCATTGTAGCCCTTTACCTCCCTGCGTAGAGTGGGCAATAAAAATTCACTGCTATAATTATTTATTTACTGTACACCGGGAGTACGAGTCTTGGCCGGGGTCATCTTCCCCACGCCCGGAGCGTGGAGGTATCGTGTCCGCTCCCTACTTTGGCATTTTGCTTAACTCGTATATTTTCATATGCCGTTGCATGAGTGTGTTAGAATTCTAGCTCGATCAATTTAGTCACCACTGCGAGCGAGTGAGTGGAACCCGTCCCGTGACTCGATCCGAGCACGCGGAAAAGCCGATACCCGAGATTCATTATCGGTTCCTCAACCGCGCAGATCCACACGTTTCCCTCGCTTAGGGATGTCCGCGAGCTAGAGTCCCCAGTTCGCGTCCCGTCCCGCATCACCCAGGCAGCTATCCTTCGTCTCCCTGATTTCTCGAGGGTGTTTGAGGTATCATGCGACCCGTCCGGAGTAGGTATTAGGGGTGTTTTGAGTCAGGAATCCCATCCCATTGCATACTTTAGTGAGAAGTTGAGCGACGCCAAACTGTGATACTCCACTTATGACAAGGAGTTTTACGCGGTTGTGCAGGCTTTGCGGCATTGGAGACACTGCTTGCTGCATCAGGAGTTTGTCTTGTTTTCTGATCACGTGGCACTCAAATACCTCCATGCCCAGAAAAAGATCAATTCTCATCATAGTCGTTGGGTGGAGTTTCTCCAGGATTACACCTTTGTGTTGAAGCACAAGGCAGGAGTGGAGAACCGGGTAGCTGACGCCCTGAGCTGTCGAGCTTGTCTGTTGACCACCATGAGTGTGGAGGTTGTCGGGATGGACAAGATGAGGGAGACTTATGCTGATTGCCCGGACTTTGGTCCGATCTACTTTGCTCTCCAGGCAGGTCCGTCCCGGGAGCACAGTGCCTATACTGTGCAGGATGGTTCTCTCTTTTGTGGGGGTCGATTATGCATTCCGTAAACTTCGGTCCGTGACTTTCTTGCCTGGGAAATGCATGCGGGGGTTCTAGCAGTCCACTTCGGTCGAAACAAGACCATTTAGGCTGTTGAGCATCGCTTCTATTAGCCTAACCTGAAGAGAGATATAGCCTGCATTGTGGCCCAGTGCCGCACTTGCGTCATGGCCAAGATAAAGAAGCAAATTTCCAGCCCCTACACCCCTCTCCCCGTGCCCGATGGACCATGGCAGGACATTAGCATGGATTTTGTTTTGGGCTTACCGCGGACCCTCCGCAAACATGACTCCATCTATGTCGTGGTGGATAGATTTTATAAAATGGCCCTATTCGTTCCTTACTCCAAGACATCGGACGCCTCCAGGGTCGCTCGTTTATTCTTTTCGCATGTGGTGAGTAGATTTGGGCTACCTAAAACCATTGTGTCAGATCGAGATGTCCGATTCACCAGCCACTTCTGGAAGACCTTATGGCATATGATGGGCACATACCTCAAATTTTCCACAGCTTATCATCCCCAGACCGATGGTCAGACCGAGGTGGTCAATAAGAGTTTGGGGGACCTTCTGAGGTGTTTGGTTCGGGATCACACTAGGGATTGGGACCTGATTTTGCCATTTGCTGAGTTCGCCTACAATGATTCGGTTAATAGGTCTACGAGCAGGAGCCCATTTGATATAGTCACAGGACGTAGGCCTAGGAAGCCAGTAGATTTAGTCCCTTTACCCATGCATGCACGAGTGTCAGAGTCTGCACATACATTTGCTGAGCATATTAGGAGTCTACATGACGACATTCGTCATCGCATTGAGATCAACAATGAGCACTATAAGGAGTTAGCAGATGCACATCGACGAGTGTGTGTGTAACGACCAGAGAATTCGATTACCGGGAAGGCCCGATAACCCGAGACTTGAACCGTCGCCCACGAGCCGGGAGGGCTCGGAAGGGCTAAAAGGAGTGTGGAGGCACAAAGAAATAGGAAATGAAGCAGGATAACTCAACAATTAACAGAAATAAATAAACAACTACTGCTACAACAGAGTCCAGTCCAACAGAAAGTACAGTCTAGAGCAGTAAAGCGTACCACACGCCAAGTGAACACTCGGCCCGGCGAGCTGGAAACTGAGAACCTCCGTACCGCACCCTCGAACCTCGAGGAAGAACCGCCACACCTGAAAAGCTGGGAATGAGTCTCCAATACAGAGACTCAGCAGGGATCCCGCGGAACCCCAGTCGGAAACAACGGCGGTAGCGGAAAGGAAAGCTACAATGACAGCAGGAATAGCAAACCGGTGGCCGGTTAAAACTCAGCACTACAGCTACTCCTACTGAACCAGAAACACACCCCGATCTCACGGTCGGGGGCTACCGAACTACACTAGTACCACTTACCGAAGTAAAAACCCATGGCAACCACGCCGTAGAGGCCTGTCTCCCAGGACACGGCCAACATGGACACGTTGTCCAAGGTGCAACCCTGACCACCTGGTCATGGGTACCGCACAACAAGACGCAACCTCGGTAAAGCTACTAGCACCAGTCTCACGGCTCGAAAACTGACACACGCGCCACGGCGAGACAACCGAAACTCAACGGTCAACACGACCAAAAACCCGAAGGTCGAAGTCACTGAAGCTGACAGTCTGTCACTCCCGACTCGACAGGAGTACCTCCCACTAGAAGCAAAGCCGGATGCATCCACTGACGTCTTAGTCCGCGCCTCAGGTGTCTCCCTCCGGCCCAGCGAGAACTGAGACACCGTACAAGTAACCACAAACAAGTGACTAGCTGGGGTCACTCCCGTCAGCGTGGGTGCACACACAGACAATGCGTCCCTGGTCTGGCCCTCTGACCGGTTTTCCCCTCAGCCAGACTCTGGCTGGTAGACGCAGGGCCCGACGGAAACTGATCCAAAAACCGTCCTCTGGGAAGCCTCTCCACCACTCCCTGGTGGGACCACTAAACGTGTAAGCATGCTACGACTAGTGGAGGGTCACTACGGAGTAGACTCTCAAGCCACAGAAAATAATGTCTGAACCAGACGAAGTACGGGGACCGTCCCACGTACCAGCACCGTCGCATGGTGACCACAGTCGGAGAAGAAACGAGACTCACAGTCCATGGGCCATTCAGAAATGCCAAAACACGGTTCCCAAGGTAGCTCATAGGCCGCCAAACCGAATCCCATTCTCAGGGACAAGCGAGAACCCTCCAGCCCCAGGCTGGGCAACTGGACCCGCGGTCCAAGGCCACCCACATGGCCCACTCGGGAATCATCTTCCAGGAAAGCTCACGGCATGCGTGGGAGACCCCACCGCATACACACCGATACACGGTGACTCGGTCAAGCATAACACAAAAGCCAGGCACACGAGGAGTCACCTGGACTCTCAAGCCCATGGGCACGCTAAACGAGGTAGCACGATCCTCCCGACACCCACAAAACACGGACACAGAATCCCACGGGTGTCTAGGGCATTCACAAGATCGCAAGTCGACCGCTGGGTCTCAATCGGGTCGACCAGGGATCCACACAATGCGAAACGATCGCGGCAAGCACGAAGAACCACTTCGGCATAACACAGTGCCTGGTGGTCTATCTTTGGGCCGTCGCAGACCGTAACGGTCCAAAGGTAGGCCGTCGCAGCACCCTGATGGTCCAACTCAGGAGTGTCAGACTCTCGGTGCGAAACGAACTGTAACGCACCCACGCTGGTGCATCATAGAACTTGACGGACCTAAACAGGTGCGTCAGGGCACGAGTGAAAACTGAACGTAACGCACTCTTCCAGGGGCGTTATGTCACCTAACAGACCGACTCCGATGCGTTAGGCCATGGAGCTACACAAGCCGTGACACATACCGCTCGGTGCGTCACGCTCTCTAACGCACCTACCCAGGCGCGCTAGGATGAAGGGTGGATGCGTTAGCTCTAATGCTCCTACCCAGGGGCATCACACTACCCTGACGCCCGTCAGGTGTCTATGACCCTCAATGGTCATAAACCATGGTCGGAACCACCGTAACGGTCTAGCATGAGGGCGTCACAGCCCTGTGGCGGTCTATCGTGAGACTGTCAGGCCCACGAACGCCAACACTCAAAACAAAGGGAACGTAACCCACCTGCCCATGTGCGTTACACACTGTGGCGGTCACTGGAACGATCGCCACAGCGTCCCGGCGGCGAAACGGCGAACTACACCCAAAAATTCCGTTCCACGCCCTGATCATCCACAGATGATGGGGAAAACAAGGGGGAAGCCCTCAAATAGCCCCTAGCATGCATCTACGGCCTCGGATCGGCCAAAAACGCAATGAAACGGCGGATCGACGCTCAACCCCAAAAACATAGATTTTTCCCAAAATCCTCAAATACACCCGCTCGGCTCATCGCTGCCTACAAAACTTGCGGGAAAGGGAATGCACGAGCTGGGGGTCCATCTCCCTACCTCCACCAAAGAAACGATGCGCCGTGGACGCCGATCCACGAAGGAAACGCCGTGAAACCCTCGCCGCTCCACGAACCTGCGGCCGAGCTTCCACGCGCCACCGGCCCTCGATCCTTGACCCGTTCCTCGCCTCCCGCCATCGCCTCCTCGCCCTCCTCTGCCACCATCGGCCGCCCGGGGAGAGGGGGGAGAAAGAGATGAGAGAGAGTGAGAAAGAGAGAATGAGAGGGGGAGAACGTCACGGTTCGCCCTGCACAGAGTTCCAAAGGCACATCAGAGAAAAACACGTGTAAAGCACAAAATATACTCCGAGACCCACTAAAAATGATCCGACAAATATCCGAAAAATCCGGGGCATTACAATGTGAGTTCCACGTGGGCGACTGTGTCATGATCAGGGTTAGACCTGCACAGTTTCCTTCGGGAGCCGTGAAGAAGCTACAGGCCTGTGGTGCCGGTCCCTTCAGAGTGCTGAAACGTGTTGGGTCTAATGCTTATGATGTGGACCTACCAGATGACTACGGGATTAGCTCCACATCCAATGTGTCAGATTTGGTAGCCTACTGGGACCCAACGGTGATACCTAGTGAGCCATTTGGGCCTTATCCTCCTATTGAGAGTGACCCCATCCGAGAGTGTCCACCTCCAGCCCCATCACAGAGGCAGCATGAGCAGATAGAAGATATATTGGATAAGCAGGTGACCACCACAAGAAGTGGCACCTACCAACGCTATTTAGTGCCATGGATGGGACGTCCCGCGTCTAACGACATGTGGATCACGCGGGCAGAGCTAGAGCGGCTCAACCCCGACTTGCTGGAGAGATATCATAGCGACCTTGATCCTCACTCGACGGGGTCGAGTTCTGGTGCGGACACCAGAGCGATCGAGAAGCACGAACCGGCGAGCCACCGGTACCGTACGCGGAGCACCACTCGAGCCACTTCGGCGTCCATATGGCTCGGAGACAGCCTGGAGACTCCCCCTTGAGTCTTAGTATTTATCATGTTTTTGGGGATTTTATTTGTGTGCAATGTGTGTTTATTTAGTTTTATTCGGTTTGTAGTTTGGATTGTAAGAGGAGTTTATTTGTAATATGGGACCACCTGGGTCCCGCGGGCCCCCTATCCCTTCCCCATTGATCCACCTCATCCCTAGGGCCCATGTGGGGTCAGTCAACCTTCCAATGGTGGGCTTCTAGAAGGGTGGGCCAAGTGGGGGACAAGGTGCATTCAAAGTCCAATAAGGGGGCTTCTTGGTCAAGGCCCCCCCCCTTTGGAACAAATTAGACATATTTTTTTAATTTCTTCTATTTTGGTCCACAACACATGGGATAATTAAATGTGGACTTCCCCTTTTATCCCTCCCCAAACCTAGATCTAGGGTTAGTTGAAGTCTTTTTGTATTTCATATATATTCCTTGTATTTTCATTTGATGAGAATTAATGCACATAAAAATCAGATTAATGTTGGAGCAAGCAAGGGCCGCCCCATTCTCTCTCTCATCTCTCCCCCTTCAGCATCTGGGAAGGCTGTGATTCTGAGGTGTGAAGTCTCCTCTATCAGTTCCGGAGTTCGTCGTCGCCGCCACCACCGCCACCGTGCCGCCATCGCACCACCGTCGTGTTCGCCGGAGTTCTATCCATCGAGGATAGATCCCCCTTCCACGAATTTCTGCTCCCAACCACGGACTCTTCTTGAGATAAAACTTTCAGGGTGAGTTTCAAAGGTTCCCCCCACATCTCATAAAAATTGGTTGGGCTTCCAATTTCCATTTTTCCATTTTTGTCCATCTTTTTCTTCCAGATCTGCCCGTTTTCAGTCTAGATCCATAGCCACCCTGAGTTTCCCATCTCCGGACCTCCTTTTGATTTTTTCTGGAACCCCCAAATTTACTGGAGGTTCTATCCACCACCCCTTCCACCCACGAATTTTCGTGGAATTTCATAGGGCCTCCACCTATTTTCTAAAAATCATTTTCAGATCCCCTTCAGTTCTGTCTACTTCTGTCCAGATCCGACCACCCACCAGTATAAAATAGCTTTCCCCTTCCAAATCTCCACCAAATCAGTCATAAGAATTATTACCGTTTTCCTCTCTCTCCCCCCTTCAACTTTTATGAAGAGCTCGAGATCTGATTCAGAGATTTACCTAGCGGTCAACGCAGCTCTTAGGAAACTCATTTTCTGCCCAGTCAGATCTGAGACTGGGAACAGGTCGGTTCTAAAATCTCCCATCAGAAGCATAACTCTGGTGAATTTTTTTGAGTCCCACAGGGTCTAAGGACTTCGAGAGAGCTTTCCAACGATACCTCTTGTGCGTCGATCCGAAATCGGGAGTGATCGCAGTAGCAGATCTCGCCGGGTCGCGCCCCTGAAAATAGAACCTGCAGATCCGTGGGCAGCAACTCCAAGTCTTGAATATTGTAGCCGCCCGGTCTCCGACCGGTGTTCCCGCCCGCCCGCCTTCCAGGGAGGCGCGCCACCAGGGGTCTCCATCACAGCGGGACCCACCCCATCAGACCCGGAGGACAGAGCGGTCCGTGGGCCCCACGAACCTGTAGATCGCGCCGCCCAGACAGCACTAAAACGCGGATTCGGCACCGCCGGAGCGACATCAAGATGCTGCCCGTCAACCCGATTCCCGTGACTCCCAGGCCCCACATGTGACATATTACCTCCCTGCGTGGAGTGGGTCGAAACAATTGTACCGCTGTAAAACTTGTTTAACCGGGAGTACGGATTTGGCCGGGGTTGTCTTCCCCACGTCGGGAGCGTAGAGGTAACGGTCTTAACTCCTTGGCGTTCATTTGCTAGTTTAGTATATGGTCGTATGCCGCTGTGAGAGCGTAGGATTCTAGCCCGTGAGCCCATGTCACCGCTGTGAGCGAGAGAGTGACCCGTCCCTTGACTCGATCCGAGCACGGAAGTGAGTCGGACTACCCTTAACTCTGCCGATTCCTCAACCGTGCACGATCCGCGTTTCCCTCGCTTGGGACGACGAGTGAGCTTGCGTTTCTGTTAGCGACGTATAGCCCATAGGAGCTCTTAGTGTCGGGCTTAGTGTCTCTCATGCTTGTATGTTGCTGGTCGTGTATGCATTTAGAGTCCGAGGTCCATATCACTTAGAGTCGGTCCCCGTGTCCGTCCCGCATCAAGTTCCTCCCACCCGGGGAGGATTGGTGAGGACACCAGATGCCTAGACCGACATGAGGCCTCACAGACGAGCCACCGACGACGGACCCGCAGAGCCACACATGCTTCGTTATGGCTCGGAGACAGTTAGATTTTACTCTCTCTTTTATTTTAGTTGTGTCTATTTTGTAGGCCACGTATGGGTCATCTAGACATTATTAGTCTGCTAGAGTTAGGGGTTTCTCTTTGTGCTAGTGGGCTGGGTGCACCCAAGGCCCACTTGGACTAGGGGGTGCCAGGGCCCAAAGCCCACCCCAACCCTAAGAGTAAATGCTAGGGGATAACATTTATTTGGGATTTTAAATGCTAGGGGATAACATTTATTTTGGGGTTTTAAATGGATTTCAAATGGGTTCAAATTAAAATGCCAAGGAGGGAAAATGGAACCCATACTTTTGGGGTTTTCCTATATATTGTCATGTATTTCCCCCTTGGAGGAACTAATGAAGAATTGAAATCTGAGTTTTTTTTTGTGAGAAGGTGGCTGCTCCCCTCCTCTTGTGTGTGTGCCTGCGACGGGCAAGAAGGGTGCGACGCCCAGCCCGCCTCCTATCTTCCTCCTCACGCCGCCACCTCCCCTCCCCATCTTCCTCTTCTTGGGTGTGATGCCCAAGACCCCTCCCTCTGATCTCCTGCTGCTACCACGGCTTCGTGGCATCATCCCCGACGTCCCTCCAAGCCTGGAGTTCTCAGATCGTGACTGTGCTGCAAGCGTGGAGGAGAAAGGCCCATGCTGTCCTATGCGCCCCCCTGGTTGTCTGTCTGCTGGACAGAGATGCAAAGAACGGGTTGGTACGCCCCTTTCCCCTCTTCTGATCGCTTCTACCCCTTCAGAGCTTTTCTTCCCCCACATGTCCCCCACGCCCAATTAAAATTTCACGCCCTAATTAGTCATGTGGCCGTAGTTCCCTTCATGGCTCTTTTACCCGCGCAGACTGTCTCTGTGCAGACCTGCAGGGACAGAAGCCGACCACAGTTGCCTTCTTCGCCCCCCAAACCTTCTCCAAACGCCCTGAAATTTTGAGCACTTCTTCCCCACGTCTTAGCCCATCCCCCATAATTTTATTTTAATTTTATGAGTCCATTTACCCTGCGCCACATCATCCCATTTCTCAGGTTCACGGTCTGCCTGTGCAGATCTGCATAATAGAGCCTGCCTGCCACCATCTCCCACGCCCAAAACTTCTTCTACGCTCAACCCCGAAGGCCCACTCCCTTTTTCCTACATCCCTACCCTAACCTCCAGAGAAAACCCAGCCCCAAAGGCCGCCCGGAAGCCCCGGTACCGCCCCCATCTTCTACCCTATGTCCTGCTGCCAGCGGACGGACTAGAACGCACAAGGGTCTATTCCAAAATTCGCTCTGGCTTCCACGGTGCTCAGTTGCAGCTCATCTTCCACGGGCGTTCCTGGAACGTCCCCGCCAGCGTCCACCCCAATTTTTGTGACCAACGGACGACCGGAAGGCCGCGTCCCAGGCCCCTCTCCCTACTGTTCACCTGCGCCAGTGCAGACTGGCCAGCAGTCTGCCCACATTTTGGCGACTCCGACGAGACTATTAGTCGGCTTCCTCGGCTGCCATCTTCGTCCCGAGCGGTTGCCGTCCTCAGCAGCACGTCACCAGGGACCATTGCTTCATCCACGGTGTCCGGGTCACACCGTCCTACTGCTGGTTGTTGATCGGTCGAGGTGTTGTCCTGCGCGTGCCGGTTCGTGGACGACGAGCTACACCGACCCATGGCCCATCAACCCGCGTCATACATCCCCGGATTCCCTGTGTGCCTTTTACCTCCCTGCGAGGAGTGGGCTGTGTTTGATTGTATTCTTTAGTTCATGTACCGGGTGATCGTGTGTCTCGGCCGGGGTGTCTTCCCCACGCACCTAGCGTGGAGGTACGCGTTCCACTCTTCCTTGGCACTTGCTTTACTAATATATGTTCTACTGCCGCTGCCATGAGTGATAGGATCCTAGCTAGCGATATTCCAATGCCGCTGCAAGAGCGAGTGAGACCCCCTTTCTCGTAGCCTACCCTGGCTGCGAGTGTGTGATCGACCTCCCTAGACGACGGTGGTTCCTCAACTGTCGGATCCTCGCGTTTCTCTCGCAAGGGACGACCGAGTGCCGCGTAGTTTCTGTGTGAGGCGTAGTTGTCCTAGGAGTTCACGCCATAGTCATGCCTTCGGGCAGCTCTTTACGCTCGCGTGCTGATCGCATCTCATGCATGTTAGGATAGCGTCGGGTTCTTGGGTTTAGAGTTTAGGGACCCCGTTCCCGTCACCCCGTGTCGTCCCGCATCATCGGGCTTCCTCAGGTATCTCTTTCCTCGAGATTCTCGTCTCGGATATCAACCTGAGAGTTTGTCATTGAGGTCTCAGGTGTGTGGTCTCCATACTTGTGTGAATATTATAATTCTCAGTTTGTAGTCTAAGAGTAGAGTCGGTGTATTATTTTATTTTATTATAGTGGATTAGATTTGTCCAATTATTTTTCCCAGTTTAGAGATTTTTACATAAAATCTTATACATCATCTCTGTTGTATTTTATTTTTACAACTCTATATTTTGTACTTGTATGGTTACTGAGTTCATCTTCAGTCGTTCACGTGAATGAAAATATGGCTAATTTTTCAAACAGTCCCCTCCCTGTAATCCAGTCCAACGCCTCCCCTTCCTTAAAAAAATAAAAATAAAAATAATGTCCTTCTATGTATTCTTTTATTACTTATAATGAGCGCACAGCTCGACACTCTCCAGGAGGATTGAGGATTCACACGGAAGCGTCGCACAAACATGCTTCCCCCCGCGCCCACCCCAGTTATTTTTAGAACTATCCAGAACCCCGCGCGGACTCAATTATATGAAAAAAAACGTCCTCGTCAACTGCCTCTCCCCCCCCTCCCTCTCTCTCTATATGTGCACGCCTCCGGCCACGGCGAGGCCGACGGAACAGTGCAGAAGACCTGTGGTCGGGAGCAGAAATGGCGGCAGATCTGAAATTGAGAGCGAAGGAGGCCTTCGTAGACGACAACTTCGAGCTCGCCGTAGAGCTCTACACGCAGGCCCTCGAAATGGATCCCAACAACGCCGATCTCTTCGCCGACCGCGCCCAGGCCAACATCAAGCTCAAGAACTTCACTGGTACTGTTTCCGCCGCGTTCGTTCGAGTCCTCGTTCGAATCTTACTAGGGTTTCTGGTTCCTCTTCCCGTTTCTGTTCTTCTTGCTTCTGACCTTGTGTACAGGATCTCGTGCTTCTTCTTTTTAATCGTTTTGTTCGTGTTTATTGACTGAGAAGATTTGAACGGGAACTCTCCGTTTCCAGAGCTTAGGTGGATTCCAATTAATAAGCCGCAGAATTTTGTATTACTTTTTTTTTTTGGGTTCAAAACGTTTCGTCCGGGATGGGGGGACAACCTGTTTGCTTCGGCGCTGCTGACTTTCACTTGTATGTACTGGACAGAGGCCGTTGCTGATGCAAATAGAGCGATTGAGTTGGATCCTTCAATGTCGAAGGCATACCTGCGCAAGGGGTCTGTCTTTTTATGCTAATCTGACTTTATAGCATCTATTTTCTTAGTTTATTGTTAATGCATTCGGTTTTCATTACAGGTTGTGTGGGTATTTAAGCTACTAGTTTTCAGAGTAGAATACAGAAAAATCCCTTTTCTGCAGTTTCTTGATCTCGTACTCGTGAATTGTTCTAAAGTGTTTTCATTTTCCTTTTTGGTAGATACTTATCTGGAATTCGTAGAAATTGAGATGAATATCTGATCGACACTGCTATTGTCATCACATGCCATTATCTACAAGACAGTCACATGTTTTTAAATCAATCCATTTGAACAGTATGTATCCACACCAATATTCAGTTTGTATCTTTAGCAGAGACATTTATCAGGAACGTATTATGTCCCCACGTTGCAATTAATTAACGATGGCTGAAACTTTAGTGCATTCTAAAGTGATTTTGTTGCAATGTACTTATCCCCGTACATGTTCATTGTTAGTAAATTGCCCCGTCTTGTATATGCTTGCTTAGATTTTGTTGTTGACATGCACTTTCTGAGAATTTGGAAACTCGATTAATGTGATTTATAACCTTCCAAAAATACTATTGTGATTTGTTGGGGGTTTAATGTCTATTGGGTTTGTCATGGGTATTCTAAGCATCATTATTAACCCACGGATGGATAGGTACTGATTGTTTCATTTTTTTTAATGAAGTTGGCTGCAGAGATACTAACTGGCAAATGCTATGCCTACAAGGATGCTTTATGTTTTGCCCATTTTGATGCTCTTGTAAGGGAGATGTCATACTTTCTGGCTCCGATTTAGCTTCATGCTGTCAGCATGTATTGATCTCATCATCGTCATGCCTTATTTCATCAATCATCATATTTACTTTAAGAATAGCCATCATTTCCTGCCTTCAAGTGCCCCAAAGTAGTTTTCTTACCAATTTTTGTTAGTTTTTGTTGATTTGTAGATGTAGTCCTACAGTCCTGGTTCTTTCCCCTTTTTTGTTTTCTATACATTTTTTAAGTGACGACTCAAACTAATAACTCTGTGCATACTGGGTGCTTCTTCTGATATTTGCTCTATGTGTTGTAATTTATTATATTTCTGTAGCATGAGAGATTAAAATAGTTATAGCCCACCAAATTCATGTGGGAGATGTGACAAAATTTTACTGCTGGCTGTCAACCTAACGCAAACCCCTCTCCTTTCTCATCCGGGCTTAGGACCGGCCATGGCAGAATTGGGATAAGGCTCTGATGATGATGAGCCCACCAAAGCAAAGGTATTAAAATCCAGTCTGGTGGTGTGATCTCTCATCATCATCATCATCATCATCATTATCACCTTGACACCATCAAACCTTATCCAATCAATTTACATCAGGTAGGTTGGGTTAGAATGAAAATAAGAGTTGATTATACATCAATTCATCATCGAGGAATTGAATGGGCGTCAGGTTTTCCTTAGATGCAGCAAGTTCTTGTCCCTTATCCATCCTTTTGGCAGACAAGACATGTTAGATTGGGTGCAATTCAAATATACATATTGAGTACAAATATACGTATGTGTTCATGGTGGGCTTCAAGTTTAAGTTAGACTTGTCAGTCCTGCCAGTTGCTGATGGTTTTTCATGGTTGCTTTTGGTGGGAGAACGACGGGCATACTGATCATGGTTCATTTTATCCCCACAAATTCTAGCTTTTAAGATGGGTTTCTCTTGTGGTAATTGTATATGAATTTATGTCCCTCCTGTTATCATAATGCATAGATGTGCCCTTACTTATTTAAGTTTATATGCTAATGTCGATTACATTATCTGTATATTCCTTTGTTTCATGTTTCATGTTTCTCTTATCCTTATTGAAATGTGGTATTTTGACCACCTTCCATAAATATTGAATATTTGCTTTGTCAAAAAAAAGTCCAACCCCGAGGACAAGAAGGGAAAAGAAAAATGTAAAGTTTATCTATTTTTTATTGACAGAACTGCTTGCATGAATCTGGAGGAATATCAGACTGCAAAAACTGCTCTTGAGGCGGGCATGGCTTTGGCACCAGGAGATTCAAGATTCACCAAATTGATTAAAGAATGTGACGAACGAATTGCAGGTATCTATGCTATCAAATTTCAGCTTTGCTCACGACACATGACATTGCAATTGCAGCAACCCACACATTTACATGAAACTGCAATATCCACCTTTAATGAAAGTGGGAAAAGTTATTCTAATCGCTTCCTGACTTTAGCTACTAAACCCGCACATTCACATGAAGCTGCAACATCCACCTTTAAGATATCTTTGTTGGGGGTTAGGTAGGCGGCTTCTCTCTTGGCAGTCACTCTTGTACAGGGATCCTTTGTGAGCTGAAAGTGTATACTTGTATATCCCTTTTTGGTACCATCCACTTAAAAAAAAAAGATCTGTTAATAATATCCCTCCTCTGGATCACTTTATATCTGGTTATGTATGGATGGTTTGTATGCCTAGAAAATTTGTTCTAGCATTTTTAAACTTGCATATTCATCCTCTTTGAGATTCGCTGTTTTCTGGCACTACTTCTAAGAGACATAAAGTCTGAGAAGATTTTCAGGAACAGGATGGTGAAACAACGACTGCCTACAGAACTGTCTACTGCTATGGAGATCTTGATATAAATTTAGATTGTGTTCTTGCAGCACATCTATCTGTGCATTTTGTTGTTTTTGTACAGGTACAAAAGTATTGGTCCAGGCTAGATATATGGTAACCACTTTGGATCTATAGGAAAGAGATGGTTGTAAGGTGGTGATTTGAAAGCTGTCTTAAGATTTGGATGAGGTTTGTACGAATGCAGGGGAGAGTAAGTATACACCAAGATTGCACAAAGTCGGCATTTCATACCCCCACAGGAAATTAGGGTGCTGTTTTGTTTGTGATGAAGGGTGAAGAGGATGGAGGACAGTAAGGGCCTGGAAGTGAGAGAGGGGATTGTACATAGTGAAGGGCCAAGGCCCTAGTGGTGGCATAGTTTAAAAACTCTTGAGGCACTCATGGGGTACTTTGTGAAAGTCTCACAAGGCATAACCCTTGAGGCACAATGTGGCCTAAGCCTCACTAGTTTAGGAAAGATCTTAAACTATAGAAAAAACCCCTAAAAATTGAGATTTTCTATGTCTAATGATATCAAAACTCAATGATAGTGTCCGTGGAAGTGTATGGTGGAAGCGGTGGAATAAAATAAAAATGGGAAGAAGGCAAAAAGAAGGGAAAAGGGAGAAGGGAATAGGTCGTGTCTAGACTACAGAAGAAGAAATGGGGAGGGGTTGGGGGCAGTGGCTTCAGACCATCAAAAGAAGATAAAAGAAAGGGGCCAACGGAGGAGGAGAAGAGAAAAATACATTGGCTATCTTGTGCAACGTCAAAGAAATGCCATCAATATCAAGTTAGTTGCAGATGTTGTTGTAGTTGATGCCATAACTGCTGCCTTCTCCTTAGCCACCGGCAGTAGAAAAGTTAGGTTCAATTCAAAATCTTTTTATTTTGTTCATCTAATAGACTTGTCATCATTGACTCATGCTTTAGGGACAGTAAAAGAGGCATAAGCCTCAAGTCCACATCAAAACATCTCCTTGCTCATTGCCTTACCTCCTCAATTAACACGTAAGCTTCAAGTAAGTGGGCTGATGCACATGCGTCAAGGTGTAGCAGCTCAATAAACAAAGGGCATAAGCCTCAGCAAAATGGCATGAGGCACACGTCTCAAGACATTTTTGCTAGTGCCTTGCTTTAAGGCATAAGCCTTGGTGCCTTGAGGCACTACCTTTTTAAACAATTGAGTAGAGGTGGTGATAGTGGTTGAAGGAAGAGGTTTCTAGGTAATGTGACAATGTGAAGTCATAAGATTTTGAATATAATCAAGTCACATTACGCCATTGAGATGACCGTCTTAATTTTGCAGCCACAACTTGACTTGATTATATTCAAGCTTTGGCTACTCTAATTACACTATTTCTTTATCAAGCTGCCTGGATTGATTAAGCGGTCACCTCAGGCTACCTCCCTTGGATCAGCCTGCCTCCCGTGCTCTTTACCATGTGTGTCTGACCGATGTTGTGAGACCCCAACACTGGGATATAAATGACCTCCCCAACTTCTTCTTGTTTGGCAACCTTCTTTTGACCTCTGATGACTTCGCACATCTCCCTTTGCCTGGCCTTGTCAACCTCTCTCTCTCTCTCTCTCTCTCTCTCTCTGAGTCTCTATTCTCTTTCTTGCATCTTTCTTTGTTTAAATTTCATATCAATTGAGTTAAAATTGTTAGATTTTGCACTCATTTGTCACATTTGAACAGATGAATTTAGTATTTTGTAGGGTAGAAATGTCTGCATATGTCTGATTTTTCTATATTTTTCTAGTAAAATGTTGCTTCAGTTACATAGATTAAGGTGACATCTTCATCGCCTCAACCACCTCACGCCTTTGACTACATACGTTAGTAGTGAGAACCTGATCCAAATAGATGGCTTGAGAAATTTGGAGAATAGGTTGAATGGAGATATTGTGAAAGTTTGGTTCTAGTTTTGAACATATTGGTAGGGACCTTGAGGGAGGATGAATGCTTCACAAAGAGTGTACAAGAGAATGAAATTAAGATGGTGATGAGGTATGTGTGGGGTGGGGGATAAATATACTGGTCCTTTTTTATGGGGCTGTGGGGGGCCAAGATGAACTATCATGCGAAGACACCAAGGACCACCAACTTGAGTCTCACCACCATCTTTGCATGTAGGAGAGATTATGAGGAAATTTTGAAGAGATCAAAAGATAATTTGTAGTTGTCCTCCTCCTTTTCTCATTCTCTTCCCCTTTTTCCCCCATCTCTCATTTTTATTTTGAGCCCTTGGGTAGAGAGTTATTGGGAGAAATCTTGGGAGATGGCAACCAATGCACCATATTTTTGAGGGAACTTTGAGTGGAACAGCATCTTTTGATGTGACTAGAAGGGAAAGTCTGGCTTTGAAACAGAGGGGCAGCCTAAAGTGAATATGGATAGTGTTATCTCAGGAGTCTGACATTTGGCAGACCTAAAAAGAGATATTTCAACATTTTTGCAGCAGGGGGGGGCAATGATGAAGATGTAGACACTGTATATGAATCAAGCAGATTTTTTTTGGGGAGTAAAGTGCATAGTAGTGGGAAGGTGGAAGTTATGCACAACATGAAAGGAAGGGCCGGGGGAACAGCTATACTCATTGAAAGCTTTTTTCTAGATGCTAAGTGAACTGACCTATGTCCCATGATTCATGCCTGGTTTTTTGGGGGGCCATGATTGGGCTCAAGTACTGTGACTCACAGGGGATCTAATTCTATGTGCTCTAATGGCATCACCATCATCGCCTTTGACATCACAAATGCTTCCCCTATCAATGTGAGTTTGCCTTGGGACTAGAAAGTCCCACCAATGTCATTTCTATCTTTAAATTTAAACAAGATACAATCACATGCTTCTCCTCTCCCTCATTTTTTACGTCTCTCCCATCTTTACTTAAGCTGTTTTCGTAGGAACATATCCTCTTTCAACTACCTTTATCCTCTTAATGTCGATCTTTGATCATTTCATATCTGCACCCAATCTTGCTAGTTTGAACTGAAGTTATTGCACTCTTAGAGAGGGCATGCATTTTACAATATATCTAAATTATTGACTAACTTTCAAGAATAGTCTGAAGTATTGACTTTTATATTTGTAATATGGCGGGATTTAGCGGAATCTCATTTCTTGATAGCCTGACCTTGCCTTACCTACTTCCTCAGTAGAAAGGGGGGATTTGGCTGTTCGTTATTTTTCTTGTTGAATTGCAGGTGTAATCTGTGAGTTTTGTCTTATAATGAAATGTCTTTAAATGAAATGTGACTGTATGCTAACTTCTAAAAAAATTGTAGTATTAACTTATTTGTATTTCTGCAGAAGAGACTGGTGCTATCCCCTCAAAAGTATTGAACACTGAACCTAGTGTATCTCCTCCATCAGAAACAGCTGCTGAAATTGCAAATAAGGAGACATTGCCAGCTGTAGCACCAGTTAAGCTGAAGTATAGGTAACTTCTCTACTTTTACATCATCATCATGAGCCGCATGTATCAATCTGGGGGAGATTAAATCCAGTAAAGATTGATTGAAAAACATTTATGCTCTTGAAAACTGTCAATTTGTGGATGACTTGAATTGTTGAACATGTTCTTTAGCTATTACTGTTAAGTATGATCTGTCTAATAAGTTTTATGTAAAAAAAGCAATACTAAGAGTTTACCATCTATATTCACATAGCATCTGCACATTGTTGGTGTGTAAATGTTGTTTTCTAACTTTGCAATTGTTGGTTACCATATATACTTTATACGGTCATCTCATTATCAGGAGTTGTGCTATATGTTAGTGAAGCTAGTGTAAGACATATTTGACTGTACTTCTGTGCTTTGTTGAGCACATTCTTGCAAGAAAGTTCTCCATGCATTTAGGTTGCAAAGGTCTAATTCTTTCTTGTACTGTTTGGACTGGTTTAGCTATCAATGTTTTGAATTACATGAGCTGTTATTTACTTCTAGGGCTGACCTAGCTGTGTAACTAATGCTGAGTGATGCAGACATGATTATTACAATAGTCCAACAGAAGTAGTTTTGACAATATTTGCAAAAGGCATACGATCTGAGAATGTGCGTGTGGACTTTGGGGAACAAATCGTAAGCTATTCATACTCCATTATTTGATCTTTGCTTTATGCTTTTAATGTCAATTATCTGCAAATTTCCTTTGGATTAAATAGTGACTGATAACATTATTCTATTTCAGTTGAGTGTTTCAATTGAGGTTCCTGGTGAAGAATCATATCATTTTCAGCCACGCTTGTTTGCAAAGGTACCGTTTTATTCTTGATTTTTTTTTGCTCCTGATATATAAAGCCACCTGGCAAAGTGGAAGAAAAAGAGAGAAAAGACAAAAGCATTTTTGCCACATTCTCTCCTCCCAGAACTTTGCTATTGCACATGTTTCTGCACTTTTTCATGCCCTTGATTATGGAGAGTACAATGGTGGCTACATTGTTGTTTTTTTAAGAAAGTAATTGTTTGTACCACCAATTTTATTGAAAATAGAGGTAGTACAGCCAAGTGGCAAAGAGGAGAGGTTTCTCTAGTGCCAAAGAAATGAAAAGACTAAACATTACAGTCATTAAAAATATTACAATCAAGTGGCTGCATTGTTGTTTTGTGGTGTTTGTGGTTATGTTACCTTCCCTTTTTTCTGGGGGTAAAGCTTGGTCTCAGTTCTATAGGTGTTGATCCAGAAAGTGGATTTGTAGTCTGTTATGATGTGGGTTTTTTTCCTTTGACAACCAGTAGAATAATTCAATTCTTTAAATGTGAAACATTTTAGGCAGGTCACTGTATGTCTATTCATCAACGTGCACTAATGTGCTTAATGCAATGCTTTACGTGGATATTATTGTGAGACAGATTATATGTCACCAAGTGGGTGGTTCCCTTTGATCTGCTTTGCCTTTCCTCCAGAAAATTTACTGCCACATGTTCTCAGTCTCATCCCCATTCCATTCCTTTTTTTTTTGAAAGTGGGTAATACCACTGATGTGTTAAATGAAAAAGGGTACTACAAGTATAAGCAGTCACTTCCCAAAAAATCCCTGTACAAAATAAGGCCACACTAAAGCAGTGTGGAGGATATTAACCCCCCAACAAGACAAAAAAAGCAGAGTTGAGGGTATTATCATTACACAGAAGCTCAACCCATTCTCTCACTCTGACATAAACAAAAGAGACTACAATGTCCTCGGCTCTCGTCTCCCTTCTCAAAATGCGGTTGTTCCTTCCCCCCACAATGTCCACAATGTGGCATGAAGGATAAGCCACCACACTGCTCTATCACCTCTTAGCGGCCAGTTCCTGTCCCAATGCTAGATGAGGTGGTGCACCTCTGTTTGCACGCGGAAAAGAAAACATAGCTACCGAACAAGCGCATGGCGTTGTTTTAGTTTTTGGCATGTTTTATGGATTCCGCATTTTTTAGGAATTATCAGACGATTTAGGGTTCGTGTACAGGACCTTTCCCCACCTGCCGGAGTCGGTGTTAATTTTATATCGGTATAAGTCCGAACACCTTTGATTAACTGTCAAAATTTGTTGACTGTAATGTCGGCTCTAATATCTTGGGTCTGCCCCTGAGGAACCGTCGTGCTTTATAGATGGGTGGCATTCGCAATCCTTTGATGTGCTTGCGATCTTGCATTTACAATTTTCTTTCTTTCGGAGGTTTGTTTGCAATTTTCCCCTTTCATGGGGTTATATTTACAATTTTCTCCCTTTCTGGGGTTATATTTGCAATTTTCTGCCCACCGAAGGTACATTTGTAATTTTCTGCCCACCGGGGGTATATTTATAATTTTCTACCCATCGGGGGTATATTTGCAATTTTCTACCCACCGGGGGTATATTTACAATTTTCAGCACCATTGATACTATTTTTGCAATTTGTTTGAACAACGGGCGGTATTTATATAATTTCCAGAATATGGTAAGTAGAGAATTCCATAATTTCGTGATTTCATAAAGTTCAAGGATCCTTTCTTTTGATCAACATAATCTCCCCTCATAGGAGGGGATGATTGATACTTTACATATATGACCCTCTCATGGAGGTTTGTTTTACAAAGACTTGCAAACAATTCTCCTATAAAGAGAAGTGGACCATTTTTGCTTCACCTTCTTCTTTTACTCTCTTCTTCTCTCCAAGTATTCTTGCGCAGGAGCAACAAGGCCTCCTCTCTCGAAGCAAAAGTTCTCCCCTTTCCTTGGAGAGGTCTTGGGATTATATAGGGGGAGGAAGAGAGCTTGGTGGAGCTACCCCGGTGGTGTGGAGAGGTAACTCCCAATCTTTTCATCTCCCTCCATCCTTTCCTCTTCGTCTTCTTCTGTTTTTTTGTGTGTTTTTTCTTCTTCTTCCCCCGGTGGTAGCACCACCTGCGCAGGAGGAAGATGGGGGGGTGGCTCCCCCGGTTGCAGCCAAGGCAGAGGAGGGTGGGTGGGCCCCCCCGGTTGGACAGGGTACCGGGGGGACTCCCCCGGTTGGCAGTGGACCGGGGGGGATCCCTTGGTGGCGCGGCGTCGAAGGAGGGCCCGGGGGGGGGCTCCCCCGGTGCAGCAAGAGGCGGGGGAGGGGGCTCCCCCGGTCGCAGGTGGACCGGGGGGGCTCCCCCGGTTGTTGCGGTGGACGGCGGAGGCGGGGGGGAGACCCCCCCGGTCGCGGCAGGAGCGGGGGGAGGTCCCCTCGGCGTTGGCGGGGCCGGGGGCCTCCCCAGTTGGCGTGGGCGGCCCGGGGGGCTCCCCCGGTCGCGGACAGAGGCGGAGGAGGCCGGGGGGGCCTCCCCCCGGTGGTGTCGGCATCAGGAGGTCCGGGGGGGGGCTCCCCCGGTCCCGGCGGAGGCGGCAGGAGCCGGGGGGGCTCCCCCCGGTGGTGGACAAGGCCGGGGGGCCCTCCCTCGGTCGCGACAGTGGGCGGGGGGTCTCCCCCGGTTATGCAGGGAGTTGGGGGGACTCCCCCGATGGTGGAGGTGGCCGGGGGCCCTCCCCCGGTGTGCAGTGAGAGAGAAGAGAGGGAAAGAGATTCCCCCCCCATTCTTTGTTTAATCCTTATAAAGGGACCCGGGGTCTGACTTCCTTGTTGTCTTTTTGTGGTCTTTGTGTGCAGCCAGAGCTACTTGGATACTTGTTTCGTCTGTTAAGAATCCTCTGGACGTTGATTTGCTGCCGGATTTATTTCAGGTTAACTAGAACTTTGATCAAACCTCTTGGGAAAACCCAATGGGTCCCTAAAAATATTCATTCTTGTATGGGTTTGAATCCACGGGCATGTATTTTCATGCTGCCCGTGAAGTGCTCGGTAAAATTCCCACTTGTCATAAATAGAGCCAATGGCTCGAGTTAGCGTGGGATTTCAATTGGAAAGGCCTCATGGGCTTGTGTTGCATATCCGGCCCTTGTCTAAAAAGACTTTACGATCCGGATCTTTAATAACTCGTGGAGCGGGTGCACATAGTTTTGTACCACTCCTTTATTATGTTTTAATGAAAACATACTTCTCTTATATTTCTGAAATGCAGTGTAATTTTGTCAGAAATTTATTCATGAACTTTTCAGGGTTCAACAAATGCCCCCCACGGGGTGCCCGTCAGAGCCATGGTGATGGCGGGCAGTCCGTGCCCTTTCATGCTTGCCTGGCCATAACGACTTGCTTATTTCACATTGCTTTGCGGTTCTTCATACAATATATTACTTGTCATGAGGAATTGATTTGTTTTCTTTTGTCTTGGGCAGGCGTTGAGGATGTCCCGTGTGAGAGATATGCGTCTCCGAAAGGGTACCAGCCGCGGCGGGGAGAGAGATAAACCCTCCTGCTTGTTGAATCAATTAATGCCTGTGTTGGCGCCTCCTCATGTCACAAAGGAGAACATGTTTTTGCTTCCTCGGGGCTTTGATGTGGTTGCAATAGGCCCTCTTTCTGAAGACTCCACGGAGGGTGGAGAAGTTGACCGATCATTGATTACTCGAGAGAGGGATTTCTATACTTATCAGCGGCCAAAAGGCTATCCGCGACATTTTCCTCTCGACGTACACTTGTTCTCCTTTATCCGGCATTATGTGCCTGAGTACCTTGATGCAGAGGACCCAATTGTTTTTGCCGAGAGGGTATTACTTGAGAGGGCTATTCTGACAGGGCGTGACACTATGATGGAGATTTGCACTTACTCCCACCCCAGCTTCCCATTAGGATATTCCTCACATGTTCGCCTTCCGGAGCCACTCAGTTGGGATTTTTCGAGACAGATGATTATGGCTATTGCAGATCTTGTTCAGTGATCCCTGCTATATGGGAGTTGTTTGGGCAACATAAGACATGGCCTCCCTCTTCTGGGCTTTTCTTACTGCGTTCAGGCACTCAGTTTGCGGTTGAGGATTATGATAAATTGTGTTTTCTGGATCGCATCATTAGCGGCTCTGCGCCCAGCTGGTATGGGCGATGGTCCGTGACGGCTTCCCACAGGTTTCACTTGGGGGCTTCTGAGTGGCTGATGGGCGTTATTCATCATTATCATGATATTCTGCAGCATGTGGGTATTCGCCATGCTATGACTGCTGCGCTTTATCGGTATCCCTGCTACACTGGACTTCTTCAAGGCTTGGCCGAGAGATTTAATTGGCGCTTAAACACTTTCGCGACAGCAGAGGGAGAGACATCCTTGGACTTGTGGAGTTTTCACCGGATTTCCGGCCTTCCCATCTCTGGCCATATGTATGAGGAGGCCTGCCTTAATGACCTGCACAGATCTTACACCACTGGAGTTGGCTCCTACGGGTTACCTTTTGGCTTCCGTTATTTGATGAAGGTCTGGAGAGACCTTGCCCGAGTTGGAAAGGGGAAGGCCCCTTCTGCTTCCACCAGTACCGTGAGGGTCAGCCTTAGTGCCTGGATCAGATTCTTTTATAATGGTCCATTTTGTTTTCAGGATAGCTTTGCTGAGGATGACAAGCCGCTTGACCAGTATTATCAACTATTTCTTTATTTGCCCGAGAATAGGCGATATCTGTATGCACCACAGAATGAGGGGTGTAATCCCCGCAAGCTTCCGGACAAGACATACTTGGCTGCTTATCTTGTTTACTGACTAGCCACGTTTGTAGTACCATACGGGGAGGAGGGCATTGTGCGCCCTGAACTGATATATCCGGCTTGCTTGCTCGTTGATGGCCGGAAACTCGCCCTTGCTCTTGCGGCCCTAGCCAATATTTATCATGGCTTGAGCAATTTGACAGCTTCTAACTCGTCACGAGATCGCTGTGTCCGGTTGGCGACGCATTACTTGAGTGCATGGGCAGGTTTACTGCTGCCCGGGTTGTGTCAGAGTGTGAGGGTGGAGAACCTCGCAGCCCTTTTGATATTCTGGTTCCGCAATCGGCCGGATCAGAGCCCCCTTAAGCAGTTGACAGGAGCGCGGAGAGCTTTGTCCTTTTTGCCTGCCCAGGGTCAGCCGGGTAGGGATTTCGCTTGTGTGACGCGGGGTTACCGCCCTTTTAGCACTGAGGGACCTGATGGTGTTTCTTATCACCTTCCTTACTGTTCCAGCCCGAGCAGAGTTTTTCATGATGAATGGCTATATTGTACGCGCCTTGGGGTACTTGTATTCCGGAAGGGTACCAACACTTTTTTTGAGCCTTACTATCCTCACCGCTTCGGGCGGAATTTCGGCTATGATCAGGGGGTACCCCCGAATGCTGACTTCCCCTTGGGGGCACGGCTACACAGAGGACAAGACAGACATCTTGTGGCCGCCAGCTGGCGGCTTCACTTCACCTGGCCAGGGCCGGAGTCGGGAATTTCTTTTCCCATAGGCAAGAGAGCGGGGCAGGTTGATATTTATTATGCCCGCTGGTGGTTTCAGCGCAGCAACATCTTCAGACAAACGGCCCAGAAATTGAAGGAAGCTGAGGAGGGGCGCTTAAAGAAGGTTGATGCTCCCCCTGTTGCTGTTGAGCAATCCTTTTTGTATTCCCAGTTTCCTCATATTGCCAGGACTGTTCGGGAGTTCCGCGAGTCATGGGAGGCAACCCGCGGACCCATACCTGTTGACAGGGACACTTATATAGGGGCCATGAAGCCTTTGAAGCGCGTAGAGGACCCGGCCTTGAAAAAGGGGAAAGCCCCTATTGATGAAAAAGTTTACTATTGGTGGGGACATTTACTTTCTGACTGCGGCCATCCCCCTGATGCTTCTCTATCTGACCCTTTGCTGCCTGTTGGGTTTAATAATGACCTTTGGCCCAAGTGGGAGAGACATTTAATGAATGCAGTAGCTCAAACGGGTGCCATTGAATTTTTTTCTTTCATTGAAAATGCTACTCTTCTTCGGGATATTTGGGATAGCATCTATCAAGCGGGACAAAGTATTGGCCTTCCGCCAGAAGAGGTGGTATTACAACCTTCCTTCTCTCCTGCCCCGGCTGGTATATGTTCTTCCTCTTACACTTCTTGCCCTGTTTGATTTGTTTTGAAAGGGGAATTTATTTTTGCATACTGATTTTTTTTTTTGCAGCGAGCTTTGTCCCCGCCAACACTTTTAAGAAAAAGAAAAGTTCCCATCACGCCAAGCGGCGGAGAGGGGATGGCGACGATCTTCTTGCGAAAACCCCTCGTTGCCAATCAAAGAGAAAGGCCCCAGTAGACGAGCATCAGGGTAATCTTTGTTACTTCTTTTGGCTTGATCTATGAAAACCTTATGATGGATAACATGGGCTCCTTTGTTGCTTCTTTATCCTTCTTCAGCTGACCCCAGTATTACTGGGGAGATTGCAGGGAGTGTCCCTTCAGTTGACGTAGATGTTCCCCCAGCCACCGGCCAAAATGAGAGGGAAGACGAAGGGTTGGACGACTTGGGTATGTTGAATTATGACTATAATCTAGTGTCGGATGCTTCCCCTCCCTCGCATGATAACAGTCCGCCAGATGTAGCTGCTCACGGCGGAGGTAATCTCCTTTTTTTTTTTTTTTCATTAGCTTATTTTACCACCTTGCCCTTGTCACTTGGGAATTAATGTGACTAATGTCTTTAAGCAGGGGCTTTGGATGGCGTCATGGGAGCATACGCTGCGTTGTTAGGCACCACATCAGATGGTGAGCTTCCCGCATACTCCGATGCTACTGGAGTTGGGGGCAATACATTGACAGGCTATGAGGAGGCTTTATTGGCTGAATTGTGCGCTCAAGGAGATGCTTTAACTTCACAAGGGGGTGTTAATGACCATTCTGTCCTTGAAAAGGGTGAACTGCCCCTATCAAGCCACCCGATCAAAGAGCCGACTTATTTTTCTGCTAGTAAACATCATTAATTCTTCTCGCCTTTTCAACATATATCAACCAAGAGACATTTATTAATTTGGAGCATTTCTTCTTGTTGTTTTGGTGCAGTGACCATCTCTGCAACGATTGGGTCCTCTGCTCCTCCCTTGCAAGGGGCGACCTTTTCATCAAAAGAGGTTCATAGGAGCGAAGCGCCTGGAGTAAGGACTGATCCAGCATTCATGACAGAGCCTCAGGGAGGATTAGCCATGGATCATCCCGAAACTTTTCACCAGAGTGATGAGGGTAAATTAATTCTCTTTGCTTGCTCTTTTTCTTTCACCAGATTTTCAGATTTTTACATTATTGCCATTCTTAGGATATGCAGGCAATGGGGGTGACGCCGCCCTTCCTATTGAAACAAGAGAGGAGCCAGCTACATCTTTGGGAGAGACTCTGCCTGAATCGGCAGGTAATGGTTTTTTTTCTGCTGCTTCAATTATCTTCTTGGTGACTTCATCTGCCTGATGATGGGATATGTATTTCTTTTCTTTAGGCCCAGCCATTACTTCTCTCGTGAGTAAAGAAGTTGTTGGAGCGGTGGCTGATCAGGGAGCGCCTGTCGTCGTAGTGTCCCTAGGTAGCAGATTACCCTCAGTTAACGCCTCTTAACTTCCATGTTATTTTTTTGCAATATAGTGGTGGCTGATAATCGCTTTTCCTTTGACAGGTCCCGAGACCAGCGCCCCGTCTGACTTTCCAGGGCACGCGATTATATGGCCAGATTCTCTGCAACTTCCCCCTTTCATGGCAGTAGAATTGATATTACCAAGTCTTATAGGCGGTGTACAAGCTTTACTTCAACAAGAGCCTCTTCCCACCATTGAGACTGTACGGGATGCCCTTCAGAGGAGTACCCGAGCTTATCATACCATGGGCTTACCCAAGGAACCTTGGATGGCAGCCGTGGAAAAGACTTGGGGAGATTTTCAAGTTTTATATGAAGCCTCTGAATGGAAGGCTTGCTGCATGCGGATTGAACACTTGAAGTGTGATATTACCACCTTATCAAAGGAGAGTGAAGCACTGCAAGCAAAGGTCAAGACCATTCAGGATGAAAAGAACATGGCGGAAGGACAAGCGGCGGCAGAGAAGGAGCAGGCCTTGCACTGTCGACAAGCTGCCGAAGAGTTGCTGGCTAGAGCGCAGGCGTGCTTAGTCAGTGGAAACTCCCATACGGAGAGGGCTCAACAATTACAGGATGAGGTGGCAACCCTTACTTCTCAAGATTCCGTGCTTCAATGTGAGATCACTGATAAGCAGACGGAGATCGCAGATTTGATGAAGAAGAAGCCTCGTCATTAGTGAGGTTGGATCCGCCTTTGTGACTTTCTTACACTTTCTTTTACATTTTTATTGCACATTCATTGTCCTTGTGGTTAACCCGAGGGCTTGTCTCGGGTCACACTTTTATAGATGAATGACATTTGTTGTGAACAAGAAGTTTGTGTTGCTTCTGTGCATGAATATGTCTGCTTTCTTTCTCTTTTTTTTTTCACTTTACTAGCACTGGCGCCCTTTCGGGTTTTCACCAACACTAGCCCCCTTTAGCTTTTGCCAGCGTGCCCTTTCGGGTTTTCACGCTGAGGGGTTACCCATTTTTGCCTGAGGTGCCCTTTCGGGTTTTCACCTCAGCCGGGTTATGAACTTTTTGCCCTTGAGCGACTAGTAATCTAGCCACCCAAGTCCGTCGGGACACCTCTATTTTAAGCCCCACTTTTTTTTTTGTTTTTTTGAGCTTGGGTGAGGAGAATGAACCCCCATATGAACTTGGAACAAGGATTAGAAACTTGTGGTGAGTGACCTTGGTCCCATCCTTCGGCCGACCTCTGATAGGTTGGAGTCTGGAGATTTGGGATCGGCCAGATAAGTAATCTTGGAGCCAGAATTATGACATGAATTCTGGGATTTTGGGGGCCGGATGACCAATAATTTGGGGATTGAGAGTTTGGAGATCCATGTTTCGGGATTTAGATTTAGGTGAGGCTGACCAAGAGGTGGTTTAGAGAGCCGAGGCGTAGGGATTTAGATTTGGGGTTGGCCACAAAGTGGTTTAGTGTCGGAACTTAGGAATTTCGATTTGGGGCTGGCCACAATGTGGTTTAGTGCCGAGACTTAGGGATTTAGGTTTGGGGCTGGCCACACGGTGGTTTAGTGCCGGTACTTAGGGATTTGGATTTGGGGCTGGCCACAAAGTGGTTTAGTCTCGGAACTTAGGGATTTGGATTTGGATTTAGGGTGGTGGGACAGGAGCAAGGAATGTTAAAGATGGTCATACCTAGCTCTCCCTTTTTTTCTCTCTTTTTTTTTTACTTTACTAATGCTAGCGCCTTTTCGGGTTTTCGCCAACACTAGTCCCCTTTAGCTTTTTCCAACGCGCCCTTTCGGGTTTTCACGTTGAGGGGTTGCCCAATTTTGCCTGAGGCGCCCTTTCGGGTTTTCACCTCAGTCAGGTTTCTTTGGCCTTTTTACCCTTAACCATCCCCGTGATGGGAACGGCTAAGTCCGCCGGGGCACCTCTATTTTAAGCCCCATTTTTTTCTCTTTTTTTTCTTTTTTCTTTTTTTTAACTTGCATCAACAGAGGAGAGACGCGGCGACGATTGCTGCAGGAATTCGTGCTCAGGAGCATGGTATAACTTTAAATGTTTACCATTTAATGGAGGGAACAGACGTTCTCCCGTGTGGTCAACGACCCTGTAGGCGCCTCCCTCATAGACCTTGGAGACGACACAGGGCCCGCGCCAATTGGGTTGGAGTTTGCCACTGGATTTATCGGCCATGACCTCTCTTTCTTTTATCATGACAAGGTCGCCTTCTTTAAACGCCATTTGCTTGACAAGCTTGTCATAGGCTCGGGTCATTCGGGCTTGGTATGCTTGGAGGTGCTTGTAGGCTTCCAGCCTTTTCCCTTCTAAGTTGGACAGTTCTTCTAACCTTCTTTCTATTTCATCTTGCTCCTGGGTCTGGAGGCCATTATGCAGGGCGACCCGGTAGGATGATATCTCAATTTCGATTGGTATGACAGCTTCGGCCTCATATACTAGAGAGAAAGGGGAACACCCGGTGGGGGTCTTGTAGACCGTCCGGTATGCTCAAAGAGCTTCATGTATTTTCTCACCCCAGTCTCTTTTGCGGGTGCCGACAATTTTGGCCAAAAGCTTGCAAAGGGTCTTGTTGAATGCCTCAGCTAACCCATTAGCTTGGGAGTTGTAAATAGTGGAAGTTCCTCAGTCTATGTGGAACTTGGCAGCCAGTGCATATATTTTTTCTGTTCTTGAATGGTGTACCATTGTCTGACAAGATCCGGCTAGGAGTGCCGAACCTGTATATGATATGATGTTTGACAAATTGGGCAACTGCTTCTTCTGTTACCTCCCGCAAAGGGATAGCCTCAGCCCACCTGGAGAAGTAGTCTGTTGCAGCTAGTATAAATTTGAGGCCCTTAGAGGATGGTGGGAAGGGCCCCACAATATCCATTCCCCATTCTGCAAAGGGCCACGTGGGAGCCGTGGGATGCAAGGAGCTTGGGGGTCTTCTTGGAACTGGGCTAAAGGCTTGGCATTGGTGGCATGTGCAAGCTTACCGATTGCAATCTGCGTACATGGTAGGCCAGTAAAAACCCTTGAGTTTGATATTATTTTTCATCTTGTCTCCCGCTTGATGGGCACCACAGAGTCCTGAGTGGATCTCATGCATGATGCTCTTGGCTTCCTTTAAAATAAGAGAACATACTTATCTTTCTCATGAACGAGTCTATACAATTGACCGCCTACCAGTTGGTAGGATGTAGCCCTTCGCAGCAACTCTACCCTTTGAGCCCGATCTGAAGGGAGGCGGCCATTCTTGATATCAATAATTGGTTGACACCAATCTTGTTACTCTCCCTCAGCGGGATCGCCTTCTTCAATTGCATTGACCTCAGGGAATGGAGGGTCGGCTTCTTCGTCTAAGACACTTGGCATGAGCTTTCGGTGTCTGACGGTTATGTCTAGCTCCCCTTCGGGCGGGAGCTTTATGGCGGAGGCTAACTTTGCCAAGGCATCTGCCTGAGAGTTTCTACTCCTTGGGACATGACCAATCTCAAATAAGTAGAATTTCTCCTTAAGCCTCATCACCGTGGCATGGTAAGGAATTAATTCCTGCTTGCAGACATCATAGTCGCCTGTCACTTGTCGTACGACGAGCTGCGAATCCCCATAAACCTTAATGCATTTAATATCCATTTCAAGAGCTAGTTGAAGTCCAACAATTAATGCTTCATATTCTGCTTCATTGTTTGTCAAGGGTTTCATGAGAGCACATGAGTTGTGTAGAATCCCCCCATGAGGACTAACAAAGACAATGCCTGCCCCTGAGGTGAGGGTTGTAGTACCGTTCGACTTCTTAATTGTTCGGGAGGCACCATCAAAGTAAAGCTCCCAACATGGGACATCAATCGTGAGGACATCTTCTTGTTGTTGTAATGGCATATCTTTAATGCGGCCTTTTGTTCCCAATTGGGACAGGAGTGTTTCTTCATCAGGAAGTTCAATACTGAGAGGTGAGTCCGCTGGGACTGGATGTGCTGCGAGAAATTCCGCCATTCCTTGTCCTTTAATTACTTTTTGTGGGACAAAGGTTATGTCAAACTCCATGAGGAGTAACGCCCATTTTCCCAGTCTCCCTGACAGTACGGGCTGTTTAAGGAGAAATTTGAGGGGGTCACATTTTGAAATTAACTCCACCTGATGGGATAGGAGGTAATGTCTCAACTTCTTCACGGCAAACACCAACGCCAGACATACTTTCTCCATTGGAGAATAGCGGTGCTCAGGGCCAACCAACTTCCTGCTAAGGTAGTATAACGGCTGCTTCTTGCCTTCTTCGTTTACTTGTGCTAGTAGGGCTCCCAAAGAAGCGTCCATAGCAGCAATATATAATATGAGTGGCTTTCCCTTGACTGGCGCTCCCAACACCGGGGGAGTAAGGAGGTATTCTTTGATTTGCTCCAATGCATGCTGGCATTCTTGGTCCCACATGAATGGTGCGCCCTTTTTTCATCAATTTTCAAAACGGGGCACATCTTCCTGAGAGGTTAGATATGAAACGCCTGATGTAGGCTAGCCTTCCCTGGAGGGACCTTAATTCAGTTATGTTCTTAGGAGGTGGCAACTCCTGAATGGCCTTGATTTTATCAGGGTCTATTTCTATTTCCCGGTATCTGACAATAAAGCCGAGAAACTTGCCACTTGAAACGCCAAAAGCATATTTCGTCGGGTTCATCTTGAGTTGAAACTGTCGGAGTCTTTCAAAGACCCGACGCAGGTCAGCCAAATGATCTTCCCGCCTTAGGCTTTTAACGACGAGGTCATCAACATAGCATTCGACCAAGTCGTGCAGCATTTCATCAAAAATTTTAGTCATTGCCCTTTGATAGGTGGCACCAATATTCTTTAAGCCGAAGGGCATCCTTTTATAATTGAAGATCCCTTTGGGGGACCGGAAGGCCGTGTGCACTTTGTCTTTGATGGCCATGCAGATCTGATTATATCCCGATGATCCGTCCATAAAGGATAGAGCTTCATATCCAGTGGTCATATCGACCATAGTTTCAGTAATAGGGACAGGAAAATCATCATTTGGGCAGGCTTTATTTAAGTCCCTGTAGTCGATGTAGATTCGGACTTGGCCATTTTTCTTTTTAACAGGGACTATATTGGCGAGCCATTTTGGATAAATGCAAGGCTCTATGAAGTCCACATTCAAAAGTTTGTCTACTTCAGCATTTACTTTGAGCTCAAGCTCATGTCGCATACGCCTTTGGGCTTGTTTGACAGGCTTAGCAAGTGGGAAGTATTGCCAATTCGTGCTCTGTCACAGACGGGTCTAGCCTAGGCATTTCTTTGTAAGTCCAAGCGAAGCAATCTTTGAACTCTAATAGGAGTTGTTTGTATGCCTGCCTTTCTTCCCGACTGAGGAGGGCACTGATGAAAATTGGCTGAGGCTCACCGGCTTGTCCGAGGTTGAGCTCAACTAATTCATCTACAGTTGCTTGTCCGCCATCTTCAAGTTCCCGCGGAGCAGGCTGCAAGTCAAGGAAATCTTCTTCGTCATCAACTTGGGCTACGTGAAAATCACAGTAGTCCAAGTTATTGATGATGGCCGAGCATAGTTGCTCATCTTGGCCTTCCGAGGCTGCCTCTTGTAGTTGGTGATTTGCATCATCCTCGGGCTCTTTACTGGAGTCGGGATTGGCGGAGGGGGATACGAGCCCTAGAGTGTTTACTGAATAGTGGGCTTTGGACTTCCCCTTTCGGCTATAGGTAGGACCAATCAGGTCTCCCCTGAAGACAGGGAACTGCTCTGAGGATAATTCCTTCGGCATAAACTTGGGTAGCGCAGAGGTAGCTAGGGCAAAAATTTGCTTGGCCGACAGCTCAGGCCGCTCCCAATCATGAGGTTGCGGGGGAGATACCTGATGATTTTTAATCTGGATGACCCCCATCTGTATCAAGCTCTCAACCTTATCTTTGAGGACGTAGCAGTCTTCGGTGGCATGCCCTGACATTTGATGATACTGACAGAAGCTGAGCTCTTTAGCTGTACCGCCTTTGGGAGATCTTCGGGGCTGTGGGAGCGTTATAAGGTCCCGTGCCATGCAAAATTTAAACAATGGTATGGTATGTGCCTTAATAAAAGAATATGGTGTTTCCATTCGCTGTGCCAGAGTTATCACAGGAGACTTGTTCTGAGCACCTTTATGATATTGGCTTGCACCAGTCTTCCTCTGAAGATAGGCGTCCACGGAAAAGAGTGGCGTGTTGGTTACCCCCTTTGTAGGGGCGTGACGGGCCTTCACAGATTTGCCTTGGCCAGTTGATGCTTCAGAGAAAACCATTGGAGGGTTGACATTGACTTGAGCCCTGTAACCAGTTTCACAATTAGGTGAAGAGACGAGATGCCTAAACAGGGCGTCTCGCTCTCGGAACAGTTCTTGTACAAGCGATTTCAACGCTTGATTTTCTTGTTCCAATCCCGCTAATCTGGTGGTTAACACTTCCTGCCGGTTGTCTGAGGGAGGACCTGTAATGATTTGCTCGGACTTTTCCAAGTCGAGGCCAGCCAATTGGCACATGGCCGCCTGTTGAGCATCTCCCAGCCCAGGGGGGATGGGCAGCGGTATGACACGCTCTTCCTGGTGACTAGGACCGGCGGGGCAAGGAGCCCTTTTGTCAATATCGGATTGACGAAGGAGGTCGCCTTGATGTTCAGCCATGCAGGCATCATCCTTCCGGCCGAGGCTAGCATCACTAGGAGAAGGCATCAGCCCTATAGTATTGACAACATAGTGTACCTTGAACTCAGCCTCGGGGTCATAGCCCAATCCTCTCCTGTCTTTCTTGGAGAAAGGGGGTTGCCCTCTGGCTTGCGAAGGATGCCACAACTGTTGGGAAATAGTCATGCCGGGAAGCTTCTCGAACTTGAGGAATATGCTGCTTCCAACACATTTCTTTGATATGTCTGGGCATGTCGCCCATGTCCTGAACAGTTTTGAGAGTATGTTGGGGTCCCTTACCCCAGTTTCCCCAATTATGATCATCCTCTTTACAGGGTCTTGAGGGACTAGGTCTCCTTTGTAAAAGACAATCGGCCTAGCGGCTTCAGCATTCTTTCTTTTCCCTTTCCTTTGATAAGTAACAATGAACGTCTTCAACTGTTCAACTTTATGCTCTCTTCTTAAGAAGGGGAGCTGTATGCATGTTGACGGCAAAGAGATGCTTTTGTCGATAGATCGACTAATGAGATTAGCTTCAAAGTTGACCTTCCGCCTTTCCAGCCGAGCCGACTTGGCGTTAGGAGCATCAGCTTGCATGTTTAGTCGGTGTAGTTTAGCAAGATCTTCATTGACTGTGAAGAGCTCTTCTTCTTGTTCATCTTCTTCTTCCAGGGCTGCCTTTTGCTTCTCTTTGTTCTTAATCCCGAGATGAGGATTAATAGTGGGCTCCCCGAAGTACAACTGAGCGTCAGTCAGATTGCATTCATTTGGTCGAAAGGGAGCCCGGTCAGCAAAGACTGTATGTTGCTCTCCGCCTTTTGCATATTTGATGCACTGATGAAGGGTAGAAGGGATGACCCAATTTTCATGTAACCAGGGTCTCCTCAGCAGAGCTTTGTAGGATGTGTTTGCATTAATGATGTAGAATGTGGCCTTAGTGACAAAACCGTCCATGGTCACCTCCACCTCTGCCTTATCCAATGCATCCTCCAAATCTTGGTTAAATCTCGAAATTTTGACATCATGAACCCTTTGCAAATAGGGTATGAGAAATAAAGACTTGAAAGTCTTCAAGGGCATTATGTTGACAGACGCCCCGGGATCTACCAGAATCCGGTTCAGTTCATGACCGTTTATCTTTCCTTGCATGTATAGAGGCCGATTATGACAAGGAGAAGACAGCAACATGTCTTTATCTGTGAAGGTGACAGTTGCTGCTAGGGCTTCATATGCTTGGGCCTGAAGCTCGGTTACATGGGCTTCGTAAACCTCTGGTTCTTGGAGTATTTTTACGAGGGCTTCCCTGAGCTCTTTACTCCAAGCAATTGCTTCCCATATGGTGACATTTGTTGGGAACCGCTTCATATGCTGGATGATCTTGCGATCGGCCCGCGCACGAGCCTGATCTAGCGGAGGGATCACCTCCGACAGAGGTTTAGGTTGATAGACGGCTTCTTGCTTGGTTCAGCCTTCCCTTGATCATTGGGCTCCTCTTGGAATAGTGGAGCCAGGGAATCTTCTTCGGGAAGAGGCAGCTCAACATTGTCCTTACCAGAGGGACCTGCTTGAGCCGGGTCAGCTGAATTTTGTTGCGGTGCCGGGTCTACTGCCCCATCCTCTCCATCTGATAGATCGAAGGAGAAGGTGGAGACCCCGTCTTGAGCTTGAGAGGGGGTAGCTGCCTTTTGGGGAGTTGGCGCTGTCGGCCCCTCCTCCTCATCTGATGGGTCGAAAAGGAAGGTATCTGCTCGAATCTGAACTTCGGGAATAGGCCCCGGGTCTTCGCCTCTGAAAATAATGACATTTCGAGGATATGTTGAGTTAGCATTCCCGTTACTAGAAGATGTTGAATGCCTTCCTCGTCCGCGGCGACGATCTCCTCCGCGTCCCCTATTTCGGAGTTCTGCATTGCGGCGACGATAAGTGGCCATGGTGATTCTATCCTCAGCGGGGGGAGCCGTGTTATTGCTCCCGCTTGGTCCATATAGACTTTCGGGAGGAGGAATGGACACCATGTTGCATGAAAAGCTTTTTAACATAGCTTCTAGCTTTCTACTGGTGAGCTCTTCATCTTTATAGAAGAAGGAAAGTTCCTCCGGGATAGGAAGCTTCTCTCCCTCTTGTGCTTGTTTGTACATTTGTTGGAGCCAGCTCTTTAGCCGAGTTTTCCGCTCCATTTCTTCCCATGGAATGTATTTATCAAGAGGGACAGCCTTGGTAGGCGTGGAAGGGACGTACTCCTCGAGCTCATCAATTAATTTCTGTAGCTTTTGTAGGGGAGTTAATTCGCCGGAGTTTTCCATAGCGGCGGCCTGCTCGGCCTGTCGCTTTAGCTTTCTCTTCAAACTCTTTCTCCTGTTCTTCTCCCGCTTCTTTGCTTGTGCTATTTCAGCGGGAGAGGGAATGTCCATTTTTGCCAATGGTCGGGGAATGCCCCCGGCTTTGGAGCTATGGAATCTGTCCTTTCTCTTTACCGGTGCAGGACGATTATGCTTCTTCGAGGTTACACTAGTTCAGCCATCCTCCTCTTAAGTCTCCAGAAATGTAGCATTAATTGCCTGATTGACTATTTCAGGTGGGAGTTCTTGAAATTCGGCTATAATAAGGCCAGAGCTTTGAGGTAAAACTGCCATGGAAGGCTTTTCAGGTGGTGACTCTTGCTTTATTTCAGACCTCTTCATAAGGGATTCTGACTTGGCTTTCCCCTTTTTGCTTGGAGCCTTGTGACTTCTTTGCTGGGGATCACTATTCGGGCCTTGCTTGCCAGGCACTTTGGGGCCCGCTAAAGGGGTCTGACCTTCTTGATTTGATTGTGTAGCAACCTCAAAATTTTCATCTAGACGTTTCCTTGCCAGGATCTGCTTGACGCTTGTCTCGAGCTGTTCTTGCCGAGGCTTTCCCTTTTGTGTGAAGGCTGCCTTTTGTGATTGAGGAGGTTCCCGGGCTGTTTCTGGGAATGCCCGCTCCTTGACATTGGGGACTGAGGCAGATGAACCCTGATGTTGACTTCGAAGATTTTTGGAGTGACCTTGTGATGGGTCCCGCACCAATATTTCTTTTCCCCCAAAGAGGATCTCGAGTAGTTTTTGAGTTTCTTTCTTTGGGAAGGGCAAGGATTCTAGGTCTTGCCAAGGGCGCCACTCAGGATTTTCTTGGGCTGCTTGACTTGAGCTGGGGCCGGCCTCCTGCTTCTTGGCTCCAGTTGGGGTGCAGGAAGTTGATGCATGTATGACATTAACTGGGAAAATCGACGGGCCTTGTTGAAAAGGTCTTACGGCTCTTTGAGGGGGATTGTCTATATTTATCACCCAGCGGAAAATGAGGTCCTCTGCGATGTCTTTGAAGACAGAGCAGTCATAAATGACGTGACCCACAACGCGATGGTAAAGGCAGTAATGATGCCGATATACCACGGGAGTGCCAGGGTCATTGCCAGATGCGGGGAGCTGTATTAGCCCTTCCCTACGGCACATATGGAATATCTCCAGTGTTCTATGTCGAGGGAAAGAGTATAGCCTTCGAGGAGCCCGATTGACGGGGGAATCTGTTGCATCATCGGACAACCATCCTCCAGTCCTCCGAAGCCTTCGAGGCTCTACTGTATTTTCCGAGTTACGGGTAGAGACTGAGACAGAAGGCCGTGGTGCGGGGGGCCGGAACCTGCGCCGACAGCCGATCTTCAATTCGCTCCATAAGGCGGAGTAAATCCTGCTGGTTGCGCCGTAGGCGACGGACTTCCCTTTTGATCTTCCTGACTGCCTTCCGGATGGCGAAACATTCAGACATAAGAAGGGGTATACCCCTCTGTGCTGCTTCCTGAGACCCGGTAGGGAGGAGTGGTTGAAGCCCATTTATCGCCGGCCTCATCTGGCTCTTTCCCGGGATTTTGTGAATTACATTTACAGACAAATTTGAATTTTCTCGGGTAGGAGATGAAGGCGGGCTCTTTATACCAGAAGGTTGGCTTAGGGTCTGCTCAACAGCTTCCCGGAGACGTTTTAGCGCCATACTTTCCCCATGGATATCAATCTCACCCCTTTGGATGAGAACTTCGATGAGGTCCTGTACCTCTTTACACTTCCCAGTGGGGTGGGATATTGTAGCATGATACTTGCAATATCGGGGATGCCTTTTTTCGACCTCGGTGTAACCTGGCGGCGGGTCGTACACCAAGACTCGCCTGTCTTCAAGTAGGCGATCAAATATCTCCTTAGTGTTCTCCTTGGGAAAGGAACATTTATGGGACGGCCTCCAACCTGGATACCACAATGTGGGTCTTGCTTGGCTGGGACCAGCCTCCGATGCTTCTGGGTCAGGGAAAATGAATACTGCGGCCCTGAAGGTCCTATCATTTGAATGGTTAATTACATTGGCCGAACGTGTCGGCCGGTCCCATGGATGGGGTTCGGGAGGATCCACCAAACCATTCTTCATTGTAATGAGTTGACTTTGGATCATCTTCTCTGCCTCGTCTTTAAAGACGTAACAATTTTCAATGGTATGGCCCAATATGCGATGATATACGCAATAATTGGGATGGTCAGTTTTATTAGCATCCTCCGGCTTTTTTGGCTCTGGAAGGGATATGAGCTTATTCTTGAGGCAAAGGTTAAAGAGCCTCTTGGTATGCTCATTTTTGAAGGAATAGGGAGTCTTCATACGCTCCGACAAACTTGCGGACGCTTTCCCTTCGGGCTTTTTGCCAGACTCTTTCGGGGTCGCAACTTCATCCGACCCATTGGTGGGAGAGAAATCAACGACATTTGCCTCTTTCGTCTCCTTCCCTACAGCACCCCGCTCCTTGGAAGGTTTCCCTTTGGAGGGTGTGAATGTTGGGTTCTCTGCGAAGAACATTTCTATTTCTGCGACGGCCGAATTTAGATGGTCAAACCCATTGATGCTTGCGCCCAAGAGCTTCTCACTGACTTCTGCTGATAGGCTCCTTCGGCATATGGTTATTGCGTCCTCTTGAGAAGGAGGGTTGTCGCATCTCATGCTGAAGTCCCTCCAGCGCTTGATAAAGTCAAGCGTGGCTTCGCCCCTCTTTTGCTTAAGTGAGCATAATTATGCAAGAGAGACCTTTCTTTCGGCTGCCTGAAAGCGATCGATAAACTTCTTTTGAAGATCGGCCCAGTCAGCGACAAAATTGGGCTTCAGCCTTGAATACCATTGGAAGGCGCTGCCCGTAAGAGAGGTCGCGAAGTAGCGGAGGAGATAAGACTCCTCAAGTGCCAACTCGCCCATGGCCGTTATATAATAGGCTAAATGTTCATGGGGAGATCCCAACCCATTGAACTTCTGGAATTTAGGCGCCTTCGGGCAGTCCGGCGGTAGCTTCTTAAATTGGTGGTGTAGATACGGCACACTGTATAAATCAACAGTGGCTACCCCCTCGCCTCGCTGGGCAAACTTATCTTCGACAATTTTCTCAATAAGCCGCCTTTGGGCAATGACGTCCTCCACCGGTAGGGCCCGGGAAGACTGAGCATTGGGCGTAGCTCGAGGCAGTTCAACACCTGCTTCAATGGCTGCCTGGTAGGGGGCTCCCACTTGTCGCTCGACAATAACGGGATTACCCGATTGCTCTCGCCGAAGCCTTGATCATGAGTTGGTGTTATTGGCCTTGGGGCAGTTAAATTCATCTGACGTCTCATTTCCAGCATGAGATTGGTCATTTCTATATGCCAACGTTGCATAGTCTCGAACTTAGCATCGTCGGACATAGCTTGAAATGCCGCCCTTGTCGGTGGCTCAAAAACTGGGTTGGCAGAACCACCGTGGGGTTGGGCTCCCGCTTCTCCATGGGCGCTCCTGACCTCGTCGGGGTCATTTTCTTCTTGGACGAAGTTGACCTCCTGATTTCGGGGCTGGTCAGGATTCTGCTCCTGGTGCTGTCCCTGGCTGGAGGTCCCTGGATGGCCACTATATTGGGTTTGGAGGTTCCTCCTTGCGGCAGTCCTGGTATTACGGTATACTGCGTCGGCAGCCAGGTTCGGGTCATTTGACCGGGAGGTTCATTACATTGGCGGGATTGTCAGCAGGACCTGTCGCTTCTCTACCGGAGGTATAGCAAGTATACACCTTCATGCTATCTCTAGTGTCTGAAAGTCGAACCGTTCTCCGTTTCTTCGGGGGCTGCAGCCCCGTGCGGGAGAATGCCCCTAATCTGTCAAAGACCGACGGCCGTGTTGACGGAGCTTTCGCCAGTCTATCAAAGACCGAAACCCGATTAGGTGGTGTTTGACCACGAATGGGTGTCTCGGGTTGACAGGGCTCCAACATTCGGAGAGCGCGGTCAGATTTTCGGTAGACCCCTTTTCTCTTCTTCCCTTGGAGGGGTGAGGGGTCAACATGCTGGGTAGCTTGTCCAAGTTTTGGGTGGAAGGTTCGAGCTTGGTCGGGCTCACTAGCCCTGGCTCGTTTGATTTGGTGGGCCTCCGGCTTGGTGACCCAAATCTTCATCTTCTGGGAGCGTTGTTGGACTTTGTTGCTCCCAAATTTAGATTTGGACTTCTCTTTGAAGTCTGGCTTGTCTTCCTGTACTCGGCGAAGGAGGGCGAAGCGGTTGGAAGTTGATATGGTCGGGACGTGGTTATCCCAAGGCAGGCTCGGCCCAGCACCGTCTAGTCGGACGCGGACCCCCCCAACCAAGACGGTCTTACCCGACCTGGAGAGTTTTGCTGAAGGCATGCGGCTTTGACGGCTCCTTCGTTGCCCCCATTTTGCGGGGACAGCATAGGAAGAAATGGCATGAACTGAGAAGACTCGGCCCGGTAGGGAGCAGGACTGGTTGCCCTCGGTGCCCGTCGGGGTAACTGGCGCCACAGAAACTTGTTGGGAAGCGGGGACCACCCCTAGAAAAAAGGGGGACCCCACAACAGCTGGAAAGTCCCCAAATGCGATTGGGGTCGTCAGGTCGCTGTATTGGGCGTGGTTGGCGACAGGAGTAGGTCCATATGTCACGGCCGCCATTTCTTTCACGGAAGAGCTCACTGAAGAGAATGCACCCTTGATGCTGAAGTCCTCTCCTGGCTCTTTCCTGAAAGGGGGCAGAGAAGGGCGATCAGAGCCTTTATTAAGTATAACAATCTTTGGCAGAAAGAAGAAAGGCGGGAAAGGTCCCACCGGGCGTGTCAGTCTGTTTACACGCGGAAAAGAAAACATAGCTACCGAACAAGCGCATGGCGTTGTTTTAGTTTTTTTGCATGTTTTATGGATTCCGCGTTTTTTAGGAATTATCAGACGATTTAGGGTTCGTGTACAGGACCTTTCCCTACCGGCCGGAGTCGGTGTTAATTTTATATCGGTATAAGTCCGAACACCTTTGATTAACTGCCAAAATTTGTTGACTGTAATGTCGGCTCTAATATCTTGGGTGTGCCCCTGAGGAACCGTCGTACTTTATAGATGGGTGGCATTCGCAACCCTTTGGTGTATTTGCAATCTTGCATTTATAATTTTCTTTCTTTCGGAGGTTTGTTGGCAATTTTCCCCTTTCCTGGGTTATATTTACAATTTTCTGCCCATCGGGGATATATTTACAATTTTTTGCCTATCGGGAGTATATTTACAATTTTCTGCCCACCGGGGGTATATTTGTAATTTTCTGCCCCCAGGGGTATATTTGTCATTTTCATACACTATCGATGATATTTATAGAATTTTCTGCACCATTGATACTATTTTTGCAATTTTCAAACAACGGACGATATTATGTAATTTCCAGAAAATAAGGATATTTCTGCAATTTATAATTCCAGAATTTCATGATCTTCATGATTCATAAAGTTTTTGACCCAAGTATCCTTTCTTTGGATCAACATAATTCCCCTCATGGGGGGATGATTTATGCTTTACATATATGACCCTCTCATGGGGGTTTGTTTACAATACTTTCAAAAAGTTCTTCTATAAGGAGAAGGGCGCCCCTTTCTTTCACCTTCTTTTACTCTCTTCTTCTCTCCAAGTATTCTTGCGCAGGAGCAACAAGGCCTCCTCTCTCGAAGAAAAAGTTCCCCTCTTTCCTTGGAGAGGTCTTGGGTTTATATAGGGGGAGGAAGAGAGCTTGGTGGAGCTACCCCGGTGGTGTGGAGAGGTAACTCCCAATCTTTTCACCTCCCTCCATCCTTTCCTCTTCGTCTTCTTCTGTTTTTTTGTGTGTTTTTTCTTCTTCTTCCCCCGGTGGTAGCACCACCTGCGCAGGAGGAAGATGGGGGGGGGGTGGCTCCCCCGGTCGCAGCCAAGGCAGAGGAGGGGGGGTGGGCCCCCCCCGGTTGGACAGGGTACCGGGGGGACTCCCCCGGTTGGCAGTGGACCGGGGGGGATCCCCCGGTGGCGCGACGTCGAAGGAGGGCCCGGGGGGGGGGGGGGGGGGGCTCCCCCGGTGCAGCAAGAGGCGGGGGGGGGGGGGGGGGGGCTCCCCCGGTTGTTGCGGTGGACGGCGGAGGCGGGGGGGAGACCCCCCCCCCCCGGTCGCGGCAGGGGGACTGGGGGAGGTCCCCCTGGCGCTGGCGGGCCCGGGGGCCTCCCCCGTTGGCGTGGGCGGCCCGGGGGGGCTCCCCCGGTCGCGGACAGAGGCGGAGGAGGCCTGGGGGGCCTCCCCCCGGTGGCGTCGGCATCAGGAGGTCCGGGGGGGGGGGCCCCCCCGGTCGCGGCGGAGGCGGCAGGAGCCGGGGGGCCTCCCCCCGGTGGCGGACAAGGCCGGGGGGCCCTCCCTCGGTCGCGGCAGTGGGCGGGGGGTCTCCCCCGATTACGCAGGGAGTCGGGGGGACTCCCCCGGTGTGCAGTGAGAGAGAAGAGAGGGAAAGAGATTCCCCCCCCCCCATTCTCTTTGTTTAATCCTTATAAAAGGGACCTGGGGTCTGACTTCTTTTTGTGGTCTTTGTGTGCTGCCAGAGCTACTTGGATACTTGTTTCGTCTGTTAAGAATCCTCCGGACGTTGATTTGCTGCTAGATTTACTTCAGGTTGACTAGAACTTTGGTCAAACCTCTTGGGAAAATCCAATGGGTCCCTAAAAATATTCATTCTTGTATGGGTTTGAATCCACGGGCATGTATTTTCATACTGCCCGTGAAGTGCTCGGTAAAATTCTCACTTGTCATAAATAGAGCCAATGGCTCGAGTTAGCGTGGGATTTCAATTGGAAAGGCCTCATGGGCTTGTGTTGCATATCCGGCCCTTGTCTAAAAAGACTTTACGGTCCGGATCTTTAATAACTCGTGGAGCGGGTGCACATAGCTTTGTACCACTCCTTTATTATGTTTTAATGAAAACATACTTCTCTTCTATTTCTGAAATGCAGTGTAATTTTGTCAGAAATTTATTCATGAACTTTTCATGGTTCAACAACCTCCATTTGTCGATCGAAGACGGTTTGCGTCCTCCTAGCTAGCTCTCTCCACACCCCTTGAGAGTAGGTACATCCTACAAACAGATGGTCGATGGTCTCGTCGTCCTCTCAGCACAAGCAGCAAGCCGGCTGGATACTTGGAAGGAAGCGAAGCCATATGTACCGTTAGGTAATCTCCCATGGGAGATCCTCCAAGATAGAAGCTTCATCTTCAACGAGCTCTTCGGGCTCCTGATCCGAGATTAAAGGCTGTGGTGATCACCTCCATCAGAAATAATGGCATAGGCTGATCTGACCGAAAAAGAACCCTTACTTTCCCACCTCCATGTCCACTTGTCCTCTCTGTCTGACTGAGGACGAATGTGTAGGATTAAGGAAAGAAGGTCTTGGAGCATCACCATCTCCTCTGACTTGAGAGCCCTCTTGAAGGTCGGTGACAAGGTGCTCCCTAAAATGTGGGAGTCAAAAGCCCGAGAGACCAACCCCAGAGGGTCTGCATAAACCGCAACGAGACTGAGAAACAAGTCCTCTAAGGAGAAGTTTACACACCATCTGTCCTTCCAGAAAAGGCTCCTATCACCTCTACTTAGTCAGACCCAGACGGCAGAGGCAATAACATCTCTACAGGTCAAGATATCTCGCCAAAGAGGTGAAGTCTTGTGTTGTGGAATAGGTGTCAAGTCCCAAGGTCTCCTCTTGTCATAGTATCTCTGCCTGATCACCTGTGCTCATAACCCCTCCTCTCTCACTCCCAATCTCCACAACCACTTACACAAGAGAGCCAAGTTGAAGGCCCTAACATCCTTGATCCCCAAGCCTCTCTACACCCAACTAGCGGCAATCCTCCCCCAGGTTATATCATATCAGCCCTTGCATCTCCCTCCACTACCATGCCAAAGGAGCCTACTCTGAATAGAACCAATCTACTTCGCCACCGTCTTCGGGATCCGAAACATGGAGAGGAAGTAGACAGGGAGACTATCTAAAACAGATTTACATAGGACTAATCTGCCTCCATAAGATGGAACTTGAGCCTTCCATCCAGTCAACCTAGACTCATATCTCTGGATAATAGGGAGCCAATCTGCGCAGCGAAGATATCTCTGGATAATTGGGAGCCAATCTACGCAGCGAAGAGTGCCTGGGGTAAGCGAGTCCTAGATAAGAGATAGGGAACTGCTCGATCTTACACCCAAGATGCAAGCCGCTCTCTGGAGAGGACGATCCTTCAAGTTGACTCCAACAAGCATGCTCTTATTGAAGTTGACCTTAAGCCCAGTGACCTCCAATAATTCCAACAGGAGCCTGACCATATATAGTTGTTGCTCATCTTCAAGCAGGAACAAGATAGTGTCATCTGCATACTACAAGTGAGTAAGAGAATGCCCACTTTTGTCTACCTGAAAGCCCTTAATCAGATCAACAATCTCAGCTCTCAGTCGCACCTTGTTCAGAACACTAGTCACCAGCACAAAGAGGAGAGGGGACATAGGGTCTCTCTGACAGAACCAGAGGTCAAGGAGTCAATCACTTTTGTCTGACCTGAAAGCCTTCAATCAACATTCATACCATGCACCTTGTTCAGAACGTATGTCACCAGCCAGGAGAGGGGACATAGGGTCTCTCTGACAGAACCCCTACCACTGAGAAATCAGGAAGATGGCTTCCCAGTGACAAGAACTGCAAAGGAAGTAGAAGAAATACAAGCTCTGATCTAGCCAATCTATCACTCCCCAAAACGCATCTAACACATTGAAGAGGCACTGTCAAATCACTTTGTCATAGGCTTTCTCGAAATCTAGCTTTAGGACCACCCCTTTCTTCCTCATAGTCTTCATAGCAAATAAGCACTTATGGGTCACCAAGAAGTTATACTGTATGTCTCCCCCTGATGAAGGCTTCCTGGAAGTTGCTGACCAACATGTCCATAACATAAACCAATCTTCCTGCAAGCAGCTTAATGATGATCTTACAGGTACCATTAAGCAAGCTAATACTTCTGAAGTCCCTAAAGTCATGAGCACATGTCTTCTTAGGGATAAGAACAAGGAGGGTTTTATTGATCCCCCCCAAATGAGCCCTCCCCTCTTGAAACTCCCTCACAGTAGCCACTAGGTCTCCTTTTATGACATCTCAACACTTCTGGAAGAAGGCCAAGGAGAAGCTATCCAGCCTTGGAGCTCTATCCCCTGCAAGAGAAACGACAGCCTGGTGAACCTCCTCCTCTGAAAAACTTTTGGAGATAGCATCTCTCTCCTCAGAGGAGAGGCAAGGTAGGAGGTCGTCTGCAATCCTCGGCCTACAAAACTCATCCTCAGTGAACAATCTAGAGTAGAAGACTCTCGCTTGGTCCCTGATCTCCTTATTTGAGAAGGATATATCACCCACCCCGATGTAAGCTAAAGGTGTTGACCCTCCTTCATGAAGCAATATGCTGGAAACGGTATTTCTGTCTCCTTCTTTGATCCACCTATCTCTCGACCTCTGCCTCCAATATATCTCCTCCCTAGAGAGGATCTCATCAAACTGGACTCTCAAAGAGTCTCTGAGACCCCTGTCAGAATCATCCATAAGACCTGTCTCCTCCAAATAATCAATGCCCTCAATTTGCTGAAGAATTCTATTCTTCACGGTCCTCTCAGGGAGAGTTCTACCAGCTCCCCAAACTCGAAGAACATGAGTTGTATGCCTCAGCCTTCTCACCAAAGTAGCCATAGCAGAGGTGTTCGCTCCCTGTGCATTCCAAGCACTAGAGACACTCTCCAAAAAATCAGCCTCGCTAAACCAGAACTGCTCAAGCCTGAAACTATAGCTCCTATCATGCACTCGGATGGTCTTCAAAAGGATAAGTTTATGGTCCGAAACAGACCTAGTTAGAGGAAGCACCTACACATGAGGAAAGTGGTCCTTCCAGTCAATAGAAATTCTGGGCCTGTTCAGCCTAGAGCAAGAAACATTAGCTCGTAGGCTGGATCAAGTGAAACGACCATGAGCCGTTCCGATGTCCATTAGAACAACCTCTTGGATGAAGTCAGTGAACTCCTACATATCTCTCGAGTGCCTACCATCCCCGTCCGCTCTTACGAAGCAGCCACCGCATTGAAGTCCCTTCCAACACATTAAGACCGACAAGAAGAGAGGTGCTGATGAATCAAGTCGTCCCACATGAGCCGCTTCTCTTCCTTGATTGGAGTCCATACACCCAAGTGAAGTCCCTGGAGAAGCCATGTCTAACATTTCTGAAGTGAAGAGAGATGGCCCATCTACTAAGCTGTCTGTCCTACACCACCTCCTCCACCTCAAAAAGTTTTTAGAGGATCAAAATCCCTCATACCTGCCCACAGTCAGGGTAGCAGCCCCTGATGATAGCCTACCACCTCCGATCTCCCTCATAAGGTGCTCACCATCCCCCTCACACTTGATCTCTTGGATGCTGAGAATATTAATTTTACATCTTCTGATTAGCTCCCTCACCACTCTCTTCTTCTCCACCCCCAACCTCCTCACATTCCAAGAGACAATCCTCATTAAGAATTAGGAATGTTCCTCTCCTCCCCCTCCTCTTCACCAACCTTCTTCCCCCTCACTTGAGATCTCTCTCCAACCCGACCCCCCTGATACTAGAACCCCATCTTTTGTCAAGTTTAGAAAAGGCGTCCTTCAAGTCTTTCTCTACTGCCGAAAAGGAGATGTCCACCTTCTCCTCTACCTCTGTGACATGATTAGTTGAAATTTTCTCCAATTCTTTCAACATCTCCCTCACCTCCTCCCTCGGCAAAGTTCTTTTGCCTCTCGGTACCTCCCCCTCAGAGTGCGGGCCTACACCCCCTCCACCCTCCTTCTCCAGTAGCAACTTCAACTCCTCGAGGTCTATGTTATTAAAAGTGCACCTAGGTGGTTTTTGTGACGAGGTGGTCCGAAACTATCTCGCTTTCGCCGAGGTGATTAGGTGGTTTTTGTGACGAGGAGATCTTGATCGACTTACCTTATGTATTTTCGCCTCAAATCTTGATTGTATGTATGTATTTTCGTCTCAAATCTTGATTGTTCATTTTATTGAAAATCTTGATTGTATGTATATATTTTTTGTGATATTTAGATAAATATTTATATTTTTTAAATTGTATATATATATATTTTAATAAAATGTCTCGAACACCTCAAACGTCTAGGCCATTGCCTAGATGTTTGAGCCATGAGGCGACCCCTCGGTCATCTTACGCCTCTGACTACATAGTCGAGGTAGCTGTCCTTTGGCTCCCAGGGGTCATCATCTAGGACCGGCACGAGCAACAGGGTTGGCAGACCCTCTTTGCACACCTCCATGGGCTGGCTAGGCCCCCCAACTTGGTCAGCCACTTCTTGAGAAGCCGTCTAGTTCCCCTCCATGGAAGCGGCCTTAGTTGGGCCGCCGGCGACACAACTTCAAGGCTCTGCGGCAAGGGCTCCGGCTGGTAGAGGCGGTTCGGTGCTATCGTAGAGCTTGCTAGAAGCTCCCCATCCCCTTGGGATGTCACCACCTCGTACAGCAACTTGGGCGGGGCCACCTGCTTCCCTTTCCCTTCATCAGTATAGGCCGAAGCCAAAGGCTGCCCCAACTGTAACTTCCGCCATGTTAGGGCAAGAGGCGAGTAGTTAGACTGGGAATCGCCGGCGGTTACCCCAAGACCGTCGGGGCGGCCTGAGACTGACGACGCGTCGGGGTAGGAGGGGGGTGAACCGGGTAGGGGCGACAGCCCGTATCGGATCCCATAGACCCGATACGCGCACCGCTGGTGGGCGTGGGTAAGTCGCGGGTCATCCAACCCTGCCCAGACCCCCTATCTGCCAAAGTGTCTTGCGATGGCCTGCCCGGTTCACCACCCAAACACCCAGCCTGCATTCCTGGATCTGCTGAAGCACCAGCCAGCCCAACCGGCGTCCCAGTCGAACCCGGTCCGACCAACGATGGGGTGCGGCTTGAATTTGAACAGCCCACCCGTGGATGGTTCGGCCGTACGTCTTCCACCTCGCGACTCCGCTCCCCCGTTGCCCTAACGGAGGCGGCGGCGGCCCCAGGAGCTCCTCTTTCACCGAAATCTGGAGGACAACTGGTACTCCAGTGAGATCAACAGACATCACCGCTAGAATCGCAGCCGGGCTGGCCACCTTCAGGATGACAACTACTGCCATTCGTGATCCCACCGGGGTGTAGCCCAACGACTCGCGCTCCACCCGTCCGAAGCCTCTCACCAAGAAACCCACTCCCTCTGTGTCGCAGGGAAAGATGGGAAGGCCCTCGATGACGACCCTAACTCTCCTGGTCGACGGGTTGGGGAAAGTCCCCCTCGACTCCGACCACCGTTGGAGGCATAGGATGGTACCACCCGCCGACAGAACTCCAACTTCAACCAAACCCGCCACCACCTCCTCCTGCCCAACGTCCAGGAAAGAAGACCAGGACACCCGCTTGACCTCCCAGACCCTGCCTGCAGCCTCCATAAGTCGCTGCCAGACCTCAGCAGTCTCAACAGCCCCCTCCAGCAGAGTGACGCAGAGGCACCTCCGCAGCCACCCAAGCCTGCATTGTAGGAGCTCTGCTGGGAACTTGCCAGCGTCCAGCCACCGCTTGTTCGCCAGCCCTTCAGTGGAGGGGCTCTCCTCACCACATTGGCGAAATAGCGATGACCCTACAGGGACACCACCCACCTCTGCAACAGCCGGAGCCGAACCTCTGCAGAAATGCCTAATGTGGCCCCTCTTGCCACAGCTAAAACATATCGGCAATGACCACCCGAACCGACCGCCTGGCCTGTGCGACCCCCAGCCCAAGGGAAGCTCCAGTGAGATCAAACCCCTAAGCTTCTCCCTCTAGGAGGAGCTAGAGAGAGAACTATAAACAATACTCCCATTCCATTCCTTCTTGAAGTATCTGATACTGGATGATTATTACACTATGAAGAAATTAGGATACATGCTCTAATTCCTGAACCAGACAAGCTGGTAAATACTCAAATAAAGGAAGCTGTGAATACTCAAAGAAAGGAAGCTGTGAATACCCTTTGGCAATTGGTAAACATTATGTATTACATGAGGATTTTAACCAAATTGGATGTGCAACAAATTTTTGGTGTATGGGAGGGGCCTGGGCGTGTAGAACACAATCTTACTGATTAAAAAAGTAACAACCTCTGTGTTCTGAAGTACATTTTGCAATGCATGTAAATTATCGGTTTTCATATGTTTGCCAAAAGTTGTTTTCAAATGTTACAGCTTTTGAAGAGGAAGGAATCTTTTCTTTTCTTTTTTTGTTTCACATTCCTCTACTTGTTTGTCGTTCAATAATGTTATTCCTGTTTCGATGTCACAGTAACTTAGGTTGGTTAAGGCCACTTCTTGTCTGATAACATGGGTGCCTTTTTTTGATGTTGTTGGGTAAGACAGATTGTTCCGAGTAAATGCAGATACACAGTGTTATCCTCCAAAATTGAAATTTGCCTTTCAAAAGCTGATGCTATTACATGGACATCTTTGGAATTTAGCAAGGAGAAAATGGTTCCACAAAAGATCAATGTATCATCAGGACCAGGTAGTTCATTGTGATTGCTTCTGTGATTTTCTTCTGTGATGCAGTTCCCTATCTCTTATCTAGGACAAATATGCAGTGTCCATCACTGGATAGCTTTCCTATCCGTCCAGAGATGCAGTTAGCATTTCTCAGGAACTTAATTTCATTATCATTGATTAACCAAGTTGTGGCTACACAACATATGGTGTAGCTGCTTGTTAACTGAGGCCACATAATGATGTTTGAACTTCTCTATGGCACTCTGTAAAATATTTTATTGAATAAATGATGATAGCGGAAGAATTCTTAACCATTTGAGATGCATGCCTGCTTATACCAGTGGAGCTCTCTTTTCAATAGTTCCCACTTCAACAATAGTTATCAATTTATCATCTGGTACGAAGAGTGAGTTAATGGAATGGCCTTTGCTTTTACTAGAAGATCTCTTAGTATTTGCCAATGAAAATTTTCTGCTCTGACAAAGAAAATCTCTGCTTATTTGAGCCTTGATCTCTCCCTTTGTGGACATTGTTGGATTCTTTTTATTGGATCATGGGGGCTTTGAATTTGGTGTTGGAGCTGCTCACATTAATTTATTAATAGTCAAGAACTTATTCTATTTGTGTTGACCGACTAATTGATTCCATTGGAAAAAACAAAATTTTTGCAAGTTCATCACTGTTGCACCCGGTAATTTCCTCAAATAGATCAAGACACTTCACTCGAGTTGCTCGAGGTTCAACATGCGACGTACCGCTGTTTCGTGGAATATTTTCACATGTCGAGACTCTATAACCTGACCATTTCATCAATCATAACCCCCTCGCAGTAAACGAGGTGGTTGAAAGCCGAGTTAAGTCCACGACGACTGTTAGGGTCGTGTGGTCTCGGACAAACTCCGAAGCGAGGATTCCTTCCTCAGACGTCCATGGTGGAGGATAATCATACAAAGAAGACCCTTGTAGCAAAGAAAGAGGGTGCAAGAGATGGTGTACACACCTCTAGAGAAGTCCAACACTCGTGTATCACGTAGCTCGGACGAATACAAGCCCCCTCCTTTCGGTCGACGGCAAGAGGAAGATGACAGACGAACAAGAACAACACTTTCTCCTCTCTCCACGCGGCGTGTTGCGAGAAAAAGGCTGGAAAAAAATCTAAAACCAGGGGTTTATATGAAAGAGTAGGCTCGAGGGACCCGTCTGGGGTCGCCCGACACCAGACAGCCCCGTGCGTGACAGGGCGGACCAGCCCGGGGTCTCGTGCGGCCTGGCGGACCCGCTCGGGGTCGCTCGACCCCGGCGGGACCCGCCTGGGGTCAAATGACCCTGGGTAGGTCTTGCGCGGCCTGCCCGGGGTCGTTTGACCCCGGGTAGGGTCCCCGGGGTCATTTGACCCCGCCACCCTCCTCTATCTCGAGGAAGGAAAAAAAAAGACCCTCTTGGGGTCATTTCGAATCTTGTCCACCCCGTACGGGGTCAATCAACCCCGGTTGCTTTTCATCTTCTATAAATACGTCCCGGGGGTCTAAACACAGATGTACACAGACGTACTTACTAAGACACGGACGTACGGATTGCCACAACACAAGGAGTTTTGTTCGTTGTTTTGGCCCATTAAGGGTATGTCATATCCCGGGTCCTGTATTTATGCCCCTGGAGGCTATATTTGTAATTATGCTTCTGGAGGCTATATTTGTAATTTTTCATGCGTCTTGGACGGCCAAATTATGTAATTCCCTCAAATAATCAAGAATTACAGAAATGCCCCTCTCGGGACTTCAAGGAAATTCAAGTCCTGTTGTTTGCAGTTTTACCCTGCAATTTTTTATAATTGGGGCTATGTCCGTAAGTTCAACGTCAGTGCAGAGACCCCTTTATCTTGTACAGTTGATAACTCGTCGACAATCCTCGTACTCATATGGATCATGAATGCACTCGTTCCTTTATGTGCTGGTCGAGGAAAATTGCAAATGAGTCCCGACTTTCGGGAAATTGCGTATATGCCTCTCTTTTGCGAATCAACGCACAAGTGTCTTCTATGAAGTCCATTGTTGCTCCTTCACGTAGGGACCTTGCTAGCTTAGCCGTGCATCTAAGTGTCATCTCAAACTTAAGTCTTTCTCGGGTCTGATAAAATTACCAAAATACCCCTGTGACCTAGAAATAGCCTAACATCCTCAAAACCTTCCAGAAATTGCCTCAGTGCCCTTGGAAGCCAGAGATTACATAATAGTCTCCCTCCAACCCGAAAAATCACAGAAAATCCCATGGCTTGGTAAAATTACCAAAATGTTCCTGAAAACTCGAAATTATCAAAATGTCCCTGGAGCCCAGGAGACCTCTCGACACTTCAAAAATGCCTACAGCTTCTGCAAAATCGCAGTCATATCCTCAAATTATTAGGTTTCGTGCCTAACCCAGTGTCCTTCGGTGAAATCTTAATTTCACTAATTCTTCGGTGGAAATCAGCTTTGAGCCATGCAAGTAAGCCTGCCCTCGGTATCAGGACTCTTGTAGAGGATCTTAAGATTTCTTTGACAGTTAAACAAAGGTGTTCGAACGTTAGGCCGATGTAAAGCAACACTGATTGCGGTCAGTGGGGAAAGGTCCAGCACTCCAGCCCAAATTGTCTGATACGATGCGCACCCACGGAATAAACCCTGCACAGGTTATTTATACAGCCCCTTTATGTGCATCTTCATAAATTTCCCTTTTTTCGTCAAAAGGCTCAGCGAGAAATTTATAAAAAACCTAATTCTTTTTAAAAGAATATTTCGTGGCCAACAGACTGGCACGTCCGGTGGACCTCTCCCGCCTTTTTTCTTTCTGTCAAAGAAGTCCCAAGCCTTCTTCAAGGTCTTGATTGCCTCCTTTTCCTTTTACAGGACGGGATTAGGAGGGCGCACACACACACACACACCCCTTTCGCTCGCTTGTGCGCTTGTTTGTGCATTTGCATATTCCCCTGCTTGTGCAACGCACCACCACCACCGACGTCGACGATGGCAGCCATGACATATGGACCCCAAGTCGTCGCCAATCACGCCAGGTTCGGATATCTGGCGACCCCCATTGTCTTCGGCGATTTTTCGCCAGTCGTCGGCTCGCCCTTCTTTCTGGGCGTTGTTATTGTGGCTGAAGCAATTTAGCCGCGCCTGTTGCTACAGCTGCTGAGGGTGTTAGGCCCTTCGCTCTGATAACTGGCCGAGCCCGTTTGGCCAACTCTGCAACGACCGAGGGTGTCAGGCCCTCCATCCGATCAACCGGTCGGGTCTTCCCGGTCAACTCTTCAACTGCCAAGGGTGTCAGGCCCTTTGTCTCAGCAATTGGCTGAGTTTCCTCGGTCAACAAATCAACAGCCGAAGGTGTCAAACCATCAGCTCCAGGAATTGGCCGAGTTTTCTCAGTCAACCTAGTCACTGTCGGCGTTGCTCCTGCACAACGGGGGCAACGCCGCTGCCGCAAGGGCACAAAACCTGCAGCGGCAACATCTCGCTCCGGCAAGATAATAATTGTCGGAGATCTTTGCATCTGGCTCGATGGAGACTAGTCGATTATGCCTTGGGACCGTCACGTCTCAACTATCTCCACCTCCAACCGCTTCGAGCTTCTTCGGCAAGTCCGGGAGGACGAAGCAAAATTGAAGAAGTCTGTCCTACCGGCGGCGAACTAGGGTCAGATGCAACGACCCAAACTAGCAGCTCCCCGATCAAAGTCTGGGGGCAACCTAGTTGAGGAGCGTCAGCTCCACCTAAAGAAGATCTAGGTCACCAAGGAGGAGGCCTGAATTATTAAGCGGGCAAGGTTGGAAAGGTCTTTCCGCATGTCGGACCTGCAACAGATGTGGAACCTGGCAAACATTGAGACGTCAATCTCTCCGAGGTCCACAACTCAGTGCTCACCTGGGCAAAAGTGTCGGGGAGCCCACAAGCAAGTCTGGCCAACCTCCTCGTAGGCCAGTTCAACGCACACGGACGAGGATTGATCTACACAGGCTATGTCCCGAGTGTCTGTGTTTGACAGACTAGGGCTGACACCCAACCCTGGAAGACAACTGTCCAGGAAGAAGCGGGTGGTTCAGGTGACCAACGACACTGTCAAGATGTTCACCTCCTACACAACCTCCGCCGATAGGCAGCCGGAGGACACCTCGGGAGAATTGAACCAGCCCCTCCAGACCTTGAGAAAGTCAAGGCTCGTCTCCCGGGTTCTTGTGCAGATGTTGCAAACACCTATCGTCGGAACATCTCAGCCCGAGCCGGTACGGCAAGAACACAAAGAAGTTGTCGATAATGTCGATGCAGACAACAACCCAGGGCACGAGGGAGATCTTGGAAGAGAGGCTCAGACCCTCGCGTTGGAGGAACTCCGACGCGAAAATCAAGAACTCAAGAACCTCTTGCCAGCACTTTTGCGCGAAAGGGAGGTTCATGTCCAGTCTTAAGCGGCGCCTACTGGTGGGGAACAATAGCCTCTTACCATGCCAGTCATGGCCAATGCATTAGCCACTGCGGCAAAGTCACCGGTGGCAGCATAGTTTGAAGCCCCGCAGAACGAGGTCAATGTGCGATCATCTGCTACTCTTGCTGCAGAAAGCTTAATGGCCCAGAGGCAGATGATTGAGCGAATTGTGGAGGCAAAGTTCGCTCAACATGGTGAGGGCGTGGTCACCCTTGATTTGTTATGCGTGCCATATCCCCTCCACCATCAATTCAAGAAACTTCCCCCTGATTTCCCAAAAGCCCAAAAACTCCAGAAGTTCAATGGGCAGGGCTCGCCACATGAACACCTAGCCTACTATATGACGACCATGGGCGAATTGACATTGGAAGAGTCGTATCTTCTGCGATACTTTGCCACATCTCTGACAGGCACCGCCTTTCAGTGGTATTCCAGGCTAAAGCCCAACTCGTGGCAGATTGGGCTGACATATAGAAGAAATTCATCGACCGTTTTCAAACGGCTGAACGTAAAATCTCTCTTGCGAAACTCTGTGCCCTCAGGCAGAGAAAGGGTGAGACTGCGTTGGACTTCATCAAGCGGTGGAGGGACGTCAGCATGCACTGCGATAATCCTCTAGCCTCCGAAGACGCGATCACCATATGCAACAGAGGTTTAGCGGCGGAAGTTAGCAAAAAGTTTCTGGCCTCAAATATCAGAAGCTTCGACTAGCTGAACACGGTGGTAGCGGAGATTGAAATGTTCTTCGCTGATCACCTAGCACATGTTTCTGTCAAAAGCAAATCCTTCAAAGATCGCCTGGCCAGCGGTAAGGAGATAAATTCTGTGGACTTCTCTCTGACAAATGGAGACAAGGGGGAAGGAAAGTCAAAGAGTAATGGTAAAAAGCCTGATGCCAAGGCAAATGCGGCTCTGTTAGCAGAGCGTATGAAGGCGCCTTACTCTTTCAGGAAAGCATACGAAGATGCTCTTTGATTTGTGCATGAAGGAAAAGCTCATCACCCTACCTGATCCGCGAAAGCCCGCGAAGATTGATAAAACGGACGACCCTACTTATTGTGTGTATCACCGAAGATTGGGTCATACCGTTGGGGACTGTTACATTTTCAAGAACATAGCAGAAGTGCTCATCCAGAATGGCCTGATAAATATGTTGGGCCGTGCGGTTGACCTGCCATAGCCCCATGTCTGGAGCCGATCGAATCGATCGGCTAATGTGGTTTACATGGTGGCAATTGCTTTGAGCTCCGATGCACCATCGGCCAGTTCATTAAATCAACGGCCCAATGTTGGCCTTGGAGCCGCTCCTTCCTCACTACCTGAATGTTTGGCACTGCGGAGGACCATTCGGAAGATTCGAGGGGAGATCCGGCAGCTGCAGCTGGAACAACAGAGGCTGTTGCAATTCCTGAAGAGCATCGATGAGCAGTTGGCCACCTTCCCTTTTGGGCCATTCGTCAGGGGACCAGCTTCGACACACATGCAGGGGGCAGGTGTACCACCCGCCACTCGGATCCCTCCTAGTTGGGGGGGTTGGCTCTCTGGGGAATCGTTCGATTCATCTGAGGGTGAGGGATCAGAAAGTTATACTCTTTCCCTCGTGAGAAGACCTTCCAAATTTTCGTCGCGTGTCGTCGTGAAGGGCTATTGAACCTCTCGGCGTCGGCCAACTATCAAGCAACAGGCGCCGCGCTACACCAAGGTTATTGTCTATACCACGAGGTAGTAAGCCACATCATTCATGATTGCCAGGCCTTCAAAGACATCGCTGAGGACTTAATCAAACAAGGGGTAATCGATATGGGCGACATCTTGGTTTGTCCACCATAGCCACACAGACAAGGGAGTTTGAACTTCTCTGTCAATGTCATACATGCTTCGGCTATATTCTAATTCTTCAAGTCAGGAAAGGAAGGAGGTAGCTCTCAACCGCCTAGATCCACACTGTGGTACCCAGGATGGCGACCATCGCATCAGTGCTCTTTCCTCAAGGAGGATTTGAGAAGATCTTCGACAAACTCTTAAAGGAGGGTCGAGTGATGGCGCATGACCCGCCGTCTTACTATAATGAAACGACCAAGGGTCACCCCTACTACTGTAAATATCACGCCAGGGTGTCTCACCCCACTGGGGAATGTCCAGAGGTCCAAGGCTGCATTGAGGCCCTCATCTAAAAAGGGGAGATCGATGCGCAAGGGAATTCAACGGTGAGACAACGCCTCAAAGAGGTCACTGAGAAGATTCTTCAACAAGCTCAGCAGGGGTCGGTCAAGCCACGAGAGACCAAGCCCACCTCTTAGCAGGTTCAGCCCGGCAAGTCTACAGGCGAAAGTCCCCAGCCGAACCCTAAAGGCAAGGCCAAGTGCGAGGGGCCTATGGCCTAGAGTTCAAAAGGCCAAGCCATGTGAGGAGGTTCCAAGTCCACTTCCTAGTTGAGTCAGCCCGGAATGACTACAGGTGGGGATCCGCAGCCAAGTAACAAAGGCAAGACCAAGATGAGGGAGCCCAAAGCCAAATCTCAATGCCGTGTTGAGCCAACAAGGTTGTTAATTGTAGAAAGACCTCAACAGCTCGAGCAGGCAAAATCGCTAACTAAAACAAAACATGTGGAATTGCGAAGGCCCCAAGGGCTCCTTTTTGGCCTTGCAAAATTCTAGGAGCTGTCGTCGGAAATAACTGCTCATGCGACAATGTCACCTTTCAGGTGCAACCAGAAGAGGCTGACTAGACCAAGGTTACCTCAAGAAGGAGCCGCAGAATCAAGGCTCCTAAGGAGCCGACCCATAGCAGAAAGCAAAACGTTAGGGGCAAGTCAATCCCATCATCGAAGCCGATCCAACTTTCTTCTCAAGAATTGGCATGCCAAAAGAAACAAGAGAAGGATCACAAAAAGAAGTTGAAAAGGAGGTTAAAGAAGCAAGCCGAGCAGGCGGCGGCCATGGAGGCTCCCAAAGAGCTGACTCCTCTGCAACATTTGCAGAAACTGATAGTCGAGCTGGTGGAGTATGTTCCCCCTCGCCCCACCGGGGCTGTCACTCTTGACAAATATATTCCTTGGTACAAATTCAGGCGTAAAGCCCGGTTCATCAGTTGGCTTCGAGAGATGGTCCAGCGCCTAGAAGACGGCGAAGAATTTTCCATCCCCAAGGAGCTCTCCTTATTTTATGAGGACGAGAACTCACTATAGAGACGCTCGAAGAAATGCTCTAGGAGCTCTCCTACAACATGGTGGCGATCCGGCCACCCGACAACATAAACTCTCTGTCGAGAGAAGGCAATACGGCTGATGGCCCCGGGGGCAAGTCTCTCGTGGCAACGTACCCGCGTCGTCTGCCGATAAACAACCGAGGCTGTGGCAGAGGACGGGGTCGCGGACGTGAAGGTCTCGTAACTCTCGATCGAGTCATATTATTCAGAGGGGAAAGCCAGGCCCTATCCCGAAACCCAAGTGCGGGGTATCCCCTTCATACCCGACTCATCAGAAGGTTCGGGTCCCATCTTAGAAGCTAGAACCTTGGGTGGTTGTGAGACACGGAAAAAATCTAATCGACTTTTTATCATAGATAAAAAATAATATAGATTTTTGTTCTTTTTAAAAAGAAACATCCCCCATCTGAGTAGAGGGTGATTCCGTGGGTGCGCATCGTATCAGACGATTTGGGTTCGGGTGCTGGACCTCTCCCCACTGACCGGAGTCAGTGTTGATTTACATCGGTCTAACGTCCGAACACCTTTGTTTAACTGTCAAAGAAATCCCAAAGTCTTCTATGGAGGTTCTGACGTGGAGGGCAGGCTCACTCGAGTGACTCTCCATGACCACTCATTTACCACCAACATATTAATAGAGTTAGGGCTAAGTCTGAACAAAACCCTGAGATTTAGGAATAGAGACGCGAATATGCGGAAGCCATAGGCATTTTTAAAGTAGAGAGGAGTTTCCCTAGACCCCAAGGGTATTTAGGTAATTTTACCACCCCAGGGGTATTTCTGAAATATCTAGGCTGGAATGGACGTAGGATCGGGTCCCTGACTCCCCAAGGCGGTGAGGCTCTTTCTGGAGGATTTTAGGAGCTGCTAGGCCATTTCTGGGTCACAGGGGTATTTTGGTAATTTCACCATACCCTACATAGACCTAGGTTTGGGGTGACATCTGAGTTTCGGACTGTGCTGACAACGTTTCCGGACCAAAGGAATGACAAGGGGCTTCGTAGAAGACACAAAATGTCAATTTGGTCGAAGGAGGGGTTTGTATGCAATTTCCACAAGTCGAGGGGTTTTCTTGTAAGTTTCCCCCGAGGACATACATAAGACATGCTGAGTGCTTTTATAGTCCGAACGAGTACAAGGGTTGTCGGTGAGTTGTCGACTGTACAAAAGTTCGCATTAAAGCGGGAGGTAGGGACGTAGTCCCAATTACAAAAGATCGCAGGGTAAAACTACAAATTACAGGACTTCTGTCTTTTACGGTCCCGGGAAGGACATTTTTGTAATTCCGTCATTATAGAGACAGAACCATATAACTTAATCCTCCCGGGACGTAAAGACTTACAAAACATGACCCGCTGAGGGGCATAATTATCAACATGGCCCACTGAGGGGCGTAATTACAAAAATACCCCGTAGGGGCATAAGTACAAGACCCGGGGACTTACCCCTCGCAGGCCAAGACAAACAGAACAAATTCCTTGCGCAGGTGCTCTTCGTACGTAATTGCTTCCCTGTTTCACTTGGACCCTTGGGGTCTATTTATAGAAGGTGGGAGGGCCCAGAGTGGTCAAATGAGCGAATTTGCCCCGATTCTGTCAAGGTGAGGTGGCAAAAAGTCATTTTGACCCCTCTGAATGCCAAAAGGGGCTAAATGACCCCGCTGGGGGTCGCCAAAATCCCCCCTTTTTTTTGAAACACGGAGACCGGTGAGAGAGGGGGGGGGTCGCGCACCCGGGAGGCCGCGCGACCCCGCTGGGCCCCAGCGGGGTCGCGCGACCCCGCTCGGGGGCGCGCGGACCCGCGGGGGTCCCCGGGGTGGTGCGTGGCCCCTCCCTCTCCCGGCTTTCAATCTAGAGGGGTCATTTGACCTCTCCGGACGCCGTTTGACCCCTTTGGACGCCGTTTCGCTCTCTTTTCGTCGTCCTGGGTTGGAGAAGAGCCGTGGTAGAGCTGTATATCTCGTGGAGATCGCTCCCTCGCCGTGTGGCAGCACTTCGTCCGTGAAAGGAACGTGTTGTTTGTTTGTCTGGTCGTACGTCGCCGCGTAGGGAGGAACTTTTGCGCCCGTCCGTGCCGTGTGATACACTTGCTCGGCTACTCTGACCGGTATACGCATACATCTTCCTCGTTAACCTTCTCGTCGCGGCGTCGACCATAATAATATTGTCGGGTCGATAGACCCTGAATCACGGAGATACTCCGTAGTCCGACGGTGTCGACGATACGTCGTTCTTCTCGTCGAACGTTGCATAGCAACAATTCCTCAATTTAACTTGAGACAGATTTCGGGTACAACAGTGGTGTCCCCTTCATACTTGACTCTTCTGATGATGAGGAGGAGCCGGCTAGGCCGCCAGTGCAGGACAAGGCGTTAGAGCAAGTGGGTCCCTCCAACAGGGATGAACCCACAAGACTAGTAAGCCCTTCTAATAAGGGCAAATTTGATGAGCCCTTGCCATCCTTGGAGGAATCTCTGGCCCCACTGTTCCAAGAAAAAGTGGAGGGCCGAAGTGAGGAGCCTCTTAAGCAGGAGATGTCTCGCAGAGTGCCGAAGACTCTGGCAGAGATCATCCCACCATTTGACAAGACCCGCACCCGGGCAGACCACAAGATCATCTACCATATGAAGCGGTTCTCAACTAATGTCACAATATGGGAAGCCATCGCTTGGAGCAAAGACTTGAGAGATGCTCTCATCAAAATACTCCAAGACCCTGAGGCATATGAGACCTATGTTGCAGAATTGCAAGCCCAAGCATATGAGACATTTGTAGCAAACATCACCTTTACGGACAAAGATATGTTGCTGTCCTCTTCGTGTCATAATCGCCCCATATATATGCGGGGGACAATCAATCGGCACGAGGTGAATCGAATTCTGGTCGACGCTGGAGTGGTCGTCAACATCATGTCTCTGAAAACTTTCAAGTCTCTGTATTTAACACCTTACCTGCAGAAGGTGAATGCTGTCAAAATCTTGGGGTTCAACCAGGACTCCGCAGAGGCGCTCGGTCGGGTTGAGGTGAAGCTGGTCTTGGGCGACTTTGTCACCCAAGTGATGTTCTACATCATCAACGCCGACACATCTTATAAGGTGTAATTCGGAAGGCTATGGTTGCACGAAAATTGGGTCGTTCCTTCAACCCTGCACCAATGCCTTAAATATGCCAAGGAGGGGAGCAACATGCCGTCTTCACGGACTAAGCTCCATTATGTCCCAACGAATGCCATCTGGCAGATGCTTGCTTGTATTTTCGGGAACCCACTCTAGTAATCTCCGAGTCCGTAAAAGACAAAGGAAAGCAAATGATGGACTCTGAAGTTGAGGAAAAACAGTTGTTCACGGTCAACCACGACTTGGCAAATTTGCACAGGTTAAGTCTTAAAGTCGGCTTCAATTCGACTCAGCCAGAGAGGCGAAGCGTTGACTTTGAAGCCAACCTCATCAGCCGGGTCATCGACCAGAGCATCTCCTTATCGCCCAACTATGTTCACTTTTCGTTTCAAAGAGAGGAACACGAGATGGAGCAATTGAAAACTTTCATAGTCTCCTACCAACGGAAGACGAGCAAGAAAAACAAGGAAGACAAGCCAATTGTCTTTTATGAAGCAAATTTGGTCCCACAAAGCCCTCCTGAGGATGATTTGGCTGGGATATTCCCGTCGACAATGCACCGGAGGTAGTCCAAGAAATGGACGATATGTCGAAGCACACAAGGGAAATGTGCAGAAAACAACATATCCCTCAAGTTCAAGGCCCCACGTGGATTGCATATTTTCGTCAGCTGTGAAATCCTCTGCAGGTCTGAGGGCAATCTCCCTTCTCTCATAAAGATACGAGAGGACTCGGGTATGACCAGGAGATGGACTTTCAGGTCCATTATGTAGTCAATACCATAGAGCTGCTACCTTCTCACGGGCAAACAGAAGCTGAGCCCAAAGATGACGACTCCGAACAGGAGTCTAGTGAGGTGTCAATGTCACCCTCGATGACAATCGCTAATGATCACCTCCACGAGAGAGGGACAACTTAGCCCGTCGGGTGTTGGCAAGACGAAGGAGGTCCTTTGACTTCAAGCTATGAGTAAGAAAGCTTTGATGAATTTGAAGTACATGAAGCTAACACTGATGACGAGGGAGACTTCGTTGACCTCCAACCAGCTCCACCGGAGCTTGAAGATGGTGGCCAAGCAACTGTGGACGAGTTGATTGAGATCAATCTCGGAAACAAAGAAGGCTATTGGCCAACCTTCGTGAGCGCCCTCCTCAGTGAGAAGGAAAGGCAAGCATATCAGCAACTCCTTGAAGAATTTAAAGATTGCTTCGCCTGAACTTATAAAGAGATGCTCGGGCTTGACCCTTCTGTGGCTGAACATAAGCTAGCAATACTTCCAATAGTCAGGCCAGTCAAACAAGTTCAAAGGCGTATGCGCCACGAGTTGGAGCTGAAAGTCAATGCTGAGGTTGACAAGATGCTCGACGTGGACTTCATAGAGTCATGCATGTATCCTGTGTGGCTCGCCAACATAGTCCCCGTCAAAAAGAAGAATGGCCAAGTCCGAGTCTGCATCGACTTCAGGGATTTGAATAAGACATGCCCGAAGGATGACTTTCCTGTCCCAGATGATGGTTGACATGACCACCGGTTACAAAGCCTTGTCCTTCATGGACGGGTCATCAGGCTATAATCAAATTCGCATGTCCATTAAAGATGAAGACCATACGACTTTCCGATCCTCCAAGAGAATCTTTAATTACAAAAGAATGCCGTTTGGTTTAAAGAATGCCGGTGCAACCTATCAAAGGGCGATGACCAAGATCTTCTGTGAGATGCTGCATGATCTTGTCGAATGTTATGTCGATGATCTAGTCATCAAGACTAAAAGACGAGAGGGTCATTTGGCTGACTTGCGGTGAGTCTTTAAAAAGGCTTCGATAGTATCGACTCAATGAATCCAATGAAATGTGCATTCGGCATCTCCAGTGGCAAGTTTCTCGGCTTCATCGTCAGGTACCGAGGGATAGAGATCGACCCTGACAAAATCAAGGCCATAAGAGGACTGCCTCCGTCTAAGAATTTGACAGATGTCAGATCTCTACAAGGAAGACTTGTCTATATTAGGCGCTTTATTTCTAATCTCTCCGGAAGGTGCATGCCCTTCAGTAAATTGATGAAAAATGGTGCACCCTTCATTTAAGGTGAAGACTGTCAGAGGGCCTTTGAATAGATCAAGGAATATATGTTGTCTCCACCTGTCCTAGGAGCACCGGTTAAAGGAAAAGCCCTTATCCTTTACATTGCTGCCATGGATGTCTCTTTGGGAGCCTTTCTTGCCTAGATCAATGAAGAGGGCAAGGAGCAGTCGCCGGACTATCTCAGCCGGAAGTTGATCAGGCTTGAGCATAGGTATGCCCCTATAGAAAAGGTGTGCTTAGCTTTGGTATTTGTTGTCAAGAAGCTAAGACACTACCTTCTAGCTCACCAAGTGGAGCTCATCTCAAAATGTGATCCACTCAAATTTCTTCTCAGTCAACCCGTCCTCTCCGGAAGGCTCGAAAAATGGGTGTTCATCTTTATGGAGTTTGATATCACCTTTGTCCCACGCAAGGCAATTAAGGGGCAGGGCATGATTACGTTCTTAGCCGCACAGCCTGTGCCAGAAGACTCACCGCTCAATACCGAGCTGCCTGATGAAGAGGTGTTACTGTGCCCGCCAGCAATAGGGGAGCACGCTGAAGGCATCCTACCACAGTCAGAGCATGATGTTCTCACTCTTGACTCACCGTTCTGAGAATTGTACTTTGATGGTGCTTCCCAAACGATCAAGAGGGCCGGTGGCCTTATGGACTTTGTATCTGGTGCCGGAATAGTTTTCGTGTCTCCGCAGGGCTGCATTCTTCATAATTCATGTACTCTCATGAAGTCGCTGACTAACAACGAGGCGGAGTACGAAGCACTAATTATCGAACTTCAGCTGGCACTGGAGATGGAGATTAAGTGCATCAAAGTGTATGGGGACTCTTAACTCGTCGTTCGACAAGTCCTGGGCGACTTTGACGCTCGGAAGAAGAAGTTGATCCCCTATCATGCAGCTGTCATGAGGTTGAAAGAAAAGTTTTACTTATTTGAAATAAGCCATATCCCAAGGAGTAATAATTCCCAAGTAGACGCTCTGGCGAAATTGGCAGCAACCTTAAAACTCCCACCTGAAGGAGAGTTGAACGTTACGGTCAGACACCTGAGGCTCATGTCGAGTGTGCTGGACGAAGAATCTGGTCTCACTGTCTACGAGGTCAATAATATTCAAGAGGAGAATGCTCCAAAAGAAGAAGACTGGCGTGAGCCGATGTTGCACCCGTAATTCTCTCGAAATATTTCGAGAATTTTGTTTCTGAACAATCGACGAAAAATATAGCGTAGTGCCGATGTCGTCGGACCGCGGAGTACCTTCGCGATTTAGGGTCTATTGGCCCGACCACATAATCACAAGTGGCGTCATAGCAAGGGAAAATCAAGAGGGACTATGCACGCACATCTGTCAAAGTGGCCGAACGACTGTGTATCACACGGCACGGACGGATGCAAAGACTCCCCTCCAGGCGAGCGTCGCGTAATCAAACAACAAACGAACAAGCCTTTGCTCCCGCGCGATTCCCCACCGACGTATTGCTGCTACGCGGCGAAGAGTGGGCCTTGGGGGACAATAAATGCAGAGCGGCGGCTTCTCTCCCAGGTAGGGCGACAGAAAATCATAGAAAAGACGCGAAAAGGGGCCAAAAAGGCCGCCTCGGGGTCAATTGACCCCGTTGGTCTGCCCGCGGGTGCGACTGACCTCGGGCGAGGTCGCGTCCACCCCGTTGGGTCCCAACGGGGTCGACCGACCCCGGACGGGGTCGTGTCACCCCGTTGGAGACCCAGCGGGGTCGATCGACCCCGGACGGGGTCATGTCACCATGTTGGAGACCCAACGGGGTCGACCGGCCCCGCGGGGGGGTCTTGTCACCCCGTTGGACCCCAGCGGGGTCACTTGACCTCGTTGGGTCCCCGCAGGCCAAACGACCCCCCCCCTCGGGGTATGTGTTCCCCAAAAAAGGGAAAGAAAAAAAGAAGGAAAAAAGGGATGGGCCATCCCACCTTGTCAGAATTGGGGCCAAAACCTATTTTTTTGTCAGAATTGAGGCAAATCCTCACATTTTTGTCAAGGTGAGTTCCCTACCTTCTATAAATAGCCCCCCGGGCCAAGAAAGGACACACACAGAGCATCTACGAAGCATCCAGCACTCGGCACCAAGGATTTTGTTCGTTGTTTTGACCCGTGAGGGGTAAGTCCCCGGGTCTTGTGTTTATGCCCCTAAGGGATACTTTTGTAATTATGCCCTTCTACGGTTTATGTTTGTAAGTTTTTACGTCCCGAGGCGACTAAATTATGTAGTTCCGCCCCTATAACGGGGGAATTACGGAAATGTCCTCTCCGGGATCGCGAGAAACAAAAAAAGTCTTGTTGTTTGCAGTTTTACCCTGTAATTTCTTGTAATTGGGGCTATGCCCCTACTTCCCGCGTTAGTGCGAATATCTCTGATGTACAGTTGACAACTCGCCGACAACCCTTATACCCATTCGGGCCATAAATGTATTTGGTATACTCTACAAATTTCCTCTGTACATCGATCGGGGAAGATTATAAAAAACCCCCCGACTTTTGGGAATTGTATATATACCCCTCCTCCGGCTAAATTGACACGTGTGAGCCTTCTATGAAGTCCCTTGTCATTCCTTTGGTTCGAGGACATTGTCAACTCAGTCCGACACTTGGGTGTGGTCTCAAACCTCGGTCTATGTAGGGTTTGGTAAAATTTCTAAAATATCCCTGTCACCTAGAAACGGCCTAGTCGTCCCTAAAACCCTCCATAAATGGCCTCAGCGCCTTGGGAAGTCAGTGGTCCAACTCAATTTTCGTTCCAACTCAGAAATTTCAGGAACACCCCTGGCCTGGTAAGATTATCAAAATACCCCTGGAAAGGTAAAATTACCAATACCCTCGGGGTCCAGGAAACCTCCCGCCACTTCAAAAATGCCTATGGCTTGTGCGGAATTGCATTTATACTCCTAAATTCTAGGGTTTTGCCTGAACTTAAGAGGCCTTTGATGAAACCCTAGTCTAGTCAATCTGTCGATGGTAAACGAGTGGTCATTGTGGGTCACCCAAGCGAGCAGGCTCTCAACATCCGAACCTATGTAGGGGACTTTGTGATTTCTTTGACAGTTAAACAAAGGTGTTCGGACGGTAGGCCGATGTAAATCAACACTGACTGCAGTCAGTGGGGAAAGGTCCAGGCGTCCACCACCCGAATCTAAATCGTCTGATATGATGCGCACCCACGGAATAAAACCCTCATATATAAAGAAATGTTTCTTTTCAAAAAGAACATATTTTGAATAATATAATAATTCCGTGGCCAATAGCCGATTATAGAGATAAAGAATGTGTGGCTTCCTCCCGATTGGGCTCAAAGAGTACAGCTATTATGCAGAGCAACATCTTATCAGCTAATTGACGGTTTGCTTTTTCGGCTCATCCATGAGAAAGATCGATTGATCCTCTTATGGTGCCTTTCGCCTAAGGAAGTAAAAACTGTAATGTCCGAAGTCCACTCTGGATTATGCGGGGTCTATCAAACAGGAACCAAAATGAAAAATAACATTAAGCTCAAAGGATTTTATTGGCCCACCATGTACGAAGATTGCAATCAGTATGCTCGTACATGTCACCAATGCCAAGCATTCGGGCCAGTGCCTCAGAAGCTGCCTAACCCGCTCCATCCAACTGCGCCTACTTGGCCGTTTGCGGAATAGGGCATGGGATATTGTGGGACCATTCCCGCCTTCATATCAAGGCCACAAGTTTATCCTGGCTGCCACTGACTACTACTCCAAATGGGCAGAAGCTATTCCGCTGCGAGAAGTTACAGGTGAAATAGTTGCCCGGTTCGTGATGCACTATATCATATACAGATTCGGCACCCCCAGTCGGATCATCTCGTACAACGACACACCATTCAGAAACAAGACTGTGTATGATCTAGCATCCAAGTTCCATATCGATTGGAGAACATCGTTGGTTTATAATTCCCAAGCCAACGGGTTGGCGGAGACCTTCAACAAAATCCTTTGCAAGCTGCTGGCCAAAATAGTGGGTGGTCGTAAACGAGATTGGGGCGAAAAAGCCCATGAAGCCCTGTGGGCCTATTGGACTATCTACAAAACCCCTATGAGTTGTTCCTCATTCTCCTTGGTCTACGGAGCCCTTGGTCTACGGAGCTGAAGCAGTGGTTCCTGTGAAAATTGAGCTGACTTCCTATTGCATCGCTGTTCATGTTGGACTGTTAGGCCAAGACCAAACCGAAATAGAAAGAAGGCTTGAGGAATTGTCATTCTGGAAGGCGAAAGACTTCGAGTCTATAAACACTCACAAGTGTATTAGGCCCGCATGACACGTGCTTATGATAAGTTAGTCAAAGTCAAACAAAGGGCAGTCAAAAAGGGCGATCACGTCATGATCAAAGAAAAAGAGGTCTTGGAGGGAAGATCTAGATTCCGGATTTGACTTACACGTCCCACCGGGGCTATCAAATTTGTCCTTTCTTGGCTTATGAGACCCATTTCGGCCTGTCAACCCTATTTGCCTATCAGCCTTCGGATTTGATCTACATGTCCCATCCGGACTGTCAAATCCATCCTTTTCATCTACAGGGTTTGACCTATGCGTCCCCTTTCGGGCTGCCAACTCTATCCGCCTATCAGTCTTCGGATTTGATCTGTATGTCCCATCTAGGCTGTCAAATCTATCCTTTTCATCTACAGGTTTGGCCTATGCATCCCCTTTCGGCGTGCCAACCTTATTCGCCTATTGGCCTTCGGGTTTGACTCTCATGTCCCACTAGGACTGTCAAATCCATCCTTTTCATCTACAGGGTTTGGCCTATGCGTCCCCTTTCGGGCTGCCAACCTTATCTGCCTACCGGCCTTCAGATTTGATCTAAATGTCCCATCTGAGCTGTCAAATCCATCTTTTTCATCTATAAAGTTTGGCCTATGCGTCCCCTTTTGGGTTGCCAACCCTATCTGCCTATCGGCCTTCGGATTTGATCTGTATGTCCCATCTGAACTGTCAAATCCATCCTTTTCATCTGCAAGGTTCGGCGTATGCGTCCCCTTTTGGGCTGTCAACCCTATCCGCCTATCGGCCTTCGGGTTTGACTCGCATGTCCCACTAGTGTTGTCAAATCTATCGTTTCATCTTTCGGGTTCGGCCCATACGTCCCCTTTCGAGCTGCCAACACATTCCGCCTATCTGCTTTCGGGTTTGACTCGCACGTCCCACTACGGTTGTCAAATCCATCTTTTCATCTTTCAGGTTTGGTCTATGCGTCCTCTTTCGACCTGCCAAACCATCCTGTCTTTCAGCTCTCGAGTTTGACTAACCACGTCCCACTAGGATTGTCAAATCCACTTGTTTGTCCCACTGGGTTCGGCTCATACGTCCCTCTTGGGATGCCAACCCCCTTTGCCTCTCTGTATCATAGGTATTAAAAAAAAAGGGACTAAAATATTGGTGTCCCAACGGACTTGGTTTTTGTTAGGAGGGCAATCAAGGGCAAAAAAGTTTTCAACCCGGCTAAGGTGAAAACTCGGAAGGGCACTTTAGGCAAAAATGGGTACCCCTCAGTGTGAAAATTCGCAAGGGCGTATTGGAAAAAGCTAAAGGGAGCCAGTCTTGGGGAAAATCCGAAAGGGCGGTAGGGTTGGTATAGTGATATAAAAACAAAAAAAAAGTAAGAGGATTGAAGCAAAAGTTACTGAGTTCTGTCCTTTATTCATCAATTTCATCAAAGAAGGAGCCCGAGACAAGCCCTCGGGATAACCAAGACAAAAATGGGCAAAATACAAAAGCCCCATGTACAAAAAGGTAGCAAGGTCTATCAAGGTCCGAACTCGCTCCTCCTCAGGTCAGCAATGCGAGTCTCGCTCTGAAGAACCTTCTCCTGGAGCCTCTCAAGTTTGCAGTGGAGGGTCTCTACCTCGGCTTGTGCACTGTTGCACTCCCCCCTCAGCTTCCTGTAACTCCCTCTGCAACTCCTCTACTCGGAGGGAGGCTCTCCGGCTACGCTCTTGGGCAGCTTTGTTTGGGCACATACCTCGGCATGGGTCGCTCGCAGTCCGCAAAATTGCTGCTCTTGTTGTTGGATCATCACCTGGGTCTTCTGCCTCTGCTCTTGAATAGCGTGAAGGCGGGCGAACTCGTCCCATAGAGCCGTTAGCTCCGCCATCCAGGCGTCCCTGGGAAGACCAAATGCTTGGTAACCTCTAGTGCAACACTTCAAGTGGCCCCTCATGGCCTCAATGGTCGGAAGGGGATCAATCTGTAGCAGTAATTGGAGATTTTGAATAAGTCGAGCGTCCATGTCGACATCTGCCAATGCCACACCAAATTGAGGACCGTCAGGCCACTCTATCCCGAGAGCAAGAAAACACTGGGGCACCTCTGGGGCTACATCTGTCAAACCTGAAATCAAAAAAGAGGGGAGGCAGGAGATAGTGAGTGCTCTGTCACAACAAAATCAGAATGTGCAAAACTCCAAGTACAAGTCATAGTGGCCTTACTGGAGACAATCCTGCACGTGGGATCAGCTACAGAAGGAAGTTCTTTCTCCGGAACTAGAGGAGAAGTGTCTACAGGGGCTGACTCTAACCCCGGAGGCAGTACATCTGCAACTTTGCTCTCTGCAAGTGAAGTGATACATGTGGCTCATGATATTTCATTTGCACAAGCAACAAGGATGAGAGCTTCTAAGTGATAAATGCACACCAATCTCTACAATGACATTCTCCTCAACCACGACGACGTAGGCTTCTGTCGCGGGCTCCGTGGGAGGGGGATGGCTAAAAAAAAATAAATGTGTAGAGAGATGGTTAATGTCACAGAAAGGAAAATTCATCTGACAGACAATATGGGCTTATGTTAAAAGAACACCTGGAGCTAAAGGCTCAGTAGAGGTAGCCACATGGCCAGCACTGTCATGCTTCCCTAAAGGTGCCCGAGGTGACCCCTCTATGTCAGTCTCCCCAGGTTGAGGGAGAGGCCGTGCCACCGCTTGATCGGCTGCTGCTCAAATCAATGGAACAGAAAATATCAAAAAAATTCCAACAGTAACGAGCATGCACAAGGAAAAATATGCAAAGATACAACGCATACTTGAAGTATGTACCCCGTTGGGTTCAAAGAAGCTAGCAGTATCTGTCAACAACCCTGGGGCAAAAGGTGGTGCTCCTCCGTCAGATGCCCCTGATTTTGGGATATTTGTATCGACTATTGTCCGAGGCTCCATGACTCTCAAATCTCCATCATAGTCCGGTAGGTCTACATGTGGGCCTGATTCAATAAGTTTTGAGAGCTCGTCTATGGAGGAGGCCGACTTGACAGTTGCACAATGAGTGGCAAGATAAGCAAAGGAATCACAAATAAAATATGAGGATAATAGACTCCTAAAATTACCTAGGGTAATCCTCGTCTCTCTATTTCTAGAAGAATTCAATGAGGAGGAGGAAGATTCCTCGCAGGAGGAAGAACTAGAAGTGCTTGTATTCGACGAGGGGCTAGGACTTCTCCCGCTTGAAGACCCAGAGGCTAAAGAGCCCTCCCTGTTGGAAGAGGACTCACTCCCTTCTTCGATAACAGGGAGAGTGGGTTGGATCCTGGGATCCCCTGCAAGTAATGTTGTATTAATAAACATATACGCCATCTCCCCGGTACAAAGGAGAAGGGAGGGGGTATATAAGAAATTCTTACCTAAAGCCTGGGTAGTAGAGGCCCCCTCCATCTCAAGCAGAGGAAAGGCGGCAGTCGTCGGCGTGTAATCATTGGCGGGAGGATCTAAGTCCTCAATATCCAGGCTAATATCAGGGATGGACTCATCAAAGTTCAATCCTGCCTTTGTGAAGGCATTCCCCGGACGGGGGGAGAAACTCATTTCAGCTCGAACTTCAGGTGGAGCTGCATCAAAAAAGAGTCATGTTTACAACATTGCATACAAGCTAAAGTTGTAATTCTAAATAGAGTTTTCTCTCACTTACCGGAGATATCCACTCGAGTGGGAGATCCTTCCCCAGGACGAGGATGAGAAGAAGGTCGAGTGTCATCCTCTTGGCTTTTAGTTTGGGGCCTCTTCTTAGGAATATTAACTCCAGTAGGAACTGCATCCAGTGAAATCTCTCGCGGGGAAATCTTGTCTTTCTAGCCACTGGCATGGTCTGCAAGCAATAAGGAATAGGTGATGAGCATCTCAAAATATAGAACAAATAAATAACGGAAACAAGCTGAAGTTGGGCAATCAAGCAAATACTTGGCGCCCCTATGGCGCTCTCAGGCCTCAAGATGATATGCTCAGGCTTCAATCGGAGAGCACGGGCCACCCTGTTCATAATGTCCAAGATGGCATTAGGGGTGGCAGCCACCTCCAGCTCGGAAATGCACTCCACTAGACCGGCGCAGCCCACTACATTGATCACATGAGCTCTCCACTCTGTAAAAGCACTTCCTGCAAATGTCTCCTCAGGGACCGGTTGTGATAATTGGGACTTATTTTTCAGACCACAAGAAGCCCTCAAATCCTCCCACCAGGAGTAAGCCGCCGAAGAGCTGGGGGCTGCCCTCGAGTGAGAAGAACTAGAGGTCGGGGTTGCTGCTAGTGTGCCACTCAAGGGCTTCAGAGCCCCATCATATTGACTCCTATCAATGGGAATGGGGAGCCCTCTTCCCTCCATCGAGTCTCAATCTCTCTGATGACTCGAACGACTCCGGAGAAGTGAGATCTGATGAAGCCTGGATCAAGGAACAAGGGAGGCAGGTCCTCCCTCCTCAGGCGTCTCTCCTCAGCAGCACGAATGACGTCATTGCACTGTCTAGACACATTGTTGACTTTGAACCACCAACACGCATAATATATATCAAAATGGCCCTTGCGGGTTTGTGCTGGAATCGGGTAGTCTTCCTTCACGTCTCGGTAAAAGAAGGTCTGCCACACTGCTGCAACTAGATGCACGTCCCTCTGCCCGTACTGTCTAAGAGCCAGAGGGAAATCCACATTCGGAGGGATGACCTGGTCATATCCGAAGTTCCGGGCAAATTAACGTGGGTAATAGGGCTTAAGAATTGCTATGTTGGAGCGGCGGTAGACCAGAACACTGGGGCGTATACAGACGACCCATTCAGCTAGCGCGTGGGAGGAAGGCAAAGCTCACGAAGACAGTCTGCAAGTAACTAAATTCTCCTGCCGCTCCAAGTAGGGGTGATAAAGATGAGAGCTGTGGTCAAAATCCAGACTCTCGTCCTTCCCAGTGTGAAGAAAAGACAAAGCACGACGGACACTGGCCTACTGCAAGACGACATCCTCTGGGTGACCAGCAAAAGCAAAGATAAGTGGAGTTGCTGCATTGTCGATTGGCATCCTTTGGGAGAGCTCTGGCAAAAGCAAATCGGCCCACGCACTCAAGTAATGAGTGGGCATCAAAATGCCCTTATCTATGGGCGAAGAATGTGAAGTCAAGGCTCCAAAAGAATGATAGATATTCGCTAACGCAGCTGGGGCAATAGCAACTCTGCGCCCGCATGCCATCAGACATCATCATCATCAGAGCCTTATCCCAATTATTTAGGGTCGGCTACATGAATCCTGTTCTGCCAAAGATTTCTATCAAGTGCTATATTCATATTTAAACCCAAAAAACTAATGTCCTTCCTAATAACATCGCACCATCTCATTTTAGGCCTTCCCCGAGCTCTTTTACTAGCATCCACTAAGATTCGGTCACATCTTTTAACCGGTGCTGAGTTAGGGCGACGAAGCACATGTTCAAATCACCTGAGTCTATTTTCTGTCATTTTACTATCAATTGGGGCTATCCCTAAGTCCTTACGGATACGCTCATTCCTAATCTTATCTTTCTTAGTCTTGTCATACATCTATCTCAACATCCTCATATCTGCTACACACATTTTGTGAATGTGTTCCTTTCGTACTGCCCAACACTCGATACCATATAACAAAGCATGCCATGAAACAAGCTGGGTAAAACACCTCCGCCCAAAGAACTCCCTCCTCTCCGTGAGGGATCACAAAAGTGGCCAGCTAGTAGGCCAAGTAGGCTGCTAGGTATGTCAAAGGCGGTAACTCCCTCGAATTCCACCCCTGCGCCGGAGTAGGCAAGTGGCGCAGGTGTGAAGCAAATTTCAATATGACTTCTCTGCATTGCTCCCAAGTCATGTCGGAGGAAGCAAACTCTTCATAGAAAGAGTACGGGCCGCTGTAAAAATGCATCACCTAGGCATTCAATGTCACTCTAGGGTACATACAGCCTTCTCTTTGTCCACCAGGGGTAAGTCCCTCCACGTCTTCATCAAATATCTGAAGCAATAGGGAAGAAGGTATCTGCCAGTCCCATCTGAAGCATTGAGATGTAAATCATCCAGAGAAGGCTCCTCATAGGACTGTCCACAAATCGGCAGGCCAGAGATCCTGTGAAAAACCCATAGGTCCAGTGAAGTCTCTCCCTCCGCGGTGACAAAAGTGTTTCAGCGGCAGTTGAATCTCTCAGCTAATGTCTGAAGCAATCCTGTGTGGCAAGGGTAGGAATACAATGCTGCTGTCACCGTATGGCGGATCCCAACCCTATCAAGCACTGTCTGGTAAACAGTCAAAATGCCACACAGCCATTCCGTCACACCTCGACGGTAACAATGAGAGGGAATAGCAGGCCACTTTCCGTATCAACTGGGAGCCTTCAGTGCTAATATCCTCTCTAGCAAGCAGTCATGGTCATAATCATCAGGTGCAAAAGTCGCCCCAGAAGGGGCCAAAAACATCCCGTCCATTGTAACGTCCACAACCCTGTGGTGTCTTGACAAATGCCAGATTGCTGGTGACAACGGTCCCGTGCGAACTGTGAAGTTGTCAAACTGGCTGAAGAAGCCCATGCTATTCTGGTCAGGGTACTGTCTTTGCCGAATGAAGCCCTTTGGGAAGCTCGGATAAGAGAAAGTGTAAGTACCCTGCATGTTGTCTCTCCCGAACAATATAGCCCGCTTGAGATGGCGCCTCTCCTCTGGCAAAAGGGGATCATCACCCTCCATACTAGGAGACACAAAGCTCTTGATGAAGGATAGAAGATGACGGCCCAGCGGGTAGTGAGATAGATATCCCCCAGATCGGTCATATACATAGACTCCCTGTCTCCTCGTGATACGAGAAATGTTCACTATGCCTTCATCTGGACTAGCATTCTCAGTCGTGCCCTCAACGACCCAAGAATGACCACGGTCCACAACATCAAAACTGTCAGAGGTGATGTTGCGTGGAGGGAAAGGTGGCATGGGCCTATCCGTTCTCTGCACATAATGATCATCAGAGCCCCTAACTCGGCCTCCGGGAATGATCTTTACCTCTGCTTTGGTGAGCCATGTTTGTAGGAGCTGTAAAACAAACAAAGACATGAATCGAAAGGCGAATTAAGCATAAGGACAGTAACAAAGCATTGAGATGTAATCCTACAAAGTCCCGTCATGTCAATGGATTGGGGACAAGTAAAAGCTACAAAAGGCACGGGCCATCCGCCCCCTTCTCTGCCTTGACGGATGTCCCGTGGGGGACATTTGTTGCACCCGCTAATTTCCTCGAATAGATCGAGACACTTCACTCGAGTTGCTCGAGGTTCAACATGTGGCGTACCGCCGTTCCGTGGAATATTTCCACTCGTCGGGACTCTATAGCCCGACCATTACATAAATCATAAACCCCTCGCAGCGAGGTGGTTGAAAGCCGAGTTAAGTCCACGACGACTGTCAGGGTCGTGTGGTCTCGGACAAACTCCAAAGCGAGGATTCCTTCCTCAGACATCCATGGTGGAAGATAATCATACAAAGGAAACCCTTGCAGCAGAGAAAGAGGGTGCAAGAGATGGTGTACACACTTCCAGAGAAGGTCAACGCTCGTGTCTCACGCAACTCAGACGAATACAAGCCCCCTCCTTTCAGCCGACGGCACGAGGAAGATGACAAACGAACAAGAACACTTTCTCCTCTTTCCACGCGGTGTGCTGCGAGAAAAAAACTGAAAAAAATCTAAAACCAGGGGTTTATACAAAAGGGCACGCTTGTGGGGGACTTGTTCGGGGTCAAACGGACCCGTCCGGGGTCGCTTGGCCTCAGATAGCCCCCGCGCGGCCAGGCAGACCAGCCTGGGGTTGCCCGACTCCGGGGGGACCCGTCTGAGGTCGCTTGACCTCGGCGGGACCCACCCAGGGTCAAACGACCCCGGACGGACCCGCCCATGGTCATTCGACCCCGACGGGACCTGCCCGAGGTTGTTTTTGACCCCACCACTCTCCTCTCTCGTGAAATAAAAAAAAGGACCCTCCTGGGGTCATTTCGAATCCTGTCTACCCCGTACGGGGTCAATCAACCCCGTTGGTTTTTCGCCTTATATAAATACATCCCGGGGGTCCAAACACAGATGTACACAGACGTACTTACGAAGACACGGACGTATAGATTGCCACAGCACAAGGAGCTTTGTTCGTTGTTCTGGCCCATTAAGGGTATGTGATACCCTGAGTCCTATATTTATGTCTCTAGAGGCTATATTTGTAATTTTTCATGCGTCCTGGACGGCCAAATTATGTAATTCCCCCAGATAATCAAGAATTACATAAATGCCCCTCTCGAGACTGCAAGGAAAATAAAGTTATGTTCTTTGCAGTTTTACCTTGCAACTTTTTGTACTTTGGGCTATGTCCCTACGTCCCGTGTCTGTGCGGAGACCCTTTCTCTTGTACAGTCGACAACTCGCCGACAACTCTCGTACTCATATAGATCATAAATGCACTCGTTCCTTTATGTGTCGGTTGAGGAAAATTGCAAATCCCCGCCTTTTGAAAAATTACGTATATGCCCCTCTTGCGAATCAAGTCACAAGTGTCTTCTATGAAGCCTATTGTTGCTCCTTCACTTAGGGACCTTGCTAGCTCTGTCGTGCATCTAAGTGTCATCTCAAACCTAAGTTCGTCTCGGGTCTGATAAAATTACAAAAATACCCCTATGACCTAGAAATGGCCTAATAGTCTCATAACCTTCTAGAACTTGTCTTAGTGGCCTTGGAAGCCAGAGATTACATAACAATCTTCCTCCAACCCGAAAAATCACAGAAAATCCCCTGGCTTGGTAAAATTACCAAAATGCTCTTGGAAACTTGGAATTATCAAAATGTCCCTGGAGCCTAGGAGACCTCCCGACACTTCAAAAGCGCCTACAACTTCTGCAAAATCGCAATCATATCCTCAAATTACTGGGTTTCTTGCTTAACCTAGTGGCCTTCGGTGAAACCTTAATTTCACTAATTCTTCGGTGGTGAGTGAAAATCAACTTTGAGCCATGCAAGTAAGCCTGCCCTCAATATCAGGACCCTTATAGAGGATCTTGAGATTTCTTTGACAGTTAAACAAAGGTGTTCGGACGTTAGGTCGATGTAAAGCAACACAGACATCCACGTTAGGCCGATGCAGCCAGTGGGGAAAGGTCTAACACTCAAACTCAAATCGTCTGATACGATGTGCACCCACGGAATAAACCCTGCACAGGCTATTTGTATAACCCCTTTATGTACATCTTCATAAATTTTCCCTTTTTCGTCAAAAGGCTCAGTGAGAAATTTATAGAAAACCTAATTCCTTTTTAAAAGAATATTCTGTGGCCAACAATCATCATCATCATCAGAGCTTTATTCCATTATTTGGGGTCGACTACATGAATCTTGTTCCGTCAAAAGTTTCTATCAAATTTACATTCATATTTAAACCCAAGAAGTCAATGTAGTTTTTAATGATATCACATCATTTCATTTTAGGCCTTCCTCGAGCTCTTTTACGAGCATCTATTAAGATATGATCACTTCTTTTAATTGGCACTGAGTTAGGGTGACAGTGAATAGTTCCAAACCATCCGAGTCTATTTTTCCTCATTTTGCCGTCAATTGGAGTCACACCCAAGTCTTCACGGATGCGTGCATTCTTAATCTTATCTTTCTTAATTTTACCACATCCATCTCAGCATCCTTATCTCTGCTACACATTGTGTATGTGTTTCTTTCTTACTGTCTAACACTCGGTATCACATAACAAAGTAGGCCTCACAGCCGTTCTATAAAATTTTCCTTTAAATTTTACAGGTTTTTGACAATCACATAGGACTCCTTATGCGTCTTTCCATTTTAACTAGCATACGTTAATCTTGTCCGTAACTTCATCATAAATCTCCTCATTCTCTTGTATGATAGATTTTAAGTATCGAAAGTTACTACTTTTAGAAATGTTTTGTCCATCGATTAGAATCGTGTCTTTCTGTGTCATCATTACTAAAATTGTAATGCATAAATTCTGACTTACTCCTACTAATTCTAAAATCTTTAGACTGTAAGACATGTCTCTGATGTTCTAACTTAGTATTTAAACCATCAATACTCGTCAATTAAGACAATATTATCTGCAAATGGCATACACCAAGGGATATCATTATGTAATTATTTTGTTACTTCATCTATAATTAAGGCAAAGAGGTATAGACTTAATGCAGAACATTGATGCAAGCCTATAGTAATTAGAAATTCACAAGTCTCTCTAGTAATAGTTCTTACACTAGTAATAGCACCTTCATACATATCCCGAACCAAATCAACATATCTTTGAGAGACTCCTTTCTCTATCAGTGTTCACCAAATCAGTTCTCTTGGTATTCAATCATACGCCTTCTCTAAATCAATAAAAATCATATATAAATCTTTTCTCATCTCTTTATATTTCTCCATTAAGTAACAAAAAAATGGATTCTGTAGTAGATCTATTCGATATAAAATCAAATTGATTATCTGATACAATAGTCGCACATTGATGGCATTTTTTGATTATATTTTCGTAAAGTTTTATAGTATGACTCATAAGTTTAATTCCACGATAATTATTACAGCTTTAAATATCTCTTTTGTTTCTATAGAAAGGAACCACAATATTTTTTCTCCAATCTTCTGGTATTCCTCGATTCTTCAAAATTTTATTAAAAAATTTAGTTAATCACTTAATATCAATGTCTCTTAGGTCTTTTCATATTTCAATAGGTATGCCATATGGTCCTAAGGCCTTTCTCACTTTCATGTTTCTTAAAGTATCCTCCACATCTGACATCTTAATAGCCTGAAATATTGGTATTTAACAAATTTTGTTGACTCTTGGGCCCTTTAAAAGATAAATCTTTGACGTAATTTTCATTAAATAATTTTTAAAAATAAGTATGTCAAATCTTTTTAATCTCAAGATCTTTAGCTAAAACCCTTTGATCTTCACCTTTAGTGCAACGAATATGATCTAGATATCTACCCTCTCTCTCTCTCTCTCTCTCTCTCTCTCTTAATTTAGCAAGTTTAAATATAAATTTTCACCCTTTCGGGTTCCTAATTTATTATACAATTCGTCAAATGTCTTTGATATAGCTTCATTTACTATTTTCTTAGCCTTCATTTTAGTTATTTTATAAGCTTTGATTATTTTTGTTATTTTGTCTCTTTTTGCTCTAATGGTGTTTTGGATTTCATCGTTCTATCATCAAGTCTCTCTTTTTAGATTCTTTTTATCTTTAGATTCACTTAAGAGTCGTTTTGCTATATTCTTTATATAATTTGCAACATTGTTTCCTAATACATTAGCTTTTTGTTCTAAATTTTAAATATCTTTTTTTTCTAGATGATTTTTAAATGTTTTTAATTTTTTTACTTTTAAATTTCACCATTTAATCTTAGAGTAGTTATTTTTAATGGCGTTTCTTTTAGATTTTGGGATAAAGACATCCATTACTAAAATCTTATGATGTGACGTTAGACTATCTCCAAGAATAATTTTACAATCTTTACACAAAATATTGTCGACCTTTTTAATAAAAAAATAGTCAATTTGACTTTTATGTGTTGCGCTCTTGTATGTTATTCAGTGTTCACCTCTCTTTTTAAAGAAGGTATTAGCAATTGTTAGATTATAGACAATAATAAAATCAAGAATAGTATCACTCGTATCATTTCTATTGTCAAAATCAAATCCTCTATGAATTCTTTCGTAACCTCTATTATTTTTACCCACATGATGATCATTATTAAGATCATCTCCAACTAAAATTCTTTCCACTAGAGATATTTTAGACCAAATTATCAATAACCTCCCAAAATTATTTTTTTAATGCTCTCTTCGAATCTCACTTGTGATGTATAAGCACTAATTGTATTCAGAATATACTCACCAAGGGCAAGTTTAATTAAAATAAGTTTTATCCCTCGAGTGGTATGAGGTGGTTTAGTCGATAGCGCAGTGTTTTGCATCGAATCGCTAATTTTACTTTTTGTCAAGAGCAGATTTCTTCTAGCTCTATGCTTATGAATCCTTCACGGTGAAGGATGCAATAGCTTTTGTTGTTTCTTCCCGATCAATTTTAATGCATGGGAGCAATTCTTGAAATATATATATATTTTTTCAGTACGTAATGGTTAACTCGGAGAAGTTGTTAAAAGATTTCATTGAGCTGTTGGAGACCCTGGCATCTTCTTCTTGTTTTGATTTATTGCAGCTTCGGTGTCGCACAGACCCACATACCCATCTTCCAAGGCGAAGACCGACTGGGATAAGCTGGAAGCCCAGGTGAAAAAGGAGGTCAGGCAGAAATCTCAGGATTTTCTTCTTCTTCTTCTTCATCTTCTTCTTCTTTTTTCACGTTAATGGTCGGGGAAATCTCAACCTTTGTCTTTATCTTCTTTCTTCACAGGAGAAAGAGGAAAAGCTGGACGGTGACGCCGCACTGAACAAACTTTTCCGGGACATCTACAGAGATGCAGATGAAGACACGAGGCGAGCCATGCAAAAATCATTTGTATGATCCGTGATGCCTGTTACTTAAAAAAGATCTGTTTTCCCCCACCCCAAAGGGGGTGGCGGGGGTCTAAATGCATGCTTTCAATCACCATACATATAGTTGTTGGGGCTGGTCATTCCTTGTATCAACAACTGCTCGAGCCCTCCCTCCCTTCCTCTCTCTCTCTTTCCCCCCCCCCTTTTTTTTTATCCCCCTTCTCCCTTCCCCGGATGAGTTTTATAATATTTATTTGTGCTTTCGATTCATTTCCTTTCCGCTGGCCTACCGTGATGATAAAACAGGTGGAATCAAACGGCACGGTGTTGTCCACAAACTGGAAAGAAGTAGGCGCAAAGAAGGTGGACAGTACGCCCCCCGACGGGATGGAGCTGAAGAGATGGGGATACTGAAGGAGCCTCTGTTCAACTCTCTGTACAAGCTTCTCTCTTTCATGTGGTTCACTTGTTTTATTATGTCTGTTTCTCCCCGTCAAAAGAGTCTAAGCGAGCGAGCGTGCTTGTGTTGTGACTGTTTTTAACAGGTCTTGTCCTTTGCATGTTACATTGCAGCGTTGGTCTCCCCTCCTGTAGTGCGTTCCCCTTTCATCATTATACATTATTTCACCAGCAGTGGGTTCCTTGACAACAAGAAAAACTCACTGCGGAATGTCGCACTCCCATGGAAATATATATATGAAATGGTCAGGTGTGTTGGTAATCTGAACCAGAGGTGAGAATTCAAAATTCAACGAATGCGTGGCTAAACAGAATTTGAAAGTCGGGGATTGAAAGGAGCGTCCCACCCGTGCGGGAGAGTGTGAACGGCTGCCGACCCTTTAGCCCATGTAGCTTGATAATCGGACCATCGTATTGGTAAGTCGACAATTGGATCCTTTTGCCTATTTGGTTGGAATATTAAATTTGATGTAGAATGAGCTTTGATATTAATATTTTTAATAGTGATATAGAGGACAAAAGTTCGGAGGAGGAATAAAAGAGAGTTTTATGACTCGGATTAAATCCTCTTTATCACTGGTTTGGACATGTATTAGAAATAATTTAGACGTTCAGAAATGTTTTTGACATTTTGACAATACTGAAAGACAGGATATAAATGTGAATGCGGTAGATCAGCAGAAGAAGGAGAAAAAAAATCCGTAGCCATCCATTTCCAAGTGTTGCCGCGAAACTCGACGGTGGGGGCGCCCAAATTTAAGGCATGATTTTAACGTGTACATGAAAGAATAAAAACTTTACAAACTTATCACTCATCTTTAAATTCGTACGTACATTAATAAGGATGCCGATGGCATGAAAGCCCGCCCGATGGTTGTAAAAACAATCTTTTTTTACTCGCTAATATTTTTGAAGGAGTGTGCTGTATATTTTGAATATGTAATGTTTTAAATTTTTTTTAACTAATTTAAAACACTCTAATTTGATGTGAAAATCCCGTTATCATTCGATTTATCTCAAAAAACTAAAACTAAAACTAAAACTAAAATAAAATTTATTTATTTATTTTTAGATAATTTATTCATTAATGACATGATTTACATATGAAGTTAGTTAAAATAATATCTTAACAGTTATTCTATTTTTTTTTAAAATAAAGATATTACATTATACAACAGACTTAAAAAACATCCAACGTGTACATCACATCTGAGAGTGTGCAACGAACGAGCCTTTCTTGTATATACGTACGCATGCGACGTCAAAAATATGAAAGTGCTGGAGCTACTACATCTTTTGTTAAAAACCTTTAAAAGAGAGTTTCTAATAATTTAGAAGAAGAGGCGGCCATCTAGAAATGGAAAGTTTAGTCGTTAACAGGTACAAAATGCATTATATATATATATATATATATATATCATGACTCACGGACATCTGAGAAATTCCGCAAACAAGTTGATGCGTCCGAATTGAGTTCAATTACGCCCATTCACCGAATGCCATTCTCGAACGGAGACGGGGGAAAAAAAAACGGAAATTAATAAAATATATGAACACTTGACGCAGCAACATAATGCAGCTCTACACCAAGCTGGACCGCCGCTGTACAGCGATGATGGTAGGAACAATGACAATATTGACAGCCATGAAATACAAAAAATGGCTTATAATAATATGTACAACCACCGCCTCGAACCCAGCAGAAGATTGCATACAAAATTTCGTGAAGTGAGCGAGCATTGGACGCCCGTTAAACTCGTAATGGACCACCTGGATCTTCATTTCCCAGACAGGGTTGTTCCGTAACAAGAGACCCATTGGCATTTGTACCGTTGGGAAGGGGGGAGTGCTGTTCAGATGCGACGGCTCTGTTCTGGTCGGCAGGGGCTGGTCTGGAGGATGACGCTGACTGGCCTGGTTGAACCAGGTAATGGCTCAAGGCCGCGGCGTACGCACTGCCTGTTAGGCTCCCGCGCATGCGCCCAGTTGGCCGCCAGCCCGGTTCAACTGCCGCGTCACCGAATCCATTATGAGAGCCTGGAGCTTCCGCCGTCCCCACACCCCGCACCTGCTCCCCACTCGGTGCAAGTCTGAAATGATCGCCGGTGGCCTGGAAAGACGGGGTGGTTCTGGATGCTTGCATCGCCTGGAGAACGCCCGATTGGGTCGCCATGACTGGATTGTGATTTACCGGGCCACCAGCTACCATGTTAACAGCGCCTTGTGTTGCATGCTGACCTGGTGCCGAGGAGAAACGAGAAGGTTGAGGGGGGGGGATACTCGTAGTTTGACACCGTGTCCACATGTTGAGGTGCTGCTGATGGGGACTCTGACCACCTGCTGAAGCTGGCATACCATGAGAACCTGCTCCTCTTTGCTGGTTAGGTAGCGGCCTCACGTTGGGTGGGTTCTGCGCAGGATGGCCCATAACGTGCTGCGGCACTGGATTTAACGTGTACTGAGAACTCTGAGGAGGATCTTCGTTCTGCATAAGAATGTTTTCAGAAAGAAAAACGATGGGCGACTGAGGTTTTGCTATTTTTCAATAAAAGATCAGCAAACGAAGATACAAATTGGCCTTCAAGGCTTCAAGCCACGAAACCTAACCAAAATCCTGACAGTTAAAATGAATCTTGTGCTACGGAGTACCCGCCACAACATTCATTTGGCTTGTGTACCAGGACGGTGCCTGCTGCTCTATGAAACTAAAAATCAGTGTCGCAGTTTCAGTGCTGACAATACCTTTCAAAAATCAAACATGTTCCTTCATACCTAAGAAACATATGAACAACCAAGCTGAATAGCCCCGAGTTATTTTGTTGTCCCCGACACAATGGCCGGCCACAGTTCATAATATTAATAAGAAGACACCCACCCTCAGAGGCCTGAACCTGGGCACTACTAACCAAACCAACAACAGAGCCATGCTGGGTCGGTGACCTAAGTCATGTTAGTAGTAGCACGTAAAACAAAAAAACCTACATAATATTATATTGGAAAGAGATTTTTACATGGGGACCACTATTGAAGTTTTATTCACGTAAACTACCTCGTAAAATGGCCACGTACATCCTTAAGTATATCCTATCACTTACATCTTTACAATCAAATTCTACTAGAAAGTGGGTATGCTCAGAATATACCATTTGTAACCATGTTTCTGTGAAAATAAACAGCAAAGAGACCTTTCTATACATTCTCTTTCTGACTGTCAATATTTTTGAGAGGGACAGATTTGTCACTCCACAACCTAGGTTAGCAATTCACCCAGTTGTTGAATCTTAATTGGAGTTTGGGTAATAACATTGGGAGGTAAGAAGAATGATATTTCAATCTATGAAACATTGTTGTCAAGGTGACTAATGCTAGTAAGGCAATAGCACACTGCCTTGCTGCTTAGGCATCAGGGTAAGGTGCCTAGGCGAAGCCTAGTTTAGTGTGTTTTTGAGGTCGGATACAATATTTGCTTATTGTACTAGTTTGATTGCTCGAGTGGTTACAGTATATGTTTGTATGGGCTAGATGGACTGAGCTGACTTTGAAGCCAATTTTAAAACATACAAGGGAATGTTCTTCATCCTTCCTCCCAAGCATAGAATGGACGCTCACATATGGGCCTTCCTGTATACCACCTGTCCTTTCAAAATAAACCCTTCTGCCAATCCCCAATCATCACGTACACAAAGGCAGCGATCAGCTTTGCCACTTGGAGAATGCCCCTCCAAACATGAGAGACGCTGTAGGAAACATGGGGGATAAATCCCAAGGCCAACATCTGCTGTAATACTTTTCTTGAATCACTTGTAGCCAAAGACCTGGGTCCTCTGAGCCTAACTTCCATAGCCACTTGGCCAAGGGCTAGATTGAAGAGTCTAATGTCCATGATGCCCAGCCCACCATTTCTCTCATCTTGACACAATCTCCCCCAATTCATGTCATGCCACCCTCTTCTGACTAGACCCCTGCCAGAAGAATCTACCCTGGATGCTTTGGAGCTTGCTAGCCACCAATTTAGGGAACCAAAAGATGGACAAGAAGTAAACCAGGAGGCTGTTTTGAACAGATTTGCATAGGACCAATCTCCCCACATAGGTTTCCAGCACCTGTTTTCGAAGTTATGAATAACACGCTGCCAATCTTTGCAATGAATGTGACCCAAGGAGTGGGTTGAACAGTTACGCACTTCTCCATTTTTGCTTCTAGGATTAAAATTGGATGGTGGGGTTCTATTCTTTCTACTTTCGAGGTATAATGACAGATTGAGAAGCTCACTCGTTGGTAACAACGAGGTTGTAAGTCCAATTCCTCTCTGTGGCAAAGCACAGTTGTCCCTTCGCCACAGTGGCTCGGGTCTGGGCAGCACCACTCAGAGGTTTTACCAAGTCCACCCCTTCCCCGGCCGGCAGACCCCATGATGGGCAAGCAGTAGGGTCCATAGGTCTATACCAGCCACACACTGAGGTTGGTGGCAAAGGTGGGTTCCCCCCGGTGATAAAAAAAAAGGATGGCTCCACCCGAGAGAGGAAGTCCAAGGTAGTTGAGGGGGAAACTCCCCACCTGACACCCAAGTATCAAGGCAGCCCTTGACACAACTGAGTCCTCCAAATGAAGCCCTACCAAAAGACTCCCATTTATGGAAGTTGATCTTCAAACCAGACACCTCCTCCAACAATTCCAGTATGAACCTAGCAACAAACAATTGATCTGTATCATAAGAGAAAAACATAAGTGTCATCTGCACCCCGTGCTCTTGGGGCAGGAAACATCTGACAAGGCCAGCTGCCTCTGCCCAAGACCACATACACCTTAAAATGTGGGCAAGTAGGATGAAGAGAAGGAAAGATACTGGGACCCCATCTGAGGACCCCGCCACCATGAAAGAACAGGGATGCATCCCCATTAAGCAGAAGAGCAAAAGAAGTTGAGACACTCTGATCCACCCACATTAAAAGGATAAAAGTGGAGTTGGACAAACTCTAGGAAAATACATTGGCTTGGATGCCTGTTGAACCTGTTTATTTTCCCGAATTAATCGAGGAAAATAAAAATCAGATTAATCCGATGATGGTCGCAAGATGACACAAAGTCCGTGACGTCACGACACCGGTTCAAACACAAGTCCCGGGAACCCCCGCCGGGCATTCAGAGCAACAAAAAATGCCTTTGCAGCATGCCAATCATGCAAGACAAGAAGTCTTCGAGTTTGGCCAGAAAGAAATTCTAGAAGACCGGGGTCTCCCCACGCAACAAGTGGCGCAAGAAGCAACCAAACCAAAGCACAAAGCGCCAAGGAGGAGTCGTTTTCTCTCCTCCACATGGCCAAGCACCAAAACCAAGGCCAAAAAAAATTAAAAAAAAGGCCCTTTTTATAGGGGGCGCACCCCCCTCCCTCCTCCCAACCTAATGGAACAAGGGACCTACCCAGTCCGGATAGGCCCTGCAGAGTTATCCGGGCCAGAAAAAAAAAAAGAGAGGGAGGCGGGGCCATTTGGTCTCGGATAGGTCCCCCAAGATACCTATTCGGTCCCAAGGGAGTCCTAAACTCTATAAATATCCCCCGTAAACCCCATTTGAAGAGGATCAAAGGAAGCACACTCAGAGGCATCATAAAGAGCGCTTGGAGAATTTATTCTTTGTGTTTGTGTGAAGACCCACATAAAGATATGATTTATAAATGCCCTTAGGGCCACTTTGCTAACCGAGCCCGATTAGCGTGGTTGTGTGTGAGGAGAGAGCGGGGCCCACCGCTCTCTCTCTCATCCGTCGGGTTAACCTAATTGGATGTCAAAGGTGCCCTTAGGTTTTGTACTTACGGCCCTAGGAGCTCCGTGATGTAATTTTATGTATTTTGGTGGTAAAAGTATTGTAATTTTCTGAATTAATCAGAAGTTACGAAAATACCCCCAAAATTACAAGAAAACCCCTCAATGTCCTGTAATTGCAGAAATACCCTGCAGATTTCAAAAATTGAAAACATGTTTTGCTTTTCCGTGGAAAAGTCTGCAATTCGTCGACTAAGTCTTGTACCTTATTTACATGCAAATATCCCTTGTTCTTGTCAATAACTACAAGCACATTGGCTTCCGTTCAATTGCGTGAATCCCTTTCTCATATTGAAAATTTTTTTCGCCCCCTGCAAGGGACGCTATCTCCTTGACCCCCACGACCTGACCGCGTAGGTTGATCTGCAGCGTTGCGTTGACGGACGCATGGTGACAGAACACAGATAGAACCAGGAGGAAATTCCTGGAGTGCGGATTGCCGCCTTATGCTTTGTGTGCCTCCGTCAAGGGAAGATTTGTGCCTTGTGTTATTTTTGAAACCCAACAAGGAGATGTTGCATATATGTCCTTGTGTTTCATATATGCCCCTCCTAAGACTTAAATTGCCATCACACCCATAGTTGACACCAAATTCCCTACATAACTCCAACCGATATCAAACAAACCCTGGAGTGTATCAAATTGCGAACATACTGTTGCTCCAACCAAGTTTCATTTAAATCCCTAAATAGGGTTAAACTGTGGGTCCCAACCTACCCCTATTCCTATAGGCTTTAGGCCCGCCATGTCCTGAACCTAATTACATGTCTACCATCATAACGATATAAGAAACCTCATCTCTTTTTAAAGGAGTTTATTGCTGTTGTCGCAACTTTGCCCTCAGCATCATAATCGATATTGTGAAGGACATAGCTTTTCTTTGACAATTAAACAAATGTGTTCAGACTTTACGCCAATGTAAATTAACATTGACTGAGGTCAGTGGAGAAAGGTCCAGCACTCGAACCCAAATCGTCTGATAAACTAAATCCACGGAATCCGTAATACATATGCTATTTAAGTAGTTGACAAATGTGCATTTATGTTTAACAAATAAACATAAAAAACAAATTAATTCTTTCCGTGATCAACAACGCCCTAAAAGGAGAAATGAATGCTTTTCATGATGATATACCCACCCCAACCAAAAAAAACCCCATCAAACAAAATAAAAAAAGAGAAAAAAAGGAAGCTGCAATTTAATAACTAAAGCAATCAATACCCATGCTCAGAAAAGGTCCTCAGTTTCTTTAAGAAAGAAAATTAGGTTACCACTTTTTCCTGAAGGTTTTTTCACCTAGTGGGGTGGTATGTTTGCACCTAAGGTTTGATCCCATAGGCAACGGGGTCAGTCCCACAGGGGATGGATTAATATGCAGGTGTCGAATGGCTATTGCACCCAGAATTTCCTTAACTCAAAAGTCAGTGTCCACATCCAATTTTCTTGAGAGAAATTAGCTTCAAAGGTTCCTAATAAAAAAAAATTGTCCAGCAGTGTGATGATATGATGAGAGAGATGCTATATGGCAAAAATGCTTTCATCCATTACTAATCGAGACACTGGAAAATAAGGAAATAATATTCTGCATGAATTTTGCATCTTATCTAAAAAAATAGAAAAAAAGGATTATCAACCTGAATCCCTGAGTGAAGCTGTGTTGAAGCTAAGTTGGGAATCCTTGACAATTGCTGCCTTCCTATTCCAGTATTTGCTGAATTGATTTCATTTTGGTTGACCAACACTGACGGTGATGCCTGAACAGAAATAGATGGGACAGAAGTTAAACTGAGTGCAGTAGCTGGGGGCCTCTGATGAAGGCTTGGAATTTGTGGTTGGGCAGGAAGAGCCTGAACAGCGATGGGTGTTCTGTTAACATGTCTTGGTATTGGCTGTCTCTCGGGTACATTGGTGATGGAGTTTCCGAAATGTGTTTGCTGTAACTGCAAGTTGTCCATAAACTGCCGCGTTTGTGATGAAATTTGTATAGCAGATGTTGGAAGTAGAAAGTTGTCGGCATCTTCATGATTAAGAGTAGGTGAAACAGCATCTGTGATGGCAGGATCCAAGTAAGGATTTTGGGGATGTAACCCAGCACCAACTATCTGGCTATATGGCCGGGAAACATTGCCTGTAACAACTGATGTAGTTGTCGCCAAAGAATTCCTGGACTGGAGATCATTCCTCACTTGGCTATGAGTCACTGGAATGGCCTCAGAATTGAAGATTGCAGGTTGTGCAGTAGAAATGAACTCTGACACAGAAAAACCTTGAAAAATGTCTTGGAAAGGCTTTGTTTCCTCAGGATCACATGTACTACTATTTCCACTCTGATTTGCAAGGCCATTCAAGGATTCTATTTGTGTGAGATTTGCAAAAACATCAGCTTGAGTCTCTTCTTCCATAGTCAAATCAACAACATCAAATGATGAATTTGAAGGCCCACTAGGTTCACACCCAATACTGTCATCTCTGTCACCTCTGAGCATTCCATGTAGTTTGTCTGCACTGCCATCATGCTCTACAACCTCCCATGACCCATCAGCAGAGATGACCACATGAGTAACATTTTCTTCTGTCTCAGCCAAGATCTAAAGAAAGAAAATGTCAGTTAACTCTATGGGGGGAAGTTGAGTTAAACTTAGCCAAGATACATATAGTGCATTAGTTCCAGAACTTGCCTTCACCATGTTCTGATCAATACGTATGTCAACACAGCTAACAGGCTGATTACAATGAGGGCATCGCCAAGATGGCTTCCTTGCATTCATTGCCATGAAGTTCTCATAATCAAAACACTACAACACCAGTATGAAAGCTAAGGTATTTTTTTTCACAAGCATCAACATCTTTCCATAATCTGAATGAATGAACAAGCTAGAAGATCCTCACCTGGTGGTGCTTGCAATGGTGTCCTTTGACTGGAGCCTTAATACGTCTAAAGCTGTTATAGATGAAAGGAAGTGGCATAAATCAGTTCAAAATTGTTGTACGGACATTAATGACAGAAAAGTTGATTATGGTTGTTATACTCCTAAAACAAAAGTTATTAAAAGGCAGGGACTCCCATCCCCAAATAAATAAATAAATAAATAAAGAAAAGCCTGAGATATGAAAGCATTTTTTTGGAATATTATGCCAACAATCATTTAAAACTCTAGTGCTTTATGGATGAAAAAACCATCCATGACAATAATTGCCATCTTTGTGCAGACCCATTTCAAATCTAGCAATCTTTGGGTCTTATTTTAAGTTCCACTGCATCCCAATTTGTTCAGTAGGACATTTCATATCCCTGTTTTGCAGTTGTCTTTCCCAGTAAGTAGGCACCAATTCACATTAGATCAGTGTCCGAGAGTTTTTTTTTTTTTTGAAAAGTAGGTCGTACCACTGTTGTATTAAATGAAAAAAAGGATTTACAAGTGTAAACTTTCAGCTCTCAAAAGAATCCCTGTACAAAAGACTCAGCCAAGCGAGCAGACCACTACCTAACCCCCAATAAAGAAAAAAGTGAGGAGTTGTGGGACTCCACTTTACAAAGATGTTCAGCCCACTCACACACCCTCTCACAAACAAAAGAGACAATTCTCTCCACCCTAGCTTCCCCTCTGAAAATTATATTGTTCCTTTCACTCCATAGGGCCCATAATGTCACGTGAAGGATGAGCCACCATATGTGTCTGTCTCCTTTGAGGATCCAACTCTTGTGCCAAGTGAGGAGTAGCTGTTGCACGCTCTCATACCAGCCCAAGGAAACATGGATCCTGCCACCAATCCGACTCCATACCTCTTGAGAAAAGGAACAGCCCGTAAAGAGATGAGCAAGGTCCTCCACCTCTCCACACAAAACACAATGTGGTGATGTCCTGAGAGAAAGGTGCAATTCTATCACAAGTGGGCAGCCGGTCATGTGAAATCCTCCATATCAACAATTTCACCTTCAATGGACTCTTGGGGTTCCAAAATTGTGGAGCAAAGTAGTGGCACACCCCCATCGGAGATAAGAGAGTACGTTGACCAGACCGAAAAGTTTTCTTCTTTTTCCCATCTCCACACCCACCTGTCAGTTGTACTGTCCACCAGCCTAACCTAAGAGAGCGAAGAAAGCAGGCTCCCCAGTTGATCCATCTCCTCATACATAGATTCCTCCCAAAGGTAGACGACCAAGTACCATTAGAGAGTTGACTATCAAATGAATGTGCCACCGAAGCCAAAGGTGCAGTAGCAATAACAAAGAGCCTAGGAAAGGCCGCCTCTAGAGTGAAATCTACACACCCCGTCTTTCCAGAACCTACTCCTTAGCCCATTACGCAGCCTAATACGAACACTAGATCTGATAAAATCACTACAATGGATGATGCCTCTCCAAATTGACGAGACATTGTGTAAAGAGGGTGGTGCCAAATCCCACACTCTAGACCTGATATAATATCTCTGCTTGATAATCTGACGTCATATCCTGCTGTCTCCCACTCCAAGCCTCCACATTCACTTACAAAGAAGTGCCAAGTTGAAATCCATGAAGTTGAAATCCATGATGTCCTTAAAACCAACTCCTCCTGCATCTTTGCTTATGCAAACTCTACCCCAGGAGATGTCATGCCAACCCCTCCCAATATCTCTACTACCATGCCAGAACAATCTCGCTTGGATGGAGTCCAACTTCTTAGCTACAGATTTGGGGATCCTGAAAGTAGAGAGGTAATAGATAGGAAGGTTGTCCAACACTAATCTACATAAGTGATAAGACTGCTCTCCCCTCGTACGAGAGAAGCCATGTCTTCCATCAGGTGAGCCTGGTCTCATACCTTTGAACTGCCACCCGCCAATCCCTGCAGTGGAGAGCTCCTAGAGACAATCAGAGGCCAAGATAGGAGAGAGGAAAGACTCCTATTTAACATCCCAAAATGAATGATGCTGTTTAACACAACACGCAAAAAATTCAATTTGTTTAATATCTATTTGTTGGATAAAAATGCACATATTTTAGCTAATTAATTAGCATGCGCATAATTCTTTCCGCGAGTTTAATTTATCAGACAATTTAGGATTCGTGTACTGGATCTTTCCCCCACTGACCGTGATCGGTGTTAATTTACATCGTTACAAGTCCAAACACCTTTGATTAACTGTTAAAGATACCCTTAACTTTTACAATATCTGTTGTGATATTGAAGATTTAATCCGAAAGGAACTTCCATGCCCTAAGGTAGGGATATATTTGCAATAACTGATATCCTTAGTGGATGCAAGAGCATGCACTTAATTTCCCATCCTTAGGGTGTATTTGCAATTTTTCCTCAAACTAAAGTTTATTTGTAATTTTTCCTAAACTAGAGTTTATTTGTAATTTTCCCTTGGATGAGGGTAAAATCACAATTTCAGCACAATCAAGACAGTCTTGTGCAACTTTTTAAGTTTTCTGGATTTTCTTGTATTTTTTTGGGCACTTATGCAATTTTGCAAAGGTTCGGGTAAAATTGTATTTTTTTAGTTTTTTGAACAAACCAATGACTATTCCCCAATCTTGAAGAACATTTCCGCAAACTTGAACCTTTTCCTTGAATTTCAAAATTTTTAAGATTTTTCCTGAATTACATGAGTTTTCATGTAATTTTACAAAACTTCAAGGTGAAACTACACTTTTTGGATTTCTGCAAGGCTTTCCCCATAATTTGACATCAAACATCCCAAAACATAGGATTTCTAGGTTTTACATGATTTTTCCTTCATTCAAAACAAATTTCATGAAATATGATGAATTTCCCTCATGCCGAGGGTATGTATGTAAACATACCCTAATATGAGATTTTTTACATAGATCGTTAAACTTGGAAATTCTTCAAGCTTGAATAGGGAGCGCTCCAAGCAGGTCTTCAAAAAGCTTCAAAACCTTCAAGGCTATGCTCCAAGAGGTGTCTTCAAGGATTCTCTCCAAGATCCAAGCCGAAGTCCCTCTCTCCCTTGGCTTACCTCTCCTATTTATAGGAGAGGGGGAGAGAAGAGAAGGGACCTCCCTCCGGTGCTTAGTGCATTGACTTCTAGAAAAGGTGCCTCCGATGCTTGCGTGGAGGAGAGAGGTAAGGAGGAGGAACCTCTCCATGGTGGGTAAGTCTTTTTTTTTTAGATAGGGGAGACCAGAGGGACTCCCTCTAGTTGTATGGTACTGGGGGGTCCCTCTGGTGCAATACGCAACTGGAGGGGCTCCCCCCAGTTGTATGCTACCAGAGGGAGGGACCTCCCTCCGGTGGATGTCTTTTTTCTTTTCTTTTCTTCTTCTTTTTTTTTTGGGGGGGGGGGGGGAGAGGAGACCGGAGGAACTCCCTCATGTTGTATGCTATGGGGGGGGGGGTCCCTCCGGTGCAATACACAACTGGAGGGGCCCTCTCCGGTCGTATGCTACCAGAGGGAGTCCCTCCGGTGCAACATGCAATCGGAGAGATTCCCTTCGGCTGTATACTACACAACCGGAGGGACTCCCTCCGACTGCATACTACCGGGGGGGACCTCCCTTCGGTTCCGAGTGACTGGAGCAAGGTTTTCCATCTTGAAAATCGGTTCTGTCTCTGAAAGGCGAAAGAGGAGATTTCGAAAAAATCTCGGGAGATCGGATTCGGTGATTTCGGAAAAAAAATTCATATATATAGTCTATTTCTAAGAAAATGCTAATTTTTTCTACTAACCACTCAATTTCACAAACATATTTTTCTAATTGACAACACAATTTTACAAAATAAATAGTAATGATAACAATAACAAATCCATTTACATGCACCAATGTTAATATGCATCAAAAGTTATACCGAAAAGATATACATAAAAATTGTACATGAATCACAAACTGAAGAATACATTAAAAATCATAAAAAATGGTACATGCATCTCTGTCTGCCCCTCTCTCTGTCTCCCTCTCTCAAATAGAGAGAAGGGGGAGACGGAGACGGAGAGAGAGAGAGGGTGGGAGACAGAGAGATTAAGAGAGAGAGGGTGGGAGACAGAGAGATTAAGAGAGAGAGTCTGAGGGAGAGACAGAGAGAGTTCGGGGGAGAGATAAAGAGAGATTGGGGAGAGAGAGAGCTCAAGGGGGCCGAGGTAGAAAGAAACCGAGAGAGAGGAAGGAGGAAACTAGGAGGGTGCGGGAGAGAAGATCTCGATCTCGGAGTCTTCGTTTCTCGTGACCTTTGAAGAGACAGAGATCTCGGAGAGATCTCAGATATCTCGTAAGAGATGGCAAACCATGGACTGGAGGAGACCCCCTCAGGTTGGTCTACTGTGCAACCGGAGGGACTTTCCTCCAGTTCTGCACGACCGGAGGGAGGTCCCTCCGGTGCTACGCGACTGGATGAGACTCTCTCCGGTGCTCTTTGCACAAAAATGGGGAGAGTGGGAGGAGGGGGGGTGGTCCCTCCGATTTGTTGGCCCATTCAAAAGCTATAAAAAGCCTTTGACTGTCCCTTTCAAGCAATTTTTTATTACTGGGAGACCAGTGTTGCAACACGTGAAAATTTTCATTTGGTTTCTTCTAAAGGCACCTTGCCGTCCGCCCTTGTCGCAATGCAAGGACCGCTCTTTTGGGCACCAAGGACGGTCCACAGAGGCCGGGTCGACTTTTGATTGTAGACTTATTGCGTGGGTATGTGGCATTATGCCGCTAACAAGCTATTTGATGAAATTCCCATGCATGAAAATATGTAGGGTTTGCATGAATAACCCCGCCCGACGAAACCCCGACGACATTTATATGACGATGATGATTTTATACTCTCCAGTCGCTTAATATTTTTTTGAATGTTCTTCGAAATTCTTCTAAAAAATTATATACAATTCTCCAAAAATTATCCAGAAATCTCTGGAAATTGTTTGAAATATTATTTGAAATTGTCTAAAAATTCTTAGAAAGATGTCAGAAAATTCTCAAGAAAATTTCTGAATATTCGAAGCAAATATCACAAATTTGTGGGGTTCATCAGCTGCTCTCTTGAGTGACCTCTCTTCCATGTTGATTCCAGCTATAATACTTTTGCTACAATTCACCTTCAGCTCACTAACCTCTTGAAGTACCTCAAGCATCAGCCTAACATCAAAGAATTGTCTCTCCTCATCTGCTAGGAACATGATGGTGTCGTAAGCATACTAAAGGTGCCTAATGTTCAAACTATGTTGTCCAATCTGGAAGCTTTAACGATACCAACACTCTCAGCCCTCAACCAAAACCTGCTCAAAATCTGTGCAACCAGAACAAATAAGAGAGGTGACAAAGGGTCTCCTTAGTGGAGCCCTTTGTCGCTAAGGAAAGGAGGAGTGGGCTGCCCATTCACAAGCACATAAAAGGAGGCTGAAGAGATACAAGACTGGATCCACCCAATCCACTTCTAGTCAATACTCATCTCGGCTAAAATCTACAGGAGACACCCCCAATTAACACTATCATAAGCCTTCTCAAAGTCCAACCTGAACCACTCCCCCCGTCTTGTATGTCTTCATAGCATGCAAGCACTCGTGTGCCACAAGGAAATTCTCTTGAATGTGTCTTCCTCTAATAAAGGGCCCCTGATGACCACTCACCACTCTACCAATCACCCTATCAAGTCTTCTTGCCAGCAACTTAGTGATGATTTTATAAGTGCTATTCAACAGACTAATTGGTCTAAAATCCCCAAACTCTTGAGCCCCTTGCTTCTTAGGCATAAGGACCAGCAAGGTTTGATTGATGCCCCTCAAGTGGGCCCTACCCTCATAGAATTCCCCTAGTGCCAAAATGAGATCCTCCTTCACAATATTCTAACATTTCCGAAAAAAAACTACCGAAAAACCATCTAGACCTGGAGCTTTGTCACTTGCAAGGAAAAAGACTACCTGCCTGATCTCCTCTAAAAAAGGGCTAGAGAGGGCCTAAGACTCAGCCAGAAAGGAGCTGGGGAAGTAAACCATCAGCAATGTCAGGGCGGCCCATCTATTGCTCTGTAAAAAGCCTAGAATAGAACTCCATTGCACATCTCCTAATGTCCTCCCTATGAAGAGTTGCTCACCAACCTTGATGGAGGCAATGTGATTGCTTCTCCTCCTCCGTGAAGCAACCTCTGAAAGTACTTTGTGTTTCTATCCCCTTCTTCGATCTCTGCTTCTAGTAAATCTCCTCCATCAAGAGGATCTCTTCAAATCCATACACAATCTGTCAGAGTCATCCAGTAAACCTGCCTCCTCCAAGCAATCAAAACATGTTAGTTGTTGAAGGATCCTATCCTTGGCCATCTTGCCAGGTAGGGCTTTGTCAACATCCACCTTTTAAGAACCTGAGCCACATGATTCAGTTTCCCAACTAGAGTAGCCATGGAAGAACTTGCTTGCCTTTGCATGTTCCAAGCCCTCCTAACAATGTCCATGAAGTCACTATCCTTGAACCAAACCTTCTCAGATCTGAAAGCCTACCTTCTCGCTTGGCCTCGGCTGGTCTTCAAAAGGATGGATTTATGATCAAAAGTTGGTCTAGCGAAATAGGAAGTCTGCACATGTGGGAAGTGATCCTCCTAGTTCACCGATAACAAAAACCTGTCAAGCCTGTAACAAGTAAGTGAAGACCTCATATTGGACCATGTGAATTAAGCATTCACCAGCCCAATATTAATGAGTGCTGCCTCCTCTATGAAATCACAGAAATCCTCCATCTCTCTCACGAGAGGGGTGGTCGCAATCCTCTTAGACGCTGCTGTCACTGCATTAAAGTCACCCCCCACACACCATGGCCGGCCCGAGCTATAGTGATAACTAGGCAATTCCTCCCACAGAGCTCTCTTCCCATCTCTAGATTAAGGACCATATACCCCTGAGAAGTCCCAAAAGAAGCCATCATTCACACCACGAAAGTGTAGAGAGATAGCCCCCTTGCCCACATGTCTGTCCACCTCCACCTCCTCCACCTCAAACGGGTTCCACATGATCACGATGTTGTGTGACCCCCCCTCAGCTTGGAGGCCATTCTCCTCACTCCCTTATGAACTCCTCCCCATCCCCTTCACACTTAATCTCTTGGAGACAAGATGTCGATCTCCTCCCCGTCCCCTTCACACTTAATCTCTTGGAGACAAGATGTCGATCTTGCATCTCCTAACAAACTCCTTCACCGCCCTCCTCTTCCATTCCATGAAAGGATCCTCATAAGGATACGCCAGTGTCTCCCTCTCCCACCTACTCCTACCCCTCCTCCTCACAATCCACATTCCCCATTCGTTACCTTCTTTTGTGATTTCCTCATCTTCGCTTCCCTCGCCAAAGTAATATGCCACCTCTTCTGGACCCTGATGAACAACCCCCTGATATCCTTCTCTACCCCTTCGAAGGAGACCCCCATCTTGTCCACCAACTCCCTCATATGGGACTCCGTCATCTTCTCCACCACCCCTATCAACTCTCTCGCCTCCTCCTTGCCCAGCATCCCAGTCTCCTCTACCAACTCATCTCCGGACTCTCCCTCCACCGCGGGAGTCCCCGTGACCACTTCCTCTTCTATCGAAGGAATAGACCCAGCATAGGTCGCAATCACCGCCATCATCAGATAAGCTTGCTGCTCCTCGTTGTGGTCCTTGCCCCCCCCCCACCTCAGTTGCCATACGGGCAACGCCTGAAAGCAACTCCTACCTCTCCCCATTGGACAGATCGGCTCCCAAAATGGTTGGTGCCTCAACTGGGGTAAGTTGCAGCTGGACGTTAGACGAGAGGTCCGACCACCCCTTCATCATCATCAAACCTGTAGTTGGAGACGCCCCTACCCTGCGGCTAAGACAAGGGCCATTGCAGTGCAAGCGAGTGGGGAAGAGACACAGTACCGGGTCCCTCGGACTTGGTACGCTCCACCCCATCGAATGAGGGTAAGTCACTAGGTCCCACCAGGTACCCATGAACGAGTTTAGATCCTGTTAGGTTCGCCAACTGCCTGATTGACCCACCTGAACCACCCGAACCAGACTGCCTCTCCCCGATTCACTTCAAATTTTAATTTGAATTTGAACTCAACACCTCCTGGCCTCCACATACCCTCTGACCTCCACCTTCTTCCTCCTCCCGCCGAGGGTCGGGATGCCCTAGCCTAGGCAGCCACCGCCTCTGCCCCTCCGACCGCACAGAGAACCTGACCACAAAAACTTCACCGGCGAAGTCAAACGTGACGACGGGAGGCACTACCGCCGGACTGTTGATACAACGATGCCTTCAACCGTTGTAAGCGCTACCGCCTACACAATCTACAAATTACCCGACTCTAACGTTCCGAAGCTCCGGACAATCCAGTCAATGCCATACTTGTCGCACAGAGCGAGTGGGATCCCCCCTAGCCTTAACCGGAGGGTCATTTGCCTCAAGTTAGGGTACGTGCGCCTCTCTAGGGACCACCAATAGAGGCAGAGGAAGGTATCGTCCACCACCCCAAGTACCCAGCCTTCGCTACTGATGCCGCGACTGCCTCCTCCCGACTCTCGACTGGCAAAAAGCTTAATGTGGAGAGCTGTCGAACCTCCCATAGCCTCCCCTCACACCTCGCGTGTAATGTCCCAGATTTTTTTGGATCCTTGTTCATGGGTCCCGGATCTGGTTTCTCAGAGTGTCTAACTCTGTTGTGTCCGAAATTTTGTTTCGGACATCTTTCGTATTCGGATCGGCGCGATCCGGAGTTGTTTCGGAGGCCCGGAAGAGTTCCGCGACTTTTCCACGTGTGTTTTCCGATTCCCGGTGTGTGTTTCGGTAATTCCTTCGGAACCTCGTCGCGGGTGAACCGGGACGTTCACCAGGGCGCGAGTGGTACCGTTGTGATCGGTGCGTTCCGAGGATCGCGGAAACGTGATTTTCTATTTTTTGGTATTTTTAAGAATTTCCGAATTTTCTATATATAACCTCATTTTTCTCTCTCCCCTCTCATTTCTCTCTTCTCTCCCTCTCTCTTCTCACGCTCTCTCCTCTCTCCCTCTCTCCGGCGGCCGACGGGGTGGAGTGTGGGCGAGGCGGGGACGGCGCGGGCGAGGCACGGGCGAGGATGGATGAGGATCGAGGTAGTGGAGGCGTGGTGAAGCTCGGCCGTGGGTTCGTGGAGCGGCGAGGCTTCAACGGCGTTTTCTTCGTGGATCGGCATCCACGGCGCGTCGAATCTTCGGTGGAGGTAGGGAGATGGACCCTCAACCCGCGTACTTCATTTTCCGCGAGTTTTGTAGGCCGTGGTGAGCCGAGCGGGCTTGTTTGGGGTTTTGGGGAAAATGTATGTTTTTGGGGTGTGAGCCGGATCTCCCGTTTTGCGGTGTTTTTGGGCGATCCAGGGGTTTAGATGCATGCCTAGGGGCTTGGGGAAGGTTTCCCCTTTTGTTTCCCCTTCACCTGGGGGTGAACGGGGCGTGGAATAGTTTTTCCCGCGGTTTCCACCATTTTCGGGCGCGGACTGAGAACGCGCTAGTCTCGGCTAGCGCGTTCTTGAGGGTCACGCCGCCCCGATGGGGCGCGTTCATCGGAGAAGTTGAATAGTAAGGCGGTTCTTGTCGCGCTATGGGGTCCTAGCGCGTTCTGCGTTGTCGCGCTAGGGATCCCTAGCGCCATCTGCCTTGTCGCGCTAGGGGTTCCTAGCGCGATCTTCCTTGTCGCGCTAGGGGTCCCTAGCGCGACCTGTCTGGTCGCGCTAGGAGAGCCTAGCGCGTTCCGTCTTGTCGCGCTAGGTGATCCTAGCGCGATCTGTCCTGTTGTCTTGTGCTCCCCTTGGGCCGTGTGTGTCCCGGATACCCCGTGGAGTTCCGTGACCGTGTTTTGGGGTGTCTGGAGGTTCTATTTACCTCGATTAGCGTGCCCGTGAGTTTAAAGGTCCGGGTGACCTTCTAGCATTCCGATTGTGTTGTGTTGGTCTCCGGTCGACCCGGTTGTGACCCAGTGGTCGACCTTTGGCCTCGTGAGTGTCCCGGGCACCCTGTGGGTTTCGTTACCATATTTTTGGGGTGTCTGGAGGTACCGTGTTACCTCGATAAGCGTGCCCGTGGGCTTGGTGGGTCCGGGTGACCCCAGGTGTTCCGGGCTTCGGTGTCCTTGCTAGATCGAGTCACCGTGTATCGGTGTGAGTGCGGTGAGGTTTCCCCGCAAGTCGTTGCTTCTCCGGAAGGTGGCTTCCGAGTGGGCCAAGCGTGTGGCCTTGGACGGCGAGTCCAGTCGCCCAGCCTGGGGCTGGAGGTTTCTTAAGTTCCCTCCCCGAGGGATGGGTCTCGACAGTTGTGAACTGCCTCGTGAGTTATCGAGTTGTGGTTTTGGACCTAGGGATTAGGCCAGATTGACGGCTTAGTGCTGTCATGTGCAACGGTCTCGACTCCGAGTCTTGTGACTCAAAGGCCGTTGGGTTTTGTAGGTCTAGTGGACCATCTAGAGTCTGGTGGCATCGTGCCACCTGTTACTCCGTGTTACTCGCAATGAGTGCGTGCGTGGTTTTCGGTGTCCACGTTCTGTGACACGTCCACTAGTCGTAGCCTTCTTACGGCACGCGTGTGCTGACCCACCTGGGAGTGGTGGAGCGGCTGACCCGAGAGAGACGGTGAGTAGGCTGGTTACCGTAGGGCCCCCACGTACAGCCGAGTCCGGGCTTAGGGGGGATTACCAGCTAGAGGACAGGCCTAGGGCGTATGGTCTGAGTGTGCACACGAGGTTGGGGGCATCGGACGGCGCCGGCAGGTGCGACCCCAACTAGTCCTTGTTCTGCGGTACTGGTTACTGAGTGTGTCTGAGTCTCCGCCTGGGGCGCTGTAGCTAGACACTTGTGACGCGGTGTAAGACGTCAGGGGACGCATCCGGTCGTTCTTCTAGTGGGTGGTACTTCTGTCACGTGACGTGAGTTGTTGTGTACCGGGTTCTGTTTCCGTCCGCGAGACGGGACTTCGTGAGTGGTTTCGGGAGTGTTCCTGGAGTCGAGGTCTGGGGTTTTCGGTGAGCGGCACCGAGGGTCTTTCCCCAGACAACGTTGTGTTCATGACGGTGAGGTCGTGACCGTGTTTCCTAACCGTGTGGTTTTGGCTTGGGCCCTTCCATGAGGGTAGGCCTCCGCTGCGGAGGTATCGTGGCGTTTTCCTAGTAGTATGGCTAGGGCGGTTCGTGTCTGGTGGTCCCCTATCGTAGAATCGGGTGGTCGGGTGCGTGGCTTAGTTGTCCCCCGACGGGAGACTAGGTCGTGTTTTCTGGTACAGTAGGAGTAGCTGTAGAGCCGAGGTTTTGCCGGCCACCGTAGTTACTTTCCTGCTTTTGTAGTTGCTGCTTTCCGTGCCGCCGTTGTTCTCAGTTGGGGTTCCGCGGGATCCCTATTGGGCCAGTGACAGGAGGCTCACCCCTGCGTTTCAGGTGCGGCGATTCTTCCTCGAGGTTCGAGGGTGCTGTACGGAGGTTCTTAGTCGCCAGCTTGCGGGGCCGAGTGTTCACTTGGCTTGTGGTACGTTTTACTGCTTTAGACTGTACTTTCTGTTGGACTGGACTCTGTTGTAGTTGTTCATTTATTTCTGTTAATTGTTGAATTGTCCTGCCTTATTTCCTATTTCTTTGTACCTCCACACTCCTTTTTAGCCCTTTCGAGCCTCCCGCTCGTGGGCGGCGGGCCGGGATTCGAATGGTATCGGGCTCCTCCCGGTATCCGGATCTCGAGTCGTCACATCGCGTCTAGTGATGCCTTGACCTTGTCAGAGATGACCTCCCTCCACTAGTTGTACCCACAGACACCTACAAAGCTGGCCCTCGACCATCTCCAACGAGAGACTCCTACGACGATGCACTGCCCTGACACCGCCACCGGTTGGGCTCCCTTCACCTTGCTACGAACCACATCCACGTAGGAACGCTTCTAATCTAGTCGCAACTACCAATAGTTGGCTTGCAGATGACCAACTCTCCAATACCGAAAGCATAATGGCCTACGGCCTTGACCCTACCCTGCGAATGCCGTCTAATCACCTCCCCCGCCACTCGCACCAGAGACGCACTCCGATGGGAACCCACCCTGGCAAACTTGTTTCCCCAAAGCTTCTCTCTCTAATCAGGCTAGGAGAAAAATTCTCTATTATTAGTCAATGATTAGTGTTCGTGAGTTAGTACAGAAGCCAACAAACTTTGACAAATCCTTAGATCCTACAGTAAAACCTCAATGCCAATCAAGGCAATTTCATAGTAGTTGAATATTATGATCACTGATTATGAGATTCACCTTAAAAGAATAAAACCTTAAAACCTTGAAAGAATTGAGAATAGATGATTGAAGACACACACAACTGAGGAGTGCAGATACAGTAGAAGAAATCACACACCTATAATACAACAGGACACTATTTTGTTCTCCACAAGACAAACAAAAAAGTGATCAACTTGAAGGTGCTGGTCAAGCCATTTGAAGCTAGGATCGGGAATCGAGATTGGATCGGCCGGCGCCAACCCAATCCGGGTTAGCCGGATCGTCTGATCCCGGTCTGATCCAAGTTTTTTATTTATTTAAGGTTCACTTGAATGAAGGATAAGTTATAAGGTTTTTTATTAAAAAAAGCAAGGGTTTTTATACCTTCCTTGCCTCTTCCCCCCCCCCCCCACACCGGCTGAGACTCCTACACCCACAGAGAAGTCACCGGCAGCTAGTGGCAACGACGACGACAGGTGCCAATGGCATCGACGATGGTAAGTTCTTCTTCTTCTTTGGCTTGCACCTTCGGTTTTTCTTTTTCTTTTTCTTCTTCTTACTCTATATATTTTTTGATTTAAGGGGTGGGGATTGCACCTGGTTCCGATCGACCCAAAACCCATCAGATCAGCCCATCGGCTGATCTGATCCGATCTTGCCTTCCGTGTTTGAAGCACCCAAAGGACTCAAAAACAATTTTGCAAAGAGTCACCTGGTTGGTTGGTCTTATGTGCCAGAGGAGAAGAAAAAAGGACAAGAAAAGGGAAATTGCTCAAATAATGAGGTCAGTATGGACAACCTTCCCAACAAAGCACTTGGGTTTGCCTCTGTTAGATGGACCTATTAGGTGCTCAGATTGGAATGGAACTACAAAAAAACTTGAAACTCGTAAAGGGAAGCTTCTTTCTGCCGGAGGAAGACAGATCCTTTCCAAAACAGTCTTGTCTGCTCTGCCGCACAACTACGTTTCTGTTTTTAAGATTCCAAAACCTGTTTTGTAAAAGATTGGAATCCATTAGAGTTGCCTTTTTCTGCAGAGGGAAAGGTCCGAATGGAAAAGGTCTGCACCTAGTTGGTTGGAAAAATGTGTACACAAGTGAGGGAGGAGCAAGGATAATTCCTATTGATGTTCTGAATAAGACTCTACTTCTCAAATGGTCGTGGAGATCAGAAACAGAAGAGCAGACTTTATGGGGAAGGTAGTGAGACAAACTCTTGGAGGCGATCTAGGGTGGATTGGCACATCAGTATCTACCAACTCCATGTCTCAAATCTGGGAGCAAATATATACATAGGGATTTTTACTTTTCAACCCCTAGAATCTTTATACTGCAATTATTTATTTGTAACTGCTTAGAATCTCAAGTTATCTTGTGGAACGCCCCCCTACAGTTAATGATTAAGCTCTTCAAGCTTTTCAGGAAGAGAATGTTTATCAAAGAACTATGTAATTGTGAGGGCTAATAAATGAATACCCAGATTAGAAGGGCGAATTCATAAATAAGGGATGAAAAGTAAAAATCCCACATATATAAAGGCATGGATTCTTTTTACCTGCTCAATGGAAATACAGGCGGAAGATTTTGGAGATTAACATAAGAACCATGGAGGGAACAAAAGGCTTCTGTTAAACATCCCCAAGGCTGTATGGTACCACTTAATTCTGCTAAACAAAAAATATCACAGATTTGGAGGCAGACTGATAGCTTACCATATTGGGATCCGAACTTTTGCAGAAATCTAAATGAGGATGATACTAGCCAATTTCTACAGCTGACTGTCATATTGTCTGAAGTGTAGGTACTAGGAAGAAAAACAAGAGATGGTAGAGGTGGGAACCTGGAGGAAAATTTTCGGTTAGATCTGCATTAAGTATTCTCATGGAAGGAGCTACAAGGGTAGCATGGGCAAAACATGTGTGGAATAAAAAATTGATCCATCAAGACCGGGATTTTTCTTAGGAAAATGGCTTGGAGGAGAAGCCCAACATGTGACAGGTTGAAGACCTGCTAACATATCACTACTCAGTAGGGATTCATGCATGTTTGTGGGTATTACATTGAAAACCTTAACCACCTATTCACACATTCCGGTTAGTATCATCAAAGTCATTTGGACTCGGTTCTTCCACATTATCAGACGTTCTTGGAAGAGGCCATCAGACATCTCTACACTGATTGCAGATTGGAACAGCCTTAATCTAGGGGAGCAGGAAAGGGCTATCTGGAGCTAGAGTTTACCAGCAATGTTATGGGCTACACAGAAAAAGAGGAATAGAAGAATACTTGCAAAGGACTTTCACCATCCTACCAGCATTATTCAAGCATGCATACACCATTTACATGTGTGGAATATTTCTAGCTCTGGACAGAGAATCAAAGACTCTATTACAACAGCTAAAGTGAGGGAATGGAAGGAATTAATTTTGTAGTTGTATGGGTCTTCGTTTTTTTTTTTTTTTGGGGGGGGGGTGTTTCTGGCTCCTTTGTATTTCTACCATCTTGGTAGATCGGGTTTCACTCTTGTAATTTTCTTGTTGCATTAATGAATTGTGGACCTAGGAGGTAGTTTATGATGCTTTGGAACCTGAGTGCTTACAGTACAGAAAATGTTAAAAAGATCAAGAAAAATGGTATTTTATGATGTTTTATGTCATTTTACACCACACTGGACAACATCTAAGCGGAAGAACCTGAGAGGCACATCAAGTTTCCCACATGAATCCAAAATTCTTGGGCCACTGTTACATTTTTTAGCGTACAGCTGGAGCTTTGAGCCACCATTGGCACCCAATGGCGGCCTGTCCCTCTTAGCTATTCTGTTGCGGCCAGCTGCTCCTTGAGCTGTTGTAAGCATGCAGCAGTCATTTGCCTTAACATCGCAGGCCACTACTTGGGCTGTCTTTGGACGAGGGCAATGGCTAACTTGCCTTTTTGTTTAGCCCATAGTCATGAGTAGACTGCGATTGAGATCCAATGAACTGGGAGAGCCTTTGGGGTACCATGACGGGTGACCAAGTTAGAGAGTCTGCTTGCATTGGCGGTGTTTGATGAAAGTACAGTACTATGTCTCGTGGGTTGCAGCTCTGCCCATCTGGACCCCCCTTCCCCACATACAAAAGCATGAGTGCCATGACCAGATTGTCTGGGTATGCTGGCAAGTCCCTCTAAGAGCATGGTTGGCAATATCGGCCGAAACGATACCGGACCTGCTCACTGTAGCAGGTCCGAAACTACAAAAAAAATAGTTTTAATGGTTTCGGGCGAAACCGGTATCGATTTCGCCCGAAACTTACATGTTTCGGTCCGAAACCCACGTAAACTCCCCTTAGATCTGAGGGAGAAAGGGGAGTTCACTTCGTGTTCTCCCTCAGATCTGAGGGAGAAAGGGGCCTGTTGTGCTGTGCAACTGCTGAGGGTGTTGTTGCTGTGTAGAGGGTGTTTTCTTGAGGTAAATTTGGGGTTTGTTTGTTTTGTTTTGTGTTTTTTTGGATGGGTTGAAAGTTTTTTTTGTTGTATGTTAGTTTTCAATTGTGGGTTAATTTTAAACCATGAACTAAGTTAACATGTCAAATTAAACCCTAATTAGTTCCTTAAAATTGGGGCTTTTATCTAATTCGATTTTCTTAGGCTCAATTGAAGCTCAATTAAGCTTCATTGAAGAATTTGAGGTGGGAGCATGCTGGTAATTAATTTATATGAAGGGTGATTAAAGGTTAGTTGATAATTAAGCCCTAATTAGTTCCTTAAAATTGAGACTTTTATCTAATTCGATTTACTTAGGCTCAATTGAAGCTCAATTAAGCTTCATTGAAGAATTTGGGATGAGAGCATGCTGGTATTTAATTTTTATGAAGGGTGATTAAGGGTTAATTGATAATTAAGCCCTAATTAATTCCTTAAAATTATGACTTTTGTCTAATTCGGTTTACTTAGACTCAATTGAAGCTCAATTAAGCTTCATTGAAGAATTTGGGGTGGGAGCATGCTGGTAATTAATTTTATGAAGGGTGATTAAGGGTTAATTGATAATCAAGCCCTAATTAGTACCTTAAACTTACAACTATTTGTCTTTGACTGTCTTAAAGCATCATCATGCCTAGACGTGAACAAAGTCAGGAGTAGCAAGGGCAGGAGGATCCGGGGTGTGGGTTAATTGATAATTAAGCCCTAATTAGTACCTTAAACTTAAAACTATTTGTCTTTGATTGTCTTAATGCAACATCATACCTAGACGTGAACAAAGTCAGGAGTAGCAAGGGCAGGAGGATCCGGGGTGGGCCCACCTCTCCTTAGTTGATGCTAGGAGAAGAAAAGTGAAATGGAATTATTGTGGTAAGGAGATACATGGCGAAATTACTAGAGGAAAGTAACATTTGGCAGGGGTAAAAGGAGAGGTGAAATAATGTGATAGATGTCACTGAGAGGTCCGAGAAGAAATGCTTCTAGGAAAAAAGGAGAGGATGCAACAAAGGGCTGAAGATGAGGCTGAAATTGCTGAGGAGATTTCGGGCAGAAGGGGAAAGAGGGATGATGATGAGGAAGGCACTGAGGATTCAGATCCAGAGTTGACTGAAGCAATGGAGCGTGAACAAACCGCTCGAAAGAAAGGAAAGGCATCCATAGGTTCAGGGACCTATTCCAGTACAGCTGCACGACGTCCCGACACTGGTGCTGCCCCGCATAGAGCAGGCCCCATGGACAGCTATCTGCACAGAAGGTCCCATGCTACACAACCTAAAATCAAGCAAGCATTGAGAGTGGTAAAAATATCTGTAGAAGTTGCAGGGCATGTATTTAAAAGTATCTGTAAATGATTTTTCCATGCAAGTGTCCCTGCACATGCAGCTGAAAGCGAATATTTCCAACCTATGCTACATGCCATAACAGATGCTGGCCCTGGCTTGAAAGCTCCGTCACATCGAGACATATACGGGCGTGGACTTGAGGGAGAGGTTGAGGAGCTGCATGACTGGGTTGAAAGCTTCAAGCATATATGGATGGAGGATGCACCATCATGTGTGATGGCTGGACTGGTACCACGAAGAAGTCCATGATTAACTTTTTGGTCTATTACATCGAAGGTACAATATTTGTTAAATCTGTAGATGCATCAAATTATGAAAAAAATGCCAATTATTTGTTTAGTTTGATGGATAAGATGGTAGACCAAATTGGAGAGGAGAATGTTGTGCAAGTAGTGACTGATAATGAAGCCAGTTATAAGGCTGCAGGGAAGAAATTGATGCAGAAGCGCAGGCATTTATATTGGCTCCCATGTGCAGCACATTGTCTGGATCTGATACTTGAAGATATAGGAAAGGAAAATCATGTGAAGAAGACAATTGACAAGGCACAAAAAAAGACAGTATATTTATGGCCATCATAGGATATTGAATATGTTTAAGGAGCATGCGAGTGGAGGGCGAGATATAATCCGTGCAGAGCCAACCAGATTTGCTTCGAATTTCATTTCTTTGCACATATATAAGATTGATCTCAATTCTGGATACCTTATCATTATAGATATGATATGTATTTGATTCAAATTTCATTTCTTTGCACAAGTATAAGAATGAGCTGAAAGCTTTCATGTACCACAATGCCCTACGGGAATACATCGACAAGTCTAATGTTGATGCTCAGATGGAATATTTGGATGTCTGCCACATCGTGGAAAATAACAAATTCTGGGCAAGGTCTCACGGTACATGAAAGTAGTCACACCCCTCGTGAATGTCCTAAGAATGGTGGATGGCGATGATAAGAATGATATGAGATATCTGTACGAGGCCATAGACCGTGCCAAATTAGAGTTGCAGGATTCCCTTCCCAGAGAATATGCAAAATGATGAAAAATTATTGACCAGAGATGGGACAACACATTACACCACGACTTGCATGCAGCTGGTGAGTGATTAATTGTACTGAAACATTGTTCTTTAGAGGCGAGTTTGACTTCAGGTTAGAGTAACACGGTTAGGAAAAGCGCAGGGATAGATTAGAGTAACACGGTTAGGATAAACACATTAGATTTGACTACGTTGGTGGGCCACCGTCCTAGGGGAATGGGAATGAGGGGATTGGGCCCTAAGGCTGCTGGAAACCTGGGCAGGTCCCAGGTCGACCTGGCCAGGCCCAGGTTCCCAGCAGCCCTAGGAACCTGACCAGGTCGGCCTGGGACCTGGCTAGGTCGACCTGCCCAGGGTTTGCCAGGGGCAGGTCGAGACCTACAGGGGGTAGGGGGGTTAATACCTATAGGTCGAACTCGAGTGAGCCATTCCGTCTCTTAATTTGAGCAAGTCACCCGCCCAGGGATATCTCATCCCTGTCGACTTTAACCGTTTATGAAACTCGCCTTATGTTATTTTATATCTAACATTTAGTTAATTATACACAAATGCAGATTATTTCCTCAACCCTCGATTTATGTACGATGCCAATGCACATGTTGATGGCGAGGTGCTCCAAGGCACTTTAAAAGTCATTGGTCGTTTATCGAGGACACTAGAAAAGAGACTTTAGGCCGAAGTAGAGGTTGTCCTTTATTGATTTTATCAATAAGAGATATAGAATTTACTTAAGTCATTATGTTAATCTATTACTTTATCTTTGGAGATGAACTATTATAGAATGAGGACTGGAACATATTTTGACTCCCAATTGCAATACGCTGTGGGAAGAGTGAGCCCATGTATATTTTCTTTTTGTGATTTCTTAACCTCAATATGTATTAGTACACCTTACATTTATTTGTTTATGGTTGGTGGAACAGCTGACTGATGGATAATGGTGAACAACAGAGATGTGGGCAGTAATGCATTGACTTTCATTGCAATTAGGGTGCTCAGTCAAACAACATTGGCAAGCCAATGTGAAAGAAATTGGAGCACGTTCAGCCTTATACACTCGAAGGTTCGCAATCGGCTAAAGCTGAACGGTTAGAAAAATTGGTTACTGCCACTACAATATGAGATTGAGAATAAAAAACATGAAGTTAAGACAACAGCTGAGGGACAAACGCGTCGCAGAGGATGCAACTCCAGAAATTGATGTGGACGCTTTATTTGATCATGACAATCCCTTGTAGTCTTGGGTGGAGACACGAGAGCAAGTTGATGAGCCCGTTTTTGATGTTGATGATAGAACATGGGCAGAGGGCATACTAGATGAAGATGAGCCAAGAGATCCATAATTCAAAAGAGCAACAAAGAGGGCCAGAGAGACTCGTGCGCACCAGATAAGGGACCCAGCTTTGTTTGTTCATGACACTGAGTAGCAGCCTGAGTTTGAGCCAACTGGACACTCAGAATCAGATAGCAGGTCAGTCACTCCTACAATAGTCAAGCCACCTCCATCCTTAAAAAGGAGTACATCAGTGCATGGGCTAACTGAGAGGACTAGTGCTGCTGCTCGAGAGGACCCGGCAATTGAGCAGTTGAAGCAGATTTATATGGGGCACACGCCAAAGGGAAAAGGACTCGTGTCAAAGGTGACTGAAAAAATCACACCAAAAGAGAGAAAAATATCCCCAAAGGCTAAAAGGCGACTGGTTTCTGATGGTGATGATGATGATGGTCATCCCAGTGCAGCTGCAGGTGCTACTACTGGCGGTGGCACATATGGTGATACTTCCTCCTCCTACGCAGACACAGGCCGAGGATACAGTCATAGTGAGTGAGGGTATGATTCACAGAGCCAATATGGGCATCCATCAGATTATGGAGGTGGCCAACAGGAAGCAACCATTTATGGGTGGGGCCATGAACCAGAATTCTAGCTCCATCCAGTTCCATCCAATTCATCTTCTCATCCTCAAGATTCTTACACTGATTCTGGATTCGAATCAACCCGACAACCTTACACTTCAAGAGGGATCCAAATAGGGATGCAAGACTTGGCTACCTCATTGTTTGGTTATAGTGAATATACACAATACATGCAGCCTTCTTATGGGTATCAACATATGAGGGAGACGGTTCTAATTACTACCCATATTAGTGCCTCTTCATTTAGGTAAAGATCATTTAATTTCTGTAACATTTACTGTGTCTAATTAGGTTTATTGTACTGCTTGAACCTACTTCATGCTTAGTATGTACTCAAGAATATTAGTTTAACATGTTCAATGTTTGAACTTCAATGCCTACTTCATGTTTATTGCACTTAATCCAATTTCTTTACAGTCAAATGCATGTCTAATGAATTTTCTGATTTTTATGTGATTATTTATATTTTTCGATTTATTTCTAATTTTTTAGACTTATTTTGATGCTTTTTTTAACCTTTTCACTGCGTTTCGGCCGGTTTCGGCCGAAACCGAAACCGAGCCATTTCGATTTCGGACTCGGCCGAAACCGACACTGCCAACCTTGTCTAAGAGAACCTGGGTCTAGCCGAAGGCGAAGTGACCTAGGTAGATGCATGAGACGATACATTGTGGTTCCTATAAGGGGTGTGCCTACTGCCAGCTGTCGTTTCAGCATCCCATAGGACCCCAAATGGGCAAGGTCCAAGAGTCCTAACGAAGTGTGGATCAGGTAAACCATGTATGTGATCTATGTAGTCTGAGGCGCGCCTCAGAGGTGAGGCGGTGGCTGCTCGCCTCGCCTCGCCCTGTCTCGCCTCGCTCTGACCACAGTTTGTCTCTCTCTCTCTCTATCTCACATAGACACACAAAATTTGATTTTTGACAGTGGTTTGTTAAATTCTATGTGAATTTAGTGAGTCATAATAATTTGAATCATAGGATTGAATGAATTTAGGAAATTTATTGACTTTATATAAGTATTTTTGTGATATTTAGACATATAATTTATTTTTTGAATTATATATACATATTTATAAAAAATCTCGCCTCAAACGCCTGCGACCCTCTGGTCGCCTCGGCCGCCTCACGTCTCAGACTACATAGTATGTGATTCAAGTGCTGCAATGCACAAGTGGGAATGCTTCAGACATCTGCATCAACCTTTGGCATTTGTAGGGCTGGGCTGGGTGCATTGCCTTGTTTGGACTTATGCAAGATCAGGACAATTGCCTACTCACCATGCAAGCTAAGGCCTGAACAAGTGGCAATGCCCCTTAAAAAACTGGATGCACTGTCGGGACCAGAGAGCAATGGAGAACTAAGTATGGACTTGTCATGGATCAACTGTCAACACTAACTAGGAAGCCTTCAGGTAGGAGGATGTGCCTTATACAAGGCTGAATGGCCTTTCTTTTGTGAATACCGAGAGTAAATCCAGATGCCCAGGCACAAGTGCCTGGTGAGTAGCCAGAAGGCCCCAAGCGACAATTGACCAGTGTATGGAAACGCACAGGTGCATAGGCTGGCAAGTGAACAAGGCTGGAAGATGTGCATAGGTCCGTGGCCCCAGTGCAAGGGAACAGTGGAAACTGTTAGAATGCACAAAAAGTTGAAAGCTGATCGCAGTGTGCTCAAATGGCACCAGGGTGCCACACAATTGGCCAACCATTTGTGCAAAACAAATTGAGAATCTGATAATATGCTATCTTTTTGAAGCCACTGTTAGTGTAACAAAAACCTATGCTTCATTTTTGGTAGCCACTGTTGGTTCACAATGGCAGTCGAATGCTTCGACTTTTAGCAACCTCTAGTACCTAATATTGCTAATTTGCTTGCTCAATAATGACCCCTCCATTTTCTAATATTATCATTGCATCCCACAAACAAATTGCTTAGTTTTTTTTTAAATGTGGATGGTACCACGAGTATATTAAAGAAAGAAAGAAATGTACAAGTAAAATAACAATGCTCACAGCCCCTTTACAAAAAGTCACCACACCAAGAGAGTGTGTCGATCTAACTCCCGAGAACAAAAAGAGTGAGGAGTTACACAAACAAATTGCTTAGTTAGTAATTCAAAAACTATGTTTGGGATCCCTATTTGTCAAAAATCATAAAAACCATCAGGCTCCACTAAACCAACATTCATAGAGAGGCATTGTTAACAAGGCAGAAATTGAAGGCTGATTCACACCAGGGAAATAACATTAATGCTGGCTCAAGAGTTGGCAAGGAAGATCCAAACTGAAATGAACCCAGAAAGAGCCTTTGATCAGGCATAACTATATGCCAATAAATACAATTGTTTGACACAAAACACTGCATATTTTCTAATCCATAAAGAAACTGAATCCACTGCAAATGCCAAAATCTGCATTGCAATGGGCTAAATGATGTCATTTGGGTCATGCACTTAAACAAAAGAGAAAACTGCTAATCCTCTGTCACAGCACAATGAGAGATGGGTAAGTAAGAGTGGCCTGGCAGTCAATGATTTTCTAGGGAGCATGTTTCTTATGGTGTCCCCGCAGAGGAGACCGTTAAGGTTACTCTCAAGGGTCATTATGCAAATCTTATTGCATAATACAGCTTGGCAAGTGGGATCTTGAACAGTCATCTACGGGCCCTTGATTTGGTGAAGCTTTATATTCCACTTTCAGCTCCCTTGGCATTATGGCAACGAGGACCAAGGGAAGTAGTGGCGTGGAGCGAGACTCATGATATTGGACTACATACTCGATTTTGCATGATGATATCATTTTACATGGACAACGATCAGAGTTGTAGTAGGGCTATTTTTATTATGTATTTTATCATTATTTGAGTCTAATCTAGAAGTCAGAAGTGAATAGGGTTAAATTTCTAATTTTCATAGTTTTATTGGACTCATTTGGAGCAAATGTTACGTCTTTTTAATTTTATGTAATTTTTGGTGCGATTTTCGCACTATTTTTTTGAGTCTAGGGGTATTTTCATCTATAAAGGTCATGTTAGGGTTAGAGTTAGCCTAGCTCCTATAAATAGTCCTGTAATCACTCTTTTCTAATTAATGAAGAATTTTTAGTTGTAATTTTATAGTATTTTTTATCTCTACAATGGAGATGAGAGAGCCTTGAGAGAAAGCAACACTAGGTGGTCCCTGCGAAGGGGAGGGCGCAAAGCCTACACCCCCATCTCTATCCCAAACCCTAGGTGGTCCCTATGAAAGGGAGGGTGTGGAGCCTACACTCTCACCTCCTATCCTTCTTCTCCGTTCCGCATCAATTTCGGTATCAGAATCGGCTTCAGCTTCTCCTACGAAGCCGAGATCTGATCTACGCCGCCGCCGCCATCACCGTCGACACTCACTCCTTGGGTCCTCTTCGTCGTCAACCTTCTTCCTATTTTTCCTTCCCCACCTCTGCCCCTGCACAGTCCAGCCCCCACCGCCACCTTCTTCATCCTCTTCCCCCCCTCTATCCCCTATAAACCCTAGTAGGACGCCCACCCCAACACCGCCCTCATTCTTCCCCTCATCGTTGGCCGCTGTCACCAGTGCAACCCCCCTCCTTCGTGCCCAACAAACGCACCCCCGACGCCCGCAGTTGTTTGCCCCTATCTCTTTCTTCCTCCTCTCTCCCTCACTCACAGTCACATGCCCCCCAAATCGCCCCAGCGGCCGAATCTCCCCGGTCCCACCGATCTACACAGCCATCGCCACCCCATCTCCGGACGCCTGCTTAAGCTGTCGCCTACGCCACTGTTGAGCCCGTTATTTTTCTCGAATCAATCGAGACATTTTGTTCTCAAATTAATCGAGGCGATTTTCCAGAACTAATCGAGGTAAATCAAAATAAGGTGTCTCAGTGATGATCGGAATATGGCACAAAGCTAATACCGTCGCTCCAAGGAATCATCGTCAAACTCCGGGAACCCTCGGTTGAATAACCCATCATCTTCTCGAAATAATCGAGACAATTAGTAGTAATTCAACTCAACAACGACCAATAAAAGGCAAAAAGCCTAGCGTCGTTGTGATCCTAGACGAACTCTCGAATCTCGGGGATTCCCATCAAATGTTTGGAGTGAAAGAAAAACCTCACATCAAGAAAGCAATCACTCGAGGATCTTCTATGTACCTGCAGAATGTCTGACACGAGTTGACGAGATGATTCGGTAAGATGCAAACTTCTCCCCTCGACGAACGGCGCAGAGAAGACCAAACAAACACACAAAGGAAGAGCCTTTCTCTTCTCCAAGGAAGAAAGGGCAAAAAAATAGGGGCCGCCCCCCTCTCCCTCATCCGCGGCTATTTGGACCCAGGTAGGCCCCTTGGGGGTCCTACCCAGGGTCAAATGAGACTGTCCGGGGATCATTCGACCCCAGTAAGCCTCCCTAGGCTTAACCAGGGTTGGTCCTTGGGACTTAACGGGGGTTGATTGCCGCCCCCCAAATTGGGGTCAATCGACCCCATGGGCTTAACAGGGTCAATCCCCACCTTTTGGAGTCACTCGCCCCGATTAAGCCCCATCCCCCGCTTTATAGGGTCACTTGTCCCCGATTAAAATCCCAAAACAACCTCACAGGGGTCGTTTGCCAACCTAGTAGATCATTTGACCCTGGGTAAGCCCCAAGGGGGCTTAACCGGGTCCAAGTGACCCCCTTACACTCTATAAATACCCCCATGGGCCCCACACGGATAAAAAGACGGACAGGCGTGAAGACATGGAACAAGAAGCATGCGCTCGGGATTTGGTGTTCATTTGTGCTTGTAAAGGTTCATTCAAGAGTATGAATTATAAATATCCCGAGTCTTACACTTATGCCCCCATGGGTCATGTTATATAATTTTTCATATATTTTGACGGTAGAAGTATGTAATTTTCTAAATTTATCATAAAATACAAAAATACCCCCAAAATTACAAGGAAATCCTCTCGATGTCCTGTAATTGCATAAATACCTTATCGAATTCTCAAATTGTGACTATATCTTGCATTTTTGCGGAGAAATCCTATAAAGTCTACAATTTGCTGACAAAGACTTGTACTTGTATAAATTTATGCAAATATCCTTTGTTTGTTCCAAGAAAATGCAAAAATACTCTGGCTCCCAGTTAATTGTGGATATATCCCCTCGATGAAGGATGTCTGTGCACATGTCCCCCCCAAGTCTCAACTTATTCTTACACTCGTGGTCAATGCCAAATTACACCCATACCCCAGTGTTACCAGAGAATTAGCAAAAGGTCCATGGGACATTCCAAAAATTATCAAAATATCCCTCGAGCTCAGAAATCATCAAAAATACCCCTGGAGCACCAAAATCATCCAAAATATCTTTGGAGCCCAGAAATTATCAAAATTCCCCTGGAGTTTAGAAATTATCAAAATACCCCTAAAATTCAAAGAGTCCCAAAACTCTTGAGGAATTGCAAACATATCCCTATCACCACTAGGTTTTGTTTAACCTCCAAGAGGTGTTAAATTGTGGCATAGCCCTCGATCAATGCCCACACTCAAATGTCAATCTCCTGCCTATCCCCGTCCTTCTTAGCTTGTAAGCTCACTATGCCACTCAATAATCATACCTTTGTCTCGTTATCATTCCTTTAGGGACGAATTATAGTAGTCGTGACTTTGCCCTCAGCATCAGACCCTCATTGTAAAGGACTCTAGTTTTCTTTAGCGGTTAAATAAAGGTGTTCGGACTTTATGTCGATGTAAATCAACATTGACCGAGGTCAATGGAGAAAGATCTCGCACTCGAACCCAAATCATCTGATGAACTAAACCTATGAAATTGGGGATGCACATGCTATTTAAATAGCTAATTAATGTGCACTTATGTTCAACAAATGAACTCTCCCTGCCCCCTTTCACTAAATTTATAATTATGTGTTCAATAGCAGCCCATCAACAGCGCCCTCGACCGGCGTTGGTCGTTCCTGGCACAGGCTCCCTTCCCTGTGCGATTGCCCGTGGCCCCCTCAGCTTGGCCCTACAGCGTCCGTCTGCGGCCCAACTTGACCGCCCCAGCCCAACTCTGCGTAGGCCCAAATGGGGGCTAGATCGAAGCGGCCCACCTCGTTCCAACAACAGCGGCTGCCCGTCCACCAGTCCTGGTCGCAATCCCCAGTGGCCACATCCCTACCAGCAGCGGCCACCCACTATGTCTGGCCAACCTGCAGCCACATGGGAGACCCGCTAGTCACCCACAAGCAGTCCACAACACCACCCCAGCCCAACAACATCCAGGAGGCCCAATTCGGCCCACTCTAAAGGCCCTTCAGCGCTCAAGAGAGGCCCAACTAACCCATGTGTAACGACCCGAGAATCCGATTACCGGGAAGGCCCTATAACCCGAGACTCGAACCGTCACCCACGAGCCCGAAGACTCGGAATGGTTAGAAGGATGGTGTGGAGACTACACAAGTATCACAAATAATTGCAGAAATTAAACAGTTATATGATTAAGCAGGAAATAAATTAACATTTTACATGATACATGGTCCACAAGATATAACAAAATAAACAACAGTAGTCCACAACTAGTACAGAGACAAGAAAGAAAGTACAGCTACATGGGACATACCCCGGCTCTGACCTCTGGCACTTACGTTGGGCACCTGAACCACGCTGAGCCTCAGACGCGCTCCCCTGAGGCCGCACCTCGCCAGAAATACGGTGAAAACACGTAGGGAATGAGTCTCAGAACAAGACTCAGTAGGGATCACTCGAACCCTACCTCGCAAAACGAAAAACCGCTACACTAGCAGTAAGCGAGTACCTCAGAAGTGAAAAAAGCCCAGCAACTACAAACACCGATCTCACGGCACGAAAACCGACATACGCGCTACGGCGAGACAGCCGGAACTCAACGGTCAACCCGACGAAAACTCGAAGGTCGAAGTCACAAAGACTGACAGTCTGTCACTCCCGACTCGACAGGAGTACCTCCCACTAGAAGCACAGTCGGTAGCGTCCCCTGACGTCTTACACCGCACTGTAGGTGTCTGCCTGGCACGATAGTCCCAGGCGGAGGCAAGGACACCGTACCAGTAACCACAAAACAAGTGACTAGCTGGGGTCACGCTCGTCAGCGTGGGTCCAACCGCCCCCAACCACGTGTGCACACACAGACCGTGCGTCCCTGGTCTGGCCCTCTGATCGATTTTCCCCTCAGCCAGACTCTGGCTGGTAGACGCGGGGCCCGACGGAAACCAATCTAAAACCGTCCTCAGAGTAGCCTCTCCACCACTCCCTGGTGGGACCGCTAAACGCGTAAGCAGGCTACGACTAGTCGAGGGTCAATAACGTCCGAATCCGACGAAGTACGGGGACCGTCCTACGTACCAGCACCGTTGCACGGTGACCACGGTCGGAGAAGAAACGGGACTCCAAACCACCTGATGTAGTCCAGAGCCTGGCGGTCCAACCTCGATGCGCCACAGACTCTGACGGTCTATCACTGGGCCGTCACAGCAGTCTGACGGCCCAACATAGGTGCGTCAGACACTCGATGCAAAACCGGTTGTGACGCGCCAGCCTTGGTGCGTCACAGGCCCTAACGCACCCAATCCAGTGCGTCAGAAGGCGAGAAGAAACCCACTATGACGCACACCGCTCGGGACGTCACAGTCTCTGATGGACCACCGCTGGTGCGTCAGGAGAGGGAATGAAACCAGCTGTGACGCACACCCCTCGGGGCGTCACAGCTCTAACGATCCTGCCTAGGAGCGTTAGAAGGTGGGGACGCGTCCGCTCTAACGCTCCCACACAGGGGCGTCACAAGGCTCTGACGCCCCACCCTGGGTGCGTCAGAGGCCTTGACCCCCAACGGTCAAAACCGCAACGGTCAGATCGCCACCTGACGGTCCAACCTAGGCACGTCACACGCCATGGCGGCCTATCATGGGACCATCAGGCCCATGGACCACCCAGTTGGCAAAACACTGCCATGTAACGCACCCACCGTGGGGCGTCACAAGCTAGGACGGTCACTGGAAGGACCGTCACACCGTCCCGACGGCGAAACGACGAGAAACGACCCAAAACACCAACCACGCCCCCATACCTCCATGGGAGAGGGGGAAAACAAGGGGGAAGCCCCCTCGGCACCCCTAGCATGCTTCTAAGCCATCAAAACGCCGAATCGCGACTTAAAAACGTGGATCAGGCGAACTCTCCCCAAATCATGATTTTACCCTCTCGACATGGAAACGACCCCTCTCGGCCTCACACCGGGCTAGAAATCACGAGAATGGAACGCGGGGAGCTAGGGAACGTCACCCTACCTCGATCTCGCCTCGAGACACGCCGGATAGTCCACAAACCGCGAAGAACGCTTTTAGAACCCTCGTTCCTTCACGCCTCCCACGAACGCCGCACGCCACCGGGATCGTCTCACCGCCGCCTACGCTGTCACGCCGTCACCCACTGCCGTCTGCAGCCAGAGGGGAGCGCGCCGCGGTCGTTGTCGGCCGGAGAGAGAGAGAAAGGGGGGGCGGCTCTCGTTGGGAGAGGAAGAGGAAAGAGGAAGAAGAACAAAGAAGAGGGGGAGAAAAAGAAAAAGAAATGGGGTATTTATAGAAAATCCAGAAATTCTGAAAAATACCGAAAAATCAAAAATTACACATCCGCGATCCTCGGAACGCACCGATCGCAACGGTACCACTCTCGCCCAGGTGAACGACTCGGTTCACTCGCTACGGGGTTCCGTAGGTAAAAATCGGAAACACGACCGGGAATCGGAAAAAGGCGCGGAAAAAGTCGCGGACACGCTCCGGGCCTCCGAAACAACTCCGGATCGCGCTGATCCGAACACGAAAGATGTCCGAAGCGAAATTTCGGACACAACGGAGCCGGACACTCCGAGAAAGCAGATCCGGGACCCAAGAAGAAAGGATCCGAAAGGTCCGGGATATTACAGCCCCCCCCCCCTTAAACAAATTTCGTCCTCGAAATTTAAGAACAAAGCTCAGGGGGAAGAAGAGGGAACTCACTCGAACAGGTAAGGGAACTGCTGACGCATCTCGTCCTCACGCTCCCAAGAAGCCTCACCACCAGAGTGCCGCTGCCACACCACCTTAACCAAGGAGATGACCTAGTTCCGCAGGCGTTGCTCTCGCCTATCCTCCACGCGGATCGGAAACTCTGGAAGAGAAAGGTCTGAAGTCACCTCGGGCCAAACAGAATCCTCGAGTACATGAGAGTCATCGGGCATATACTTCCGCAGCATCGAGACGTGGAACACGTCATGCACCGACGCCAACTCAGGGGGTAACTGCAACCGATAAGCTACCTCACCGATGCGCTCCACGATGTGGAAAGGACCAATATAGCGGGGACTCAGCTTCCCACGCCGTACAAAACGCATCACCCCCTTCATCGGAGAAACTCTTAAGAACACGCGATCGCCCACGGCGAATGCGAGAGGCCGTCGCCTACGGTTAGTATAGCTCTTCTGCCGACTCTGGGCCGCCAACATGTTCTGACGAACCAGGTGCACGACATTCACACACTGCTGCACCAACTCCGGTCCCGTCAAAACACGCTCACCAACCTCGAACCAATCAAGTGGAGTCCGACACGGACGCCCATACAACGCCTCATAAGGAGCCATGTCGATGCTCGAATGATAGCTGCTGTTGTAGGCAAACACCACCAGCGGTAGGTGGTGAAACCAACTCCCCTGCCACTCCCGGCAACAGGATCTCAACATATCCTCCAACGTCTGAATGGTCCTCTCTGACTGACCATCTGACTGAGGATGATACGCTGAGCTAAATGCTAACTCCGTGCCAAGAGCTCGCTGGAAACTCCTCCAGAATCCAGAAGTGAAACGCGGATCTCGATCGGATACAATGAAAATGGGGATCCCATGCAAGGGTACGATCCGCTCCACATACAAACGTGCCAGCTTGGGCACACTCCAGCTGACTTTGACCGGTAACAACCGAGCCACTTTCGTCAGCCTATCCATCAGCAACAAAATACTATCCTGCCCACTCGAAGTCCTCGGCAATCTCACCACAAAATCCGTGGTCACGTGGTCCCATTTCCACGCGGGAACATCCAAGGGCTGAAGAGTACCTCCTGGTCGCTGATGCTCCGCCTTCACCTGCTGACAGGTCAGGCACCTGGCCACGAACTCGGCAACATCTCTCTTCATGCCAGGCCACCAGAACTGCCTCCGCAAGTTCCGATACATCTTCGTCGCACCCGGGTGTACGGTGTACCTGCTCCTATGAGCCTCGCGCAACACCGCACGACGAACCCGCTTCTCGGTTGGGACGTACAGCCTGCCACGAAACCTCACAGCACCGTCCTCGCCGAGCTCCATATCAGCCATGGCCAAAATCCGGGGCAACTCAGGGTCTGCATGCTGAGCCTCTGTCACCTGACAGCGGATAGCAGGGGTGACAGTCAGACTCGCAAGCACCGCTAACCCTAGCTCTCGAGAAATCTGGAGCCTGAATGACACTCCGGGCACTTGTTCCCAGAGCCTTCACTTCCTCAACATCAAGGCACTGACCGCGACCTTCCGACTCAAAGCATCGGCGACGACATTCATCCTGCCTGGCTGATAAGACAGGGTGAAGTCATAATCCTTCATATACTCCATCCAACGCCTCTACCTGAGGTTAAGGTCCCTCTGAGTGAACACATACCTCAAACTCTGATGGTCAGTGAACACCTCGAACTTCTCACCGTACAGATAATGCCTCCAGATCATCAACACGAAGATCACCGCTGCCAACTCCAGGTCATGGGTAGGGTAGTTCTCCTCATGTGGCTTCAGCTGCCGCGAAGCATACGTCACCACTCTACCATGCTGCATCAACACAGCACCCAATCCGACCCCGGAAGCATCTTTACACACCACAAAACCTCCCGATCCAGAAGGCAAAACCAACACCGGAGCCGAGGTGAGCAATCTCTTCAGTTCTCTGAAACTCTGCTCACACTCATCAGTCCAGATAATAGGCACATCCTTCCGCGTAAGTCTGGTCATCGGGTCCGCAATGCGAGAAAAGTCTTGGATAAACCTTCGATAATAGCCTGCAAGCCCCAAGAAACTCCGAATCTCCGTCACAGACCTCGGCCTCGGCCACTGCATTACTGCCTCGACCTTGGCGGGATCCACGGAAATACCATCACCAGAGATCACGTGCCCCAAAAAGTGCACCTCATGAAGCCAAAATTCGCACTTACTGAGCTTCGCATACAACTGATGATCTCGCAACGTCTGCAGCACCACACCCAAATAGTACGCGTGCTCCTCCGCAGACCGCGAATAAACAAGGATGTCGTCCACAAATACGACCACGAACTGGTCCAAATAGGGACGAAACATCCTCTGCATCAAATCCATAAACGCTGCGAGGGCATTGGTGAGCCCAAACGGCATCACCAAAAACTCGTAATGCCCATATCTCGAGCTGAACGCAGTCTTCTCCACGTCAGACTCGAGAATCCGCAACTGATAATAATCGGACCGCAAATCAATCCGCGAGAACACTCGAGCAGACTGAAGCTGGTCGAACAAATCATCAATCCGCAGCAACGGATACTTGTTCTTAACGGTTACCTCGTTCAACTGCCGGTAGTCAATGCATAGCCTCAGACTACCATCCTTCTTCACGAACAACACTGGCGCACCCCAAGGGGAAAAGCTAAGACGAATATACCCCTTGGCCAGCAACTCCTGCAACTGCGCCCTCAACTCAGTGGGAGCCATACAGTAAGGAACCTTCGATAAAGGTCCCATACCAGGCACAATCTCGATCACAAAATCAATCTCCCGCTGGGGAGGCAATCCAGGTAAGTCCTCCGAAAAAATATCAGGAAACTCGCACACCACCGGAATGTCCTCGACATCCGGCTCCATCCGGTCAACCACGACTACCGAAGCGAGAAAACCCTGGCAACCCGCGTCAAGCAAACGACGAGCCCTAATAGCCGAAATAAGAAGGCGAGAAGAGGAAGACCTAATACCTTGGAAATAGAAGGTGGGTCCACGAAGTCGCCGGAAATAAACCCTCTTCGAGCCACAATCCACCAAAGCATGATGTGTCTCGAGTCAATCCATGCCCAAAATCACATCAAAGTCCTGAAGTGGCAACGCATAAAGCCTGGCCGGCAAACTCCGCCCTTCAACCCACACCGGAGCCTCATCAAAACAATACGGAGTGATCATAAAATCACCAGAAGGCAACTCCACTGCCAAATCACAGGACAACAGGGTCACCGGCTCCTCGATACTCAACGCGAAATCCTCCGAAATAAACGAATGAGACGCGCCAGAATCAAACAAAACTCGAGCCGCACAACCCAAAATCCGAACGGTACCTTCCACGAGCTGTGACGCCACTACCTCTGCCCTGGTCGTGTGTAATCTGGCCTCGAGATCTCTGCCTGCCTCCCACACTCGCTGACCTAGGTAGCGGCGGATACTGCCCCTGCCCCTGCTGCCTCTGAGGACAGTCACGCGCCATAAGCCCTGACTGGTCACACCTGAAACAAATCACCGGCGCCGTGCACTGGCTGCCTGGATGGGACTCGCCACACCGGGGACACGGTCCTCGCGATCCACCCACTGATCCCTGACGCTGAAAAAGAATCGGCTGCTGTACACTGCCTGATAACGCCTGCCTCTGATCCTTGTGCTTCTTACAGAAACTCTTCTTGAGAAACTTCTTGACCCTGGCGCTGAAAGACGTAGAGCCTGCCGCTGATGCCGCTGGGGTCAAAGCCCCCGAACTACCAGAAGGAAGCTGGAAAGTGCTCTGCTGCTGGCTAGTCATCTGCTGGCTGCAGCCTGACAATGACTGCCCCTGGCTAATCGATCCCCGAGTCCTCTGCATATCCAGCTCCAAGGACGCCGCTACACGAGAAGCCATCTCCAAATCGGTGGCAGCGTTCGCGATCAAATGGTGCCTCAGCTCCTGCCTCAAACCCTGCACGAACTGTTCGATCTTCACCCTCTCATGCTCCATGATATGAGGTGCATAACGACCCAGCTCAACAAATCGGGCCCTGTACTGCAACACGGACATATCACCCTGGACCAGCTCCAAAAACTGACGCATCCTCTGCGTAGCAATATACTCTGAGCAGTAAGCACGCTCGAAAGCGCTGACAAAGTCGTCCCACGCAATCTGCTCAAGGGGACGAGACTGGAAGGACGTCTTCCATTCGGAAGACCACCACGCCCGAGCCGTGCCCTGCAACTGGTTGCAGGCCAACATCACCCTGTCCTCCGCAGTACACCACATGGAACTGAACACCCGCTCCATCTCGTCGAGCCAACTCCGAGCCAAGTCAGGGTCTGGCTGGCCGCCGTAAGGTGGATGGAACTGCATGAAATCCCTCACTGCTCGGCCTGGCCCACCCCTGGTCGACGAGCCCTCACTAGCCTCTCCGCCGAACTACTGCGACATAAGCTGGTACATGCCACGGAAGAAATCCTCGGCCCCCGGAATCCTCGCAGTATCCGCTGCCTCGGTGGCAACTGGTGGCACTCTACTCTGCTCCTCCTGAACCCCAGCTGACTGCCCCTGCTGAGAGCGAGTCCCCCGCCTCGGCGCCATACTCGCTCCTAAAGCAAAAGACAGAAAACACGGAAACGGCAAGGTCAATAAAAACACACGATGCCCGAAGCCAGCGTCAACTGTACAACATTGCTGTGGACTAGTGGACCACTACAATTACTTATGATTCTCGTATAATCCCACAACCGCGCTCTGATACCAACTGTAACGACCCGAGAATCCGATTACCGGGAAGGCCCGATAACCCGAGACTCGAACCGCCACCCATGAGCCCGAAGACTCGGAACGGTTAGAAGGATGGTGTGGAGACTACACAAGTATCACAAATAATTGCAGAAATTAAACAATTATATGATTAAGCGGGAAATAAATTAACATTTTACATGATACATGGTCCACAAGATATAACAAAATAAACAACAGTAGTCCACAACTAGTACGGAGACAAGAAAGAAAAGTACAGCTACACGGGGCATATCCCGGCTCTGACCTCTGGCACTAACGTTGGGCACCTGAACCACGCTGAGCCTCAGACGCGCTCCCCTGAGGCCGCGCCTCGCCTGAAACACGGTGAAAATACGCAGGGAATGAGTCTCAGAACAAGACTCAATAGGGATCACTCGAACCCTACCTCGCAAAATGAAAAACCGCTACATTAGCAGTAAGCGAGTACCTCAGAAGTGAAAAAAGCCCTGCAACTACAAACACCGGTCTCACGGCACGAAAACCGACATACGCGCTACGGCGAGACAGCCGGAACTCAACAGTCAACCTGACGAAAACCCGAAGGTCGAAGTCACAGAGACTGACAGTCTGTCACTCCCGACTCGACAGGAGTACCTCCCACTAGAAGCACAGTCGGTAGCGTCCCCTGACGTCTTACACCGCACTGCAGGTGTCCGCCTGGCACGATAGCCCCCGGCGGAGGGAAGGACACCGTACGAGTAACCACAAAACAAGTGACTAGCTGGGGTCACGCTCGTCAACGTGGGTCCAACCGCCCCCAACCACGTGTGCACACACAGACCGTGCGTCCCTGGTCTGGCCCTCTGACCGGTTTTCCCCTCAGCCGGACTCTGGCTGGTAGACGCGGGGCCCGACGGAAACCAGTCTAAAACCGTCCTCAGGGTAGCCTCTCCACCACTCCCTGGTGGGACCGCTAAACGCGTAAGCAGGCTACAACTAGTCGAGGGTCACTGAAGGAGTAGACTCTCAAGTCAACGGAAAACAACGTCCGAATCCGACGAAGTACGGGGACCGTCCCACGTACCAGCACCGTTGCACGGTGACCACGGTCGGAGAAGAAACGGAACTGCAAACCACCTGGTACAGTCCAGAGTCTGGCGGTCCAACCTCGGTGCGCCACAGACTCTGACGGTCTATCACTGGGCCGTCACAGCAGTCTGACGGCCCAACACAGGTGCGTCAGACACTCGGTGTAAAACCGGCTGTGACGTGCCAGCCATGGTGCGTCACAGGCCCAAACGCACCCAATCCAGTGCGTCAGAAGGCGAGAAGAAACCCACTGCGACGCACACCGCTCGGGGCGTCACAGTCTCTGACGGACCACCGCTGGTGCGTCAGGAGAGGGAATGAAACCAGCTGTGACGCACACCCCTCGGGGCGTCACAGCTCTAACGGTCCTGCCTAGGAGCGTTAGAAGGTGGGGACGCGTCCGCTCTAACGCTCCCACACAGGGGCGTCACAAGGCTCTGACGCCCCACCCTGGGTGCGTCAGAGGCCTTGACCCCCAACGGTCAAAACCGCAACGGTCGGATGCCAACGGTCGAATCGCCACCTGACGGTCCAACCTAGGCGCGTCACATGCCCTGGCGGCCTATCGTGGGACCGTCAGGCCCACGGACCACCTAGTTGGCAAAACACTGCCATGTAACGCACCCACCGTGGGGTGTCACAGGCTGTGCCAGTCACTAGAAGGACTGTCACACCGTCCCGACGGCGAAACGATGGGAAACGACCCAAAACACCAACCACGCCCCCATACCTCCATGGGAGAGGGGGAAAACAAGGGGGAAACCCCCTAGGGACCCCTAGCATGCTTCTAAGCCATCAAAACGCCGAATCGCGACTTAAAAACGTGGATCGGGTGAACTCTCCCCAAATCATGATTTTACCCTCTCGGCAAGGAAACGACCCCTCTCGGCCTCACACCGGGCTAGAAATCACGAGAATGGAATGCGGGGAGCTAGGGAACGTCACCCTACCTCGATCTCGCCTCGAGGCACGCCGGATCGTCCGCAAACCGCGAAGAACGCTTTTAGAACCCTCGTTCCTTCACGCCTCCCACGAACGTCGCACGCCACCGGGATCGTCTCACCGCCGCCTACGCCGTCACGCCGTCGCCCACCGCCGTCTGCAGCTAGAGGGGAGTGCGCCGCGGTCGTCGTCGGCCGAAGAGAGAGAGAAAGGGGGGGCGGCTCTCGTTGGGAGAGGAAGAAGAAGAAAGAAGAGGGGGAGAAAAAGAAAAAGAAATGGGATATTTATAGAAATTCCGAAAAATACCAAAAAATCAAAAATTACACATCCGCGATCCTCGGAACGCACCGATCGCAACGGTACCACTCTCGCCCAAGTGAACGACTCGGTTCACCCGCTACGGGGTTCCGCAGGTAAAAACCGGAAACACGACCGGGAATCGGAAAAACGCGCGAAAAAAGCCGCGGACACGCTCCGGGCCTCCGAAACAACTCCGGATTGCGCTGATCCGAACACGAAAGATGTCCGAAGCGAAATTTCGGACACAACGGAGCCGGACACTCCGAGAAAGCAGATCCGGGACCCAAGAAGAAAGGATCCGAAAGGTCCGGGATATTACACCATGTCCCATCATGGCCGACTATTCCACTTGGTATGAGAGTTTAAAGTCTAATTTGAAAGAAATAGAGAAGCGACTCCATGTTATGGACAAGCGACTATCCAATTTTGTCAAACCAACGGTTGATGAAATGGTATATGTGGCCGACCCAACAATGGCCGCTGAGTATGAAGAACAAGAGCGGGAAGTGATCTGTGAGGCCGACCTCGCGTTGGCCGAGCAATATGAACAAGAGATGAGAAGGGTCTATGCTGCAGGATGTTTGGGATCATGATTTGGATGTTGCTTTCGGGTTAGATTTGATTGACAACACAGTATCCGAGGATGGTCCATCGGTTGTTCCATCAATTGGTCTATCCGATGTTATGCTATCTCTAGAACCGTCCCCCGTCGATATTGTGTGGCGAGATTTTTACGCGGCACATGAGAAGCGGCAACCTGAGATCTTTCATATGATTGTCTACCCCGATCGCTCAGACTACCCTCGTGTGCTCGTCTTCGTCGTCCTTCAGCATTTCAAAATTTAAGGATGAATTTTTTCAAATCAGGGGAGATTGGCGCAGAGCGAGACTCATGACATCGGACTACATACTCGATTTTGCACAGTGACTTCGTTTTACACGAACGACGATCGGAGTTGTAGTAGCATCATTTTTATTTTTATTATGTATTTTATCTTAATTTGAGTCTAGTCTAGTCTAGTAGTCGTAAGTGAATATGATTAAATTTCTAATTTTCATAGTTTTATTGAGCTCATTTGAAGCTAATGTTGCATCTTTTTATTTTTCTATAATTTTTGGTGCGGTTTTCGCACTATTTTTTGAGTCTAGGGGTATTATTGTCTATAAGTGTCACGTTAGGATTAGAGGTAGCCTAACTCCTATAAATAGTCTTGTAATCACTCTTTTCTAATTAATGAAGAATTTTTAGTTGCGATTTTATAGTATTTTTTATCTCTACAATGGAGATGAGAGAGCCTTGACAGAAAGCAACCCTAGGTGGTCCCTACGAAGGGGAGGGCGTGAAGTCTACACCCCCATCTCTATCCCAAACCCTAGGTGGTCCTTGTGAGAGAGAGGGCGCGAAACCTACACCCCCACCTCCTATCTTTCTTCCCCGTCCCGCATCAAGTAGTAAGCATTTTTTATGGTCCAAGACTGGTGAAAAGTATGCAACGGTCATGAGTTGCTAAAGGAGATCAGAGAAACGATCCAGTCCATCTTCAGAGGGTGGTCTTAAGCCATCATTGTTGAACAAAGATACAAATGTATTGCATCTTCATTGAAAAGTGTTGGAGAAATGGACTCACGGCAAGGCATATGATCCCCACGTCATTGGAAGACTGCCACTGAAGATGCTCACTAGGCTATGGACTGCTGGTGACATACATGTGGTCCAGTCTATAATGACTAGGGCCTCAACCAACCTTGACTGAAATGCACATTTGTAAGCCAGCTTTGGTCCAACAATCAAATCAGATCTACACCAACTTGAATTGCCCGTCATTACCTCAGGCACATAAATGGAATGAATGTAAGAAAGCCTAAACAAAGCAAGAGAATGGTGTATGCCTTGAGTTTTTCAAACAGTCAGAACTATCTCTGCGTAGGGTTCCTGCAGATCCACATCCTGCACTCTATTCCATAAAGGTCATGGTGCCATTCCCTCAACAGCAAACTTTAAAGAATAACTGGGGATCTCACCTAGCAAGTGCCAGATAATCCTCTACGTGAGATAGAAATAAAGGTGTGTGTGTGTGTGGGGGGGGGGGGGGGAGTCAATTCCCAAATTGTTGTGGGTTCCAATCAAGTCTTAGGGCTTACTATAACCATTCCCAAATTGTTTTAAGTTCAAACCAAGTTCAGGCCATAATACAACCATTAAACTCATCCATTAGCATCCTATAAAAAAAATCAAAGTGATGACAAAGCTACAAAGATTAACAATCAAAATAATGAGAAAAAAACTGGAGAAATATGAAACAAATAGATTTTAATAATGTTAACAATTACCTTATGGGACAATTTAGTGAAATCTTTGATGGACCCTCGATTATTTCAGCGTCTATAATTGCCAAAAAAAAGCAAGTTCCACATGTCAGAAAATTTCAGTATAAAAACTGTAGTATCTTTTTTTTGGGGAGGGGTGATTGGACAGGTTGCCAAATATTCAAATATCATCTTCTGGTACCACTGCCATTACTTTCCACGTGTATGCATTCTTTTGAATCAAAACATCAACAACGGGTGCCATTAGACGGGCAGGCTGTGCAAGGTGTATATCAAAACATCAGAATTACTTTTAATGAATAGAACATGCAAACTGGTGGCAGTATATTAACAAGGAAGGTCATGATTACCCCCAGGACATTCTTAGAATAGTGCTCACCAAATGAGGGTGATTGACATGTTCATCAAGGACCTTCTAACCGCTCCAATACATTGCCCATTTGAAATAACAAACTGAAACACTTTTAGTTTTCAACCGCTATAATCTTTCATATTACGGATTAGTCCCCCAATCTAGATACTCATCTATAAGCCATCGCAATTAGTCAATTACACATTTATTTGGAAAACACCCCTTTCAGGGTCTTTTTTGCAAACATCTGAGGAGCTTATTCATAATGATATGGAGTGTTTCACTACGTAACTTAAGATTTAAGGAGTTATGTCCACATACGTTTTCAGTTTTCTATCCACCCACCAGGCTCTATCTCCACCTGCAATCCCAGGCAATGGTTGACAAATGGGATTCAAGATCCTGAGGATCAAGACATCATCTTTTTGGGGGAAGGTGTCGATCAAGACATAAATTAGGATAGGGTTTCTATAACATTTTGAATCAGTCTCTGTCTGATGGTGATATCAGTTCAAAGAGGGAGAGTGAGAGCATCTCAGCCACAAATGATATGCAACTTCCCAAGTACCGCCATCACCTCCAAGACAGCAGCTAGTTTTGCAGTTTATCATTTGTTCATGCTATTTTGCATTCTTGATTTTAAGTTATTTCAGGGAGCTTGGCTAATTGGAGGGAGACCCCACGGTCGATCTTTTCCATAAGGGATTTACAAGTATGGCATGTGAAATCATAAAATATCCCTACAACCTCTTTACAAAAAGGTCACACCAAGAGGGTGTGGGTATCCCTATCTCCCCAACAAAGCCAAAAGAGAAGAGTTCCCTGTATCTACATTACACAAAAGTTTTGCCCATTCTCTTACACTATCCCCAATAAAATCCCCTATTCTTTTCAGAAAGTGGCTTCTCTCTTGAAAATTCTCTCCTATTTCTCTCACTCTGTAAGGCCCAAAGTGTGGCGTGGAGGATAAGCCACCATACTCATGGATGGCAGTACTCGCCTATCTCCCTTGCAAGACCAAGGCCTGTACCACTCCCTCATAAGTTGTTATATACTGTCCATCGGCTGCCAATGACACCGGCGTTTGTGTAGAATATGGCGCCAAACCTCAATGGAAAGAGAGCATCCGGTGAACAGGTGGTTAATACTTTCTTCGTCCTCCCCACAAAGACAGCAGCTGGTTGGAATTCCCTCCATGAAGGTTACAAGTCTGTCATGCCTTGGGAGCCTACCATGCGAGATTCTCCAATTAAGCACCTTCACTTTGAGAGGACTCCTCGGTTCCCATATCTGCTTCTTTAGAGGGTGCTGCATCCCACCATCAGCAATTAATGATATGATGATCTGACTGAGAAGCACCCCTATCTATTCCATCTCCACCTTCACTCATTTGGCTTGGTTGCGTCTGGCACAATGTGGTGCAACGTACTTAACAATTCCCTAAACTGGCTGATTTCATCCTACCTCAGATGTCTTCTAAAAACTGGGCTCCAGGTGCCTCCGGCCTACTGTCCCTCAAACAAGTGTTCAATCACTGCCATGGGCTCCACTGCGATAGCAAATAGCTGTGGATATACCTCACCCAATGGGTAGCCAATGCACCATCTGTCTCTTCCAAATTGACACTTTTAGCCATTTCTCAGTGTCACCCTGACCCCTGTCTTGACAATATCAATATTCTTCAGGGCACCCTTCCAAAGGTGTGACAAGTGGTGTTGGGGTGGAATGGTCAAATCCCAAATTCTTGTTCTGATATAGTACTTCTGCTGGATAACTGTGCTCCACAGCCCTCCTTCCTCAGTGTCGAGTCTCCAAAGCCACTTGCTCAAAAGAGCAAGGTTGAAGTCCCTTATGTCCTTTAGACCCAATCCTCCCCCTTGTAGACCCTTCCCCAAGTTATGTCACGTCATCATATGTTCCTCTCTTCACTTCCATGCCAAAAGAACTTTGCTTAGATGGATTGAAGCTTCTTTGCCACAGAGATAAGGATTCTAAAAGTGGATAGAAAATAGGTAGGGAGATTGTCCAAAACAGATTTACATAGCACAAGACGGTCCCCATAGGACAACAACTTGCCTTTCCATCCTGTCAATCTAGATTCAAATCTTTGCATTACAAATTGCCGTTCTCTGCACTGCAAGGTATATGGGGTCAATGGGAGCCCCAAGCAAGTGAGAGAAAACTGGCCAATGCGATAACCTAGAATGGTGGCTGCTCTCCTAATAGCTCTTTGCTCCAAGTTAACCACAATAACTTGGCTTTTGCCAAAATTCACCCTGAGGCCACTGACTTTCTATAGAAGCTCCAACATCATTCTGATAGTATACAATTACTCCTCTTCCTCATTCACAAACAAGATAGTGTCATCAGCGTACTACAAATGGGGTATGGAGGATCCTCAGGGGGGAACCTGGAATCCCCTGACGAGACTATGTATTTCAGCTCTCATCCATATTCTGCTTAATATGTGTGAAACCAGGACAAAGAAGAGTGGTGACATCAGATCCCCTTGCTTTAAACCTCTGCCACTATGGAAGTACGGGGAGGGCTCTCCGTTTTTTAGAAAACAAACCTTGCTGAATGGATGCAAGCCCTGATCCATCCCACCCACATGTCACCAAACCCCATGTTGCGAAGGACATCAAGCAAGCACTGCCAGCTAATCCATTCATAAGCCTCTCTGCCTTTGGGTCTTCATAGCATGTATCCACTCATGGGTGACCAAGAAATTTTCTTCTATGATCCGCCCCCTGATGAAGGCTCCGTGGTAGTAGTTGACCATCTTGTCAATAACCTTCTCCAAGGCTCCGTGGTAGTAGTTGACCATCTTGTCAATAACCTTCTCCAATCTCATGGCCAATAGCTTAGTGATTATCTTAAAAGTCACATTAAGGATGCTAATGGGCCTATAATCCCTTAGGCTTGATGCATTCCGCTGTTTAGGAATAATGAGGACCAGCAGCATCTTATTGATTCCCCAGAAACGTGCTCTCTATTAAAGACCCGAACTCTAACCCAAAATCTATGGATTGAGTTGAGAGAATCCTCTACATAAATAAAGGGAAGGCACCCATAGAAATCTGATGTGAGAATGAATCTCAACACCCTCCTTGGCATTGAACCCGGATGGCTGCAGTATGAGTGGCACAATTGAACGGATAGGGTGGAGCATGTCCAAAATGGAGGATCCAATGAGTAGGCCCAGCTCTGATACCATGTTAAAGACCCGAATTCTAACCCAAAATTTAGGCATTGAGTTGAGGAAATCCTCTACTATATAGAGGGAAGGCGTCCATAGAAATCCGCTCTGGGACTAAATCTCAACACTCCCATCTTAGAATTCCCATATGGCTTGCAGACCAATTGTCTTAATGATGTCCCAACAATGTTGGAAGAACATTGGGAACCCATCCAGCCCTAGAGCTTTGTCACCTGCAAGGGAAAAGACAACTGATTTCACCTCTTCTTCTACAAAGGGACAAGAAAGGGCCTTCCTCTTCTTTGCCGAGAGATGGGGAAGGAGATCCGCTGCAATAGATGGTCTGACCAGCTAATCCTCTGTGAAGAACCGAGAGTGGAACTGTCTGGCATGCATGGCTATGTCCTCCGATGCAGTAATTAGCTGGTCACCATCTATGATGCATTTGATGTAATTCATCCGTCTTCTCCCTGAAGCAATCTTCTAAAAATAAGATGTGTTGTTGTCCCCCCTCTTTAATCCATCTCTCCTTACTCTTTGCTTCTAGTAAATCTCTTATTTCAAGAGAATGCCCTCGAACTCTGCTTTAAGCTTGTCTCTTTGCAACCTATCAGACTCATCCAGAAGGCTTGTCTCCTCCAAAGCCTCTAATCCCTCCAATTAAATCAGAATGTTGTCCTTGGCCGCCTTTTGTCGGGAGAGATTTAGAGGCTCCCAACCTAGTCAATTCTTGTGATAGAGCCTTCAACTTCCCTATCAACCTGGCCATGGCAGATGTTTCCTATCCGTGGACACTCCACACTCTAGCGATAGTGGGCAAGAAGTCCTCATCTAAGAGCCAATATTTCTCCAGCCTAAACAGGGCTCCCCTTATCCTTCTGCATATGGTCCTGAGCAAGGTGGGTTGTGATCAGAATCAGGCCTAGCCAAAGCGAGTGCCTCCACGTGTGAGAAGTGGTCTTCCCATTCAATTGAGAAAAGAAATCTATCAAGTCTAGACTGATAAGGTTTTGCTCGCAAGTTGGACCAAGTAAAGTGGGCATTGGATGTGTGGATATCAATCAAGACTGCCCGAGAAATAAACTCCTTGAAATCTCCCATCTCCCCCATAGGGTTGTGGTCACCCGTCCTCTCCTCAAGTTCCACTACAGCATTGAAGTTCCCACCTACACACCACGGGCGGCCAAAGTTGAGATGATGCATGAGGGGATCATCCCATAGAGCCAGTAAAGTCCCATATGAAACCATCACTGATGTTGCGAAAGGAGAGAGAAACTACTCATCTTCCAATGCTCTTGAATTCCTCTTACCTCCTCTACCTCAAATTCATTCCACAGCACCATAATGCCTCCTACTCTTCCTTCTGCTAGAGAAGCCACTCCCCTAGTAAGTCTCGCACCTCCTATCTCCTTCATGATATTCTCCCCATCCCCCTCACATTTCGACTCTTGCAAACACAGATGTTGATTTTACATCTTCTGACTAGCTGCCTCAGCACCCTTCTCTTCTCCCTCCCCCTGATCCCTCTTATATTCCATGACACTATCCTCATAGAGACAAAGAGTTGTCTTCTTCACACCGGTCCTCCAACATCCTCTGCTTCCCCTGACCACCCTCCCCCCTACAATCCCCCTATTTTGCTGATTTCCCCCCTTTGCTTTCTCTAGACAAGGTAAGCACCCACCTTTTCTAGACTTTTGAGGACAACCCCTTGATGTCTTTCTCAAGGCACACGAATGACACCCCGACAATCTTTGCTAGCTCTTGGACCTGTTCCTCCATAAATCTCTCCACAATACCCACCATCTCCTCCACCTCCTCTCTCCCCAAGCCATCCCCCTCTTTCTGGACACCACCTTCAAGTGGAGCTGCCCCACCACCATGATCAAGGCTTTCAGGGACCAGTAGAAGAGGTTTCGTGGCATGGTCCTCCTCGTCTAGGTCCAACAAATCCTCCTCGCCCATCGCAGGGAACCTGTGCACTACCGCCATAACATCAAAAGACGGAATAACCTGTGACTCAGGCCCTCTCAGAACAATGGTCAAGTCTGGTCGACTATCAGGCTCAGTATTTCCAACAGATGGTTGGCGGTAAAGAGACTCCAATGTCCGGCCGCAGGGGCCAGCAAGACCGGCATCGTTCTCTATGGTAGCCGGTGTTGCCCCTATGATGTCGTTCGACTGCAGAGGGCACCAGTCCACTGCCACTACCTCTCCTTCTCAGCTTCAGCTAGTAAGTGCCAACGTCGAGGAAACCCACTGCTAGGCTTGCCAATCTCTTCTTGCTAGCTCCAGCTGAAGCCTAGGCCAACTGCATTGGCAGTTCTTCTCGGTCCTAGCGACTGTCAGTGATGGTTGGAAGTGACACTAGCTTGAGCACCGGCCTCATCGTTCTCCTTAGTGAGGCAGGAGAGAGGAATAGTGAAGGTTCAGGTGGGGGAGTGAACAGTGGACGAACAGTGGAAGTTCGAGCGTGAGAGAGGAATAGAGTATCGAACTATCTGTTACCCCCTTGACCCTCGGATTTGGCCAAATTACAGGGTGGCGAAATCGGGTCGAGCGGGCCACCGGAAATGCCCTGGCACCCATGAACCCCGTTACGGGTAGGGCTGTCAGTGGGCCGGGCTCGGGCTAAGACAAGGTCGGCCCAGCTCGCTCCTGACTCATCAATTTTAAAGCCCGACCAGAGCCCAAGCTATGTCGGCCCAGATCAGGCTAAGCTCGACTTCTTCACAAGCCTGACTTAGACCAGGCCCAACCCAACCTGACATATTAAATGAAAATAATAATAATAATAAATATATATATAAGAATATAAAACTTACAATCTCACTAAATTAATTAGATTTTTAGATGTTAATTTGTTTAGAAAAAAAGTTTTACTTTTTAAATAAAATAAAATAAGATATTTTAATTTTTTAATTAAACAAAATCAAATTTTGAAGGGAGACAAAAAGAACAGGCTGAACTCAAATCCCGAGCCTGTCCCGCGGGCCTAGTCGAGCCAGGCTTTTAGGCCCGACTAAGGACCCATGGGCCGAAAAAGGCCTAGCGGCCCGACCTGAAATCAAGCCAGGCCCACGGGCCTATCGGGCCAGCTCGGCCCATTGATAGCCATAGTTATCACAGTCACGGGTCGTGACTACCAAGTATTGTTGAGTCGAGGCAACTGGCGGTGGGCCCGGGCCCAATGTGTTGGTCGGCCCGATATGCGAGGGCAGGCCATTCAAATTTGAAATGCCTAGGGTCCTCTGAGCTGCTTCTTCGATGCTGACGAGTAGTCTTGCAATGATCCAATGTCTAGGCAGCTCATTCCTACTTGGACCTCCTACAACCATCGAGGCCGGTCTCTGATGGCGTTAGCGAAGGACCGTCATGATGAGTTATGGGTCTCCACCATGGTTCCGCCCCAACCCCTCTCCACTAGCAGCATGCAATGATTCTACACATGCCCTCTCAGACCACACCGGAAGAGCAAGTAAGTCCGACCAGGTAGGTCCCTGTGGACCAACAAGCGTCTGCCAACGTTTGGAGTTCCCCTCGCAGGTTCAGATGTAAAGTACCCCCCAGGGGCACCTAGTTCACACCGGAGGCAACCCTCGGGCTCCCCTGCCGCAACCCCCTTCTTCCTAGAGTTTCTCTCTCTAGGATCGGCTAAAGAGAGAAAGTATGGGCCTTTGCTTCAAAATACTCAATATTGTATAGTTTCTTGTATAGTGTGCCCTTCTCTCTAGATTTACTATTTATCTCTATTTAGAAATATTCCATTTGGGTTTTGTCTGAATGTGAGAAGAAGCTTCCCTTCAGAGAATTGGTAATACAATGCAGTCACTTCAAAAAGAATAAACAACCAAAAAAAGATCTATAATGTGTCCAACGCACATACATACAAAAAAATATATCCAAAACTAATAAGTACCAAAATGCAATACAAGTAAGCTGAAGGATCTCTTAAATTTTTAACAATGAACCTATTGAAAATAATAAACTTGGTTACCTTGTGCAACTGTTGCAACAGTTGGTTGTACATAATCCTGAAGTACGGGAATACCAGAGGAAGTTATTGTGCTCATAAAGGCTATAGCTATAATGTAATTACCTGAGTTGGTAAAATAAAGGTCAGAGAGGAATAACAAGGGACGGAAGATGCCAGACCAGGACAATTGAACATACCACCAAAAAAACCAACGGCTTGGATGAGATTAGCTCCATACTTGAGCATTTTAGTTATATCTGTTGGAAATTGAGGTCCAACATCCTGATAAAGGAAAATGTTTATAATTTATGGCTTTAGTGGAACAGAAAAAGTGAACAGAGCAATGATGTTAAAAAATCATGGGAAACATGCTAACCGCAGAACCAGTTGTCCTTCTCTCAACTCCTCTTCCATTTATAAGAAAGCTGCAGAAGCAGTAGAAATTTTACTTCGGGAAGCAAATAAACCAAATACACTGAACAAAAGAAAAGAGTCTTACTTCACTTGTGGAGGGCTTATAAGACAAAAAGATGTCTCCATATTATCTGTCTGAGCTACAAATAATCGCTGCAAACATGGAGGAAAATGTTACATTCATTTGCATTGAGAACAAAATGTGAATTTGGTTTATCAATCAACATATCAAAAGTTAACCGATACTTGAGTCATGGTAGAGAAACATCCATGGACTTCTAGTTGCAAACATGATGAGGGTCAGAAATGAGGCATTAAGGAACCCAGAAGCTATACACCAGCATGCCAAAGGAGATCCAAGGTTTTGGGAAGATTTTCTGATTAGCGGCCAGCTTAGTGTCAACCTTCCAAACACTTTGTACAGAAGAGGAAATGTTCACCATCTCTGCATTCACCATTTGATTAAGATTTGCAATGCATCTTCCCCTTGTGAATATCTTTTAATTCTGTGCATTACTTCCAAACCCTGGAATATTTGTAGTTCGAGGGAGAAAAATGTTCCATTTATCCTTCCCTAGACCATGGAAACATAATTTGTACGTCCTATATCTAGTGTGCAAGATATTGAAGCCTGCGAATGTGGTAGAGAACATCTTGCAAAGACAAGCAAAGTCAAACTGCCATTTCATGGATACCTAAACCTCTTTCTATGTCAAATAATTCAAGCAGTCTGTACTTTCATGTTCCGATAACCTTAACCAATAGAAAACAAAATCTAGTCTTCCAATGTAGGAAAGCTAGAAAGTGAAGTTCTTTATTCTGACCCATATAAAGGTTACAATTTTCTGAAAGCAGGTTTAATTGCATTAGATCGGTACAAATACAAGAAACAAGGAAAAACAATCTGCCCAGCATTCACTTAGTACAAACTCTACACCAACCTCAGCTCATGCAACCTTGTTGATGTTACTCAGTTTTGAGTTTAAGTCTTGTGGAGAGACGAAGGGGTCAATTCCCTTGTAGAATACTCCATGCACAAACTAGGATAAGTCTCTGGATATGGACTCAGCACCTTGAAATTGGACGTGTATATTTGAGCTAGCACACGGCACTTAGATATTGGAAAACATTAGCAAGAAATGCTGCTGATGTGCTATGACACATCTTGCTAAAAGAGCAGCGGCTCAATTTTCTATTTCTTGGATATGATACTCTAGATATATTTAAAACATTCAAGCACCCTATCTATGTATCACATCATAAGATAGTTACAAAGCTAGGTCATTACAATTTGACATATGCATTTCTTAAGCAAAATTTGCAATTTAGACATCGGCACTAGTCTTAAACAACTGGAAAAACACAGTCAACCTATGTGTTACTTTTTTTCTGTTTTTTAAGCAAACAACCTACGTGTTACAGATCAGTAAACTTGGCTCCCAGCCACACCAGTAGGGTAGAGATGCAACTGAACTATATATTTTAATAAAAACAATACCTAAATTTGGGAAACCTGGTAGCTCAAACTATTCTTCATACTTTATCGGTTATATAAGTCAAATAAAGCTTCACGTTCAAAATTGCTTTTTCCTAGTCCACATTTGCATTTTCTTAGACCACAGTTTTCTCACCTACAATCTGAGCTTCTTCACTGTTGGTACATTAACATGTTTGTAAATTTGACATCATAAAAAAAGTGTGTTCAACTAAAGTTTCATTCTAATGTCTCCCACTTTTATTTTCTCTTAACATTAGTCAGGCAATTAACAGAAACACAATCATGGATCAGTATCTGCAAGCAAAATTAGCTAGTGGAGATACTCACTATCTTTTCTTGAGGTGGCATATTCCTCGGAATTATAAAATCAGTAACAAGAACGTCATATCCAGGCTGCAAAAAAGGAAGATGCAGGCATGAATGAGAAATTACAACCTAGAAACATCAAAGTAAATGGCAAACTCAACATTTAACAATCCCATGCACCAAGCTATCAATATAGAACTATGAAATGACAGATTCAAAGAAACATGCAAATTGCATTTCCAATGAAGAAGGCTATCCTATTCAAGGTAGTGAAATTTAAGAAAGCAGATTTGAATGGCATATACAATAAACAAGTTCATGATTTTCATATCTCCATGTAAAACTGCATATATGATGGGAATTAAAATTGTATTCAATTAACATATATCATGGTTTGTCAGTTCTCACAAAATAAGAATCCAGAAACTCTGCATAGAGCAGAATCACTGTCACTCAAAATAAAAAAACAATGATACTGAGAAAGGTATTCTGTTATCATATGCCATAGTCTATCAATAAAATTAGAACTTTTTGTTGACTTATAAAATATTATGACACCTTGGCTTCCAAAGACACAAGAAGGCTTCCGAGCTTCATTTGAGGATAAAACCTAAGCAAGAAAAAGAGCAACATTCTGTTAGCTTATCTAAACAGTGTAATCTTCAAGCTATCAAAACATAATCTGCCCGTGTTGACTCCTTTGATTAATCTAACAAACCTGATTGGTATCAAAGACAAAATCAATGAATGGCATATAATAATAATAAAATCATGAGAATCCTAATTCTTCATTCGAATAATTAGCCAAAAATTATAGTTCTGAAAGAATGATCAAAGTGCCATCATGATAGACATCGAAACAAAGTTTGCCCAATTCAGACTCGTATCCTATTGAACTAAGCTTACACTCTTCCTAAGCATAGGGAGACCTCCCTCATTAGCTGCAGAAACATCTAATGCACGCCCAACAGGATAGGCTACTACAACTGCCAAATTGGCAAATTTGTCTTCTCAACAGAAATATCCACTGTCAGAATTTCTTGGCTAGAAACTCGGCAGTTGGCACAGCTATAGGAAAACTTCATCACAACCTTGATCTACAATTATGTGTCGCAGATCACAAGTTGATTGCCCTTGAGATGAAGGCAGGAATCCTACTAATGTCACAATTTCTCATTAGAGACACTATAAATGTAGCTATTTTCCAAGTAAACGGGTTGGATATTACCACAATTTAGTTGCTAAACAATACAATGTGGCTAAAGGTACAACAATGTATACTGTAAGTGAACTGTAAACCCAAAATATCAGAATCCAATAAACTATCATCCTCAGAGGAATTTGAACTAACAGAATTCAATGCATCCTATAGATTCCATTCAACAGAAGTTACAACAGCATTTTCTGGAGGGAGAAAAATAGTCTTTTCAATCTCAAGTTTGGCTCTTCAACAGTATTCACAAGATCATCAAAAACTGGCCCACTGAAAACTAAGACTATGTCTGGATGATGACTTTCCAAGAGATACTTCCAGAATGCATGACACAGTTCTTCATGATTAAGCCCCCACCCCCCCACCAGAAAAAAAGATTGTTATTTATCATGACAAGGAACATCACCAAAACACGACAAGAAGGTCCCAGCGAACCCAGAATGCTGGACCAAACCACCAGCAAACTGGTGAGTTTCTACTCATCTAAAAAGAAGTGTACCTATAACCTAGTAGAATAAGCATATGCAGCATATGTGTATCTGGCTAACAAACCACTCAGTGAGAGAGTAGTCCTGCCATTACAGTTTCTTGATCTCCCGCCATTTTTCTCTCTTTCCTCCTTGGCGAGCTCCCCTCCCAGCCGGCTATGGCCGGTGCGGTGGGGGTCCCCTCGGCCCCGAAGGGGGCTTCTCCAGATCGTCCAGAGGCAGCTTCTTCTTCTACTGGTGAAGCTTCTCGACGGACCTTCGCTCAAGTCATCATGGAAAATCAGAGGACTTCGTCCATTTCTATACCGATAAAGAAACCTGCATTCACTGATCAAGGAGAGCCTGCTGTACATTTCTCCAAGGCTGACATCCAAGCATCTATCCAGTTCTTATCATTTGCCATCGTGGCTAAATGTTCATACGGTAGGCCTTCGTTTTCTGAGATTAAGTCCTGTTTGGTGCAACGATTAGCAGTTTCAACCGGTTTTGTCATAAGCAAATTAAACCCCCGACATCTTCTCCTAAGATTTGATAGAGAAGAGGATTTTCTGAAACTCCTCCTACAGAAAAACCTGTACATAAAAGGTTTTCTATTTCGATTATTCCGGTGGACTTCAGATTTTAATTTTGAAGCTGATCCGCCGACTGCCGGTTTGGGTTGGATTTCCTGCTCTCCCGGCAAATCTGTATCAAGAAGACTGTCTGCGCTCCATAGCTGGTAATTTTGGAACAGTTCTGAGAATCCATGAGAGATCCTTAGCTTTGACAGACACTTCAGAGGCTCTTGTTTGTATCGAAATGGATCTTGTAGCTCCGCGTCAGGAGAGACTGTGGATTGATCTTGATGGAAAAGGCTACTGGCAGTCTGTCAATTACCATCGAGCTCCGGTTCTTTGTTCTTTTTGCCACAAGCTTGGCCATGCTGCTGATGTTTGTAAAAAGAAGCTTGCGAAGACTAGTCGACCTTCGGCTTCTCAGTCTACAATCACCAAGAACCTCCGACAGGCTTTTAGGCCTCGGCCAGTTGAACCCCCAGTTTCGCCCAGAATACAGAACAAGATAACAAAGGACATAAATAAGCCATCCAAAGTTGACCCACAACTTGTTCGGCAATTGGTCTCCAAGGAGAATAGATTTGCAGCTCTACAATCTGTTGACGAAGTAGTTGGAACCGACTCTACTGGTCTTAGTCAGATGAGTAAGGATGATTTCCGGGAACAGCCTTGTAGTAGTAAACAAATTTTCGATCAGTTGAAATCCAAGATTCTTACTACAGAATTTTCCCAGCCTCAAATGCCCCTAGACGGGACTGGCTCCAATCTTGATGGTGGCAAGCTATCCTGTTCTGATGGTGATTTTCAGCATTCAGAAGAGGAATTCCTCTTAAGCCAAAAGGATTTTTTAAATCCCGGGGGTAATCAGCATACTCTGGTTGTTACAAAGGATAGTATAGAAGCTCCAGAAATCATTAGTACTTTTGGGACTGAGCCCATCCCAATATCAAAAGGAGCTATTTTTGATTCTGCAGAAAACTCTCAAAATCAGTACAAAGGGGTTAAGGAAATGCTAGATGCTCAGAAGTTATTAGAAGTGGGAAATTCAGTAGCTGAGAAGGCTAATAGTGACAACTCCCTTATGCAAATAGTTGAAGTTGGAAGGGGAGCTCATGCTGGACGGGTCCTTTCTAAAAGGGGGATTGTAACACGATCTAGAGCTAGATCGGTGGATGCCCAAAAACAGGTAGTTCAATGTTGAACTCTACCCTTGTATGGAACATCAGAGGAGTAGGGAATCAAGGTTCCCGGAGATGCCTTAAGAGGCTAATTCAAATCCATAAAGTAGACTTAGTAGCCATTAGTGAGCCAATGCTGGATGCTGAGAAGGCTATGAGGCTTGGGAGGTTTATAAAACTGGAAAATTTTGCTGTTAACTCCTTTAATGATTCCAAAATATGGGTGTTTTGGCATGACAGTTATAGGTTGGAGGTTCTCTGTTCATCTATTCAGCAAATTACCTTGGGCCTTAAAGAGGATGACAGATATTCAAGTCTTTATTCTTTTGTGTATGCTTCCTGTGATCCTCACCTCAGACTTGATTTGTTCAATGAACTAGCAGACTTTGCTGGAACTGTTTCAGTCCCTTGGATGGTAGGAGGGGACTTCAACTGTGTAATGAGGCCTTCGGAGAAGTTGGGTGGATCCATTCCCCCTCTGGCCATTATGGCTGAGTTCAATGCTTTTGCTTGCTCGGCAGGGCTCATGGACGCAGGTTTTTCAGGGGAGCCTATGACTTGGAATAACAACCGCACTGGAGCTGCTAATATAAAAGCCAGATTGGATATAATCTTTATTAACAATTACTGCCATTCTGTTTTTCCCCAGCTGGTAGTAAAGCACCTGGCCAGAGGCCCTTCTGATCACACCCCATTGTTACTGTCATCAACAAATCTTTCCCATGGTCCTTCCAGATTCATTTTTCAAAAGATGTGGTGTACTCACAGTTCTTTTCACCAAGTAATAGCTGATGCTTGGAATCAAAGCACAGTGCAGCACCCAAATGCTATGGTTAGATTATCAACCAAGTTAAAGGCTGTTAAAATGACACTAAGCAAGTGGAACAAGGATGTTTTTGGAGATGTTACTAAGAATGTCCGATTAGCAGAATTTGATGTGGAACAGAAACAAAGAGATTTTGATCTTGCTCCTACAATAGAAAATAGAAGCAATCTTAATGCTGTAATGGCTAATCTCCACGAGGCTTTACACAGGGAAGAAATATTTTGGCATCAAAAATCCCGCACTGATTGGATAGAAAGTGGGGACAGAAACACTTTATATTATCACTCTCTTGCTCAAGGCAATCGGAGAAGAGGCTTTATTAGAAAGAAGGTTAAAACTGGGTGACTCTAATAATTGGTGTGAAGACCAAGAAATTCTTTGCAGCCAGGCAGAGCAGTACTTCCAAAAGCTGTTCTCTTCTGAAAACCATTTTATTGACTTGCCCATGCTGGATTTTATTCCTCATTTAATTACTGATGTTCAGAACAGTCTCTTATGCTCAATTCCAGAAGACAATGAGATTAAAGAAGCAGTGTGGTCTCTCAAAGGGTCCAGCTCCCCTGGACCTGATGGGTTTTCAGGAGAGTTTTACAAAAATGTATGGGATATCATAGGTAAAGATGTCATAAATGCAGTGCAAAGTTTCTTTAAGGGGTTTCCTATCCCCAGAGGTATGGCCTCTTCAGTCATTGCACTAGTTCCTAAGGTGCAAGAACCTAAGACCTTTAATGATTTTCGGCCAATAAGTTTATGTAATTTTTCCTACAAAATTATTTCTTCCATCATCTCTAAGAGATTAGCCCCAATCCTGCCAACCATCATTTCGAAGGAACAAGGAGCTTTTGTTCAAGGCCGAAATATCCTGGACAATGTAGCCTTAGCAAGACAACTTATGAAGGACATTGATAGGAAAGTGAGGGGTCACAATGCCATTGTTAAACTAGATATGGCTAAGGCTTATGATAGAATGGAATGGGATTTTCTATTGGCAGTCCTAAGCAAATTTGGTTTCAATACAATATTTACTTCCTACATTGGTATGATTCTGACAAACTGTTGGTTTTCAGTCAACTTCAATGGTAAAATGGCAGGGTTCTTCAAGTCTAGTAGAGGAATCAGACAAGGTGACCCCCTTGCTCCATATCTTTTTATTATAGCCTCGGAAGTGCTTAGTAGGGGGCTGACAGCTCTTTTCCAGTCAGGAATTTTGAGGGGCTATTATGGGCCTAAAAACCTTATTCAAATATCTCATCTCCTGTACGCGGATGATACGCTTATCTTCATAAATGCTAGTAAGCATAACTTAGCATCATTTCAGCAGTTTATTGCTAGATATGAGAACAGCTCTGGGCAAAAAATCAATGTTGGTAAGAGTAGCATCATTGTTTCTGATAAAGCCCCTCTTTCACTTAAGCATTCCATACATTTGCAAACAGGCTTCAGAATCCTATCCACCAGTTTCAGCTATCTTGGAATCCCTGTAAAGAAAGGAAGGTATAAATGTCAGGACTTTAAATACATTTTGGATAGAATCCAGCAGAAGTTAGAGGGTTGGCAGTCCAAACTTCTCTCACAGGCAGGGAGGGCTATTCTTATCAATTCAGTCCTCCGAAGCATTCCTATATATCTGGCTTCGGCTTGTTTCATTCCTATGTCTATCATATCTGCCATTGACAGATTATGTGCTAATTTCTATTGGCAGGGTTCTGACAATTTAAGACGTCGACACTGGATTTCCTGGCAAAGCATTCAAAAGCCTAAACTGGAAGGGGGCCTTGGCATTAGAGATCTTAACCAAGTTCAGATGTCCTTGGCAGCAAAAAGCCTGTGGAGTATAATTCAGGGATCCTCCCTTTGGTCCCAGTATGCTAGGCAGAGGTTTATTAAAACCTGTCTCTTTGACTGCATTAGACCTTTTCCAGCTGGAATGCCCCTAAGAATGTTTCAGCAGGCAAAAAAGCTTATCATCAACAATGCAAGGTGGATGATTGGGGATGGTAATGGTACAGATTTCTGGAAAGATAATTGGACGGGCAAAGGGCCTCTTGTTAATACTGTACAGTCAGAAAACTTTAACAGAATTCAGAGGCTGCCTAAGCAGACAGTCAGGGAGTTTTTCTTGATCCACACCATTTAGCTTGGTCTTTCTTCAGTAGTTTTCCATCATTACCAAATATTCAGTTGAGTAACAGATCAGATTATTGTATCTGGACTGGCACAGTTGGTGGAGAATTCAGTATACAGTCTTCTTGCAAACTGTTGAGATCAAGTGGATAATAAGGCAGCCATGGGCCAAGTTATGGCATTCAAGCATTGCTCCCAGGGCAGCTAATTTCTTTTGGAAACTTATTCATAGAGCTGTACCTGTCGATGGCAGAGTAATAGAGTGTGGTATCTCTTTAGCATCAAAATGTTGGTGTTGTCAATCCCCATCTCAGGAGGACCTGGACCACCTTTTTATAAAAGGAGAATTAGCTGCTGCCCTATGGAATTGGGTTTCTCCCTTGATAAGTGCCAAAATCAATCTTAGTGAACATATTACCATTCGCTGTTGGAACATCTTGGCTGGTTCCAATCTGCACTCTGCATTCAGGTACTCCGGAATGTATGCGGTAATCTTATTGATATGGGAGATCTGGAAGGCTAGATGCTCTGCCAAGTTTGAAAACTCTGCCATCAATGTAATCTGCATCATGAGGAAAGTGGTGGCTGGCCTCTCTCAAGCTTTGAATAATCTATTTTTCTCAGTTAGTAACTCTGCAGAACAATTAACAATTCTGAATCAATTCCAACTGTTCCTGAAGATCACTCCTAGGAGGCCAATGCTAGTAACTTGCAGTCTAGCCCCTTTCCACTTCACCCTGCATGTAGATGGTGCTTCAAAAGGAAACCCGGGTATATGTGGAGGTGGTGGCTGTGTTAGAGATTCAACTGGTAACATGATTATTAGTTTTGCTTTTAACTATGGAGTTGGAAGCAGTATATTAGCAGAAGTGAGGGCTCTTTATGATGGGCTGTCTATAGTTAATATCGGAGGTCTTAAAGTGGCTGCAATATTCTCAGATTGTGCTTTCCTCGTGGAATCCATCCATAAGAAAAAGCTCCCAGCTGGGTTGTCTATCCATGGTGGAATGAAATTCTGGAACTAATAACTCTTAAGTGGATGTTCGGTGAGACATGTCTATAGGGAAGGCAACCAAATGGCCGATGCTTTGGCTTCCTATGCAAGTTTAAGTCATTCTAACTCAATTTTTTCTCATGTAAGTGAACTCCCAAATATGGTGAGGGGAGCGTATAGGATGGATAGAGGAGGTTTGCCTTCTCTTCATCTTTGTAAATAGATAATTCAGTCTCCTTGGATTCTCCTTTTGGCAGCTTGTACAGACAGGGGTATGCCCCGATGAGCTTGTATTCTTTCACAAAATTAATAAAATTTCAGGCCACAGCATCAACCTGGGGGAGTGAGAACATGTTCCCCTTCTGGGGGGACATGCACTCGACCAGTCCATGATACTGAGGGCCGGTGTTGATTGAAAAAAAAAACCTAGTGGACACTTTCTAATTGCATTAGGTAGCTGTATCAGAGGCTTGGACATGACAAGACACTTTGATATGCATGGGCAAAACTTTATTTTAGGATTCCAAAATGAGCACTTTAACAATTTCTTAAATACACATTCAAACAATTTCTTAAAATACATGTTTGAATGCTAAATGTTACCAATATGATTAATACTTCAGGGTACCACTTTTCATCAAAAAGATGACAGGTCAAGAACTATGTTCTGCATAAATTGTTATCTATAGTATATGTCAGAATGAACACTACTCAGGTGGCATCTAGATTGCTTGACCCTTAGACAATTGTACTTGTTAAAAATAGTTCCACATCAAGTGGAGACCAAAAATAGAACATGAATACAGTGTGATGTCTCTCTCCACTCCATGTCATAAGAGTTTGAGTCGATGTGGGACTATTATTAACACTTACTAAGAGTAAAGATGTGACCCATTAAATTTGTTATTCTTCATCTGCAAGAGATGGCACCTGTCGTAACTCAGGTCCACATTGACAGCCATCTCTTTTTAAAAAGATGCCCATGTTAGCCGAAACTTCTGCTGAATTGATATATAAAGCATGTGATCCCTTGAAAATGGAAGAGAAATTAAGAGACAAGAAAATTTAATTTTTGTTTGGAAGTGGATGGTACCATCATTGTATTAAAAGTAAAAGGAGGGATGCACAAGTATAATCAATGTGTTCCCAAAAGGCCCCATTACAATAAACACTCCACCCAAGGCGGTGTGACCCACACTAAACCCCCAACAAACCAAAAACAGAGGAGTTGTGTGAGTCCACTTTACAAACATGATTGGCCCATTCTCTCACTTTCTCGCAAATGAAAGAGGCAAGCAAATTATAGTAGATTACACGATATCAACACAAACAATTTCTTTCAAAAGAAGACAACAAATCTACAGAAAATCAGAATTCAAAAAAGAATTCCTTGAGACCACAACTTCAAAGATAGTATATCAGAAGAACATACCTAGGCATAATAATGGAAATAACAGACACAGCTTTATTTTCTTCAGGTGTCCCACTTCCAAAACAAAAGTTGTTTGACATCTAAATGGCACAAAGTCCATAATTAGGAAATGTATAGCGCTTGAAGGGAATAAAACGGAAACGAATTGCACTATAACTCATGTCATGAAGAAAATAATCCAAGAACCTCATTTGCCATGGCAATAAGTTCATTACTCTCAGCAACTTGAAACCAGCCTTTCCGACAAGCATTCTGAAAATAGGAAGGGGGAAAATCAAACTAGGGGCATAAAAGATATTAAATAAGGAAAGGTTTTACAACAACCACCCTCCAAAGAATTCTGAAGATTCAAGTACTTGATAATATAAAATATTCAGTAAAATGGAAAAATGACAAAAATAGAGCCAAAAAACTAAACAGAGATAGACAAGTGATTTGATGACACTTGAATACTGATAAGCGGATGTGCCACCGTTGATAATTGTAGTAATAAGTAGAGGGGTTTAAAAAACCAGTATCAGGAACTGGACCGGACCGGGCCGGGGGCCGGGCCGGTTCCAGTCCCAGACCTGGTTCCCAGGTCTGATTTGGCCAAAGCCAACCAGTTCCGGCCAAGCACTGGCCAATGGAACCAGACCGGGTTAGCCAGTTCCGGTCCAAACTCGCCAACCTTTTAAACCAGGATAGGTAGTTCTTGGAAAGATAAATAGAATCATTTTCCCTTTTCAAAAATAATGTCTAGCACCACAAATAAATTGAAAGGGTAAACTCTATCCAAGTGAAGAAAGGGAAAAAGAAAAAGCTTTGTGAATAATGAAATTTAATCCACCCCTCCCTCCCAACAACCCACATTGATTTCTTAACAGAATCCTCCAATGAAAAAAAGTTGCCAAAGCACAAACCCTATCCCCAAATGGTAAACTGTACTTTCATTTTTCTTATGGTGATTGGTAGACACTAATGATTCAGATTGAAAGAATTACAATGGTCCAGCAAAACAATATCTCCTATCATACAGGGCTCATGATCCATTTCTCAAGTGCATCTAACACAGAACACAACTCCCAAATTATGCCACCATCTCGTTGGCCCAGTATTCTGATCTTCAATGATGTTATATTCCTAACCATCCACCATGTCCAATAAATGACTCGAAATTGCTATTCCAAAGTGTTTAAGATCAAAGATTAATTTCTTGATCGTTTAAACATAGCATTTGGAATTGTTATCATCTGCAGAAAATCCCTCCAGCATCCATATATATTGGGCTTTGGGGGGGGGGGGGGGGAATCCAAAACCGTATGCCAGAGTGTCAACAGGCCAGGTCAGGCTGGAGAGCTGACAGGCCTAGCCTAAACACAGAAATGCTAAACTGCCAGACCTGTAAGAGAAAAGGCTAAGTCAACAGTTGGGATAGCCAGCCTGCGAGTCCAGTCCAGCAATGCCTTTATAAACTTTAAGCTAACGCTAGAGGCATCCCCTCGAGTGCACATCCCCACCCTCCTTTCCATTTGACTTTGCCCTCTTTGCTAACCATAGAGGATGTCAAACCCTATAATCATCATACCTTCTTTGCACGATAGCAGACCCTCACCACCCCCAGCAGGAATCCAGCAACAGATCAGTCACCATCACCAAACCTTGTTGCGAGGCACATAAGAGACGAAGAATAAAAAAGACAAACATACATGGTCAACCACTGAAGATGCAGATGAACAATGACATAAAGAAAGTCAGTGTTTTTGTCACAGCTATGGTTGACCCTGTTTCCACTTCCCATAACAAGTTAACTGCAAAATAAAGTTTCCCAGAAAAACCTAATGGTTAAGATTACAAACACTGCATATAGAAAAAAAAATAGTAATAGGGTTCATCTTCTGAAAACTAATTCACAGAGAAAGTGGCTTGATGAATGAAGAATTACCTTAACAGATATTAGTAACACCATGATAGCTGCTTTAAGGGAAGGCTCATTTCTGAATTTATATACCTTAAGAACAAAAAATATAGTTAGCATGTAGAAAAAGATATGTAGAACAAAAGTGGAAAGGTTAAAGATGAGTCCACACAGAAGCATGAACAATACCTGCTTTACAAGGGGCGGCAATTCATGAGCATTGGCATAAACTTCACCAGCAGTAACTGAAAAATCAATACCTCTGTATTACCAAAGGAAATCTTGTTATGCACTCTAAAAAGGACAGGAAGCTGCATCCATCTTACTTCATGTAAAATTACTGAACGAGCTAAAGTGCTTTTAAAATATCTAGCAGGGACACACTAAGTTCAAAATATTTAAAAAGGGCACTCCCCTTGAAGTTCATATCTATAAGGGCAAAAGTCATATTTTTTCTAATATACTACCAACAATGCCCTCAATTATTCCGCAAATGCATTTTTTATCTAAATCAAAACAATATGACTTTTACAGTCTTCATCATAAAATATAAAAAAGGTGATACCACTTGTTATTGTGCCCTAAATTCTAATTCAGTCCCTCCAGTCCACATAGAAATCAACACCAATAGTGGGAGTATCCAAATTTATAAATGTGTATATTGAAATACACAGTATTCTACACCTGAAAATAGCACATTTCAATACGCCCTATTTTCTTTTGTATAATGATGTAAATAAGCTAAAGTTATTTTTTGAGTCTAACTACTATAATAATCATATTCTTGATACATTTTAGTATGTTTTTTTGAAAGAGGGTGGCACCACTAATGTATAAAATGGAACAGAATGTACAAGTATGTCCTGTCACAACCCCAAAAAATGGCAACCCCAAAAATCCTATACAAGAGAGGCCACACAAAGGCAATGTGGATCAACCTAGCCCCCCATACAACCAAAAAGAGGAGAAGAAAGGGAATTCATATTACAAAGAATAGTAGCCCATTCCCTTACTCTATCACAAACAAAAGATACAAGAGCTTCCTCGGCCCGAGATTCTCTTATGAAGATCCGATTGTTCCGCTCCCCCCACAACGTCCACAAGGTGACATGAAAGATAAGCCACCACACCTTCATGTCACTCCTATTGAGCCAAGGCCGCTCCCAATGCACAAACAGGTGGTGGACTTCATTGTGCTAGCCGATGACACAACGGGTCCGTCTAGCAAGCTCCTCCCACACCCCCTGTGAGTAGGTACAACCTATAAACAGGTGCTCGAGGGTCTCGTCTTCTTAGCCACAAAGACAGCAGATCCCCTGAATGTTTGGAAGAAAACAACACAACCTATCTTGAGTCGATAGTCTCTCATGAGAGATCCTCCAAGCCAAGAGCTTCACCTTCAAGGAGCTCTGATGTCTCCACACCTGATCAAAAAGGCTGTGACGAACCCCTCCATCCGAGATGACGTTGTAGGCTGACCTGACAGTGAAGGACCCTTCTTTTTCCCACCTCCACACCCACACGTCCTTCCAAAAAAAGCTCATGTCACTTTTTCCAAGTCAGACTCGGACGCCTAAGACAATAACATCCCTGCAAGAGAAGATATCACAGCAAAGAAGAGAAGTCATGTGAAGAGTAGAAAACAAATCCCAGATCCTCCTCCTATCCATAGTTGTCAAGGCGACCAAGGCGAGCTTGGGGTCCTTGAGTGCCTAAGCGCTTAGGCGCCTGCCTAAGCAGCGCTTAGACGTCAAGTTCATAAAAATATTATCATTAATATATACGTAATTTTTATATATAAATTAATCATGATTATTACAAATATGGGAAACAACACTAGTATGAACATAGAAATAAAAATTAATAGAAATGACGTTGCAATAAAATATCAAAATCCATTTTGAGATAAAATTAACAATAAAAATTGGACTTTCAGAATGAATAAAATACTAACCTGATGTTTGCCAATTTCTTCCAAAAATATGCAAATCATACTTGAAATAACATACATATAATATAAAGTAGATACGAAAAGAAAAAGACATCTCCCATTATCACATACTGTGAGTGTGAGAGAGAAATAGAGAGAGAGTGTTAGAGTGTGGAGCCCGAACTCCCCATCGTGTACCCTCGCACGCGGATCAACCTGCGCGCCCGGAAGAAATTTTCTATTTATAACAAGGGAGAAGAGGGAGACGAAGCTAACAGGGGGCCGCCTAGGCGCCGCTTTGGGCGCCTAGGCGGCGCCTTTTTTAAGCCCAACAAGGCGTGGGGGCGCCTTGTTGTGAAAAAAACGCCTGCCCGCCTAGGCACCGCTTAAGCTGTGCCTAGGCGGGCGCCTTGACAACTATGCTCCTATCGAAGTACCTCTGCCTGATCACCTGATCCCACAATCCCTCCTCTCCCTGCCCAAACCTCTATAACCACTTACACAAGAGAGCCAAGTTGAAGTCCCTGATATTCTTGATCCCCAGTCCTCCCTCTTTCTTGCTGGTGGTCAGACTTTCCCATGCCATATCATGTCAACCCCTGCATTTCCCCCCACTACCTTGCCAGAAAAATCTGCACTGGATATAATCAATCTTCTTCGCCACTGTCTTCGGGATCTGGAACATGGAAAGAAAATAAGGAGATGTTGGATCATATAATTCTTACTATCATCTTGTCTCATGTAATGAGAGATGGGATAGACTTCTCGACCTTCTTGGAGAAAAGAAAAACCTACACTGACGGACATATAATGTTGTTTATGTAGCCTGTGCACGGTTCATTCCGTAGGTTTGGTTTAGGATCAGACAATGTGGGATCGAGTGTGGGACCTTTCCTCACTGACCGAGGTCAATGTTGATTTACATTGTTGTAAAGTCCAAATACCCTTAATTAACTGTCAAAGAAACTCTAAGGTCCTTCATCTAGGTTCCAACACTAAGGGCATACTCGCTTGCAGGGTTCCAGGTTAACTCTCATTCACCGCCAAAGAATTGATAAAATTGGGGTTTCATCAAAGGCCTCATTAAGTTAGGCAAAATCTAACGATTTGAGAGTGTGTATGTAATTTTGCAAAAAACAGAGACATGTCGAAAGGATTTCTAGACTCCAAGGGTATTTTGACAATTTCTGGGTTTCAAGGGTATTTTGATAATTTTACCAAGCTAGATATTTTTCTGTAATTTTGGGGCTAGAGAGAAACAACGGTGGAATCTCGGACTTCTAAGGGTACTGAGACAGTTTCCAGAAGGTTCGAGAGCTACTTAGCCATTTCTAGACTGTAAGGGTGTTTTGGTAATTTTACCATGCCAGAGTCAACTTAGGGTTTTGGATGACACTTAGGCACAAGGATGATCTGACAAGACCCCTAAGTGGAAGAATGACCCTGGGTCCCGTGAAGAGCATACATGAGTTTGTTCTCAGGAGAGAGAGGCATATGCACAATTTCCTGAATATCAGGGTTCATTCGCGATTTCCCTTGGCACATATAAGAGAAGACAATTGAGTACATTCATTCTCATTTATGTAAGTACAAGAAATGTCGGCGAGTTGTCGACTGTACAAAAGGAATCTCCGCACTGACGCAAGACGTAGGGCCATAGCGACCATTACAGAAAGTCGCAGGGCAGAACTGCAATTTACAAGACTTGTGTATTTTCTTGCCACCAAAGGAAAAGCATTTTTGTAATTTCTGATTAATTCAAAAAAATATCACCCAAGACGCGTAGAAAATTACACCACAACACCCCCGAGGGCATAGATACAAGGCCTCGGGTATTTATAAAACATATCCTTGATAGGCCTTCACAAACAAAGACACAACACTCGCTCCTTGGCACACCTCGTTCGTGCGTAGATGTCGCTCTCCGTTATCTCCCTGTGTGTTCTCCTATCCTTGTGTACTCAAGGAGGCATATATAAAAGTTAGCCGGACCCACCTTGACAAGAAGAAAGGTTTTTTGATCCCACTCTGACCCAAAAAGTAATTTTTGGCCTCCACCTTGACAAAGAAGGCCATTTTTGGACCCCAGGTTGTCAAGGTGGATCCTTCACCTCCTTTTTTCTTTTTTTTCTTCTTTTCTTTTCTCTTTTTTTTTTTGCAAGGGAGGAAACGGACCCCAACGGGGTCCATAGGAGGGCCGCGGGGTCATTTGACCACACGTGGGCCTCACCAGGGCCAAATGACCCCGCGGGGCTCATTTGACCCAGCTGGGGGGGGTTCACCGACGGGCCCGTGGGGCCCCATTTGACCCCGGAAGGGGGGCCACCGAGGTCAAACGACCCTGCGACCCCCCCCCCCCAAGTTGACACACTGGGTCTGGAAAGGGCCGCTCTCCCTTTTAAATCCTACTCGGGGCTTTTTTTGCCCTTGTGCTAGGAGCGGAACGTGAGGAGAGGAGAACGGGGTTGCTCCATTATTTGTTTGCGTCAATTTTGTGCCGTCGGTGACGGGGAAGGAACTTGCATTTGTCTGGACCACGTGATACACGAGGGTTGGTCTCTTCTACGAGTGCATGTATGAATTCCCTCCATGCTTCTTTGTTGCGACGCAGTTTGCCATTTAATATGGTTGGGTTCAGGGACCCGACTGTGTGGCACAAAATGACGGTGTTGGCTTCAAACCGTGGTTTGACTGTTGATTAACATGAGGGAGGTGTCTTGAACTATTCGAGAAGTTAGGGGTGCAACAGGAGACTATCCAACAATGATCTACACAGAATCAGTCTACCCCCATAAGATAAAGCTCTAGCCTTCCAACCAGCCAACCTAGACTCGTACCTCTAGATGATGGGACAATCTACACATCAAAGAGAGCTCGGGGTAGGAGAGAGACCCAAGTAGGAGATTGAAAACTCACCAGCCTTACAACTCAACAAGCATCCGCCCTAAAAAGAGGCCTATCCTCCATATTAACCCCCACAAGAAAACTCTTGTTAAAGTTAACTTTCAGGCCAATGACCTCTTCCAATAGCTTCAACAAGAGCCTAGTCAGGACAGACAAATGCTCGCCCTCAGTAAGGAATAGAACGGTATCATCTACATATTGTAAGTGTGCAAGTGACGGACCACCTAGCGAAGGCCACAACCGCTGTAAAACCAAGAGGACGGCTTCCCATTGACTAGGACCACAAAGGAAGCCGAAGAGATGCATGCCCTGACCTAGCATATCCACCTATCTCCAAAGCCCATCCTCTCTAGCACATCAAAGAGACATTGCCAATTAACCATGCATATGCCTTCTCAAAATCCAACTTCAAGATCACACCTTTTCTTTTTTCTTGCTTCATTGCAAAAATACACTAATACACCACTAAGAAGTTATCGTGTGTATGTCTCCCCCTAATGAATGCTCCCTGCAAGTGACTGACCAGTCTATCAATTACAATGATCAACTTCCCTGCTAACACCTTGGTAATGATCTTGTAGGTTCCACTCATCAAACTGATAGGTTTGAAATCCTAAAATACTTGAGCACCTACCTTCTTAGAGATGAGCACTAAGAGGGTTTTATTAATACCCCCCAAGTGAGCCCTCCCCTCTTGGAACTCTCTCACAGCCAAGGTTTTCAAACTCGGTACTGATTTCGGTACTGGGCAGGGGTGGTACCGGTACCAATACAAATCGGTACCGACCGGTACAATACCGACCCCCCTGTCCCCCCTTTATATAAGTTTATATAATTATACATTTATATATAGGTTTAAAAATTAGAGAGAATGTTGAAAAATAAAAAATAGAAAACATAATAGAATGTCAAATCATATGTGATTGAACACAATAAATAATTTAATACATAGATTTCAAAGTTTAAAACCATAATAAGTATCATTTCTTCACCATGATACATTGGATATTTATTTTTCATTTCCCCTGTCCAATTTTTTAATTTTTTTATTTTTTCAAACTGTACCGACCAGTACCAGTAGAACAAGGGCAAGACCAGACTGGCTGAGGGCGGTATTGGTACGTATCGGGCGGTATTGAAACCCATGCTCACAATAGCCAGCAAATCACCCTTAAGGACCTCTCGGCACTTCAGGAAGAAAGCCAATGGGAAACCATCCGAATCTGGGGCTCTATCACCTGCAAGAAAAAAAATCGCCTGATGGACCTCCACCTCAGAAAAAGGCTGGGAGATAGCATCCCTCTCCTCAGGGGAGTGATTGGCAAGAAGATCAGCTACAATCGTTGGCCTGCAATAATTGTCCTCTATGAACAGTCTAGAGTAGAACTCTCTCACCTAACCCATGATCTCATCATCTGTGGAGAAGGAGAACTCCCCCACCTGAATGCAAGAGATGAAGTTGACCCTCCTCCCAGAAGCAATACGCTAAAAGTAAGTTGTGTTCTTATCCCCCTCTTTGATCTGTCTGTCTCTGGACCCCTGCCTCCAGTAGATCTCTTCTCTAACAAGTATCTCATCAAACTGCTCCTTCAAGGTATCCCTAAGTGTCATGTCTGCATTGTTCATAAAGCATGCCTCCTCCAAACAGTCAAGTCCCTCAAGTTGCTGAAGAATTCTATCCTTCGCTGCCCTCCCAAGAAGTGTTCTATCTGCTCCCCACGCCTGAAGAACCTGTGCAATATGCTTTAGTCTTCTCACCAAAATAGCCATAGCAGCGGACGTCGCCGGCTGAGCATACCAATCCCTAGTGACAGTGTCCATAAAGTCATTGTCTCATAACCAAAATTGCTCAAGCCTGAAAGTGCAGCTCCTGTAATGTCCCCGACTGATCTTCAAGAGAATGATCTTATGGTTAGAAATATATCTAGCCAGCAGATCCACATGTACATGAGGGAAGTGGTCCTCCCAATCAACAGACACCAGAAACCTACCCAACTTAAAACAAGAAGCACTTGCTCTCAGATTGGACAATGTAAAACAACCATGCGCCATGCCAATGTCCACCAAGGCTACCTCTTGATGAAGTCCGAGAAATCTTCCATGTCTCTAGCATGAGAAATGCCCCCTATCCTCTCCCACGAGGCTGCTGCTACCGCATTGAAGTCTCCTCCAACACATCACGAGCAGCCAAAAGAAAGATGGTGACGAAGCAAATCATCCCATAGTAGCCGCTTCTCCTCCCTGTTCTGGGGGCCATACACCCCACTGAAATCTCCAGAAAATCCATCTCTGACGCTCTTGAAGTGCAAGAAGATATCCCACCTGTCCACCACCCAATCATGTGACACCTCCTCCATCTCATACAGGTTCCAAAGGATCATAATGCCCCCAGACCTGCCGACCACCGGAGAGGCAACCCCCATAGAGACACAAGCGCCCCCAATCTCCTTTAAAAGCACAGGCCCTATCCCCCTCACACTTTGTCTCCTAGATACAAAATGTCAATGTTGCACCGTCTGATCAACTCCTTCATGGCCCTCTTCTTCTCTACCCCCCCAACCCCCTCATGTTCCAAGATACTATCCTCATGAAGACAAAGGAACAGACCCCTCCTCCCCCTTGACCTGAGCCCTCTCTCTCTCCCGGATAGACACACCCCACCTCTTCATGACTTTAGTAAAGACCCCTCTCACATATTCATCTACCCCAACTTCAAAGCAAATACCCACCTTCTCCACCAGGTCTCTCATATGTGCCTCCATACATTTTCTATCTCCACCATCAACTCCCTCACTTCCTCTCTCCCCAGAAAGCACTTCGCCTTCGATTCCTCCCCAACCGTGATTAGAACCACAGGCCCTCCCGGTACAATCGGGAGAACTTCCAACCCTGCCAACAGATGTTCCTCTACACAGACATGGTCTTCGCACAGCTAGACAACCACACCTGGGATAGTCGGAGGGGGGCTGGCATGCAACACAGCAGACTGGGAGCCTTCAACTCCCACTACAAGCAGGCGAAGCACCTGCAGAGACAGAAGAGGCCCGCTAGGTGCTGACGGGGTCGAGACCATCATCGGAAGGCGCAGCTCCTCCAAATCATCCTCCACCAGCAGAGCATCTTCCATGGCCCACTTCCCCTTCCTGTCACCGATCACCAACAGCGCAAAGCCGACCTCCCAGTCTTCCGCTAAGTCTCGCCAGAGTTTGCCCCCGTTCATAGGAGACTGCTCGCCACCTCCGCCACAGCCGTCGACCTCAACAGCAGGAGTTGACAGCTAGCAGGGACTAACTGGCGGTTAGGGTACCGCAGCGGAGGCCCCTCCTCCCACCACTCCGATGGCTAAAGTCAACCCCACTGCGACGAAGAAGGATGAGCTCCCGTCAACGTCACGCAGACACTCGGGATCCGTGGAGAGGTGATGTTGAAGGGCAATAGGCTTCGTAATAGCAAACGGGTAAAGAAGATGTAAAGCACTGGGTCTCATAGGCCCAAAAATTGGAAGGTCATCAAATTTAGGTAAGTTCCGGGTACTGGAAGGACTAATTCCACCAGCCGACCCAGACGAGGATCCGCCAGGTTTGAAATTTGAAAGCATCCTGGGGCGAGTTCCGTACTCGTCTTCAACCTCCCACCTACCAGTGGCACGGATACTCTGATTGGGGCACGGTGGTCGCCAACGTCCGCCATCACCACCGCCGGAATCACCTTCGTGCTACAAACTACAATGTCTGCCTCCAAGACATTCAAGTCCCCCACTGGGAGGACACCGACGATCTCAGGGACGATCACCCTGAACTTGCTGGTGAGGTAGGAGAACCCGAGCTCGTCACTCAGGATCAAGGGGACTATAGCCATCCGAATCCAAACCCTATAGACCCTTGGGTCAAGGTAGGTCCCCTGTAACATTCCCCAACACGCAACCCTCAATAGAGTGTCGTTGGCCAGGATAAGGCCCTGATTCGCCACATCCTCTACCCGCCACATCCTCTGCCGCCTTCACAGAGGGGGCAACTGCCAAAAAAGCACCCCTCTGCAACCACAAGACTGGCCATCCACCATCTCCTAGCATCTGCAGAACCACCTCCTTCAAGACCCTGCCTTCCACAAACCTCACCCAGACACACCTCGAGGCGAGCCTTCAAGAGTCCCGCTTGAAGGGGCGCCGCATCAACACAACCCTTCCCCGTCTCCCCCAAGCCACCACCGGAGGACCAAAGCACCTCTCCATAAAAATGCCTGGTCCGCAGCCCAGATGTCCACGCCCAGGCGATGACCTCCTGTAGAGCCCAGATAGTCCCTGCAGAGGTGGCCAACGACCCCACACCTGAAGCATCTCCGGCGCTCCCGCACACTCCCTCCGGCAGAGCCCACTATGGGCCCCCTGCTACAATCGGCAACGACATGGCCCATCCCTGTAGTCACACCTCCTCCGGACCACCGAAGCTTCTTCCTACTGCAACATCTACCGGAAGGCCTCCTCACATTGTTCAAGCCAGGCTCAGAGTTGCCAGCATAGGCCAGCAAGGGCTGCCGCCCCCTAAAGGGAAGCGGTTGGGGCATGCCGGACACATCGAGACCCTTGCTACCATGGAGCCTCTCTCTCTAGAAAAGGCTAGAGAGAGAATGAAAAATAAGGGAATAAAGTGGATACAAACTTTCTGAGGATCCACCTTCTTAGGGATGAGCACTACGAGGGTTAGAGATAGGAAAAAAACATACTATGTTAAAAGCCATATTACATAGATTTATATTAAAGATATCCATTCATAAAAGAACTAAGATATTTTTGATAATAGGTTGGAAAAAATATGATTTTTGCCCCATATGGATATCAACTTCAGGAGGAATGCCCTCTTTAGACATTTTAAACTCAAAGTGACCCTATTGACTATTTAAAAAAAATCACCCTTTCCAGTAATTTTTCACAAAATGAATGGAAAACCCAGAAAGAAAAGGCTCCATAGAGGTCATGTTATAGATGTCTCCCATATAATGCTACAACAAGATAATAGTAGTGTGAAAGAGATCTGCCAAAGAGACACGTGATGATGCAACAAAAAAGTAAAGATAACAACAATAGCCAACAGTTATTAGGGGAACAATATTCCAAAGCATTCAAGTATAAGAGAGAACAAAGACATGCACAAGTAGAAATGGGGGAAAGCTATCGACTGTTTTTTATGAAAGAAAGTTATCAGAAAAGAATATACTGAGGAAAAAAAATCTCAGTAGGTGTGCTGAAATGATGTAGCCCATGAAGGGAAACAGTACATACATGCTGAAATGACATAGGTGCAGTCAGATGCTCGGTGGCATGTGGAAGCCTAAGCACCTAACAAGCAATCAGGGATTACTCCAAAGATTTTGCAGTGTTCCACAAGTGAACTTACATATTGCCTAGATCCTATGTGAATCAACTAAAAGTTAAGAGGTTATCTTCACTAGAGTTGAACACATTTTTGTGAGAAAAATCCAAAAAAAAAAGGTTTGTGGTATATTCATGACTTCTGTGGTCAAAGAGAAGAACATTTCAGAGAGGCAATGATATATGTTCAAGTCAGTGGCAATTAGTGTTATCTATCTCAATTCACCTTGCAGCAATAAGCAAGATTATGGAAACATAACCAGAACTTTTGCACAGGGCCATAGCCCAGATTTCCAAATGGAAAGTTCCGGACCTTCAAATTAAATTCAAGAATATGGTGAAAGCACCATCAAAATTGCAGCCAACAGGAGAATCTCCAAGAAAACAGGACAATAAGTTGGGGAAGTCCACGTCCAGAACCTAAAATTGACATTGTTCTGAGTCTTATGATCCAGTAGCATTGTCTCTACCTTATCACAATTTGCATGGAAAACTCTGTTCTTCCAACTCAAATTTAACTTTTAAAGGACATTTCCATGCAGAAGCACTATTTTGTGTATATCTCATGTCAAGCCATCTCAAACAGTGCAGTGCCCTTTATAGTCAGACCTTGGAAATATAATTTCACATCTAAAGTACGCTTAAAAAAAGTTTGGGGTTTGGGGACACATTCTCTAAGTTGCTTCTTACCTTTCACCTTTTTTTCCCCTCAGAAGTGGATCGAGCCACCTGCTACCATACAACAAGCCGCATTCCATGCATTCTACCCATGGTTGTCAAGGCGCGCGTCGCCCAGGCGATAAGACACCTTCCAACTCACAAGGCGTTAGACCGCCTTCTTCCAAGCTGAAAAGGCGACCAAGGTGGGCGCCTAGGCGGGCCAAGCGCCAAGGCACCGCTTAGTCGTGACCGGCCCATGATAGCCCCGCAATTGGCCCGTCTGAGACCCGAGATCCTATTTAACCCCAAATCCGCTACCGAGCACATTCCCCCTAACCCCTTTTCCGTTCAGTCCTAGCCTAGGGTTTTCTCGTTTCCTTCACCGCGCACAATCCTCCACCGCCGAAGCCACCATGGTCTGCTGCGGAAGCTGCCATCGTCTATTGCCAAAGCCGCCGTTATATGCTGCTGGAGCCATAGTCTGCCACATCGGGTGAACTGTCCGCGCTGGTCCAAGGAACTTTCGCCGCCGTCCCCGGAGTCGGTCCATCTTGGTCCACACCACATCCAATATGCCTCTCTCTCTCTCTCTTTGTGTGTGTGTCTCTATGTGAGACCCATAGAGGGCTCCGCCACCCCTCTCTCTCTCCACGTCTATGTCTGAGACCCACAAAGGGCTCTGCCACCTCTCTCTCTCTCTCTCCACGTCTCTGTCTGAGACCCACATAGGGCTCCACCACCACCCCCCTCTCTCTCTCTCTCCGTGTCTCTGTCTGAGACCCACACAGGGGTCCCCACCCTCTCTCTCTCCCCCCTCCTATCCCCAACCTTTGTTGTCCCCCTCTGTGTCTCTATCTCTCCCTCTCTTTATCCCAAAGGCATACACACAACTACACATTCACTCTCTCTCCCCTCTTTTCCTCTCCCCCACCTCTATGTCTACCAGTGACTCTATAAAAGCCCCAACAGGGGGCTCCGGAGTCATTGCCCCCCCTCCTCTCTCTCTCTCTCTCCATGCCTTTGTCTGCGAGTCTGAGACTCAGAAGTTAACAAATTTTAGCCCTCAGGTTTGTGCATTTAACTCTTTATTTTCTGCAAATTTCTTGATGCTATTGTTATCATCATCATCAGAGCCTTATCCCAATTATTTAGGGTCGGCTACATGAGTCATGTTCCGCCAAAGATTTTTATCAAATGCTATATTCATATTTAAATCCAAACAACTAATGTCCTTCCGAATAACATCGCACCATCTCAATCTAGGCCTTCCCCGAGCCCTTTTATTAGCATCCACTAAGATTTGATCACATCTTTTAACCGACATTGAATTAGGGCGACATAGCACATGTCCAAACTATCTGAGTCTATTTTCTCTCATTCTACTATCAATTGAAGCTATCACCAAGTTTTTACAGATGCGCTCATTCCTAATCTTATCTTTCTTAATCTTACCACATATCCATCTCAACATCCTCATTTCTGTTACACACATTTTGTGAATGTATTCCTTTCGTATTGCCTAACACTCGGTACCATATAACAAAACAGGTCTCACAGCCGTTCTATAAAATTTTTCTTTGAGTTTTACAGACATACGACGATCACAGAGGACTCCTGATGTGTTTCTCCATTTTAACCAGCCTACTTTAATCATGTGTGCAACATCGTCATAAATCTCCCAATTCTCATGTTTGATAGACCTTAAGTATCAAAAGCTACTACTATTAGGAATATTTTGTCCATCAATTAGAACCATGTCTTCCTGTATCACTCTCTTATTACTAAAATTACAGTGTATAAATTCTGACTTGCTCATACTAATTTTAAAATCTTTAGACTCCAAGGTATGCCTCCAACGCTCTAATTTAGCATTTAAAGTATCAATACACTCATCAATTAAGACAATATCATATGCAAATAATATACACCAAGTGATATCATTATGCAATTATTTTGTTATTTCATCCATAATTAAGACAAAGAGATACGGACTTAGTGAAGAACCTTGATGCAAATATATTGTATCAAAAAATTTACAAGTCTCTCCAACTGTTGTGTCCCTGTGTTTTGATGTTGACAAAACTATAAGTCATGTATACTCCTTAACTTGATCAATCATTGTGCTTTGAAGATAAAGAATCACGCATATTGCTCTCATACTTCTCCTTATGTGGTAGAGATGTTCAAGTTGCACACAACAGGTTAAGTCATTGAGGAAAAGTGAAGTCAGTGCATAGTCAACAAAAAGTCAACAAAAAATGGTTAACGTGGTCAGCGAAGTCAATGCACTGTCAACAAGTCAAAGACCACTGGGCAAAGGTCAAAGGTAAGTCAAGACTTGGAAAAATCAATTAAGTTGAAACATACCAGGGTCGGTGCAATGTTCAAGGTCAGTGCAATACCTTCGCCAACACAAGCACAGTCGGTGCATGTTTTGTCTCAAGCATATACACGTCGGTGCACGCTTATGAGACTCGGTGCAAGTTTGAAAGATGCCAAGGAGGTCGGTGCACATTGTGTAGAAACTATGGTTAGGGTCGGTGTAAATTTTGTAAGACAGCAAGGGAAGGTCGGTGCAAATGCAAAATGCGGTCAGTGCAAGTGTAGAACAACAAGGACCAGCTCGGTGTACATATGAAACTCGGTGCGTGTTTGAAGAATACCAAAGATAGGTCGGTGCAAACTAGAGCAAGTCGGTGCACATCCAAGACTTGCACAGACCAGGTCGGTGCATATGTTAGTCTGTTTTGCATTTGTGCATCCTTTGCATCGGTGCATGTTTCGCTAGAGTCGGTGCATGTCTCGTCTCAGCATATAGAAGTCAGACCATTTCAGGTCGGTGCAAGTGTAACATCGGTGCACATTTTAGTTTCATGCAAGTCTGCATAGTTTGTGCACACTCCAAGTCGGTGCAAGGTTTTCTGCCTTGTGCATATACGCGTAAGTGCAACTATTGTTCAAAGTCTGTGCATGGATGCCTGCAAGCATATGAAGGTCCGTGCATATGCTCTGCACAGGATATACAAGGACATAACGTCGGTGCACATTATATGATGGGGGCATCCCTTGCCCCTCCACTTTTTTTTTCGAAGCTCAAATGGATCGACGGCATGCGTCATTATGTTCTTCACATTTTTCTGAGTCTATCCATGTAATTTTCATATTTTCTTTGAGTCATAAACTATGTAATTTTCCCTTTATTTGAGTCATGTACCTAGGTTAGTGGGTTATCTACCTAAGTCTATGAGTCATTAGGTTGGTTTGAGTAACCAAATGGGCCCAAAAGATGGGCTTGGCCCATGGGCGCCCCCCACCTGGATAGGCTAATCATTAGTTAGTTTGTTCAAAGTCATTTTAGTCCATGAAATTGTGTGAGCCTATAAATAGGCCCCCACTCCTCTCATATGTAACAACATTTTATGATCAATTTAAATCAAGTGAGTTTTAGTGTCTTATTGGAGTGGATTCTCCAAATCTCTCTCTCTCTCTCTAAGGGGTGGATTCCCCTCTCTCTTCCTCTCTCTCTCTCCAAGAGGAGGGGGCGCCCCTTTCTCTCTCCTCCCCTCCCTCTCTCTCCTCCACATCATCAACCCTTCCTCTCCCCTCATTACTCATCCTCCCAACTACCCCAACCCTCATTACTCCACCCCTAGTCCCAAGAGACCCTCCACCAATCCATACTCCACCACCCAACCACCAACTACCCAATCCCCTTCCCTAAGCACCCTCTCATCTCCCAAGGGAGAATTCCCCACTCCCCAAGCATCCCCTCCCTTCCCCAACACAACCATTCCCATCCCCAAAGCCCCATTAACCACCCCATTAGTCAATTTGCAAACCTTAGAGAGAGAACTCTCCTTCCCTCTCCCCCACCCATCCCAAATTCGCAGCTTCTCTCTCACCCACTGCAAACACCCCATTCCAGCCCCCATTCTCCCCTTCCCACACCCTGGAACACCCCCTCCCAGACCCCCTCACAGCTAGGGGTCACTCCCACACCCATCCACCCCATTTCCCCTCCCATATACCCCATTCCCCCTATCATCTTCAACCTGCAGTTCTCAATTCGAAGGCAGCAGAGCACCAGCAGATTGCAGCAGCGGCCACGGCATCATCGTGAGGCTTCAGAAGGCGTACCATATATTGTTGGAATCATCGTCGAAGCAGCTTCGCAACGGTGGTGGTTTCGTTCCCGTCTGAGTTTGTGACTGCCAAAGTGAGCTATTCTTCTCCGACTGCGCAGGATAGGCCCGGTCAGCAACCTGAAGCCATTTGCAGAGTCTACCACGGCCACCCTCTTGAGGATCTGGAGGCGGGACTTGGCTGGGATCTTCTACAACGAGCCTACTTTGAGGGACAAGAAGCGGAACCCCGTTTGGCATCCGGAGATAAGATTTATCAATTTTCTCCTCCAGGTGTGCAGTTCTGCTCCTCCTGGGACTGAACCGACCCCTGTCCACTGTTCGGGCTCTCCCGATCTGCTCCGGCACCCTCTGGCATCCCCGTGGGTCTCGTTTCGAAGAGGACTCGACAACCTTTCCAACGACTCTGGCCACGCTTGATTCGGAGCTCGGGAGCAATCGTGACGACTCCGGCTTTCTGCTGCAGTGGTGCTGAGACAGTCAGAACCAGAGATCTGAGTCCCTGTTCGTGGCTCTTCCCCGACCAGCACCGCCAACCAGCAAATTCCACAAAAATTGGACGTCTTCCTGATCCAATCCTGAAGATTTTGCCACTGGTCTCGTCATCAACAAAATTCGGGAGAAGCCGCAGCGGCATCGTCTTCGACTGCCTGTCCCCTGTTCCAGAGGTCGGACAGAACCGTCGGCGTTCTATCAATTAGTTCCTAGGTCGGTTCTCCCCTTCCCTAGCTTGGCCGGCTGAAGGCTCCTCCCTGTGTGGAGGTAGTTTTGGCTATAATAACTTACCCCTACCCCGAGATCCCCCCCTTGCAAGGGGTGTAGTTCATGTAATAATTCAAGTCGCAGCTTTGAAGCTTCATCGACGCGGCGTGCGGGTGCATACCCTCGCCTCCCCGCTCGCCCCCGTCTCCGGCCGGGGTCGGCGTCTTCACGCTGACTAGGTGAGCCTCGGTCCCCCTCTTGGCTGGTTTAAATTCCTTGCTTAGCATAGTATTATCGTTATTGCTTCGTCGGACGGAGAGTGAGAGCTCGGCCCATAATTGCCATTAATGTAAGTGATCACCACGGGCGAGTTGTGAGTGATCCCCTACATCCCACACCCTTGGTGTGCTGGCCGCCCGTGAGTTGGGCATCCCTGGCCCATTTGGGGTTCTCCCCAAGCTAGCCAACCATTGGAGCATCAAGGTCCCGCCTCGGACCCTCTCCATCATCGCTGAGTCGCCTACGGGCACTAGTGTGCGCCACACGAGTGAGTTCGCTAGAGTAAGTCCGCCGCTCAAAGATACTTGCTTGCAATTGTAGGTCCAAGGGCATTCGGTCTTGTGACTATCACCCCAAGGTGGTGTCACATCATTATGGTCTGCACTCACCAAGGTCCGTGCATACAAGTTTTGCATCGGTGCATCTTTTATGCCTTTGCATCTTTTCTGCCTTAGTGGAAATAAGGTCGGTGCATCTTTTTAGTCTTAGGCATATTAAGGTCGGTGCATTCCTTGCTTCGGTGCAAGTTTTGCCTTGGGCAAAATAAGGTCCGTGCATTTCACTGTAGCGGTCGGTGCATATGCATATGTGACTTCATGGTCAGTGCAGTTTTTGGTTCAACGTGACGAGGTCTGTGCACATATGAGAAAGTCTGAGCATATGTAACTTCCAAAGTCGGTGCAACAAGGTCTGAGCTCACAACAAGTCCAAGCACATGTGAAGCAAAAGTCTGAGCACGTTTGGCGTCAAGGTTCCAAGGTCGGTGCAGGTTTTTCCAAGCAAGAAGTGTTGACTCTAAGAGTCGACACTTATCTCTAGGTCATGGCTTCTTGTAGCAGACAGAACATGATGAAAACAGTGTCGACTCTAAGAGTCGACACTTCTTTTAGCGAACCCAGAACCGGTCTCTCCCCTAGGTTGGGCGGTTCGGATCTATCACGTGGGATGGCTTGAGCATATATCTCCAGGCCCCAATCATTGCAGAGAATGTTGGTTCGATGGTCCAAGGCTACGAAGGAATTTTTGGAAAAGTAAATTCAGCTTTTTCTGTTGGACCAATCACATGCAAGTAGTAGAAGCTTCTGTATGGCTCGCTCTGTTTCTTGGGGGAAAAGTCTCCTACGTGGACAGTACTGCATGGCTCTCATTCGCTGTCCAATAGGAGGGCCTCGTACCTCATCTGCAAAGGGCCAATCAGTGGCCATCCTCTCTGCGATCAGAAGGGATCTGCTGATCGAATGGCCCAGGGTATATCTCTCCAAAGATCAAGGGCCAGGATGAAATTCCCTTGATATATAAGCAATCGTCTCTCCATCATAGAAGGTGGACGAACAGAGAAAAAGAAAAAGAAGATACGTTCGAAGCAGGAGGAGTTCGTCCGAAGAAGAAGAGGGAGCCATTGTTGCCGGTTTCGTTACTAGAAGAAGAAGAAGAAGAAGAAGGAGCTGCTGCTGCTACCTTCGTTGCAAGATAGAAGAGAAGGAAAAGAAGAAGGTATACATCTAGATATACAAAGGGCCAGCGGTGCTTGCAAGAGAAGAGAGAAGACGAAGGTGAACCTGTCGGGCTAGCAGGAACTTTGAAGAAAAAGCCTCATCCACTGAAGAACAAGTAAAGAGAGAAGCAGAGACAAGGAAGAAGAATCTCGCCTGCTGCTGCAAAGAATCTGAGCATCGGTTCTTGGGTTTAGGAAGTTTTTCATTGAAGCTATTCTCTGTCATTTGTTGTCAAGCTTATCTGTTGTTTGTTTTTACACCTTTGAACGATATATCCTTGTGTGTGTATTCCTGTGCAAGGTTTGCACATGCTCGGAGCTGAGCAGTGTGTGAGTGTGTGTGTGTGGTTTCAGACCCAGGACGTTTGGGGTTTATCCCTGTGGTTGTGCAGGGTCAAACCTGCGTGTGTGTATTGGGGCGTGTCCCCGTGTGTGCAGGCTTGTCCTGCGTGTGGTTGGAGCATTGCTCTGTCTTGGGGTGTTGTCCCCGTGCTGGTGTTCCAGCAATGAAGCCTCACCGGGTTTCGGTGAGGGGTGGACGTAGGGTGCCCGTCGTGGTCCCGAACCACCTTAAAACTCATGTGCCTTGTGGTTGGGTTGGTGTGATTGTCTCCATATCTTCTACCCCATTCACAGAGATTTATTTCAGTTTGCATATCTCATTTGTTTAAGCTGATTTCATCATTGGTTCATGATTGGTCATTATACACATCATCGTTAGTAAGCCTTCCACTGTGTGATATCTGATAAGATTTAAATTGGACATAGTTTTGTAAAGGGATCTATTCAACCCCCCCCTCTTCTAGATCCTATTCCTTGCACCTCGGGACCCAACAATTGGTATCACAGCAAGGCTCTGCTGTCCCTAGATCTAACGATCTTCAGAGTGATCCGAGTGTAATTACAATCATGAACTTTTCTGTTGATCATATTTCGATGAGTTGCTTACCTATTTTTGATGGCGATGACTTTGATTCATGGTTAGGAAAAATGTGTGGGTTGATTAACTCTGTCAATCCTAAACTCTGGAAATTGATATGTTATGGCCCTAACAAATTGCCTCTGGATGAGACCACATGGTCTAAAGAGGATAAGTTGAGAAACAATGAAAATGTTACAATTCTTAGTTTATTAAAGGCTGCTGTGAATCCTGACATATTTTCATTTGTTTCTTCATGTACAACGGCGAGGGAGATCATGGATGGATTGATGAAAGCTCAAAAAGAGAAGGAAGAACGTCTGTGCTCCATGGCTTACAAACAGGACACATCAAGCAAAGAGAGCTCGGAGGTAAACTCTGATAACGAAGAATTTACATTTGAGGAACTCTTTGATGCTTATGAAGAATTGTCAAATAAGTACAATAATTTGAAATCTAAAAATAGAAGACTCAAAAAGAAGTCTGAAAACATATCTTGTACTAAATATTCTGAAATTGAAAATTTGAATGAATCTCTGTTGTCTGATATTGAGATGCTTAAAGACACTCTGTCATGCTTGAGAAATGAAGATGAAGAATTCAAAAAGGATAATGGTGCCATGCAAATTGAAATCTCCTTACTTGAAGGAAGGTTAAAAAGTCTTGATAAGATTGAAAAGGAAAACTCACTGTTGAAAACTGAACATGAATCTTTACTAGTTAAAATTTCTGAGTTGGAGAAAAACGAAATGAAGCTTAAAAGTGAGATGAAATCTATGTCTGATGATCAACACATTCTTGATGAATTGATCTTAAATAAAGAACTTGCTGAAGAAAATGAGAAGTTAAAAGGGTTAAACACAGCCATGTCAGAAAGATTGTTAACTCTTGAAAAAGGAAAAGATGTGACTGTCAATGTTGAATATGAAAAACTACTTATGTTGGAACAAGAGATTGAGAGCTATAAAACTACAAACAAGGTGTTGAATGAATATGTCAATTGTAGTGAACAAAAAATTGCAAGTTATGAGCTACACATTGCTTCACTTGAATCTGAAATTAAGGACATGAGAGAATCATTGTCTAAATTTGTGGATGGGTAAGAAAATCTGGACAAACTGTTAGGAACAAGAGTTAATTTCAAGAAAGAGGGGTTGGGCTACAATCCGGTGAATAAAAAATCTTTTGAAAACAAGTTGACAACATCTTTTGTCAAAACATCCAATGTAGCCACCACCTCAAAGGATAAACAGCCTACTGTTCAGAGAATTCAGAAGCAAACTGAAAAAGTGACAAAGAATGATCACATGAAGAAAAAGCTAAGAAACACTCATGCTAGAACTGTGCATGTTGTACACAACTTGAACACAAATGCACATGCACACAAAAAAAGAATGTCATGCCATTATTGTCACAAATTTGGTCATTTGATGCATGAGTGTAGATTGATGGAACAAGATGATTTAAATGCATGTGCAAAGAATGCCAGTAATTCTCATAATAGGAAACATATTTTTAAGCAAAAGAGAATTCATTGTTTTCGTTGTGGCAAATTAAGCCACCTTGCTGCTCACTGTTGGCATACTCAAGGGAGAAGATTTAATTCGAGACCTGTCAATCTCCCTATAAATCAAAATATTTTTGATAGAAATAAATCTGTTTTTGAAAGAAAAACCTTTGCATGCTTCAACTGTGGAAAACTAGGCCATATAGCCAATGATTGTTGGTCGGCTGTTAAAAGAAGAAATTTGTCTTCGTACTTTAATTGTGGTAAACATGGGCATACAGTCAAGGACTGTTGGCATGTTAAAGAAAAGAGAGTGTTTCACACGAAATATGATAACAGGGTTACTTATGGTCAGAAATTCCATACTCATGTTAACATGCATAAGAGGAACACAAAACATGCTGTCTCATGTCATTATTGTGGGGAAGTTGGGCACTCTATGAGTGATTGTTCACTAATGATGACTGATGATATGAAAGCTCAAAAGTTGTGGAGAGCATCCTTCAGAGATGCCACTAACACTATAGGACCCAAGAAATCTTGGGTACCTAAAATTGCAAAATGAGATCTGTGTTTTGCAGGAGTGTCTTGGGAGCTGAAGAATTAAAGGGGTTCAATAAATCAAGGCACCCAAGTGTGGTAAAATCCCATTTCTGACCTTTACAGGTTTGGTCATTTGAGTCTTCTAAATTATGTTTAGATAGCTGCATATTATGTTTGGTCTGTTGCATACATGTCCTCATTTGCATCTAATATGAGCATTCATGTCTCTTATTGCCTACACTGAGTTGTCTGTAAATATTGAACTGGAAATAAATTGCACTTCAAAAATTCTGAATTGACTGAATTTGTTGCCTACATGTTGTCTCATGAATGACCCAGAGGTTTATCAAATGCCATAGTGCCAAAGGGCAGATGAAGTATGTCTGGAGGTTCTAACCATGTGTGAGGTGGTCTTTAGACCAAGTCCTCCGCCAAGTATCATGGGTCAACTTGCATGTTAGAGCAGTCTAGATTTTCATGAGTCACTTAAAATTCAGTCATACAATACTAAAGTCAAGGGGAATCTATCAAAATAAATTCTGCAATTCATGGATATTTGTTTGGACTAAGTACCATGCATGATCTTCATGCCTTATATGGTGGTTCAATGCTCATACATAGGGGGAGATCTTAACTGAACTACATGCATTTAATCTTTAAGGAAGAACATTTAAATTCTCAAGTCAAATCCTCTGAAAATAAGGTTTTGAAAATATCACATACAATGATTTGTCTTGTTTTGATCTAACTCACTGCTCAGCTGTGAAATGCATGCTTGTCTCATGGATGCTTTTGACTGTGAGTTGCTGAAGAATTTTGCTCTTATCAAATTCTGTGTGCAAGTTTTCTGAATATCCCTTCAAACCTAGATCTGTTTCGACTCAAAACTGTGAGTATGTGACTTTCTTTCCGAATGCTTTCTTGTGCAATATTTCATGATAATCAGGTCACTAGGTATGTAAATCAAACTCTTGCAATCCTGCATTGCACTCTCATGTAGGTCATAGGTTGCATACATTTGGTAAAGTGCATATCATTTATATTCATGATGAAAATTTAAAAAGATTGGTTGCTATGCATGCACCAGAAGTCTAGTTATTCATTGCATTGAGTTAGGGGGAGTCATTGCAATTATTGGTGAGCTCAAGCATTCACATAGGGGGAGCAAAGATAAACTTTGATATGAAATTATGAGAAATCTATACCCCATCACTTGGCAATTGGTTCTGAAACTCCTTTCAATTCCCTGCATCTTTTGAGGGGGAGTTTGTCTAATATATCTATGCCTGATCTTCTACTTGTTGCCATTATCATACTTTTCAGCCAGCCACCTTGGAGATTTTTTTTTTGAAAATCATTTGGCGCATGTTAACTCCAGACCTGACCATTTGACTATCCTCACTGCCTTTATGTCACCTATCTTCAAGAACACTCAATTCCAAAGGATTCCAGTCTGTGTACTATGATCATAAATCTGAACATCCTTGTTTTGGAATCTTCTATTATACGGGATTATGATACTCCTAAATAACTTGCTAGTTTGATTTTAATGATTTCTCTGAGTTTAAAGATGATTGCCTTGAAAAGAATCTATATTCCGTCTAATAGGCTTTAACCAGCTTTCACATTGCTGTGTCCTATAAAATCTTCTTGAATCTGAAAATCTAGAATCATGCTGTCTTTGGTTGAGATACTTGAATAAAGTATTGTTATTAAATATCGAACTCTCTGAAATCTCTAATGGGCAGCATATTAAAATTGTATCTCAATGCTCATGGCAGAGCAATGACAAAGGCTACACTGAGAAACTAAGCCCTCCATCAAAGAAATGGAGTGAACCTAGTCATGAGGTTTCCATGCTATCTCTGTTCAAATTGAAGCAAGACAGTTAGTCTCACTAGGTAACTAGGGATACTGGCGTCTGATCAACGTGTATCCTTAAGTCAAAAGGTGATGACTATACTTGATTGCTCTTAAAAAATATTCTGAGCCAAAAAGTAAAATCTGAAAATGTGACCAAAGGTCAAGTTGTTGTGCTGAAACCCTGTGAACATGAACAGAATTGTTTTTGTGTTTAACTTCAATACCTTTTTTTGAGTCACTCCTAGAGCTGCCATTGATTTATTTGAGTAAGATAATGGGAGGTTGAAAGGGCTCTTTATGGAAAATTGGTTCTCTTCTATTAAACAAGAATGTAGTTCTCTTTTGTAAAAGAACTTTCATTGCTAAACTCTGATTTTATTAGATTTGAACCATGCATTTAAATAAGGACCTGATCATAACACTTCTATAATGAAAGAGTCTGAACATGAATCTATTCTGTCTTATGAAATTAATATCTGACTGAGAATCCCTTCATTCCTCTCTGCTTGGTATCACTGGCCTACCTGAACATAATTACTGTCTGATTGCCTTTTGGCATCACTTCTTGATGATCCTACCTTCCAAGCCCTCTTGCTTCGTTACTTCTCTCAAACTATCTCTTTTTGATGTTGTCAAAGGGGGAGAATAGTTTGTGAGTCATTGAGAGGTCATAAGAGTGAGAGTGATGTATGATGCATAGTGGTCTTTGATGATTCATTGATTGGAGCCAGTTAGTTATTTATTTGAAAGTGATTGAAATGACCTGTAATGACTCATAGTTTTGCCATCATCAAAAAGGGAGAGATTATTGTGTCCCTGTGTTTTGATGCTGACAAAACTATAAGTCATGTATACTCCTTAACTTGATCAATCATTGTGCTTTGAAGATAAAGAATCATGCATATTGCTCTCATACTTCTCCTTATGTGGTAGAGGTGTTCAAGTTGCACACAACAGGTTAAGTCAATGAGGAAAAGTGAAATCAGTGCACAGTCAACAAAAAATGGTCAACGTGGTCAGAGAAGTCAATGCACTGTCAACAAGTCAAAGACCACTGAGCAAAGGTCAAAGGTTAAGTCAAGACTTGGAAAAATCAGTTAAGTTGAAACATACCAGGGTCGGTGCAATGTTCAAAGTCGGTGCAATACCTTCGCCAGCACAAGCACAGTCGGTGCATGTTTTGTCTAAAGCATATACACGTCGGTGCACGCTTATGAGACTCGGTACAAGTTTGAAAGATGCCAAGGAGGTCGGTGCACATTGTGTAGAAACTATGGTTAGGGTCGATGCAAGTTTTGTAAGATAGCAAGGGAAGGTCGGTGCAAATGCAAAATGCGGTCAGTGCAAGTGTAGAACAACAAGGACCAACTCGGTGTACATATGAAACTCGGTGCGTGTTTGAAGAATGCCAAAGATAGGTCAGTGCAAACTAGAGCAAGTCGGTGCACATCCAAGACTTGCACAGACCAGGTCGATGCATATGTTAGTCTGTTTTGCATTTGTGCATCCTTTGCATCGGTGCATGTTTTGCTAGAGTCGGTGCATGTCTCGTCTCAGCACATAGAAGTCAGACCATTTCAGGTCGGTGCAAGTGTAACATCGGTGCACATTTTAGTTTCACGCAAGTCTGCATAGTCTGTGCACACTCCAGGTCGGTGCAAGGTTTTCTGCCTTGCGCATATACGCGTCGGTGCAACTATTGTTCAAAGTCTGTGCATGGATGCCTGCAAGCATATGAAGGTCCGTGCATATGGTCTGCACAGCATATACAAGGACATAACGTCGGTGCACATTATGGTCTGCACTCACCAAGGTCCGTGCATACAAGTTTTGCATCGGTGCATCTTTTCTGCCTTTGCATCTTTTCTGCCTTAGTGGAAATAAGGTCGGTGCATCTTTTTAGTCTTAGGCATATTAAGGTCGGTGCATTCCTTGCCTCGGTGCAAGTTTTGCCTTGGGCAAAATAAGGTCCGTGCATTTCACTGTAGCGGTCGGTGCATATGCATATGTGACTTCATGGTCAGTGCAGTTTTTGGTTCAACGTGACGAGGTCTGTGCACATATGAGAAGGTCAGAGCATATGTAACTTCCAAAGTCGGTGCAACAAGGTCTGAGCTCACAACAAGTCCAAGCATATGTGAAGCAAAGGTCTGATCACGTTTGGCGTCAAGGTTCCAAGGTCGGTGCAGGTTTTTCCAAGCAAGAAGTGTTGACTCTAAGAGTCGACACTTATCTCTAGGTCATGGCTTCTTGTAGCAGACAGAACATGATGAAAACAGTGTCGACTCTAAGAGTCGACACTTCTTTTAGCGAACCCAGAACCGGTCTCTCCCTTAGGTTGGGCGGTTCAGATCTATCACGTGGGATGGCTTGAGCATATATCTCCAGGCCCCAATCATTGCAGAGAATGTTGGTTCGATGGTCCAAGGCTACGAAGGAATTTTTGGAAAAGTAAAATCAGCTTTTTCTGTTGGACCAATCACATGCAAGTAGTAGAAGCTTCTGTACGGCTCACTCTGTTTCTTGGGGGGAAAGTCTCCTATGTGGACAGTACTGCATGGCTCTCATTCGTTGTCCAATAGGAGGGCCTCGTACTCATCTGCAAAGGGCCAATCAGTGGCCATCCTCTCTGCGATCAGAAGGGATCTGCTGATCGAATGGCCCAGGGTATATCTCTCCAAAGATCAAGGGCCAGGATGAAATTCTCTTGATGTATAAGCAATCGTCTCTCCATCATAGAAGGTGGACGAACAGAGAAAAAGAAAAAGAAGGTACGTTCGAAGCAGGAGGAGTTCGTCCGAAGAAGAAGAGGGAGCCATTGTTGCCGGTTTCGTTACTAGAAGAAGAAGAAGAAGAAGAAGGAGCTGTTGCCGCTACCTTCGTTGCAAGATAGAAGAGAAGGAAAAGAAGAAGCTATACATCTAAATATACAAAGGGCCAGCGGTGCTTGCAAGAGAAGATAGAAGACGAAGGTGAACCTGTCGGGCTAGCAGGAACTGTGAAGAAAAAGCCTCATCCACTGAAGAACAAGTGAAGAGAGAAGCAGAGACAAGGAAGAAGAATCTCGCCTGCTGCTGCAAAGAATCTGAGCATCGGTTCTTGGGTTTAGGAAATTTTTCATTGAAGCTATTCTCTGTCATTTGTTGTCAAGCTTATCTGTTGTTTGTTTTTGCACCTTTGAACGATATATCCTTGTGTGTGTATTCCTGTGCAAGGTTTGCACAGGCTCGGAGCTGAGCAGTGTGTGAGTGTGTGTGTGTGGTTTCAAACCCAGGACGTTTGGGGTTTATCCCTGTGGTTGTGCAGGGTCAAACCTGCGTGTGTGTATTGGGGCGTGTCCCCGTGTGTGCAGGCTTGTCCTGCGTGTGGTTGGAGCATTGCTCCGTCTTGGGGTGTTGTCCCCGTGCTGGTGTTCCAACAGTGAAACCTCACCGGGTTTCGGTGAGGGGTGGACGTAGGGTGCCCGTCGTGGTCCCGAACCACCTTAAAACTCATGTGCCTTGTGGTTTGGTTGGTGTGATTGTCTCCATATCTTCTACCCCATTCACAGGGATTTATTTCAGTTTGCATATCTCATTTGTTTAAGTTGATTTCATCATTGGTTCATGATTGGTCATTATACACATCATCGTTAGTGGAGAGGAGGATTTCTGTAGCCCACCCATAGAGCAGCCCAACAAGACCCAACAGGGTCCAACGAGGCAAGCTCACCTGAGTGATAGCCCACAGGGCCCACTCAGGAAAGAAAAGCCCAATGAACAAACACTCGAGGAACCAACTCTCCCCGGCGGCCCCTAGGCTTGGAGGGCCCGAGTGATGGTCAGGTCATAAGGAAGGTCCGGCCCAAGCCGTTCCCCCGCCCGGGAGAGACAGGCATTCACCGACCTATCCGACCCCTCTTTCGCCGAGCTATGCTCATCGCCCGGACAGGGCTGGCGTTTCAGAAGCTCGGCCAGGCCAGATATTATCCGTTCGTGCTGCCGTTAAGAGTCCCCAACGGACAGGGGAATCAAGAAGCCGCCGGACTTCTAGGCGATAACGTTCCCACGATAAGGCCATGAAAGCCCACGTTGAGGACGTAACTCCCGCCGGAGACCCCTCGGCTTGCAGGACTCCTGAAGGCGGCGCACTATTTAAACCAGGGATACCCTCCGGTGGAAGAGGAGAGAGCGATCAAGGTACTCATACACCCAAACTCCTGAGCAATCCACTTCACCCTCTGGTGGAGAGGAATCTCGCGCACTAGCTTTTCTCCTCCCCATTACTGCTTCCACCACAGCTCTACTGACTTAACCATCGGAGGGTTTTTCCCCAGGGAAACCCCCTGGGCCCTCTGATACGTTTCCCTGTCTTGCAGTTCATCTTCTGGTGATCCACAGCCCGCTCAGGACACAGCGTGAGATTTCGCCTCTTCATCTGGCGCCGTCTGTGGGAAATGCACGAAGAGCCAAGATGGTGAGAAGAAGCTCAGGGAGGAGATCCGCCGTCGAGAAGGGTAAGGCCGTGGTGGCGGCAGGAGATGGCCCCTCTAGGGTCTCACAGAACCCTCCCTCCAACGCCAGCGTCCCCACCAACGGGCCGCCGCCCCCTCCGACGGCGACGGGGGTGCCCCCCAACAGTGGCGACGAGGTCTTCCAGGCCCTCAATAAGAAGCTCGACGTCCTCGTGGAGCTCATGAGGGCCCAGGCGGCAAGGGATGCCAGGTCCCGCGCCCCGTCCGGGAGCCCCCCCCCCCCCCCCCCCCGTCGAAGTGCGTCCCAGCATACCGCTGGGGGCCGCTTCACCCTCTGCGGTCAACAGCTCATCCGCAACAACGCAGGAGGACCCTCGCAAGCTCCGCCCCCGGAGTAAGAGGCTTCCTCCACGCCCAGAAAAGGGAGACAGGGGGCGAGGCCTCCACGCCCGAGCGCTGCCGGCCCTGAGGATCGCCACGACGCTCCCCCCAGTCCCACGGCACGACCGCAGCCGGAACTGTCCCTCCGACTGAGAGATTTCGAAAGACGTTTTGCAGAGCAAGAGCGCGCCCTCGCGCCCTGCAGAAAACCTCTTTCCCGGAGGATGAGGAGAAATCCCCTTTCTCCGAATACATCTTGAAGGCAGAGGTGTCTCCCAGAACCTCCATTCCGACCTTCAAGCTCTATGATGGCCAGGGCGACCCAGCCGACCACTACGACAGCTTCGACGCCCTAATGACTCTGCATGGAACACCGGATCCTATTAAATGCCGAGCCTTTGCGGCCACCCTGGTCCAAGGCGCTCAGGCATGGTTCCGGGCCCTCGCCCCTGGGTCCATCCGGGACTTCAGGCAATTCGGGCGAGTCTTCAAGGAGAGCTTCGCCGGAAGCGCCCCCCCAAGGTCAGTAGCGGGGCTCCTGGCCCTCAAACAGGCACAAGGGGAAAGGCTCCGGGCTTATGTCCACCGATTCAAATCGGAAGCCCTCAGAATTCCCCGCCTGGATGTGGCCTCGGCCACGACCGCTCTGACCGGGGGCACCCGGGACGAGAATCTCCGCCGCGAACTGGTCCTCCACCCTCCCTCGACCCTTGCCGAGCTAGTGACTCTAGCACTGCGCCACGCCGAGTGCGAAGAGGTACTCAGCGCCTGCCGAGACACAACCGGCTCGGGTCGGGAGGGGGACAAGAAGCGGGCCTCCGAGCCAAACCCTGGCTCGGGCAAGAAGCGCGATCGGGAAGGAGAGCGCAAACGGAAGTATGAGCGGTACACCCCGTTGACCGCGCCAGTCTACGAGATCTATGAAGACATCAAAGACTCGGGACTCCTCCGCCAACCCGAACCAATGAGATCGAAGAACCGCAAGCGCGACAGGCATTGCCTGTTCCACGGCGACCACGGGCACCACACCGGCGACTGTCACCAGCTCCAGGACGAGATCGAACGTCTCATCCGTCAGGGGCACCTGGCCCGGTTTGCAGCCGGGCGCAAAGAAGACCGAGACGCCGCCGAGGAGATCGACAACGCCCCCCGAGGGGTCCAAATCAACGTCATCTCCGGAGGAACGGCATCGGGCGGCGACACCAGTCGAGGAAGGAAGCGTCATGCCGAGCGGGCCAGCCGGGTCTTAGAGCCCTCAGGGGGCCCGCTGAGGGAGCCCCAGGTCATAGTCTTCTCCGACCAAGACCTGGAAGGGCTGAACACCCCGCATGATGATGCCCTCGTTATCTCGGCCACAATAAACCATTGTAACGTAGATAGAATTCTGGTTGACAATGGGAGCGCCCCTGATGTATTATCTTATGACTGTTTCCTCAAGATGGGGGAAGACCCATCCAAGCTCCGCCCGATCCGAACACCCCTTTGCGGGTTTAACGGCCTGGCCACCTACCCCGAGGGAGCCCTAAGCCTGCCGGTCACCATCGGCACCCCACCCAAAACTGTTACGGTCATGGCAGACTTCATAGTGATCAAGGGTATGATAGCGTACAACGCCATTTTCGGCCGAAAAATTCTCAGCCGAATAAAGGCCGTACCATCTACCTATCACCAGAAAATGAAGTTTCCCACCAAAAACGGGTTGGGGGAAGTCCGAGGTAACCAGGCCACGGCTAGAAGGTGCTACAACATCTCGGTGGAAGCCTCAAGGCCGGACGGGAAGGATAAGGGCCCCAAGGGAATCGAAGGGAAGACCGTAACCGCCGAGCCCGGTGGCGAATTGCTAACGGTATTCCTGAACGATGACCCGGCCCTCGGAGTAAGGATCGGAGCCGACCTACCTCCCAAGGAACAGCAGCAATACAAGAACTTTCTTTCTGAGTACGTCCAGGTCTTTGCTTGGTCCGATGATCAACTCCCTGGCATACCAGAGAAGACCGTGATGCACAAGCTCAGCCTCGACCCCACCGTGAGGCCCGTACAGCAACGGAGAAGGAAGCATGCGCCCGAGAAGCAGGCGATCATCAAGGCGCAGGTCACCAAGGGACAAGAGACTGGCCTCTTCAGACCAGTCCTGTACCCTACGTGGCTAGCCAATGTCGTCCTGGTGCCAAAAACCACAGGCAAATGGCGAATGTGCGTGGACTTCACCGATCTGAATAAGGCTACCCCCAAGGACTGCTATCCGCTACCGAGCATCGACCAATTGGTTGACTCAACCTCGGGCAACGAGATACTCAGTTTCCTGGATGCCTATTCGGGTTATCACCAGATCAGAATGAATCCAGAAGACGTCGAGAAGACCGCCTTCATCACCGACTGCGGCGTGTACTGCTACACCCGGATGCCCTTCGGGTTAAAGAACGCCGGAGCCACATATCAGCGACTGGTAAATCACATGTTCGAGGGACAGCTAGGTCGGAACGTCGAGGCTTACATTGACGACATGCTCGTCAAGACCCCCAAGGCCCAAGACCACTTCACCGACCTTGCCGAAACCTTCGGCACCCTCCTGAAGTACAACATGAAGCTCAACCCCGCCAAGTGTGCCTTTGGAGTAAAATCCGGGAAGTTCCTGGGTTTCCTGGTCACTCAGCGCGGGATCGAAGCCAACCCCGACAAAGTCCAGGCCATCCTGGACATGCGCCCGCCCACGTGCGTGAAAGACGTCCAGCGTCTGACGCAGTGTCGCCGCTCTCAGCCGTTTCCTGTCCCGTGCGGCCGAACGATGCTTGCCCTTCTTCAAACTGATGAGGGGACCCAAGCTAGCATCTGCTACGTTCGCATGGGATGAGGAGTGCCAGACAGCATTCGCCGAGCTTAAGAAGTTCCTGGCTTCGCCACCGGTGCTCTCCAAGCCCGTCCCAGGCGAAGTCTTGCTGCTCTACCTCTCGGCGACGCCATCCACGGTCAGCTCGGTCCTAGTCAGAAATGACTCGGGAATCGAGAGACCGGTCTACTACACCAGCAAGGTGCTCAATGAGGCCGAACGGAGGTACCCCGCAACCGAGAAACTCGTGCTAGCGTTGGTTACCTCCGCCAGGCGCCTCCGCCCCTACTTCCAGGGGCACCCCATCACCGTGCTAACCGGCGAGCCGTTGAAGAAGATTCTGGCCCACCCCGAGGCCTCAGGGCGACTCGTCAAATGGGCCATTATGCTCGGGGCCTACGACATCTCTTACCGGCCGCGATCAGCAATCAAAGGCCAAGCGCTCGCCGACTTCATTGTCGAAAGCACCATCCCCACCGAGGACAGGCCTCCGACCACGACCGGGCCAACCTGGGAATTGTTCGTCGATGGATCGTCCAATTCGGCAGGCAGCGGTGCGGGGATCCTCCTGAGGTCCCCCGAAGGGATAGAGCTACAGTACGCCTTGAGATTCAACTTTCAGGCATCCAACAATGCTTCCGAGTACGAGGCCCTTATCTCGGGAGCACGCATGGCCCGACGGTTGGGGGTCGAGCGAGTCAGGATCCACACCGACTCTCAGCTAGTCGCAGGTCAGGTCAACGGTGAATATGAAGCTCGGGAGGCACCCATGATCAAGTACCTTCAGTTGGTCCGGAGCCTGGCCCAACAGTTCGAGGAATTTGGGGTAGTCCGGATAGCTCGGGAGCAAAACTCTCGGGCGGACGCCCTCTCTCGATTGGCCTCCTCCCAAGACCCAGAAGGTACACGATCGGTCCTCCTAGAAGAGCTAGAGCGCCCGAGCATCAACACGGAGCTCCTCGCTGTTGACTCGGCCACTCCAAGCGACTGGCGCTCCCCCTACCTGTCCTGGCTACAGGACTCCCAAGAGCCCTCCGACCCTCGGGAAGCCCGCCGAATGAAGTATCAAGCTCGGCGCTTCGTCGTCCTCGACAACACTCTCTACCGGAGATCGTTCTCCGGTCCCCTCCTGAAGTGCCTCGGTCCCGACGAAGCAAGCCGAGCCATCCAAGAGATTCATGAAGGCCTGTGCGGAGCGCACTCAGGGGCAAGGTCGCTGGCCAGAACCCTGTTACGACAGGGGTACTGGTGGCCCACCCTGCAGCGCGACTGCTCGGCCTATGTTCAACAGTGCGACCGATGCCAGCAGTTCGACCACTTGGTCCATCAGCCGGCTACGGAACTTGTCACCCTAGCCGAGCCTTATCCTTTCGCTCGGTGGGGAATCGATATCCTTGGGCCATTCCCAACGGCCCAGTCCCAGAAGAAGTTCATCGTCGTCGCCATCGACTACTTCACCAAGTGGATCGAGGCCGAGGCTACGGCCAGGATCACCGAGACAGTCGTTTGGGGCTTTGTTTGGAAATCGATCATTTGTCGCTTTGGCATCCCCCGAGTGATAGTAAGCGATAACGGTCGGCAATTCGACTCTCGGTACTTCCGAGACAGATGCGCCGACCTAAATATCCGCAACCACTTCACTTCGGTCGCCCACCCTCAGGCCAACGGGCTGGTTGAAAATGCCAACAAGACTATCTTGAAAGGCATAAAAACCAGACTCGGCAAGGCTAAGGGTAGTTGGCTCGAGGAATTGCCTAGCGTACTATGGTCGCACCGAACAACCCCCAGGACGGCAACCGGTGAAAGCCCTTTTCAGTTGGTATATGGCACCGAAGCCGTCGTTCCATTGGAGATCGCCAATCCGTCTCTCCGAGTGATCAACTTCTCACTCGAGGCAAACGGGCAAAAATTGCTCGAGAACCTCGACCTGGCAGACGAACTCCGAGAGATCGCGAACGTCCGAGCAACGGAGTACCAGCGCCGCCTCACTCGATACTACAACGCCAAGGTCCGAGACAGACGTTTCCAATCGGGGGACTTCGTCCTCAGGAAGGCCGAAGCCTCTCGACCACTAGAGGCGGCGGGCAAGCTATCCCCCAACTGGGAAGGCCCCTACCGAGTGGTCGAGACGCTCGGAAAAGGTGCGTACAGGTTAGCGACAATGGAAGGGGAACCTATTCCTCGGACATGGAACGCAGCCGCACTACGCAAATTCTATTTTTGAAATTGTACAGCAAGATGGACGGAATAAATCCCTGTTCTTTTCATTCCAAACCATTGGTACATCAGATAGGCAAATGTCAGTACATCACATAGCAAAAAACAAAAATCCGTCTAACACCGCTTCAAGGGGTCATCGCTCCGACTGACTCGGTCTTGATCTCCTCGCGTCCAGCCACTGACTCTGCCTCGTGCGGAAACTGGCTCGGACAAAAGGTGGTCGAGCCAGTTGGCTCGGGTGGCCCGTGACAAAGGTGACAGAGGGACTGCAGAAGGGAGGCCACCTTTAAACGTTGAGGAAGGCTACCTCCCAAGTTGGCAACAACCAGGAAAAAGGAGCGCCGTGAAGGCCTCCCCTCTTCCAATCTGCCAACTCCTTGGAAGGAAGGAGAGAGCAAGCAGCCCCCGAAGAGTGAAAGAAATGAAGAGCAGAAGAGGGAGAAAGAGGCTGCTGGGAGAGGTTAGGAGGGAGCTAGAGTCGCCTCCTCCCCTCACACGGAGGGAAGTGACGGCAGGCTCCCCTGATGCCCCCATCCGTCCTCCGCCTCGGCGTCCACCCGAAAGCCTCGCCGGAGCTAAGAAGAGGCCAACGGCGTGCTTCCACACGCCGAAGTCCTCCCCAGATCCGCGCGGCGACCGTCGGACCCGTCTCGTGCACGCGCGGCGACCGTGGGATCCGTTCAACATCACAGAACAGCAGGAGCCCGCCGCTCCCCGTCGTCGGCGGCATCGCCCTCCGAAGGATCCTCCATGCTCCGAATGCAAGGGCACAACGCAGAGTGAAGAGGAAGGAGCGAGGAAAGACTGTTAGAGAAAATCCCAAGCAGTGAAGAGGAAAGGGCGCCTTTCGGTCCTTCTTATAGGCCAAAGGAGGCTACACGCCTTAAATGACCCCCCCTCGGAAACACGCCAAAGGATTTCTCCCCTGAACAGTCACCTCCAACTCCTCGTTTCCCGCCCTAGCGGGATTCACGAAGCAGCCAGACATTCAAAGCATGAGGGAACGGAAGGACGCCCCGTCAGAAGCCTACCAAAGCAGCGTGCGAAAACCACGCAGGACATATCGGCACCTCCCAACTACTCAAGATCCGCCAACCAAATCACGGCAAGGATGGTACTCAAACAAAGCAAGTCATTTATTATCACACCGAAAGGAAACCCTCTAAAAAGAGGAAAGAGAGACAAAAAGGGAAAGAGGCAAAATACATCATGCCTCGGGCCCACTTTGACGTTCGAGACCGGCGGAAGGAGACGCGTCACCCCCGGCGCCTTCGGTGACGGCCGGCTCGGACACTGACCTCGCCTGTGCGAGAACTGTCTCGGTCGTGAGCCCTCCCGAGACGCCCGGAGCCGGTGACCCCGATGGAGGCGACCCCTCCGAATCTTCCCCGACCGACGAGGAAGAGCTGGAAACCGACTCATCCGAGTCATAACACTGGCCAAAGGGGAACTCGATCGCGGAGTTTTGCTCATCGGCGTAGTCTACCGCCCGACGATAGCCCTGCTTGAACCCCTTTCGAGCACCCCGGCGTAGTGCTACCTCGTAATAGGGTAGGGCGGCTTCCACCAGGTCGGCCGAGTAAGCATCCGAGCTCCTGTAACGCTCGATTGCCTCCGCCTCGATCTGCCCCGCCCTTCCGACGAGCTCGACCCGAGCCCGCTCCGCCTCGGCCGCACGCTCCTCTGCCCGGGCCCGGTCCATCTCAGCCTCAGCTCGGAGACGCTCCGCCACCTCCGCCCGATCTAGCAGCTCGGGGCGTTCGAGCTCCCAGCGATTGTCTAGCTCGAGGCGACGCAGACGCTCCTCCTCCAGGGATCGACTTGTCCTCTCGAGAGACTCTCGGGTCTTGGCGAGCTGTTCGGTCAGCACCCCGGCTTCCAGTCGGCTCGCCCGCGCCACCTCTCGGAACGCGGAGAACTCCTGCCGGAGCCCCTCATGCTCCCCCTTGAGTCGGGCCAGTTTTCTCTCGCATCCCCCAAGGGTCCAGGCAAGGTTCGACCGCTCCACCTCCGTCCGGGCATGCGCCTCCGCCATCAAAGCCGCCGACCGAGCTATGACCAGGCCGCCCTCCATCAGAACATCAAGGATCCCGGGGGGGGGGGGTATTGCGCCTCTCTCCCCCCTTCGTCCTTGCGGCAATCGACCGGCAGACCCGATACAGGTCGCCCGTAATGCCGAGCCTTTCCAAGGGCTCCGACAGAGGGGACCGCTCCGCCCGAGGCACCCCGCCAGAAGGCTCTGCTCGAGCGACGGGACCGGCCACCTCGCGCGCCACGGTCGGTTGGGGTTGCGACGCCTCCCTGGGCGAACCCCCAACCTCGACCGGCGCCGCGGGACCGACCGCACCGGGAGCTCCAAGCACCTGGGGCTGCAACGCCCTAGCGGGCGAACCCCCAGCCCTGCCTGTCTCGGCCCGCACCTCGCCGACCGGGACATCACCGCCTCCGGCCGATCCCCCGGCCTCGGCGTCAGCTACTTCAACATCGGCCCCCTCTACCCCCGTGGGGGGGAGAGCCGACCTATCGCCGCCCTCTGAAGGTCCCCCGGTCTCCTCGGCCCCCTCTCGCCTGGCAGGTGGGGGAGCTGGCCCCGAGGGGTCGGCCCCATCTTGCCCCCGAGAGGGGAGCGCCGCCGAGCCGGAGTCGCCCCCGGCGGTAGGAGGAAGACCTGCCTTCTTGGCCCGTTTCTTGGCCTTCGTGGCCTCCCGCAACTTTCCCGCCGTGGGATCCTTGCGCTTCGTACCAGCTGGCCGTGAAGATCCCCCGGGGGCCACCCCCTTGCCCTTATCTCGGGCTTGGGCGCGACCCGCAGAAGCATCTGGTTCGTCGGCCGCCGAGTCATCTTCTCCCAGATCGATGACCTCAGCAGCCTCCTCCAGAGGTTCCCGCCTCACGTCTGCAACAAAGGAAGAAGACCCGATCAGGAGAAGAAGGAGTAACTACCACCCCAGGAGAAGAACCTCGAGAGCGGTACCTGTCGACGTCAACCGCGTAAGCAAACACCGTTCGATGTTCTCCGGCGTCACCAGCTCCTCGGTCGACTGGCGGTTATCCAGCAGACGGGCGGCCTGCCGCTCCACGTGGGGAGGGAACTCCTCCTGGCGAGGAGGAAGATTCGGATGAAAATTGGGCGAGACCAGGCATCTCCAAAACTCGTCCGTCGCCTCCGCCTTCACCCAGAAGAATTGGGTCTTCCACCCCTTGTGCGAGGAGTCCTTCGCAGCGAGTGAGATGCAACTCCTGTTCCTCCTCGCCTGGATAAAGTAGAAGCCCTTCCCCGCCGACGGGTGCGCTTTCAACTCAAAAAAATAATGAAAAAGGTCCAAGGAAGGAAAAATGTCGTGCTGACGACAGAGAATCCGAAAGGCGGAAAGAAGGAGATACGAGTTGGCCACCAGCTGAATAGGCGCCAACCGGAAAAACTCGAGAAGCTGAAGTACAAGAGGCTCGAAGGGAAGGCGGAACCCACTCTTCCAAGCCAGAAGGAAAGTGCAAATGTACCCCGTACGGCTGTCCAGACTCGTCTCATACGGGGCGGCGACAGCGAAACTGTACCTGAGAGGCAAGCGAAAGCGATGCTCCAACTTCCTCACCTCGGCCTCCCCCAACTCACTGCAGTTGGGGACGGGCTCCCGCCTCACCTGCCTGATTTCCAAAGGCAGATCAGCCATCGAGCCGGAAGATGATCCCTCGCGCGAGCTCGAAGACTCCAGAGGAGAAGGAAGTTGCCGGACCGCCTCCGCGGTTATCCTCGCCAACTCCTCAAACGCCGCCGCAAGACTTTGCGGCTCCACCGTGCCCTCACGGCGCATCAAGGAGCCCCAGAAGCAAAGAAACTAAGGAAAGTCTAAAACCCTGAGAAGCCTAGAACGACGAACAGCGCCCAACGCCTATAAAACCCTGGAGGAAGGCGGCGCGTCGTTCCGTGCTAAGAGAAAAGGGGGGCCCCTTCGTTTCAAATCCGTCAGGATCATCATTACGGGCCCAGGCGACCACTACACGTGGCTCCATAACGCCAACAGAATTCCACCCACCTGAGCCACGCCGGTCCAAAGCCTCAAAAGCTACTCGACCGAGCCTCCATGGCTCGGGAGTAGGAGGGGGACAAGTGGAGAGGGGGATTTCTGTAGCCCACCCATAGAGCAGCCCAACAAGACCCAGCAGGGTCCAACGAGGCAAGCTCACCTGAGTGATAGCCCACAGGGCCCACTCAGGAAAGAAAAGCCCAATGAACAAACACTCGAGGAACCAACTCTCCCCGGCGGCCCCTAGGCTCGGAGGGCCCGAGTGATGGTCAGGTCATAAGGAAGGTCCGGCCCAAGCCGTTCCCCCGCCCGGGAGAGACAGGCATTCACCGACCTATCCGACCCCTCTTTCGCCGAGCTATGCTCATCGCCCGGACAGGGCTGGCGTTTCAGAAGCTCGGCCAGGCCAGATATTATCCGTTCGTGTTGCCGTTAAGAGTCCCCAACGGACAGGGGAATCAAGAAGCCGCCGGACTTCTAGGCGATAACGTTCCCACGATAAGGCCATGAAAGCCCACGTTGAGGACGTAACTCCCGCCGGAGACCCCTCGACTTGCAGGACTCCTGAAGGCGGCGCACTATTTAAACCAGGGATACCCTCCGGTGGAAGAGGAGAGAGCGATCAAGGTACTCATACACCCAAACTCCTGAGCAATCCACTTCACCCTCTGGTGGAGAGGAATCTCGCGCACTAACTTTTCTCCTCCCCATTACTGCTTCCACCACAGCTCTACTGACTTAACCATCGGAGGGTTTTTCCCCAGGGAAACCCCCTGGGCCCTCTGATACGTTTCCCTGTCTTGCAGTTCATCTTCTGGTGATCCACAGCCCGCTCAGGACACAGCGCGAGATTTCGCCTCTTCAGTTAGTAAGCCTTCCACTGTGTGATATCTGATAAGATTTAAATTGGACATAGTTTTGTAAAGGGATCTATTCAACCCCCCTTCTAGATCCTATTCCTTGCACCTCGGGACCCAACACCAGCAATAATTCTAACACTAGTAATAGCACCTTCGTATATATCCTTAATTAAATCAACATATCACTAAGTGACTCCTTTCTTTCTTAATGTCACCAAATTAATTCTCACGGTACTCGATCATACGTCTTTTCCAAATCAAGAAAAATTATATATAAATCTTTTTTCATCTCTCTATACTTCTCCATTAACTGCTGTAGTAAGAAAATAGTTTCTGTAGTAGATCTATTCGGTATAAAACCAAATTGATTTTTCGATACAGTAGCCATACATCGAAGGCGTTTTTTGATTACTCTTTTTCAAAGTTTCATAGTATGACTCATATTCTTAATTCAATGATAATTATTGCAGTTTTGAATAACTCCTTTATTTTTATAGAAAGGAACTACAACACATTTTTTCCAATCATCTGGCATTCTCCGTTCCTTTAAAATTTTATTGAAAAGTTTAGTTAGCCACTTAATACCAATGTCTCCTAGGCCTTTCCATACTTCAATAGGTATGTTATCTGGTCCTAAAGCCTTACCACTTTCATTTTTCTTAAAGCACCATCCACTTCTGACATCTTAATACGCCTAAAATACTGATATTTATCAAATCTTGTTGACTCGTGGGCACCTTCTAAGGAGAAATCCTTGACGCAATCTCCATTAAGCAATTTCTGAAAATAACCACGCCACCTCTCTTTAATCTCAGGATCCTTAGTCATTTGATCTTCACATTTAATGCAACGAGCATGACCTAGATCTCTACTTTTCCTTCTCTTAATTTAACAAGCTTAAATATATCCTTTTCACTGTCTCGAGTTCCTAAGTTCTTATACAATTCTTCAAATGCATTTGATTTAACTTCACTAACTATTTTCTTAACCCTCTTTTTAGCTATTTTATAAGCTTCTAGGGTTTGATTATTTTTGTTAATTTGCCAAACTTTAATGGACTCTTTTTTTGCTCTAATGGTATTTTGGATTTCCTCACTCCACCATCAAGTCTATTTTTCCAAATTCTTTTTACCTTTAGATTCACCTAAGAGTCGTTCTGCTACACTCTTTATATAATTTGTAACATTATTCCATATTACATTAGTTTCTTGTTCTAAATTTCAAATATTTTCCTTTAATAGATGATTTTTAAATGTTTCCACATCACATTAGTTTCTTGATACTCTTGTATTTTCTGTAGTTTTTTAATTTTTCTTCATTTACTTCTGAATTTTCTGCAATTTTTTGATGCAATTTAATTTTCTACAATTTTCATGCAATTTAATCACTACAATTTCTTCATAGAATTTAAAGTCTATGCAATATTCTGTAATTAATTTCACATATTTTATTCTTGATGTATAAATTGGGGGTATAAATTTTGGGTTTTTTAAAGTGATACCAAGGTGTCGCCTAGGTGATGCCTAAGCATGCACCTTGTCACTTAAGCGCTTAGGGACCCCATGAATGCCTTGGGTTACCTTGTTGCCTTGACAACTATATTTCTACCTAATGTGTCTATGAATTCTAGTTAGTGGATAAAGCCACTCTACTAATAACGACAAGCTTGCCTCCAAAATGAGTTGACAACTTCGAATTCAAGAAAAGATCCCAATCTGCGGTCAGAACCTTCATGCCACGCACACAACTCAAGTGCCACTATCCTACTAACACCAAAATGGGGGCATCCCTTATGTGCACTTCCTCAACTCCTTGCCCCAATCAAATATAGCTACAAGTATGTCCAAATCAATAATATTCATACGCACTTATCTTTCTGTACGAAACCAAATTTAGTAGAGGCATATCCGCTTGCATAGAAATAATTATTCTCCTATCCCCCAACAAGTTGGGGATATTCCAATCTGTGGTAAGCCAGCTTTAGTATGGCTGAATAAATCTCTCCCAATCATTGTTTCATCACATACCACACAGTTCTCAGGTGCAAAGATCAAGAAAATATAAAGCCTCCTGACAGAACATGGAAGACACAGTTACATGTGCCAAAAACTGCATTTTGTACTACGCCACCATTGCTGCAGCAAAAGGAAAAATAAAAACTACATTTTTTGTTCAGACCATGAACTTACATGAACATTCTCAGTGTCCCTCTGAAAGGAGCATGAGGAACTTCATTACTGAATTGGTTATTCTAGGTGCTGCATACATGAATAACCATTAAGCTCTAGCAAAGGCGGAGAATCAACTGATCATGTTCTTATGTGGCAACAACAAATGAAAGCATGCTGATTTGCAAAAGGTACAAATGCCCAAAAAATGTTATGCTTTCTTACTCCAACTCGAACTCAAACAGTCCCCTCCGCAAACACAAGATAATCAAAATCTCATGTGAAATTTGCCAAGAAGTCATTCCTTTGTTAAATTCTTTCGCATCATAAAAAAAAATGAAGAACACTATCTTTCTTTCTAAAGACCCATTCAAATATCACCTTCCTAAAACTGATCTTTCCCTTCCACCACAGCTATTTTGCATCTTCAAGTTAGACTTAACATACAAAAAAACATTACTAGTCAATTCTGACCCCCCAAAAGAACATTGCAATCTTACAATGCTCTATGGCGATAATCAATATGACGATATCTACATGTCACTATCCAAATTCCGAAACTAAAAAAAAGAAGAAAATTGAATTGCGGCAATTCCCACCATTGCAATAGAAAAAGGGTAGATATCTTGCTATCAAAATCAAACAGCAATCAGTGTAGAGCAGCCAAATTCAACCCACCAAAAGTGTAGCTAACAAAAACCCCACCCCACTACTCCAACACAGATGACAAGCTCCCAAGGTCCAACCGATAGGCATGAGCCTGTTGCATGGGAAATACATCTAAAACAGCATATGCATCTCTTCAGACTATGAGAAGCCAGAAATGCTTCTCTTTAACGCAACTGTTGAAAATCGTTAACCACAAAGACATGTTTCATATGCTACTAGTAACAGGTACACCGCAATATGCAAATGATGTATCCCCTCCCCAGGAATCCAGAAGCAACCCCCCCAACCCAATCGATTAATTAGGGACGGAAAACCAAAGAACAGGAGTACAGCCTCCCCCAAACAAGAAGAAACTGGAGCACGCAAATGCAAGGGACAACTAGGAACTTGTACAGAACTCGATGTAGAAGGATAGGAAGAAGAGGACCTGGCAAGCGTGTAGCACGGCTGTACCAAATAGGACGGATCACCACGGCAGCCGCCCTTAAGGAACGAGGCGATGCGACTCACAACGAACGTGATGCGCGCCGCATTAACCTCCCTCAGCGTCAGCCCCTTCACAGGAGCGGCGGCGGCCGGGACGGGCGAGGCCGGAGCAGGCACCACCGGAGCAACCGCCGAGGCGGCATGACGGGGCGATGCGACGGCGGGAGAGGGGCCGGGCACGCCAGGGGCGGCTGGACGGTGCGCAGGAGGAACAGCGCCGCTGACCATCCTCGAACACTTCCCCGTTCCCCCCTCCTGCCCAACTCGGCCCGCACGGCTGCACTCCAGGGTGCCCCGCGGGTGGGTCTTATTTCGCAGTTTTTTTTTTTTTTTTTTTGTTGTTGGGTGGGGGGGGGGGGGGGGGGGGGTCGGGGACTCGGGGGCATGTTAACGGGCGTGAATTCTGGGTTCCGGACCCTAATAAAGGGAACGAACAGGCTTCTAATGGGCGGCTGGCTGGCGCACCGCCATGGTATCCGAGTAAGAACCCGGCAGTCGGCAGAGGTACCAAATTGAACCGATGGAGTTGCAGAAGAACCGGAGCCAACGTCATTTCAGCGAGTTGAAAACAAGTGATTAAAATAGACCAATAATTTTTATTTTAATCTGATAAAAATTATTGAAAGCCTGTTTAGAGGCAGGGATAAACGAATTCAGAGTTACAGTAAACTCATTTTTGAAGTTATAACTTCTTTTTGGATAGTTAAAAAAAGAATTACAATAATCTCATTTGAGTCCATCATAAACTCAAAATCTCCCCCATTGTTTTTCGTAAATCTAAGAGTTATTTTATATTAAAGATGTCTCTCTCATAAATAGAGTTTACTATAAACCCAGCTGTTTAATAGCCCCATTTTTTTAAAAAAAAAATTATGTTTAACACAAAATAATTAAGCATGAGTTATCAAAAGAACGTATTTATGACAAATAAGTTTTTAATAAGCACATTTATAATAATTCCATCTGTACTTTTATGAGTTGTATCAAAATAAGACTTAAAAATATTTTATTAACATCAATAATGCCCATCGAATGAGAGATGTTTTCCCTAAAATGTAGCCACCCACAACTCTACAAGCAGCCAGGTCAGCCTTTGATTCGCTTCTATGGATAAATAAAACAGTGACACACTGAACAAGAGACTCGCAAGGCAGAGTTTCACAAAGAGTACTAGATAATCATTCACATGCAAACGGTTTGTCAGTCACGACCGTCGGGGGCACGGTTAATCGAGTGGACATGTGCGGTTTCCACGTGCCAATGCTACGTTAAGGGAAATTTTTTTTTCCATTTTTCTAAAAATAACAGATAGTAGATTAATTACGTATATGCCGTTTCTTTAACTCCGGTTACTCCACGGCCTATCCACTCAGAGCTACGCCCCGAGTACCTCCGCACCTTGATTGAGAGTCATCTCCGGGTAAAACCCACTTTTAGCCGTCAATTATTATCTCTTTCATTAATTTTAATTGATCAGATTCCATAACCCGAATAGAAGTGGGTTAATTCCAAATTAACTCTTGACTTTCCAAAATCTGGGTTAAACAAAGTGTAACTTAACCGCGGGGGAGGGAGGAATTAACTCCAATTAACTCAGAACAAAAGTTAACCCCTTATCAAGATGAGATTAAAATATACCTCCTTTTCCTCATTTAATTAGAAAAGTCGAAGTGGAGCTGTTTCCGCCATCTGACCACTGTTCTTTCCACGGGGACACTGGCAGGCGACAATGATTGTCCCGACTTTATAATCAGAAATAACCCACCGTCATGCGAGAGAAAAGGTGAGGACTCATGTTAGGTTTTACCATCTATGTAATTATCTTAACATGAGATCTGGCAAGCAGACAAGCACATTTCTCCCTGATATATAATATATTCTTACTTGTAGGTGCGGTGCAGATGCATGAGGAGGACTGTTTAGGCAACCAAATGCCGGTTCCCTCCAAAGGCTGTCTACACTCTACCTTTCCCTCTTTCATTTTAAGGTTGGGTTTAGATGACATATCACAGGGGGTGGGGGCGAAAGGTTCTCCGGAGAGATAAAGGGATCCTGGTCCTCTCCACCAATGAAGTGCTTCTACCGATAAATTATTGGAATTTTTACATAAAAATTATTGACAGAGATGAATTTATAAAAAAATCATTCTTAAAAATATATTAGCAGATATACCACTGAGTTAATTTAAATAGTGCATAAATATCATTTAAACGTGATTTTTTTACAAGTTGTTAATAAAAAGAAGTGATATGCATGTAAATAAATATGACATTTTTGTACAATTCAGATTTACACAATGATATACCTACTAATACATTTTTAGGTATGATTTTTTTACAAATTCACCTCTAACAATAGTTTTCATGCAAAAAATCCTAAATTATTTGAGTCGGATACCAATATCATCTCATTTAAGAGACGTCTGAGAACACATGCAGCCGTGGCTTTTGAGATAAAATTTCCGACAGCCTTTAATTTTTATCAAATTTTTAATGTGTCTGAGTTTTTGAGCGCACACAAAATTCTGAGGAAAGAGATTACAGATACAAAAATAGATTCTGTAGAGACTGAAATCTGATTTCTATGTCATGTACCACCTTCTCTATTTGTTTATCGGGAGAGTCGTCCGGCACCCGTGGAAGCCTACACACACCAGAAGTCGAAAGAGCATCAGAAGGAGCCCTGGACGTTACCCCAATGGACAACCCTCCGATGCTTAAGTCAACATCTTAGTATAAGGAGATTCAAGGAGCAGAGAAGAGCAAAGTAGAAGAGGAGGACGGAGGCCGCCGTAGTAGATCTGGGAGCCGCGTAGACCTCCCTGGCGAGTGCTCGCCGATCCTGATGGTCACTCGAAGAGTACTCGCTGGGTGGTAAAGTCGCACAGGAAGGATCTTCTCTCCGGACGTGGGGCGTCCTCTCTATCGTTGTAGCAAGACTGGCTGCTCTATGCTCTGGGCGAAGTTTTTAGCAGAAGTTCTACCGTGTCCTTTCTTCTCTGTCGTCATCCCTTTTATATGGGGTTGTCCTAGAGTTGAAGGCCTATCCCTTAACATGGAAGGGCGTAAGTAGTGGAGTAACGCCTCCTGTGATTGTGGCGGGAATTTCCCGTTGGAGGGCGATTACCTCGACGTCGGTTGGTCCCTAGGCAAGTCTTAAGGCGCCCGTGGGACGTGCTCGCCCGTTATGGGGTCGAGGCCGACGTCGTGGGGGGTAACGGTCGATCGTCGGAGGGTTCCCTGGCGGTCATCGCGCTTGGGTCGTAACCCTTCACGCGCTGTCGAATCCGATGTCGGGTCGTGGTGGGCCGCTCCTTTATGGGCTGCGGCAGCCAGGCGCCCTTGGGCGCGTTGTAGACTGCAAATCGAGTTGGGCTCGTCGTTAATGGGCCGGTTCTGGGCCGGACCAGAATTACCCTTCTCACAATCCCCCCTACTCAGTTGCCGAGCACTTTACAGGGAGCTGAGAGTCGAGCATGAGAGGGTCAATTAGAGTGAGGGGTTCGAGGACGATCTCCTCGTATCATGGGGTCGATGGTCCCAGTCGCATGCTTGGCGCGCAAGGCGCCCCTGGCGATGGCAGGCGCCACTCTGGTGATCATGACGCGAGTCCCTTTTATCTGGGAGCGCGGGCTCTGAACAGACGACTGACCTTGGTGACCGTGCCGTGATAGTGACGGACGCCTTTTCACCTGCCCTACGGCTTGGAAGCGTCGGCTTGTCGTGGACGATTATAAGGGTCACCATGAGGTTTCCGCAAGGACCCCATATGCGTCCTGTCGATTACCGTGCTTGTCGTAGGCTCCTTCCTCCTTCGCCTGGTGAGGGTTTTCTTCCTTCCCTTGCATTTTTTCGTTTTCTATAGTCATGCCGCCTCGTAGGAGGACCCATCGAGTTAGCCCCACATATTCTGTTGAAGAAGTGGACCCTGATCGTGGCGGCGCTCCGAGCACTTCGGGCGTAGGCCTTAGTCGCCCCCATTCTCCGTCGCTGGTGGCGTACAAGGTGGTTCATGGACTTCGGGAAGCCTTCCAGATTCCCCCTGAATTTGATATCGTCTTCCCGACCGTCGATGACGACTTGTTGAGTATGCCTTCGGGCGGCAACAGGGTTTTCATAGCTTCTTTCCAAGCGGGGTTTCGTCTTCCAATTCATCCCTTCATCGATTATGTCCTCCATCATGGTGTAGGTCTCTTCGCGGGCGACTCCTCCAGTTGATCCGCTTCGACAGAACAGATGGGCCGAGGGGTTGTCGCATGTGGAAGTTACCCCCATGGCTGCTGGCAGGTGCCCCGACCGAGGCGGTACCATATCGTCGAGGTGTTGGGGACTGGATTGATCATCATGCTTCCGTAATCTCATTCTTTTGTATACTCGTACGTTGACCGTGTAAGAACGACTTTTGGATTTTGGCAGTTTGTATTTTGACTAAAGAAATAAAATCTTCTAGTTTGGGTCCATGTCAACGTGTACCTCTTGATGGGAGACTCCTGCGTGGTGTGTTGGTAGGAATGAATGTCGACGTTCTCCTCAGTTTGTGTGCATATATCCGTCTTAATAAACCCACATTGAAATGGTGTCACCTTAAGGGGAGCGGTGCTCGCCTCTAGGGAATCCATAGGTTACCTTCTCATTTTTTAGGGGAGTGGTGCTCGCCTCTAGGGAACCCGTAAGTTACCTTATTATTTTCAAAGGGAGCAGTGCTCGCCTCTAGGAAGCTCGCAAGCTACCTTTATTTTTAAGGGGAGCGGTGCTCGCCTCTAGGGAACCCGTATGTTATCTTAGTTGAATACGGGTGGTGACGCTTTATCAGGTTTTGCTGAAGAGAGGCTTTTTTGAAAGAATTTTTTGAGATTTACATAATTCCATGTCCTGGGTACTTCTCGCCCCCCAGCGTTGCCAGCCTATATGCTCCTTTGCCGAGTGCTTCAGTTATCTTGTACGGGCCTTCCCAATTTGGCGCGAGCTTCCCAGCGACTGCCTTGGGGTATGCTATACTTGCTCGCTGTAGCACCAAATCGACAGGGAAGAAGTGTCGTTCCTTGACTCGGGCGTTGTAGTATTGGGCCAGTTTCTGCTGATATACCACGATATTTACTTGAGCACGTGCTCAATTTTCCTCGAGCAGATCCAAGTTCTCTCGCATTGCCTGATTATTTCTAGCCTCATCGAATTGTCCCACTCGCAGTGAGGGGTTGGATATCTCCACTGGAACCACTACCTTTGCTCCATATGCGAGGTGGAAAGATGTTTCACTCGTGGCGGCTCTGGCGGTGGTTCAGTGGGCCCATAGAATGCTCGGAATTGAGTCTATCCATGAGTCGCCTGCTTGGTCTAGCCGGGTTTTGATACCATGGAGGAGTGTTCTTATGGCGTTTTCCACCAACCCATTGGCCTGAGGATGACCTACTAAAGTGTAGTGGTTCCAGATCCCCAGCTCCGAGCACTTCTCCTAGAAGGTAGTGCTCGCGAATTGTCTCTCGTTTTCGGTAGTAAGGACTCGCGAAATTTCGAAGCCACAGATAACACTTCGTAATACGAACTTCCAGGTTACCTCGCTTATAATCTTTCCTACTGGCTCTGCCTCGACCCATTTGGTGAAATAGTCAACGGCGACTATGAGGAATTTCTTCCTCCCTTGAGCTTCGGGGAAGGGACCTAGAATATCTATTCCCCACTGAGCGAATGGACGAGGCTCCATGAGGGCGTGTAGCTGCGTAGCTGGTTGGTGGTGCGGATGGAAGAATTTCTGGCATTGAGGGCACCTCTGGACGTACTCGAGGCAATCATGCTATAGAGTAGGCCACCAGTACCCTTGCCGGATCAGCATCTGTGCGAGTGCTCGTCCCCCCACGTGACTTCCATAGAGTCCTTCATGGACCTCCTGCACAGCTTGCTTGGCTTCCGTGGGGAACATGCACTTCAGTAGCAGAGCTGAGAGGGATCGACGATATAACCGATCATTGACCATTGTGAAGTGGGCTGCTCGTGCTCGCGTGCGGCGGGCCTCGACGCGATCGCTTGGGAGTTGTTGTCGCAGGAGAAAATCCAAGAGGGGGTTCATCCATGAAGGCTCATAGTCGATGACGTTTACCTGGGGTACAGGTTCCTCTATGCTTGGTGTTGACAACTCCTCGATCATGACAGATCTAGAGTTGGAGACTGTGGTCGCTGACGCCAAGCGAGACAGGGCGTCTGCTCGGACGTTCTCCTCCCTGGAGATGTGAACCATATCGATGTGGGAGAATTCCTTCGCCGCGGCCTTAGCCTTCTCCAGATACTTGATCATGGATGCTTCACGTGCTTCGAATTCGCCCTTAACTTGACTAGCGACGAGCAAGGAGTCACTGTACGCCCTCACCCTGATCGCCCCCAAGTGTTTGGCCATTCGCAGCCCTGAGAGTAGCGTTTCGTATTCGGCCACGTTGTTTGTGGTGGGGAAGTTGAAGCGAAGGGCGTACTGGAGTTCTATCCCCTCTAGCGACAATAGGACCAATCCTGCTCCACTACCGGCGGCGCAGGATGATCCGTCAACGTATAGCTCCCATGTTGGTCCCGAGGACTCCTCGGGCGAGTCCTCTGTGGGTATCGTACACTCAGCTATGAAGTCGGCGAGGGCCTGAGCCTTGGTTGCAGTCCTCGGGCGAAACTTGATATCGAACTCACCGAACTCCATAGCCCATTTGATCAACCTCCCTGATGCGTCAGGGTTCTGGAGGATTTGTCGTAGTAGTTGGTCAGTAAGGACGATGATTAGGTGAGCCAAGAAATACGGTCGCAACTTGCAGGCGGCCGTGATCAGAGCCAACGCGAACTTTTCAATCCGTGAGTATCAAAATTCTGGCCCTTGTAGTGCCCGCAGGGATCTAACTGCCGCCCTCCCCAAAGAGCCCAACCCCCCTTTTTTTATCTCTGGCGCCCTTGCGCAAGGCGACGGCCCTCACAGCGCCTCCGCACACAATGCACACCAACGGAGCAATGTTGTGCACGACGCACGCCCACACAGGCCAGCCTACCGTGGCACCCAGCGCAACCTGCCACTGTGCCCACGCCCACTTGCCGCCACGTCCACTGTCGCCTGCCACTGCGTCGTCGCAGACAGGGTCCTCCGCGACAATGGTCGTCGTCCGACGACCGGAGGGAAAGAAAGAAAAAACTATTCTCCTTCTTCTCTGTACAATATGGAAAAAGGAGGACGCATAGATCGAAGCCCAAGATTCAACACTGACTCTGATATCACATGTTCGAGATGTGTATCTGAAGTGAAAGTCAATCTACGCACGAGAAAGAAGACAACGAGGAAGAAGATCCACGCATACGAACACCGATAAAAGAGAAACGAACCACTCATAGACATTGACAGGCTAATAATGCGAAAGTGCCAATTTCGAATCATGTTTCCCTACCCCCCCCCCCCCCCCCACAATGTCTCTAGGTCCAGACCACTCGGCCAAGTGGCCAAAGGAAAATGCAAAAATTAAACTAAAGCACTAATAAACGAAAGCGAAGAGAACTTTTAAGTCACCGCTGATTAGAAACGTTTTCAATCTAATCTATGGAAAAGGAAGAAAACACCACCAATGCAACAGGGAAGAAATTAAGGTTGGCTTTTCCGTCTGTTGCTACGCCCATCCGAAAGCACAATCCTAAAAGACAACGAATCCAGACATGATCCTACCTTTTTTAAAAAATCGCTTTATTATTTAAATCAAACAACCCACATAATATCAGACTTATGATTCATTCTCGTGCAACTTCAAGCACTTGCTTAAATGTTCCTTATATATGCTGGACCAGATGCCCTCTACAGATCAGTCAAAACATATTCGTCTTCGAGGTGTCAAAAGTGTGGAATATCGTGCATGTTATCCCAAGCACATGCAAGCTGTATAATTTGGGTCGGGATAACATATGTGTCTTTTCTTTAGCAAATGTGTCCTACCAAACAGCCGTAAAGATTTCATGAGGCGTTTAAATGATGAACGATGAGGAAGACCAATACAAACGGGTGAGTGATGAATGATCATAATGATCAACAATCCAATATATACGCGAAAAACACACACACACACACCCCTTTTGCTTGTCACTTATCTTATTTTGGCAGGTTGTAGTTGACCGCTGGTCGTGGATATAGCAACCAATAAAAGCAACCAACTTTATTTCAAGCGGTTTTAATTGAATATATATATATATATATATATACCCCTTCAATCTGTCGTATTAATTTGTATACATATCTTTGACTGCAACAATAGTTTTAAATAGTTATAATTACACACTTTTGGTTCTTATCCTACTAAAAGATACTACTTAATAAACGATCACAAATTTAAAACTATCCTTAAAAATATGTGACCTCGTCACACCAGCTTGTAAAACCTAATCTGAGGATTGATTCGTTCATTTCAATATTTAAGTTGTGTTTAAGTAACCACAACCATTCGGTTATATTTAGGGATACATTTAATAATGCGTAAAAGTCAAGAATATAAATATAAATATTGCAGATTACAGGAGAACGTATGTTAAAAAAAAAATCTCAACTGAACACCACTGAATATTAAAAAATGATATTTTTTTAGATAAGATTCTAATATTCTATGATATTTCCCACCTCCGCGTTAAAATTTCCCACCAAGTTTGGTGACTTCGTGTCGTAAGTCTTTTGAGTACATGCCAGAAGTACCGAGTTCCCCTCATCAGATATGAACTGGGTAGACGGTACTTCGGCACCGTGTCTTTTGGAAATAGCAAAGAGCCGGGCGGTTCTTCCCGGCTGGTCCCGCCAGAAGAGGCAAGCTGGAAGCGACGGAGAAGGTTCCCTCTCGGATCACCAGAGGTGGTGATGGAGAAAAGGATTGGTTGGGGGGAGAGAGAGAGAGAGAGGGAGATCAAGCTAGCGCGTCGATGAGAAGGGCTTTCCTCTTTGCGGAACCAGGGAAAATGGAGGGGAATGCGGGGTTTACCACGCAAGGAAGCTGCTAGCAATTGAGCAGCCCCGGCATTGACTTCCCCATTGAAGGAGAGAGAAGAAGGAAGATTAAGAACCAGAGCTGTCTAACTCATGTGGTTGTTAGCTTGCCAGATATCGACCAGAACAAATGAGAACGAGGACTGGACAAGAACCTATACACGAGGGGTCCAGGGAAAGAGATGGTCCTTTTTTTCCAGCAGACCTTCCAACAAGGAGGGATCACCGACAGGAAGAAAGCACGCCCTAGGGAAGAAACAGACGTGAAAGAACACACGCCGAAGTAAACAAAACACCAATAGACTATAGTAAAAAGAGTAGCAGATCAAGCAAAGGTGCGAAGGGCAACCTGGCGAGGCGTATAAGCTTGTCCGGGTCGGCGAGGCGCCTCCCGACGGGACGGGGGATCCCTCGCCAGGAAAGGAACGGATGGGGGGCCGTCTCCGCCGCGAGGAGCCCATACGAAGCACCCTCGCCTGGGGCAGGATAACCGAAGGCCGACGCCTCCGCGAGGCCGGCGGCCGCCGCGAGAGGGGAGGCGCTCCGCATCGCCTTGTCGTCTTCGCCTCGTCAGACCCCTCGCCCTTGCCTTCGCAGTTCGCATCACTGGTGGTGGCAGTTTAAAAGAGCTGCACTGGCGCTGGAGCAGGAGTGTAAATGGCAGGCGTAACCGCCTTCCGTATTAGGAAAGAAAGTGTGATACGGGGTTCCGGTGTTTCGCGCACTTCAGCTCCCCTCGGGAGGCTTGGAGAAGGGGCTACCGCGTTCCCCCGGGGGGATTGAGCTCTGACCCCGTCGCATTTATGACGACGCGCGGTTTCGAAACTCTTGTTTTCGCGGTCTCCGGCGTGGGAATGGACAGGTCGGAGTTTTTATTTTTTAAAAAAAGTATTTATATATTTAAAATCTTTTTAATCTTATATATATCTTTTTTATTATATATATCTAAATATCCCTCGAATTACACACTGTTCCCTTACCCTCCTCGATGGCTAACCTCGTGTGAGTGAGAAAATAGTAAGGGTCACTCTGATAAAGGGGTAGGTTAGGGGTGCCCCGGGTGACTCACCTCAAATTCATCTTAGGTGACTTATTCCACCCTTTTAGTTGGAGTGAAAAAATCCAAACTTATCCCTAACCGATCCCGATTAAGATAAAAAGAGTCAAATCAAGATTAAGTCATCTCACCTCAGATAATCCACCCTAACCCAGCTTACTCTTTTGTCAAAGTGACCCTAAGCCTCACTTTGGTATGGAGTTAGACTAAAGGTGGGGTAACTTAACTTGATTAAAGTAGTCCGGAGTTAACCCATTTTTAATTTGGTAGGAGGGTAGTTAATCGGGGAGTAAGGATGTGGGCTAACCTACTTTTAATCTAGTATGATTTGATAAATAGTAGGTTAACCCAGTAATAATGAGAGAGAGAAATAGCATTAATTATGAGAGAGAGAGACATTTAATTGAGCATTTATTGAGGATAGGAGGTTAACCCACCTTAACCCACCTCTAGGTGTGGGTTTCAAAACCCAGGAATAACCCTGGGTTAGTCTTTAACTTAAACCGATTAACACTAACTCTTTATCAAAGCACAAAAAAATTTATCCCGGAGTTAACTTAGAGCTAACCATAGGATAAACCGATACCAAAGTGAGGCTAAATGACTAATCTATCCTCGGTCATCTCTCTCTCTCTCTCTCTCTCTCTAGTCATGATTTAGGTGGAACTCTCACCTTCTCCACTGGATCATGTGCCCGTCCTACACCTCCTCATCTCCCATCACCGTGGAGGACCTCAACGTTTCAACCCTTCCAACTTTGGTAACCCTTCGATTTGCAACTTAATCTAGAAGCCCCCCAAAGGTAGGAACATCTGCAAACAACAATCCGGTTCCATCGATGCCAAGGATGATGGAGACGAAGAACAGTCGCAACCCTCCTCTCTAATGCGGAGGCCCAAGAAAACCCTCGCCCACGACAACAAGCTCCATTTGTCCAGCATAGTCGACTCCTCTTCTAGAAGCCATCGAGTTGCCGTCGAGGCTGAGGATGACGAGGAGGTGACAGAGACTTTTTTGTAGAGACGCTATTTTTTACATCAGGTTTGAGTCCCAAAGTAACTCTCATTATTAAATTATTTAAGTGATTTCTCTCGTTTCTCTGATTTTTCTCTATTTTTCAAGGAACACGTCGCAAATATAAATGATAAAAAAAGATGCGGTCATTAATCAAACCACGATCATCAATACACGGTCATCTATAAGACCACGATCAAGTTAGTGGGCGGACGGCGGTGTAGTAACATTGTAGCTTTGAAGAAAAATGGGCTTAAATAGGCTTAAATATTCAAGCATGGGCTTAAATGGGCTTAAATGTCCCAGCATGAGCCTAAATGTCAATACATAGGTTTAAATGTCAATGCATGGATTTAAATATCAAAAATGGGCTTAAATGTCAAATCATAGGTTTAAATGTCAATGCATGGATTTTAAATGTCAATGCATGGGTTTTAATGTCAAAAATAGACCTAAATGTCAATGCATGGGTTTTAAATGTCAATGCATGAGTTTTTAATGTCAAAAGTAGGGGTTTAAAAGTCAAAAATGTGGGTAAATGTCCAAATCATCGTTGGTGAGTTTTCCCCTATAAATAAGACACCCCCTCCCACAAACAAAGGACTTCAAAATTCTGGGTTCGAAATCCTTCTCGAGAGGAGGGGGGAGCTTTGGAGAAATCATTATGAGCCCGTGAGATTTCCTTGGGATTGAGGGGAGGTTCTGCCGAAGTTTCGAGTGCTAAATCATTTGAGAAAATAGTTGTAATGACCCAAGATCCGGATACTAACAATTACCTGATACCATTCGAATCCTAGTCCACCACCCACGAACCGAATGGCTCGGAAGGGTTAATTGGGTGTTGTGGAGGTACATTGAAATTTAAAATAATGCAAAAAATAACTACAGAATTAACTATTTAAATAACAGAAAATAAATTTATATTTTTAATTAATAAATTAAATACATAGTCCAGTCCACAAAGTACAGTCTACAAAGAAGAAGACGTACTCAATCGCCCGGTACGCCCCTGAAGAGGGGCGATCTCGCGCTGCTCCTGAGCGGGGAGGAAGATGACCACGTATCCTTGAAATAAGAACTGCAAGAAGGGAAACAAGTCAGAGGTGCCCAGGGATAGATCCCCGGGGGAGACCCTCCGATGCTTAAGTCAGCATAGATAGTAGAGCACTGGTGCGAAGAGAAGAGTTGGGAGGAAAATGGGAGCACGAGATCCCTCTCCACCGAAAGGTGAAGTGGTTCCTGCCCAAGGTTGCTGGCTCTTGCCTTGCTTAGGCTTACCTTCTCGTAGTAGGGCATGTCCTGTTTAAATAATGGCATGTTGTGCGAATTGATCCCTGTGAGCAGAGGAGTTCCAAGGGGGGTTACATCCTTCATGCGGGCTCCTTACGGCGCGCGGACTCTTGGTCTCCCTTGTCCCCTTGAGCTTCCTGCCATTAAGGGATTCGCAACGGCCGAATCAATAAGCTTCAATCAGCGAGCCCGAGCGAATGGCACTTGTTCAGGAGTGGTCTCCCGAGTGATAAGTGCTGGGTCGGGACAAAGAATAGGGGGCTCCAGGGGAGCTTTCCCGATCGACTGATGCTCGGACTTCCCAACCCGAAGGCCGCCTAGGAAGCGCTTGTACCGAGTGAATTTTTGGGCTTCATAATAAGTGGGCCCGGGGTCTACCACTTTGAGGAGTTGAGCCTTGTTCGGTCCGATTTAGACCTCGTTTGGCCTCTCCGTATGGGTGGTGAGATTTTCCCTCTCCACTTGTCCCCCTCCTACTCCCGAGCCAAGATTAGGCTCGGTCGAGTAGCAATTAGGCTGGACTGTTTGTGACACTGGTTGGGTAAAGATATCTCTCTGGTAGGGGCCACATGACGTGGCTCACCTTGAAAATGCGCCCGTTATGATGAATAAGAGAAGGCCCCTCCTTGGGAGATCAGACGCCGCGCCGCCTCCCGTCAGGGTTTTTAGGCATTGCGCGTTTTGCATCCCTTTATCTCCGGGGTATTAGGGTTTTGCCTCTCTTTGTAGTTATATTTGAGGAGGGGGGGCTTTTGCGCGATGAGAGCAGTTTCAGAAGAGCGGAGAATCATTACGGCCACCGGAGCAAGAGGGGCTTCCTGGGGCGGCGATTCGTCAGCTCCCTTTCTCCTCCGAAGTTCTCGGGCTTGGAGGTTTCCTGATGGGGACATCACCGGCGATCTCATTTGTTCGAGGATCCTGATGCTTGCCAGCTGTGCTTCATCTTGTTCGTCACTTTATTTCGAGTCATATGATGTAATTTTTATTTTCTTATCATGTAATTTTCCTTTTATCTAAGTCTAGTACCTAGCTTAATGAGTCATTTACCTAGGTCTTGAGTCATTATGTTGGTTTGATGGGTTAATGGGCCCAATTCAATGGGCTAGGCCCATTGGCGCCCCCCTTCCCCTTGGTTTCTTGTCATTAGTGTAAAAGTCATGGACTTATTATAAATTGTGGGATCCCTATAAATAGGACCCCATTTATTCCATTTGAAGCTAATGAGATTTTGAGAAAATTTTGAATTCCCATAGAATTTTCTTCCTTGGAGTGAGAAGCTCCCTCTCTCTCTCTCTCTCTCTCTCTCTCTCTCTCTCTCTCTCCCCCAAAGGGGGCGAACCCCATTCTCTCTCCTCCCACCCCCCAATTTTGAAATTCTCTCTCTCCCCTCCATATTCACCTCTCATTAATGCCCCTCCCCCTTCCCCATACACTCATTCAATTCCCCTCCAACCCCTAGGTGGAATTCCCCTCTCCTAGGCACCTCTCCATTCTCCCAAGCAACCCTTCCTCTTCCCCAAGCAACCATTCCTTTCCCCCAAGCCGCCCCTTCCCTTCCCCAACACACCTCTCCATCTCCCAACACACCCCTTCCCCTTCCCAAGACCACCATTGATCACCCACCATTAAGACCCAATTCAAACACATCCTCCCTCCCTCAAGGGTCACTTGTGCCCCTTCCTCTCTCCCAGCCCTAGCAGATTTCAACCCCATCTCCCTACTCTGCTAACTCCGCCCCCTCCAGCCTTCTCCCCCCCTTCTCCAACCTGTGGTGACCCTCCCCACCTCCCCTCCCAACCAGGGAAAGCCCACAACCCCTTCCCACCCATCCTCCCACTCCTCTCCCCCTTTATCCTTCCCTATCTACCATTGCTACCCAGTCCAGCAGTAGAAGCAGAAGTACCAGCGAATTGCAGAGCCTGCCTTGGAGTCATCACACATCTTCAGGTGGCGTGCTATACATTTCTGAAAAGCTCGTCGAGGCATCTTCGCAGGCGAGGTGGTTTCGCCAGCATCCGATATCGCTGCTGCCCAGAGGAGCCATTCTCCCCCGACTACGCAAAGCTACTCTGGCAGAGAACCTGAGCCCAAGTGCAGACACAACCACGACTTCTACAGGACGACTTCGGATGTAACTTTTGGATGAGGCCTTCTCCTCCAAAACCTCTGTCAGCACCAACAAGAAGGGAGCCATTTGGATCTCGGACCATAGAGTTTCAATTTTTCTCTCCGAGGTGCGCAGGACAGTCCAGTCAGGGCCTGAACTGACCCACCTTCACTCTACGGGCCCTATCTCCCTGGTCCGACCTTCTCTGGTGGGCTCCTTGGCTGCTGCTCGAAGAGGATCCTCCCATGGTCGTGTCAATATAAGCTACGTCACCTTCGGAGCTCAGGAGTGTTCGTGGCGGCTTCTTCATCCTGCTGCAGAGTTCTGGAGTCAATCTGAGCCAGAACAGAACAGTCCAGTTCCAGATTCGTCACCGGCTGTCGGCGACATCCAGAGCTCACAAGAAAATTCAGGAGTTATCCCGGACCAGTCAGTGACAATTTGGCACTGGTTTCGTTGGCTTCTGAGTTCAGGAGCGTCCTCGGCAGCCTCAACAGCGAGCACCTGTCAGACGGGCAGACAGGCGGGCAGAACCGACGGTGGGATCAATCGGCTACCTCCTTAGCTATTTTCCCTTCCCCGCCTGGCCGGCTTAGCTCCCCTCCCTGCGTGGAGGTAGTGTTTGAATGTAACATCTATTTTCCCCAGCCCACGATCACCCTCCTGCGCGAGGAGTAGTTTTGTACTAGCAGGTCTTCGGCCGAAGCGTCATCGGCGCGGCGTGTGGGTAGCCCACGCTTCCCCGCTCGCCCTCGTCTCCGATCGGGATCGGTGTCTTCACACCGATCAGGTGAGCTTTGAGCCCCCATCCTCTGTTGGTTTTACTATTGCTTGTCTTAGTATCGTTTCTAGTTGCCCGTCGGCGGTGAGGCGAGTGCCCGATCTCAAATTGTCATCTAATTGAGTGCCACCGTGGAGCGAGTTGTGAGAGAGCCACTACATCCCACGTCCTTGGCGTGCTGGCCGCCCACGGAATTGGGCATCCCAGGCCCTTAAGGGTTCAGCCCAAGCTAGTCAAATCCCCGGATAGGCGAGATCCATCCTCGAACCCTCACCATTATCGCCAGTCCACCTACGGACCCGGGTGTGCGCGATGCGGGTGAACCCGCTTGAGTGGGTCCGCCGTTCGGTTCGGTTGCTTGCGAATCTAGGTCCGAGCGGTCGTGTCACATCAGTTTTAATATTATATATATCTTTTTTATTATATATATCTAAATATCCCTCGAATCACACACTGTGCCCTTACCCTCCACGATGGCTAACCTCGTGTGAGTGAGAAAATAGTAAGGGTCACTCTGATAAAGGGGTAGGTTAGGGGTGCCCCGGGTGACTCACCTCAAATTCATCTTAGGTGACTTATTCCACCCTTTTAGTTGGAGTGAAAAAATCCAAACTTATCGCTAACCGATCCCGATTAAGATAAAAAGAGTCAAATCAAGATTAAGTCATCTCACCTCAGATAATCCACCCTAACCCAGCTTACTCTTTTGTCAAAGTGACCCTAAGCCTCACTTTGGTATGGAGTTAGACTAAAGGTGGGGTAACTTAACTTGATTAAAGTAGCCCGGAGTTAACCCATTTTTAATTTGGTAGGAGGGTAGTAAATCGGGGACTAAGGATGTGGGCTAACCTACTTTTAATCTAGTATGATTTGATAAATAGTAGGTTAACCCAGTAATAATGAGAGAGAGAAATAGCATTAATTATGAGAGAGAGAGAGACATTTAATTGAGCATTTATTGAGGATAGGAGGTTAACCCACCTTAACCCACCTCTGGGTGTGGGTTTCAAAACCCAAGAATAACCCTGGGTTAGTCCTTAACTTAAACCGATTAACACTAACTCTTTATCAAAGCACAAAAAAATTTATCCCGGAGTTAACTTAGAGCTAACCATAGGATAAACCGATACCAAAGTGAGGCTAAATGACTAATCTATCCTCGGTCATCTCTCTCTCTCTCTCTCTCTCTCTCTCTCTCTCTCTCTCTCTCTCTCTCTCTCTCTCTAGTCATGATTTAGGTGGAACTCTCACCTTCTCCACTGGATCATGTGCCCGTCCTACACCTCCTCATCTCCCATCACCGTGGAGGACCTCAACGTTTCAACCCTTCCAACTTTGGTAACCCTTCGATTTGCAACTTAATCTAGAAGCCCCCCAAAGGTAGGAACATCCACAAACAACAATCCGGTTCCATCGATGCCAAGGATGATGGAGACGAAGAACAGTCGCAACCCTCCTCTCTAATGCGGAGGCCCAAGAAAACCCTCGCCCACGACAACAAGCTCCATTTGTCCAGCATAGTCGACTCCTCTTCTAGAAGCCATCGAGTTGCCGTCGAGGCTGAGGATGACGAGGAGGTGACAGAGACTTTTTTGTAGAGACGCTATTTTTTACATCAGGTTTGAGTCCCAAAGTAACTCTCATTATTAAATTATTTAAGTGATTTCTCTCGTTTCTCTGGTTTTTCTCTATTTTTCAAGGAACACGTCGCAAATATAAATGTGATAAAAAAAGACGCGGTCATTAATCAAACCACGATCATCAATACACGGTCATCTATCAGACCACGATCAAGTTAGTGGGCGGACGGCGGTGTAGTAACATTGTAGCTTTGAAGAAAAATGGGCTTAAATAGGCTTAAATATTCAAGCATGGGCTTAAATGGGCTTAAATGTCCCAGCATGAGCCTAAATGTCAATACATAGGTTTAAATGTCAATGCATGGATTTAAATGTCAAAAATGGGCTTAAATGTCAAATAATAGGTTTAAATGTCAATGCATGGATTTTAAATGTCAATGCATGGGTTTTAATGTCAAAAATAGACCTAAATGTCAATGCATGGGTTTTAAATGTCAATGCATGAGTTTTTAATGTCAAAAGTAGGGGTTTAAAAGTCAAAAATGTGGGTAAATGTCAAAATCATCGTTGGTGAGGTTTCCCCTATAAATAGGACACCCCCTCCCACAAACAAAGGACTTCAAAATTCTGGGTTCGAAATCCTTCTCGAGAGGAGGGGGGAGCTTTGGAGAAATCATTATGAGCCCGTGAGATTTCCTTGGGATTGAGGGGAGGTTCTGCCGAAGTTTCGAGTGCTCAATCATTTGAGAAAATAGTTGTAATGACCCAAGATCCGGATACTAACAATTACCTGATACCATTCGAATCCTAGTCCACCACCCACGAACCGAATGGCTCGGAAGGGTTAATTGGGTGTTGTGGAGGTACATTGAAATTTAAAATAATGCAAAAAATAACTACAGAATTAACTATTTAAATAACAGAAAATAAATTTATATTTTTAATTAATAAATTAAATACATAGTCCAGTCCACAAAGTACAGTCTACAAAGAAGAAGACGTACTCAATCGCCCGGTACGCCCCTGAAGAGGGGCGATCTCGCGCTGCTCCTGAGCGGGGAGGAAGATGACCACGTATCCTTGAAGTAAGAACTGCAAGAAGGGAAACAAGTCAGAGGTGCCCAGGGATAGATCCCCGGGGGAGACCCTCCGATGCTTAAGTCAGCATAGGTAGTAGAGCACTGGTGCGAAGGGAAGAGTTGGGAGGAAAATGGGAGCACGAGATCCCTCTCCACCGAAAGGTGAAGTGGTTCCTGCCCAAGGTTGCTGGCTCTTGTCTTGCTTATGCTTACCTTCTCGTAGTAGGGCATGTCCTGTTTAAATAATGGCATGTTGTGCGAATTGATCCCTGTGAGCAGAGGAGTTCCAAGGGGGGTTATGTCCTTCATGCGGGCTCCTTACGGCGCGCGGACTCTTGGTCTCCCTTGTCCCCTTGAGCTTCCTGCCATTAAGGGATTCGCAACGGCCGAATCAATAAGCTTCCATCAGCGAGCCCGAGCGAATGGCACTTGTTCAGGAGTGGTCTCCCGAGTGATAAGTGCTGGGTCGGGACAAAGAATAGGGGGCTCCAGGGGAGCTTTCCCGATCGACTGATGCTCGGACTTCCCAACCCGAAGGCCGCCTAGGAAGTGCTTGTACCGAGTGAATTTTTGGGCTTCATATTAAGTGGGCCCGGGGTCTACCACTTTGAGGAGTTGAGCCATGTTCGGTCCGATTTAGACCTCGTTTGGCCTCTCCGTACGGGTGGTGAGATTTTCCCTCTCCACTTGTCCCCCTCCTACTCCCGAGCCAAGATTAGGCTCGGTCGAGTAGCAATTAGGCTGGACTGTTTGTGACACTGGTTGGGTAAAGATATCTCTCTGGTAGGGGCCACATGACGTGGCTCACCTTGAAAATGCGCCCGTTATGATGAATAAGAGAAGGCCCCTCCTTGGGAGATCAGACGCCGTGCCGCCTCCCGTCAGGGTTTTTAGGCATTGCGCGTTTTGCATCCCTTTATCTCTGGGGTATTAGGGTTTTGCCTCTCTTTGTAGTTATATTTGAGGAGGGGGGGCTTTTGCGCGGTGAAAGCAGTTTCGGAAGAGCGGAGAATCATTACGGCCACCGGAGCAAGAGGGGCTTCCTGGGGCGGCGATTCGTGAGCTCCCTTTCTCCTCCGAAGTTCTCGGGCTTGGAGGTTTCCTGATGGGGACATCACCGGCGATCTCATTTGTTCAAGGATCCTGATGCTTGCCAGCTGTGCTTCATCTTGTTCGTCACTTTATTTCGAGTCATATGATGTAATTTTTATTTTCTTATCATGTAATTTTCCTTTTATTTAAGTCTAGTACCTAGCTTAATGAGTCATTTACCTAGGTCTTGAGTCATTATGTTGGTTTGATAGGTTAATGGGCCCAATTCAATGGGCTAGGCCCATTGGCGCCCCCTTCCCCTTGGTTTCTTGTCATTAGTGTAAAAGTCATGGACTTATTATAAATTATGGGATCCCTATAAATAGGACCCCATTTCTTCCATTTGAAGCTAATGAGATTTTGAGAAAAATTTGAATTCCCATAGAATTTTCTTCCTTGGAGTGAGAAGCTCCCTCTCTCTCTCTCTCTCTCTCTCTCTCTCTCTCTCTCTCCAAAGGGGGCGAACCCCATTCTCTCTCCTCCCACCCCCCAATTTTGAAATTCTCTCTCTCTCCTCCCCATTCACCTCTCATTAATGCCCCTCCCCCTTCCCCATACACTCATTCAATTCCCCTCCAACCCCTAGGTGGAATTCCCCTCTCCTAGGCACCTCTCCATTCTCCCAAGCAACCCTTCCTCTTCCCCAAGCAACCATTCCTTTCCCCCAAGCCACCCCTTCCCTTCCCTTCCCCAACACACCTCTCCATCTCCCAACACACCCCTTCCCCTTCCCAAGACCACCATTGATCACCCACCATTAAGACCCAATTCAAACACATCCTTCCTCCCTCAAGGGTCACTTGTGCCCCTTCCTCTCTCCCAGCCCTAGCAGATTTCAACCCCATCTCCCTACTCTGCTAACTCTGCCCCCTCCAGCCTTCTCCCCCCCTTCTCCAACCTGTGGTGACCCTCCCCACCTCCCCTCCCAACCAGGGAAAGCCCACAACCCCTTCCCACCCGTCCTCCCACTCCTCTCCCCCTTTATCCTTCCCTATCTACCATTGCTACCCAGTCCAGCAGCAGAAGCAGAAGTACCAGCGAATTGCAGAGCCTGCCTTGGAGTCATCACACATCTTCAGGTGGCGTGCTATACATTTCTGAAAATCTCGTCGAGGCATCTTCGCAGGCGAGGTGGTTTTGCCAGCATCCGATATCGTTGCTGCCCAGAGGAGCCATTCTCCCCCGACTACGCAAAGCTACTCTGGCAGAGAACCTGAGCCCAAGTGCAGACACAACCACGACTTCTATAGGACGACTTCGGATGTAATTTTTGGATGAGGCCTTCTCCTCCAAAACCTCTGTCAGCACCAACAAGAAGGGAGCCATTTGGATCTCGGACCATAGAGTTTCAATTTTTCTCCCCGAGGTGCGCAGGACAGTCCAGTCAGGGCCTGAACTGACCCACCTTCACTCTACGGGCCCTATCTCCCTGGTCCGACCTTCTCTGGTGGGCTCCTTGGCTGCTGCTCGAAGAGGATCCTCCCATGGTCGTGTCAATATAAGCTACGTCGCCTTCGGAGCTCAGGAGTGTTCGTGGCGGCTTCTTCATCCTGCTGCAGAGTTCTGGAGTCAATCCGAGCCAGAACAGAACAGTCCAGTTCCAGATTCATCCCCGGCTGTCGGCAACATTCAGAGCTCACAAGAAAATTCAGGAGTTATCCCAGACCAGTCAGTGACAATTTGGCACTGGTTTCGTTGGCTTCTGAGTTCAGGAGCGTCCTCAGCAGCCTCAACAGCGAGCACCTGTCAGACGGGCAGACAGGCGGGCAGAACCGACGGTGGGATCAATCGGCTACCTCCTTAGCTATTTTCCCTTCCCCGCCTGGCCGGATTAGCTCCCCTCCCTGCGTGGAGGTAGTGTTTGAATGTAACATCTATTTTCCCCACCCCACGATCACCCTCCTGCGCGAGGAGTAGTTTTGTACTAGCAGGTCTTCGGCCGAAGCGTCATCGGCGCGGCGTGTGGGTAGCCCACGCTTCCCCGCTCGCCCTCGTCTCCGACCGGGATCGGTGTCTTCACACCGATCAGGTGAGCTTTGAGCCCCCATCCTCTGTTGGTTTTACTATTGCTTGTCTTAGTATCGTTTCTAGTTGCCCGTCGGCGGTGAGGCGAGTGCCCGATCTCAAATTGTCATCTAATTGAGTGCCACCGTGGAGCGAGTTGTGAGAGAGCCACTACATCCCACGTCCTTGGCGTGCTGGCCGCCCACGGAATTGGGCATCCCAGGCCCTTAAGGGTTCAGCCCAAGCTAGTCAAATCCCCGGATAGGCGAGATCCATCCTCGAACCCTCACCACTATCGCCAGTCCACCTACGGACCCGGGTGTGCGCGATGCGGGTGAACCCGCTTGAGTGGGTCCGCCGTTCGGTTCGGTTGCTTGCGAATCTAGGTCCGAGCGGTCGTGTCACATCAATTTGGTATCAAAGCAGGTTTTAGACTTGTCTCTACGAGTCTAGTCCATGGGCACGCTTGCATTAGAGTCCCCGACAGACCGTCCCATGCATTGTCCACCACCCACTGTCAATGAGTCTACGGACCAAATGATCCCTCTCCCAATCATATCCCTTGCATACCTACCCAATGGAGAGGCTACGGAAATTGATTTTATTGAGTTGGAGTCCGATAATTGGGTATCTCCTGATATCGCTGCCTCTCTTTCTAGGACCGGACAAATTGTGCACAACGGAGACCAAGTCTTCGTTGAATTCCATAAATGGTTCAGGAAGACCACATACTTTGATGGAGCTTGGTGTCAAATTGGTACTTTGGCGGGCCCTTGCATAATCCTAGGTAGGAGATGGTTAGATGAAAGGAATGCCGACATCGACCGGACACGTCGGACTTGCCTAGTGCACCCGCCACACCTTCCGGGTGCCTTTAAATTCAACAACCTTGTACTCTCCCATCCGCCAGAGTCCGGTCCTTGTTCACCACCCCGGGTGCACCACACACCGGCTATCATCACCCCACCCCCAAAAGACCTTCCCATTCCCTTGGAAAAGGAGACCACACCCATCCACACAAGAACATATGCTAACCTAGAGTCCCTTCCCACCCTCGAGGAAACCCAAGTACACACCAATGGTGAGGAAGAACCTCAAATCTCCCCTTCCCATAGCTCAGACCATCAAGAGCCATTTGCCTTCACTCATGGCACCATAACCATAGATGGGCCCATACTCAATTGGCTCAAGGTGAACCCCGGCCTCCATAGCTTGCACTCATACCTCCTACCCATGGAGCAACACCTCCCTATAGTGCCCCTCTCCTATCACACCACCATCCAATCATCTTACCAAGTGGAGACATTAGGGGATCTCCTTAAGGGCCTAGCATGGCAAATGGAGTTGACTGGCATGTTGACCACAATGGCCGACCAACCTAGGAGCTTTGACCTCCTGCATCTATGTGTCGGGACTATCACCGCGGTTTACACTATGGGTTGCTACACTAGCAACCTCCTTCTATTCCTCCCTACACCCGATGAGCCCGATGCTATCCACGAATTAGAGTTGCTTATCTCGGGTAGAACGTCAAGCCCTCCATTCATGGCCGACCATCCCACCAAAGACTTCGTCCCAACTATTTCATTTAAGGAGGAGGAACCGCCACCATTTGAGGACCATGAGGACACAGAGCTCCTCTCCCTTGGTAGCCTCTATCATGATCCCTTTGATCCCTTCCTATGGGAGTCTAGTTCCCCATGTGACCCACCCACCTTACTCACCACCCACCTTACCCTACCCTCACCCACCATGTCGAACCTAACCCACCCATTCCAAAACTTAGCCCACACTATGAGAGCCATGACCAAGGGTGACATCCACCTAGGAAATGAGGAAGTGACCCATCCCAAAATGTCCACTTTCTGGAACCCCTTCGACCCCCATGAGTGGAAACCCCCAAATCAACCCCCACCTAAAGATGGGACCATCTTGATAGGAATACATGTGTCACAACATTTTGCATCATGTGGTAAGGCTAGTCACGTCATTTGTGTCGCACACACACTAGGTCCAGTGCACGGCAGGTTTACATTTGGATATGCTGGTCCTCCCCCACTCATCATCCATCTCATGCATGATAGGGCCACTTGTGGCTGCCCCGGTCCACCTAAGTTCATCAAGGTCCACATGGCATCAAAGCATGATAGGTCAATTTATGGTTGCCCCGGTCCACCTTTTCACACTACCCACTTTCACAACCACTCACCGCATCATAATGTATGACATGAGCATACACGCAAGCAAATCACAACAAGCGGTGAGGTTCACAAAGAGCGGGAAAAGGCTCGCGAGCGCCACTTTAAATTCCAAGTAGGCAACCTATCGATGGTGGCATTGGAGTGGCTCTACCCTAGAGTCACCTCCAACTTGAGGGCACGAGGACTTGGACCTTGCCAAGTTCCGAGTGACTTTGGCAACCCGACTTATGGGTTGGACTTACGAATGGGTTTTGGGATTCACTCCATTTCCCACATGGCGGATCCGGCACCCTATATGGGCACCGCGGTGGATCCTAGTGAGTACCTTGAGCCTATATCTTTCTGTTGTGTCCCTGTGATTTTGATGATAGCAAACACTATAAGTCATTTGAATGCATACAATTCTGTTTGTGGTGCATATGAATGTTTCATTGAAAATCTTATCTGAATTATTGCTGCATTTAAATATGGCTGTGTGGTGTGTGCTTTGGTGCATTTCATTATTGCTGATGCATTTCATAATTGATTGTTATCTGGATTGCTTGTTATCTGGATATCTTGATGTCAGTCTGTTCAATGGGTCGACCCCCCTTCCAGATGGGTCGACCCCCCAAGTCTATACAACGCCAATCTGTTCATGCATCATATCTCAAGTCTACACACTGCATTTTAGGTAAAGTCTGCATATTGGTAGAGTCTGTACATTGCCTTCAAAGCCTTCCAAGTGTGTACATCGGTCTGTTGAAAACTCAAGTCTGTACAGCGCCCAGGTTCCTGCATTTCAGGCGAAGTCCATACATTGGGCCCTTCATCAAAGTCCATACAGTGCACTGTTCATCAAGTCAATACATTGCACTGTAGATGCATCGAAGGGAAGTATACACATTGGACTGTTCATATGAAGTCTGTATATTGGAAGTGTGTACAGTGTTCAGTTACCTTTCTCCAAGTCTATACATCCGATTGCCTTTGCATTGCTCAAAGTATGTACAGCCAATGCACTCAAGTGAAGTCTATACATTGACTGTTCATTCATCCTTCGAAGTCTATACATCCATCAGTGGATCTTCAAAGTCTGAACATCCGTTCACTTCACTCAAGTCTATACATCCACAGTGGATCTTCAAAGTCTGAACATCCGTTCACTTCACTCAAGTCTATACATCCACAGTGGATCTTCAAAGTCTGAACATCCGTTCACTTCGCTCAAGTCTATACATCCACAGTGGAACGCCAAGTCTGTACATTGGCCTCAAGCTTCACAAGTCTACACATTGTCTTCGGCTTCAAAGTCTGTATAGTGGGTCAACCTGCCAAGTCTATACATTGTATCTTTTACCTGCGTTGCTCGAAACAAAGTCGATACACTGCTGGATGATCAAGTCTGAACATTGGCGGCTTTCCCTACGATCTGGCCAAGCCCATACATTCATATCTTTCCCTACGTTCTGGCCAAAGTCTACACATCATCGTGTTCAAGCCTTTCAAGTCCATACATTGGTCGGTGGCAAGTCTGTACACTGGTCGAGCATTTAAGTCTGAACATTCACAAAGTCTACACATCGGCCCTGTAGCATTGTCTAGCCAAACTCTACACATCGGCAATGTAGCTTGCATAGCTCAAGTCTGTACATTGGGCTTCCACGTGAAGTCTATACGTTGTTCACTCAGCTTCTTCAAGTCTATACATTGGTCGGTGGCGAGTCTGTACAGAGCACTGTTTCAGGCACTCAAGTCTATACAGAGTCTTCATCTTCTGAAGTCTGTACATTCGTTTGGGAAGTCTACACATTCATTCATCTGAAGCTTCATCAAGTCTGTACAACGCTGCTTTGTCAAAGCCTGTACATCGCAGCTGTGTTGAAGTCTGTACAGCCAATCTCTTGCCAAAGTCTATACATCGTGAATCTTCAAGTCTGTACAGACTTTGCTTGTTCAAGTCTGTACACGGTTCAGTTGTTTTGGCATGTGAAGTCTATACATCCGATTGGCTTTGCATTGCTCAAGTCTGTACAGCCCTTTCCCTTTCAAGTCTACACATTGTGCTTTGTAGCTCACCATGTCTATACATTGCTCACAGCACACACGTTCAGCCTGAAGTCTGTACAGCCTTGGCGTATGCATCTTAAAGTCTAAACATTGTGGGGCTTCGAATCTTCAAGTCCATACATCAATGCATCATGCGTCGACCCCCTTTCTTTGATGCGTCGACGCCCCTAGACTACCAAGTTTATACATCAGCCTTTGCATTACAAGTCTATACAGCGTGCATTGTTCAAAATAAGTATGCACAGTCATTGTTTGTTGGCATCACGAAGTCTATACACTCTCTCCAATTGTACACACTTGCTTCATTGCTGTTTCTAAGTCTATACATCGGTTGGGTCGTAAAGTCCATACAATGCATATGTTCATCAAAGTCCATACATTGCATTGTCTTCAACCAAGTCCATACATTCTGTTCCTTTGATCAGCAAGTCTATACACACTTCAGCATATGTGCATCACCTTCAAAGACGAAGTGTATACATCCTTCCAAGCATTCAAGTCTACACACTCTTTGTTAAGCCTTTGCATCGAAGTCTATACAGCATGTGTCTTGTGTGAAGTCTATACAGCCTGTGGCTTGTTCATCAACTGAACGATCTTCAACAGAGTATATACTCTTCAGAAGTTAAAAGTCTGAACAGCCTGTACACACTCAGTTAACCTTCAAGTCTATACACTCAAGCTGCATCATGGCTGTACACACTTTTTTAAACAGCCTGAACCAAGTCTATACATCATCAGATATCTTCTTATGACTGTGTGACAGGTACTGCTCATGAAGCCTATGAAGTGCACGTGATCCGAGGTTGCCACCTGGCACGTGATCCGATGATAACGCCCTAAATGCTGCAGCTATAAATACCAAGCCGCCTCCATCTGAAAAAATAGGAAAACGAGAACAGTGAAGATAAAAAGAGATCGAGATCAGAAAGAAAGAGAGTGATCAATATAGAAGAAGAGAGTTGCAGAGAGGCAGTGAGCAGAAGCAGAAGAAGAAGAAGAAGAAAGAAGAAGAGAAAAGAAAAGCTAGAGAGAGCCTGCGAAAGAGAAGAAAAATAAGAGTGAGAAGAAGAGAGAGCTAGAGTGATAGAAGCTTCAACTGAAGATCTGTTCCTGCTGGGACGTGGATCAAATCCAGGCCAGCCAGCTCCTGCAAGAGCCACAGTCTGAGTTTACTTTTTCTAGCTTTCTGTTGCTGCGTTTTTTACTTTTCCTTTAAAACCTTCAACAGTTGTTCTTCCGACTCTCTTGTGTGAGGTCGGGTTCCCTCCGGTTGGGAGGAAGAGAGGTCCAAGACCTCTAGTTTGCAGGTGACTTGGTGTCACCTGTGCTTCCCTCTGGGTTTTAGAGGAAGAGAGACTGAGGTCTCTAGGTTCCCCTCCGGTTTGGAGGAAGGGAGGATTGGTCCTCCGGTTCTGGTCTTGTGGGTTGTAAGACTAGGTGTTCCCTCCTGGTCTGGAGGAAGAGAGACTTGCGTCTCTGATTTTCAAGTGGCTGGGAGTCACTTGGGGTGTCCCTCCGGTTGGGAGGAAGAGGGGAGGCTGTTCCCCTGGTCAAGCTGTGTGGCAGCAACTTGTCTGCAGACTGAGTCTGCTTTCTAGCCTAGCTAGTGAAAGCCTCACTCCGGTTTGGAGTGAGGGGTGGACGTAGGTCTTTGGACCGAACCACCTAAAAAATCTTGGTGTTCTCTTGTGGTTTGTTTTCCCCTATATGTTATTTTCTCTGATGTGATCTTTAGATGTTTGCTTAGGAGCGTGTGAGGGCTAATAGATTTGTGTTGTCTTGCTGAGTTCCTTCTAAGTATTTTCAGCACATTTCATCAACTGCTTTTAATTCCGCATACTTGAGCATTAGAGTTTTAATTGGGTGATATTTGGAGCAGGATACATTCACCCCCCCTCTGTATCCAGGCCTTGCATCCTATCAATTGGTATCAGAGCGGTTCTCTGTCTGATCAGATCCAACGATCTACCGAGGATCCTGTTGCCTTTGGTGCATTTCTGAACTTTCTCTCTGTTGCATTAATCTGCTTGCCGATTTAAACAATGGGTTCTCCACCGGTTTTCAATGGCTCTAGTTTTAACTCATGGGTTAGCAGTCTACCTAACTATGTGAATTTGATGGATCCGGATCTGTGGAAGTTAATTTCACATGGTCCTCATGCTGTGCCCCTGTGGTTTTGATGATGGTTTTGATGATTGGTTGTTGATGTGAGTTAATCAAATGTTCAGTCATCTTGCTGCTCAGTTTAGATGAACATATTTGATGGTCAGTCATGCTACATGTTAAACTGATGCATAAAGCATTCATTGCTGTGGTTTTGATGATTGATTTGGTTTTGATGATTGGTGTTTGTTGTTAATCACTGTGAGTCATTTTGTTGTGTAAGTCATTGCATTTGAAGTTCAGACTGTTATCTGCTGCATAAAGCATTCATATGCATTTACAGAGTCTATACATTGATTGGCAGTAAGTCTGTACATTGAGCGTCTCTTAGAAGTCCATACAGTGCATTGCATTGGCTAAGTGTATACACTGTCAGTCTCATTTAGCGTCTAAGACAAAGTCTATACAGCGCATCACTCACGTTGGAAGTCTATACATTGGCGTTGGTCATCCAAGTCTGTACATCACTTGGCGCTCACAAAGTCTGCACATCCTGTTCAGTGAAGTGTGTACATTGCATAGCATGTTGCGTCAACGCGTAAAGTATGTACATCCACAGTTAAACTTGAAGTCTGCACACTAGTCTTCACTGTCAAGTCTGCACATTGGTCTTCGATTTCAAAGTCCATACATTGGACTGTTCATCAAAGTCTGTACATCGCCTTCAATCTTCAAGTCTATACACTGGCTTATTCTTCAAGTCTGTACAGCCGTTAGCATTGGACTTCATGTCTAGACATTGCACTGTAGCATCCATCGTCTTCGTGTTGTTTTAGTGTCTATGTCTTCGTGTTGTGTTTACGTCTTCGTGTTGATCTGACTTCGTGTCGTGTTTTTGAAACGGCTCGAATAGTTCTGATGAACTTCGAGTCGTTTCCCTGTAGACCTCGTGTCGTTCCTGTTTAGTAACCACACTTCGTGTCGGTTACTGTTATTTCTGTGTCCTCGTGTCGTTTTTGTTCCACTGCGTGCAGAACATTGCAGCACCTCGTGTTGCTTTCTGTGCCACCGCGTGTTGGTTTCTGTTTTTGTCCTCGTGTCGTTCTCTTTGATATTCGTTATGTCGAGTTGCTCTTTACTTCGTGTCGTTCCCTTTATTGTGACTTCGTGTCGATCTCCTTGTTGTGTCTTCGTGTCATTTTCTTCTCACCTCGTGCCGTTCTTATCTGACCTCGTGTCATCTTCCTTGTTGTATTAGCCTTGGTACCTCGTATCGTTCTCTTTTCTATCTCGTGCTGTTTTCTGTACCACCCCGTGTTACCCTTAGGTCTTTGTTTTCATTTGTATTCATGTCTTCGTGTTTCTCTTGTGTTTATGTCCGCGTGTTGTTTCCTTCTAACTTCGTACTGTTCTCATATGAACCTCGTGTTGTTCTCTTGTAATGTTTACTTTTGTCACCGCTGTATTTCGTGTTGTCCTCAGTGCAGTGCACCTCTTGTTGTTTCTATATACCTCATGCAGCTCTATTGTTAATGGCCATACAGCGTATTAATAGTTTTAATCTCATTACAGGTCCGAGGAAGAACATTCCACACTCCTGGGCTACACGTGATCCGAGACAAGAGGAACCAATCTGATAAGGACACGTGGCAGGAAGATTCTGGAAATGTGGGAGGCACACGCGTTTTGTGCCCTATCCACCTGCTGCTGCTGCTATATAATGCAGCCTTCGTCCACAGATGAGCGCTGATCGAGTTGGCGAGAAGAAAAGAACAGAGAGCCACGATCCAGATCGAAGCAGAAAGCCTGAAGAGTAGAAAGCCCTTCGATCCAAAAAAAAGAAGAAAAGAAAGAAGAGAAGAGAGTGAGAGTGAGAGCAGAAGAAGAAAAAGAAAGAGAGATAGTGCTCGTGTGAAAAGAGAAGAAAGAGTGAAGAAGAAGAAGAGCAGAAGGAGAAGAAGAGAAAGAGAGAGATAGAAGTGTGAGCCGAAGAGAATAAGGGAGCAGAGATCGAGAGAGTGAAAGAGAAGAAGAAGAAGAGAAGAGAAGAGGAAGAAAAACTTACCTGAAGATCTGTCTACTGGACCGTGGATCAAATCCAGGCCAGTCAGCTCCGTTGAGAGCCACATTGTGCATTTCGTTTCTCAGCTTTCTGTTTTGCTGAAGTTGTTTTTGTTTATTGTTTTTCCTTTGTTTTCTGGTTTACTGTATTTCCGATACTCTGTAGAGAGGTCGGGGTTCCTCCTGTTAGTTCAGGAGAAGGGAGATTGCTATCTCCGGTTGCAAGTAGCTGGGTGCTACTTGTGGGTTCCCTCCTGTTTGGAGGAAGGGAGGTCTGATCTCCGGTTCTGGGCTTGTGGATTGCAAGTCCAGGGGTCCCTCCTGGTCTGGAGGAAGAGAGGTCTTCGACCTCTGGTTTGTTGGTGACTGGAAGTCACCGGTTGGTTCCCTCCAGTTTTGGAGGAAGGGAGGATTGGTCCTCCGGTTCTAGTCTTGTGGGTTGCAAGACTAGGTGTTCCCTCCGGTCTGGAGGAAGAGAGACTTGCGTCTCTGGTTTGCTAGTGACTGGTGTCACTAGTGGTTCCCTCCAGTTGGGAGGAAGAGGGGAGGTTGTTCCCCTGGTCAAGCTGTGTGGCAGCACCTGTTGCAGACTGAGTCTGCTGTTTCTAGCGTGAGCTAGTGGAAGCCACACTCGGGTTGAGTGTGGGGTGGATGTAGGTCTGCAGGACTGAACCACCTAAAAATCTACTGTGCAGTGGTTTGTTTTGTGCGTTCGCTCCTTGCCTCTTACCTCCCATTCACAGGTTATGCATGCTGGTTAGCTGTGTTATCTTGGATTGTTTATATTGTTCCTATCAGCAGTAACCTTGAGCATTGCACTTTGCTGGGTGTGTTTGGGTTGCACTGTTCTGTCTGCATTTCTAGTTTGATCAGGTGGCTGCATTGTTGCAGTCCAACTGTTTGATCAATTGGTTGATAATTATCTTATCTCGGAAAGCTCATTGTCCCTATTCCGCATATCCGAGCTTTAGAGTCTTTAATTTAGGCCATAATTTTTAGAGGGACACATTCACCCCCCTCTGTATCCGGGCCTAGCACCCTAATAGTTGGTATCAGAGCAGGTGTCTGCTTACAAGGTCCAGCGACCTGCAGATCGATCATGCAATCTTAGGTGCTAATTTGTTTTTAGTGCATCAATATTCTTGTTGCGTTAATCTGTGTGTTCTCATGGCCCATCCACCGATCTTCAGTGGTACGCATTTTGATGCATGGTTCGCTGGTTTGAAGAATTATGTTAAATCTGTGAATCCAGACCTGTGGAAAGTAATTTCACATGGTCCTCATGAACTACCAAGGAAAAAGTCCAAATGGACTGACAGTCACAAATCCATGCATGAAGAAAATCAGATAGCAATAAATCTAATGAAGGCAGCTACTGATAGAGCTTTTCATTCATGTTTCTTTGACTGCAGTTCTGCTAAAGATATTCTGGATACACTGAAGCGAACTCAAGAGATAGATGTGGACAGCTGCATGACGGCCAACAGAAGAAATCAAAGTGCCAGCGATCAAGGCAGCAATCAAACTGAAGAAGATGATGATGATGAGGTAAATCTCTTCGAGAATTTCTCTCTAGAAGATTGGGAGAATGCATATGCTGAATTATTTGAATCTCATGAACTGTTAAGAAAATAGTATAAAAAGTTGAAGAAGAGTACTCGGGTAGATAGTTCTAGCTCTCCATGTAAAAATTGTTCAAGTACGAAGTAATCTCATGATGCATGTCTGTCTGATAATCATATGTATAAAAACCAGAATGCAGAACTAAAGAAGGAACTTGAATGTGTTTACTCTGAACTGAACAATCTAAAATCTGAAGATGACTCTCTCAGAAAGTTCTCTAAAGAAAATGAAGAACAATTAGAGAAACTTAAACGAGAGAATGATTTGCTGATTGAAAAATTTAATGCCATAAAATCTGTAAACATAGATTTACAGAAAGATTTTGAAAAACAACAAAAGGAATTGAGGGAGTTTGAAGCTAGGAGAGAAAGCATGGTTAACTCAGAAGATCAACTTCTAATAAATGAGTTAATTCAAAATGATAAGCTTAAAGAAGAAGTTGAAAAATTAAAACTGTTAAACAATGCCATGTCTGAAAGACTTCTCACATTGGAAAAAGGAAAAGCTATCTGTACAAACGAGACTGAAGAGGTAGATGAGCTGAGAAAGGAAATTGAAGATTACAAAACAGCTAACAAGGTTTTGAATGAAGCTGTCAATTGTAGTGAACAAGAGATCGCTAGTTATGAAATACACATTGCATCTCTTGAAAATGAAATTCAGGATTTGAAAGTTTCCTTGTCTAAATTTGTTGATGGGCAGAAAAACCTAGACAAGCTGCTAGGTGTAAAAGTCAATGTCAAAAAGGAAGGTTTGGGCTACAATAATCTAAATAAGAAGGCTTTGCAGAACAAAGTAATGACATCCTTTGTAAATACTTCAAATGTAGCCACTACATCAAAAGATAAACAGCCCATTATTCAGAAAATACTGGGAACAAAGATTAACTTTAACAAGGAAGGACTGGGTAACAGTCCAGTCATGAGGAAGGTTGATGGAGCCAACCTGAAAACTATCTTTGTCAAATCTTCTGAACAGGAAAAGCCTTCTATCTCATCTCCACCTCAGTACAAGGCTAAGAAAACAGAAAAACAAAATAAAAATCATAAAACATCAAAAATTCAAAGGAACAATCTGCATGCTAAAAACTCATCAGATAAATGCCATGTTTTAAAGAAATCAAATGGCTCATGTCATTATTGTGGTAAGTATGGACATCTTATGAGTAACTGTTTTGTGATGGAAAAAGATGACAACAAGCATGCTAGAAAATCTGTGTCTGGTCAGAAAAAGAATGTCACATGTTCTAATTATGATAAAGTAGGACACACTACTGCTCGTTGTTGGTTTGCAAGTAGTAAGGAAAAATCATGTTCATATCATACAAAACACCTTGCAAATCAGCATGTCTTTAACAAGAACCAACACATTATATATTTTAATTGCAACAAAATTGGTCACAAGGCCTCTGAATGCTGGCTAGGTTCTTTTAAAAGAAATTCTATTTCATGCTTTGAATGTGGAAAGCATGGCCACAGGGCCATTGATTGTTGGCATGCTCAGGGTAGAAAATTCAATTCTAAAATTGTTAAATTCCCTACCATTAATAGAAAGTCTTCTGCATGCTATCACTGTGGGAAGTATGGCCACACAGTCAAGGACTGTTGGCATGCCCAAGGGGGATATGGCAATAATGAACTCAATTTTAAAAAGAATGCCTTTTATTGCTCTCACTGTAGAAAGTATGGCCATACAGTCAAGGACTGTTGGCATATTCAGGGTAGAAGTGTGAATCTCAAACATGCTAAATTCCCTGTAAGACAATTTGCAAAACCTTCATGTTATAACTGTGGAAAGCCAGGCCACAGAGCTGGAAATTGTTGGCATGTTCAAAATAATCCTGCTAAACTCCATGTTGCGAAATTTACATGTCATCATTGTGGGAAGCCAGGTCACAGGGCTGAAACCTGTTGGCTGGCAGGATATCAAAACCAAACCGGTTTTGGTAAACAGAATTTTTATTCTATTAACAGAAAATCTCATGTGTATGCACATAGAAGTCATGCTAACAAGAATGTGCATAAATCAGATTTGAAAACTGCTGTCTCTTGCCAGCATTATGGCAAATCTGGACATTTGATGGATAGTCATCCTCTGATGAAATTTAATGGCTATCAAGTTAAAAATGTGCTGAGAAAATCTGCTAGGAGTGATAATGTCATGTCAGGACCCAAGACTTCTTGGGTACCTATTTGTGCAAAATAACATTGCTATGCAGGTGTGCCTTGGGACTGAAATAAAAAAAAAAGGGGTAATGATCCAAGGCACTCAAGAAGAAAACCCCATACTGAACTTTTCAGGTAAACTTCCTGCTCTTCTTATTTTTAGTTTTAATGCATAGCAAGTTAAATCTGTTTTTGCATTTGCATTCATCATTCGCCATGTGCATTATTTTCTGATCATGCACTCTGAAATTTCTGAAAATCTGAACTGAATATGAATGCTGTTTGAAAACTGTCTGTTGCATAATTCATTGAAAACCTGAATTGCATATAGGACTGTTGAGTTTACCTTGTTATTCATGACCTCGATGGTATATCAAATGGTAAGCTACCAAAAGGCAGGAAAATCTGTCCGGAGGTCCTTACTATGTGAGAGCTGGTCTTTTAGACCAAGTGCTCCGCCTAGTACCATGGGTCATGTTGCTTGATAGGGCAGTCTGAATGTGCATGTATCATTTGGAATCATATGTTCAGTTTTCAGTGCAAGCATTGCATGTTTTCAAGGGGAGTCACTTGCATATCCTTGCATAGCAATTCAATGTTGAGTCTTTGCATGTCCCTGCATGCATATAGTGCATTGCATCTCCCTGTATTGAAAATGCCAAAAAGAGAGTTTGAATGCATATTGTGAGGGGGAGTCAATGCATTGCATATAGGTTGTCAAATGCATACATTTGTCAGAATTCATAGCATATCCTCTCTTAGTGATTTTGTTGACAAACCTTGATCATATTCTGAAAAAAAACTTTGTGCTTCACAATCTCTCTTAACAATTGGTATTTCTCATATCAATTGGTATCGCTTGGCTTCAGAATTCTATCAGTCTTTCATGAAGATTTCAATGGGCTATCTCGATCATAAATCTGAAAATTTTGAACTAGAAATCTTCTATTATACATTTTTATGAATGACTAAAATAACTCATGCGGTTTAAGTTCAATGTATTCAATGAGTTTGACTTTAAAATCTCCTAAAAAAATTTATCGGAGCATGTTAATAAACCTTAACCATCTGTTTCATGCTGTATCTTGAAAACTTCTGAAATCTGCATTATTGAATTCATGGCTTCAATTGGTTAAGTACATGAAATTATTATTGACTTGAAGCAAAGGAATTTGTCTGTTTTGTCTAAAGGGTAATTGTTGTCAGAGCAATGACTTTGATCACTGAGAAACCATGTCCAAAGGACTATGTCATGAGGTGTCTTAGTCAACTCTGCAGAATAAATTTTATTGAAAATTCAGGCAGAGCAATGGCATGCACACTGAGAAATACAACTCACTCATCAAGAAATGATTTGGAGTGCATCATGATGTGTAAATGCTATCTCTGTTCATATATAGCATGACAGTTAGTCACACTAAGTGCTTAGGGATATTGGCCTCTAATCAAGGTATATCCTCTAGCTACAAGGTGTGAACTGAACTAGAGTGCTCGTAAAATTGTAGCAAGAAAATTATTCAAAAGATTGAAATATCTGAATATTGATGCTAAAATCAAATTGCTACAACCCTAGACAAAATAATATGACTTCATAATTGCTTGATTTCAATACTAGTGCATGTAATTCTGAAAGAAGTCAATAGATTTGATTGTGTAAGACAAAGGGAGGATAATCAAGATAAATATGAGTGCTTGGTTCAATTTTATTAAAACATGGCTTTAGATATCAATACAGAATTTTATTGATAAACTCTGCATACATCATGTTTAAACCATGCTGTTCAAATAAATGACATTCATAAGCCCTTATGATAGAAGACTTTGAAAACTTATGCTTTAGATTTATGAGATTGATATCTCTTTGAAAAAACTGACTAAATTTCTTGTGTTTGGAGCATCCTTGAAAAATCTATCTGGCTGAATTTCTTCTGCTCATGTTATTGGTTCACTGAACTGAACTTCTCCTTGTTTGCCCCTGTGGTCTCCTTCTCATTCATCTCATAAGATTCCACTTATTGAGGGGGAGATTCCATGTCTTGCATCAATTTCATATCAATTGGCATCTATTCAGGGGGAGCATTCCTTGTCACACTGAATCATGTTCTTGCAAGGGGGAGAAATTGACTGAACATTTACACCTGCTTTAATTTCTCAAATTATTTTCTTTTTGATGAAGTCAAAGGGGGAGAATAATTTGAGTCTTCAGATAGATTGCCTCACATCATCAGAATGACTCAATATATTGAAAGTGTTGCCATCATCAAAAAGGGGGAGATTGTTGTGCCCCTGTGATTTTGATGATGGTTTTGATGATTGGTTGTTGATGTGAGTTAATCAAATGTTCAGTCATCTTGCTGCTCAGTTTAGATGAACATATTTGATGGTCAGTCATGCTACATGTTAAACTGATGCATAAAGCATTCATTGCTGTGGTTTTGATGATTGATTTGGTTTTGATGATTGGTGTTTGTTGTTAATCACTGTGAGTCATTTTGTTGTGTAAGTCATTGCATTTGAAGTTCAGACTGTTATCTGCTGCATAAAGCATTCATATGCATTTACAGAGTCTATACATTGATTGGCAGTAAGTCTGTACATTGAGTGTCTCTTAGAAGTCCATACAGTGCATTGCATTGGCTAAGTGTATACACTGTCAGTCTCATTTAGCGTCTAAGACAAAGTCTGTACAGCGCATCACTCACGTTGGAAGTCTATACATTGGCGTTGGTCATCCAAGTCTGTACATCACTTGGCGCTCACAAAGTCTACACATCCTGTTCAGTGAAGTGTGTACATTGCATAGCATGTTGCGTCAACGCGTGAAGTCTGTACATTCACAGTTAAACTTGAAGTCTGCACACTAGTCTTCACTGTCAAGTCTGCACATTGGTCTTCGATTTCAAAGTCCATACATTGGACTGTTCATCAAAGTCTGTACATCACCTTCAATCTTCAAGTCTATACACTGGCTTATTCTTCAAGTCTGTACAGCCGTTAGCATTGGACTTCATGTCTAGACATTGCACTGTAGCATCCATCGTCTTCGTGTTGTTTTAGTGTCTATGTCTTCGTGTTGTGTTTACGTCTTCGTGTTGATCTGACTTCGTGTCGTGTTTTTGAAACGGCTCGAATAGTTCTGATGAACTTCGAGTCGTTTCCCTGTAGACCTCGTGTCGTTCCTGTTTAGTAACCACACTTCGTGTCGGTTACTGTTATTTCTGTGTCCTCGTGTCGTTTTTGTTCCACTGTGTGCAGAACATTGCAGCACCTCGTGTTGCTTTCTGTGCCACCGCGTGTTGGTTTCTATTTTTGTCCTCGTGTCGTTCTCTTTGATATTCGTTATGTCGAGTTGCTCTTTACTTCGTGTCGTTCCCTTTATTGTGACTTCGTGTCGATCTCCTTGTTGTGTCTTCGTGTCATTTTCTTCTCACCTCGTGCCGTTCTTATCTGACCTCGTGTCATCTTCCTTGTTGTATTAGCCTTGGTACCTCGTATCGTTCTCTTTTCTATCTCGTGCTGTTTTCTGTACCACCCCGTGTTACCCTTAGGTCTTTGTTTTCATTTGTATTCATGTCTTCGTGTTTCTCTTGTGTTTATGTCCGCGTGTTGTTTCCTTCTAACTTTGTACTGTTCTCATATGAACCTCGTGTTGTTCTCTTGTAATGTTTACTTTTGTCACCGCTGTATTTCGTGTTGTCCTCAGTGCAGTGCACCTCTTGTTGTTTCTATATACCTCATGCAGCTCTATTGTTAATGGCCATACAGCGTATTAATAGTTTTAATCTCATTACAGGTCCGAGGAAGAACATTCCACACTCCTGGGCTACACGTGATCCGAGACAAGAGGAACCAATCTGATAAGGACACGTGGCAGGAAGATTCTGGAAATGTGGGAGGCACACGCATTTTGTGCCCTATCCACCTGCTGCTGCTGCTATATAATGCAGCCTTCGTCCACAGATGAACGCTGATCGAGTTGGCGAGAAGAAAAGAACAGAGAGCCACGATCCAGATCGAAGCAGAAAGCCTGAAGAGTAGAAAGCCCTTCGATCCAAAAAAAAGAAGAAAAGAAAGAAGAGAAGAGAGTGAGAGCAGAAGAAGAAAAAGAAAGAGAGATAGTGCTCGTGTGAAAAGAGAAGAAAGAGTGAAGAAGAAGAAGAGCAGAAGGAGAAGAAGAGAAAGAGAGAGATAGAAGTGTGAGCCGAAGAGAATAAGGGAGCAGAGATCGAGAGAGTGAAAGAGAAGAAGAAGAAGAGAAGAGAAGAGGAAGAAAAACTTACCTGAAGATCTGTCTACTGGACCGTGGATCAAATCCAGGCCAGTCAGCTCCGTTGAGAGCCACATTGTGCATTTCGTTTCTCAACTTTCTGTTTTGCTGAAGTTATTTTCATTTATTATTTTTCCTTTGTTTTCTGGTTTGCTGTATTTCCGATACTCTGTAGAGAGGTTGGGGTTCCTCCTGTTAGTTCAGGAGAAGGGAGATTGCTATCTCCGGTTGCAAGTAGCTGGGTGCTACTTGTGGGTTCCCTCCGGTTTGAAGGAAGGGAGATCTAATCTCCGGTTCTGGGCTTGTGGATTGCAAGTCCAGGGGTCCCTCATGGTCTGGAGGAAGAGAGGTCTTCGACCTTTGGTTTGCTGGTGACTGGAAGTCACCGGTTGGTTCCCTCCGATTTTGGAGGAAGGGAGGATTGGTCCTCCGGTTCTAGTCTTGTGGGTTGCAAGACTAGGTGTTCCCTCCGGTCTGGAGGAAGAGAGACTTGCGTCTCTGGTTTGCTAGTGACTGGTGTCACTAGTGGTTCCCTCCGGTTGGGAGGAAGAGGGGAGGTTGTTCCCCTAGTCAAGCTGTGTGGCAGCACCTGTTGCAGACTGAGTCTGCTGTTTCTAGCGTGAGCTAGTGGAAGCCACACTCGAGTTGAGTGTGGGGTGGATGTAGGTCTGCAGGACCGAACCACCTAAAAATCTACTGTGCAGTGGTTTGTTTTGTGCGTTCGCTCCTTGCCTCTTACCTCCCATTCACAGGTTATGCATGCTGGTTAGCTGTGTTATCTTGGATTGTTTATATTGTTCCTATCAGCAGTAACCTTGAGCATTGCACTTTGCTGGGTGTGTTTGGGTTGCACTGTTCTGTCTGCATTTCTAGTTTGATCAGGTGGCTGCATTGTTGCAGTCCAACTGTTTGATCAATTGGTTGATTATTATCTTATCTCGGAAAGCTCATTGTCCCTATTCCGCATATCCGAGCTTTAGAGTCTTTAATTTAGGCCATAATTTTTAGAGGGATACATTCACCCCCCTCTGTATCCGGGCCTAGCACCCTAACACCTCATAGACTGCCACAGGAAGAGTCCAAATGGACTAAAAGTGACAGATCAAGAAATGGAGAGAATCAGAAAGTTTTGAGATTAATGAAAGAAGCTACTGACAAGGCTCTACATTCTTGTTTTTATGACTGCAGGTCCGCTAAGGACATTCTGGATCAGTTGAAGCTAGCTCAGAGGATGAATGAGGACAGCTGCCTGATGGCTGATAAGAGCGACCATAGCACTGATCAAGATGAATTTGAAGATGCTGAAGAGGTAATCAACCCTTTCGATAGTTATACTTTAGATGACTGGGAAGATGCCTATGCTAATTTGTTACACTCCCATGAAAAATTGAGGAAGAAGAATAAAAGTTTGATAAAGAAGTTAACAAGTCAAGGGGATCCTATTTCTGGAACTGAAAATCTTAAAAATCTTGAAATTATGAAAACTGAAAATGAAATACTCAGAAGACAAGTGTCGAAACTAGATGGAATCCAATCAGAACTTGATCATGTTAAATCTGAAAACACTAAACTCAGACAATAATGTCAAGAATCTGAACAAAAACTAATCAGTCTTGAGAATGAAAACAAATTGATCAATGAAGAGTTCAAGGCTGTTAGTGTTACGAACTTAAAATTTCAGGAAAACTTTGAAAATTGTAAATCAGAATATCCAAGTTTCCTAACTGATGTTTTGTTTGATGATGATAAACTTGAGCAGGAGAACACTAGTCTAAAGGAGGAAATTGAGAAACTAAAACAGTTGAACTCCACCATGTCAGAGAGATTGCTGACATTTGAAAAAGGAAAATATGTTGATGAAAATCAAAATGAGCTCAAACTGAAATCAGAAATTGATACGCTTAAAACTTTGAATGATGTGATGCATCAACAAATTCTGGTCTGTGAAGAAGATATAGTCAACTATGAACATCAGGTCTCTTCTCTTCAATCTGAAATAAATGATCTGAACAATACTTTGTCAAAATTCGTAAGTGGGCAGAAAAACCTAGACAAGCTACTAGGTGTAAAAATCAACACTAGGAAGGAAGGGCTGGGCTACAATAATGCTAAAAAGAAAGAATTTCAGAGCAAGTTGATGACATCTTTTGTAAAATCTTCAAATGTAGCCACCACTTCAAAAGATAGACATCCCATTGTTCAGAAAACCAAAAAACAGAACAAAAATCCGAAAAAGATTGGAAAACAGAAAATAAATAAAAAGGGTTCACTAGGGCACGTTGATCACAATTCTCACACACATTCACATGCATCTAAAAAGATAATGTCATGCCATTATTGTCATAAATTTGGTCATCTGATGCATGAATGTAAATTGATGGAAAAGGATGATATGACTGCTAGGAAACTTCATGATAGAAATCCTTCAATTCTGAAAAAGAAAATTGAATGCTTCCACTGTGGTAAATTAGGACACACAATTGCACAGTGCTGGTTTGCAAGTGATAAGAAAAAATCACATTCATATCATGCTAAATTTCATGCAAACAGTCATGCTGTTAACAAGAACAAATTTGATTCAATAAACCAGCATATGACATGCTTCAATTGTGGAAAATTGGGTCATAAGAGATCCGAATGCTGGCTGAGGGCTGGTGGAAGAAATTCTAACTCATGTCTTCACTGTGGCAAGATGGGCCACACTGCAGCCCAATGTTGGCATGCTCAGGGAAGGAAGTTTGACAATAAATCTGGTAAATTCCCAGTCAATAGAAACATTTCTGGTAGAAATAGATTTGTGTTTGAAAGGAAAACACTTACATGTTTTGAATGTGGGAAGCCAGGTCATAGAGCTGCTGACTGTTGGCTGGCTTATTTTGGTAAACAGAATTTTAATTCTGTTAACAGAAATTTTCATGCATATGCACATAGAATTCATGCTAATAAGAATGTGCATAAATCAAATCTGAAATCTGCTCCATCTTGCTATTATTGTGGTACATTAGGTCATTCAATGAATAATTGCTGTTTGATGAGATCTGATGACCTACATGCTAAAAAGTTGTTTAGAACACCTGTCCAAGGTGTCACTATTAACTATGCAGGACCCAAGACTGTTTGGGTACCTGCCCATGCAACATAGTGTGCTAACTTGCAGGTGTGCCTTGGAAGGTGAAGAATAAAAAAAAAGGGGGGGGGGGAAATAAACTAAGGCACCCAAGTTGATAAAACCCCATTCAGGTAAATTCTTCACATCTGTTCAAATAAAATTTATGGTTGATCTGATAAGTCATAGTTTCATGCACACATGCTTTTTGTTTGGTTTGACTCTTGCATTGAGCTTTGTGGGCTTTCTTGTTTGTACTTTGAGCTGAGTGCATATATGAGTATTGCATAATCATGCACTTGACACACAATCATTGAAAATCTGATGCATATAGGACTGTTGGTATTACATTGTCATGCATGACCACTTTAGTATATCAAATGGTAAGCTACTAAAGGGCAGAGGAAATATGTCTGGAGGTTCTTACTTTGTGTGAGATGGTCTTTTAGACCAAGTTCTCCGCCAAGTACCAAGGGTCAAATTTGCATATCAGAGAATGTCTGCATCTTCATGTGAATATTTTGCTTCATGCCCGTGCATACATGTAGCTAATTGCATTGCATTTCATTACATTGAAAATGCCAAAAAGATAGATTGAATGCATACATTTAGGGGGAGTATTATTCTTACTCTTGAAATCACACAACTGTTTTTAGATTTACTGCATAGCATGTTAAATCTGTTGTTGCATAGTCATTCATCATCTGCATTGTCTTCATGACATATAAGATGATTTATTGTATTTAGTTAAAGGGAGTCATAGCATAGCATATCACTTATTTTTGAAAAATCAAAAAAAAAAGGGAAGGTAGTGTCTCACTGCATATAGATAGGGGGAGCATGCTTAATTCGTTCAGTTGAGTTTTTATCTAAACTCTTCCTATCCACCTACTTGATTCATCTTGTCAATTCTATAGTGCCAGTGATTCCATCATCAAAGTGGTATCAAATGATCTTTCTTGACTGCTTCTGAAGTTGTTCATAATCTGAATTCATACCTTATAGGTATCTGTCTGTTTCTCCTAAATCTGCTGAAGGAGAGCTTCACTTCTATTCAGTCATCTTTGAACTTCTATGCTCAAGAGCAGCTCATTTGCTACAATCCTTCAGAATCCATGCTGACTGTTGAATATTCTCACTTGAATTACTCTGCTGAGATATGAAGTAAACCTTCAGCCTGAATACTACTTCATAAAAGTTAAAATATCTTTAATGAGGAACCTTCCATTATACATGCTTAAGAACATTTGTTAACTGGAAGTGGTTTAAGTCTTATGTACTCTTGTTTGGTCACAAGAAACTTGAAAATATATGTTTCAACCTCTTAATAAACTTTAACTGTCTGCTTCATGTAAATTCATGTAAGACTTTCTGAAATCTAAAAAGTTGATATCCATGTCTACGTTGACTGAGATATATAGTGTATGTGGTTGTTCCTAAACATCTAACTTGTTCTGAATCCTTTTTAAGTAAAAGTATGGACAGAGCAATGACTCTGGTTACTGAGAAACCTGTCCAAAGGATTGTGTCATGAAGTACCATGGTTAACTCTGTTTAAAGAGATGATTGGAAATTATTGTGAAAATATGGTAGAGCAATGGCATAGTTGTATTGAGTAACTGGGGATTCTGGCCTCTGATCAAGGTGTATCCTCATGCCAAAGATACTTTTATTGCTACCTCTGTTCTCTAAAATGGGAGAAGCAATACGGTTGTCACACTGAGTAACTGGGGATTCTGACCTCTGATCAAGGTGTCTCTCCACGTCAAAAGGTGCTGATAAACCAAAATTATTCATTAAAGAAAGATATGAACAAGTGTAAATCAAATTCTGAAAGAACAATTAAAATTCAGGAGCATTCACTTATGTTTCTCTTAAAGCTGTCATGGAAAGTAAACTAAGTAAGATGTAAGTTGGTTGAACTAGAATATTATATGAGCTTATAGTTTTTTTTATTAAGTGTTGGTTCAGATATGAGTACAATTTCTTTTGAAAAACTTCAGTTTACATCATTCTTAAACCATTTCTGACAATCAAGGTTTCATAAGCTTTTATGATGGAGGAATCTAGAACTTAAAATTATGCTCTATGAAGTTGGTATCTTGCTGAAAAGTTCAATATCTCAATTATCACTAATAGTTGAATCTGCTCATCCTATGGCTCTTTATCACTGTGTTTTGATTCAGACTGGTTGTCATTTATGAGAGGCACTTCTCTCAGTTTAACCTGTGTACTTGCAGTTCTTTGGATAACCAGAGTTCATCCTTGTAGAGTGCTACTGAAAATCTGTCCTCCTCACTTATTCACTGTGATTACAGTCTGTGTTTTGCTGATAGATGCTCATCACTTCACTATATCAATTGGCTTCACTCCATCTAATCAGGGGGAGCTTCCATGTCATGATTCCTTAAAGGGGAGATCTAGTTAGCATTATTGAGTGTCCCTGTACTTTTGTTGACATTCTCCCTTCATCTCAATGGGTTTCATTCATCAAAACGTTTTCTGATAAGAGGGAGCTTAGTCAAAGGGGGAGTTTGTAATTCACTCATATTATGCAGTCTTATTCTTTCCTCTTCAATTCATGTCTTTTTGCTGAAGTCAAAGGTGGAGAAATATTTGATCAAGTCAGTATGACTCATAGAGTACTCATAGTGTTGCCATCATCAAAAAGGGGAAGATTGTTGTGTCCCTGTGATTTTGATGATAGCAAACACTATAAGTCATTTGAATGCATACAATTCTGTTTGTGGTGCATATGAATGTTTCATTGAAAATCTTATCTCAATTATTGCTGCATTTAAATATGGCTGTGTGGTGTGTGCTTTGGTGCATTTCATTATTGCTGATGCATTTCATAATTGATTGTTATCTGGATTGCTTGTTATCTGGATATCTTGATGTCAGTCTGTTCAATGGGTCGACCCCCCTTCCAGATGGGTCGACCCCCCAAGTCTATACAACGCCAATCTGTTCATGCATCATATCTCAAGTCTACACACTGCATTTTAGGCAAAGTCTGCATATTGGTAGAGTCTGTACATTGCCTTCAAAGCCTTCCAAGTGTGTACATCGGTCTGTTGAAAACTCAAGTCTGTACAGCGCCCAGGTTCCTGCATTTCAGGCGAAGTCCATACATTGGGCCCTTCATCAAAGTCCATACAGTGCACTGTTCATCAAGTCCATACATTGCATAATGTTCGTCAAGTCAATACATTGCACTGTAGATGCATCGAAGGGAAGTATGCACATTGGACTGTTCATATGAAGTCTGTACATTGGAAGTGTGTACAGTGTTTAGTTGCCTTTCTCCAAGTCTATACATCCGATTGCCTTTGCATTGCTCAAAGTATGTACAGCCAATGCACTCACGTGAAGTCTATACATTGACTGTTCATTCATCCTTCGAAGTCTATACATTCATCAGTGGATCTTCAAAGTCTGAACATCCGTTCACTTCACTCAAGTCTATACATCCACAGTGGAACGCCAAGTCTGTACATTGGCCTCAAGCTTCACAAGTCTACACATTGTCTTCGGCTTCAAAGTCTGTACAGTGGGTCAACCTGCCAAGTCTATATATTGTATCTTTTACCTACGTTGCTCGAAACAAAGTCGATACACTGCTGGATGATCAAGTCTGAACATTGGCGGCTTTCCCTACGATCTGGCCAAGCCCATACATTCATATCTTTCCCTACGTTCTGGCCAAAGTCTACACATCGTCGTGTTCAAGCCTTTCAAGTCCATACATTGGTCGGTGGCAAGTCTGTACACTGGTCGAGCATTTAAGTCTGAACATTCACAAAGTCTACACATCGGCCCTGTAGCATTGTCTAGCCAAACTATACACATCGGCACTGTAGCTTGCATAGCTCAAGTCTGTACATTGGGCTTCCACGTGAAGTCTATACGTTGTTCACTCAGCTTCTTCAAGTCTATACATTGGTCGGTGGCGAGTCTGTACAGAGCACTGTTTCAGGCACTCAAGTCTATACAGAGTCTTCATCTTCTGAAGTCTGTACATTCGTTTGGGAAGTCTACACATTCATTCATCTGAAGCTTCATCAAGTCTGTACAACGCTGCTTTGTCAAAGCCTGTACATCGCAGCTGTGTTGAAGTCTGTACAGCCAATCTCTTGCCAAAGTCTATACATCGTGAATCTTCAAGTCTGTACAGACTTTGCTTGTTCAAGTCTGTACACGGTTCAGTTGTTTTGGCATGTGAAGTCTATACATCCGATTGGCTTTGCATTGCTCAAGTCTGTACAGCCCTTTCCCTTTCAAGTCTACATATTGTGCTTTGTAGCTCACCATGTCTATACATTGCTCACAGCACACACGTTCAGCCTGAAGTCTGTACAGCCTTGGCGTATGCATCTTAAAGTCTAAACATTGTGGGGCTTCGAATCTTCAAGTCCATACATCAATGCATCATGCGTCGACCCCCTTTCTTTGATGCGTCGACGCCCCCAGACTACCAAGTCTATACATCAGCCTTTACATTACAAGTCTATACATCGTGCATTGTTCAAAACAAGTATGCACAGTCATTGTCTGTTGGCATCACGAAGTCTATACACTCTCTCCAATTGTACACACTTGCTTCATTGCTGTTTCTAAGTCTATACATCGGTTGGGTCGTTAAGTCCATACAATGCATATGTTCATCAAAGTCCATACATTGCATTGTCTTCAACCAAGTCCATACATTCTGTTCCTTTGATCAGCAAGTCTATACACACTTTAACATATGTGCATCACCTTCAAAGACGAAGTGTATACATCTTTCCAAGCATTCAAGTCTACACACTCGTTGTTAAGCCTTTGCATCGAAGTCTATACAGCATGTGTCTTGTGTGAAGTCTATATAGCCTGTGGCTTGTTCATCAACTGAACGATCTTCAGCAGAGTATATACTCTTCAGAAGTTAAAAGTCTAAACAGCCTTCTGTGGAGACTGTACACACTCAGTTAACCTTCAAGTCTATACACTCAAGCTGCATCATGGCTGTACACACTTTGTTAAACAGCCTGAACCAAGTCTATACATCATCTGATATCTTCTTATGACTGTATGACAGGTACTGCTCGTGAAGCCTATGAAGTGCACGTGATCCGAGGTTGCCACCAAACACGTGATCCGATGATAACGCCCTAAATGCTACAGCTATAAATACCAAGCCGCCTCCATCTGAAAAAATAGGAAAACGAGAACAGTGAAGAGAAAAAGAGATCGAGATCAGAAAGAAAGAGAGTGATCAATATAGAAGAAGAGAGTTGCAGAGAGGCAGTGAGCAGAAGCAGAAGAAGAAGAAGAAGAAGAAAGAAGAAGAGAAAAGAAAAGCTAGAGAGAGCCTGCGAAAGAGAAGAAAAAGAAGAGTGAGAAGAAGAGAGAGCTAGAGTGATAGAAGCTTCAACTGAAGATCTGTTCCTGCTGCGCCGTGGATCAAATCCAGGCCAGCCAGCTCCTGCGAGAGCCACAGTCTAAGTTTACTTTTTTCAGCTTTCTGTTGCTGTGTTTTTTGCTTTTCCTTTAAAACCTTCAACATTTGTTCTTCCGACTCTCTTGTGTGAGGTCGGGTTCCCTCCGGTTGGGAGGAAGAGAGGTCCGAGACCTCTAGTTTGTAGGTGACTTGGTGTCACCTGTGCTTCCCTCTGGGTTTTAGAGGAAGAGAGACTTAGGTCTCTAGGTTCCCCTCCGGTTTGGAGGAAGGGAGGATTGGTCCTCCGGTTCTGGTCTTGTGGGTTGCAAGACTAGGTGTTCCCTCCTGGTCTGGAGGAAGAGAGACTTGCGTCTTTGGTTTCCAAGTGGCTGGGAGTCACTTGGGGTGTCCCTCCGGTTGGGAGGAAGAGGGGAGGCTGTTCCCCTGGTCAAGCTGTGTGGCAGCAACTTGTCTGCAGACTGAGTCTGCTTTCTAGCCTAGCTAGTGGAAGCCTCACTCCGGTTTGGAGTGAGGGGTGGACGTAGGTCTTTGGACCGAACCACCTAAAAAATCTTGGTGTTCTCTTGTGGTTTGTTTTTCCCTATATGTTATTTTCTCTGCTGCGATCTTTAGATGTTTGCTTAGGAGCGTGTGAGGGCTAATAGATTTGTGTTGTCTTGCTGAGTTCCTTCTAAGTATTTTCAGCACATTTCATCAACTGCTTTTAATTCCGCATACTTGAGCATTAGAGTTTTGATTAGGCGATATTTGGAGCAGGATACATTCACACCCCCTCTGTATCCAGGCCTTGCATCCTACCACTTTCCTTGTAAGTGATACACTCGGAGAGCCACCAAAAATCAGCCTGAGAGCCGGACGTGTGCACACGGAGGCAATACTAGGGAAGCAGGGTTCCATCGCCAGCAAGAGGGTGTGCCCAAGCCACCGTGAGAGGATGAAGGACCGCCCCCTGGTTGCGGACGCAGGGTTGAGTTTGGAGGTTAAGGTTCACCCCGAGCTGCTTTAGAGGACCACTTCCCCGGTGGACCCATACTCGACGGAGTTGAGTTCTCCGCACCCCGGGGGTATGATGGGGACATCACCGGCGATCTCATTTGTTCGAGGATACTGATGCTTGCCAGCTGTGCTTCATCTTGTTCGTCACTTTATTTCGAGTCATATGATGTAATTTTTATTTTCTTATCATGTAATTTTCCTTTTATTTAAGTCTAGTACCTAGGTTAATGAGTCATTTACCTAGGTCTTGAGTCATTATGTTGGTTTGATAGGTTAATGGGCCCAATTCAATGGGCTAGGCCCATGGGCGCCCCCCTTCCCCTTGGTTTCTTGTCATTAGTGCAAAAGTCATGGACTTATTGTAAATTATGGGATCCCTATAAATAGGACCCCATTTCTTCCATTTGAAGCTAATGAGATTTTGAGAAAAATTTGAATTCCCAGAGAATTTTCTTCCTTGGAGTGAGAAGCTCCCTCCCCCCCCTCTCTCTCTCTCTCTCCAAAGGGGGCGAACCCCATTCTCTCTCCTCCCACCCCCCAATTTTGAAATTCTCTCTCTCTCCTCCCCATTCACCTCTCATTAAGGCCCCTCCCCCTTCCCCATACACTGATTCAATTCCCCTCCAACCCCTAGGTGGAATTCCCCTCTCCTAGGCACCTCTCCATTCTCCCAAGCAACCCTTCCTCTTCCCCAAGCAACCATTCCTTTCCCCCAAGCCACCCCTTCCCTTCCCCAACACACCTCTCCATCTCCCAACACACCCTTCCCCTTCCCAAGACCACCATTGATCACCCACCATTAAGACCCAATTCAAACACATCCTCCCTCCCTCAAGGGTCACTTGTGCCCCTTCCTCTCTCCCAGCCCTAGCAGATTTCGACCCCATCTCCCTACTCTGCTAACTCCGCCCCCTCCAGCCTTCTCCCCCCTTCTCCAACCTGTGGTGACCCTCCCCACCTCCCCTCCCAACCAGGGAAAGCCCACAGCCCCTTCCCACCCATCCTCCCACTCCTCTCCCCCTTTATCCTTCCCTATCTACCATTGCTACCCACTCCAGCAGCAGAAGCAGAAGTACCAGAGAATTGCAGAGCCTGCCCTGGAGTCATCACACATCTTCAGGTGGCGTGCCATACATTTATGAAAAGATCGTCGAGGCAGCTTCGCAGGCGAGGTGGTTTCGCCGGCATCTGATATCGCTGCTGCCCAGAGGAGCCATTCTCCCACGACTGCGCAAAGCTGCTCTGGCAGAGAACTTGAGCCCAAGTGCAGACACGACCACGGCTGCTACAGGGCGACTTTGGATGTGATTTTTGGATGAGGTCTTCTCCTTCAAGACCTCTGTCAGCACCAACAAGAAGGGAGCCATTTGGATCTCGGACCATAGAGTTCCAATTTTTCTCCCCGAGGTGCGCAGGATAGTCCAGTCAGGGCCTGAACTGACCCACCTTCACTCTACGGGCCCTATCTCCCTGCTCCAACCTTCTCTGGTGGGCTCCTTGGTTTCTGCTCAAAAAGGATCCTCCCGCGGTCATGTCAATATAAGCTACGTCACCTTCGGAGCTCAGGAGTGTTCGTGGAGGCTTCTTCATCCTGCTGCAGAGTTCTGGAGTCAATCCGAGCCAGAACAGAACAGTCCAGTTCCAGATTTGGCCCCGGCCGTCGGCCACATCCAGAGCTCACAAGAAAATTCAGGAGTTATCCCGGACCAGTCAGTGACAATTTGGCACTGGTTTCGTTGGCTTCTGAGTTCAGGAGCGTCCTCGGCAGCGTCAATAGCGAGCACCTATCAGACGGGCAGACAGGCGGGCAGAACTGACGGTGGGATCAATCGACTACCTCCTTAGCTATTTTCCCTTCCCCGCCTGGCCGGCTTAGCGCCCCTCCCTGCGTGGAGGTAGTGTTTGAATGTAACCTCTATTTTTCCCACCCCACGATCACCCTCCTGCGCGAGGAGTAGTTTTATACTAGCAGGTCTTCGGCCGAAGCGTCATCGGCGCGGCGTGTGGGTAGCCCACGCTTCCCCGCTCGCCCTCGTCTCCGACCGGGATCGGTGTCTTCACACCGATCAGGTGAGCTTTGAGCCCCCATCCTCTGCTGGTTTTACTATTGCTTGTCTTAGTATCGTTTCTAGTTGCCCGTCGGCGGTGAGGCGAGTGCCCGATCTCAAATTGCCATCTAATTGAGTGCCACCGCGGAGCGAGTTGTGAGATAGCCACTACATCCCACGCCCTTGGCGTGCTAGCCGCCCACGGAATTGGGCATCCCAGGCCCTTAAGGGTTCAGCCCAAGCTAGTCAAATCCCCGGATAGGCGAGATCCATCCTCGAACCCTCACCACTATCGTCGGTCCACCTACGGACCCGGGTGTGCGCGACGCAGGTGAACCCGCTTGAGTGGGTCCGTCGTTCGGTTCGGTTGCTTGCGAATCTAGGTCCGAGGGGTCGTGTCACATCATTTCCCCTTCTTCTTTTCTCTGTCTCATGGCGAACCATCATCCTGAGGCCGAGGGGCGGCAGAGAGAACGGGCCCCAAGGGTTTTCTTGACGCCACCGGAGCCGCTCTGCAGTGAGCTGGGGGAGGCTGAGGTGAAGCGACTGGAGAGTCGATACGGGCTGCCTTGGCGGTTCCAGTTCCTAGCATCTGAGCCTCATGAATCTAGCCTGTCCGCTCGTTCTGGCCTCTTTTGCTCCTTTCTCTTGGCCTGGAAATGTGGCTTTCGTCTACCCCTTCATCCCTTTGTTACCGAGTTGCTTCGATTCTACCGGCTGTCTCCTGTCCAGCTGGTCTCCAACTCTTATGCCTTCATTTTCTCCTTTATTTTCCTCTGCGGCCAGTGTGGGGTGCGTGCCTCGCTGGATCTTTTCCATTACTTCTTTGAGTTGAAGGAGCATCCTCATGCGGGGAGAGGCTTCTTCTATATTCAGGCGAAGCGGGGGAGGAGCTGCGTGTCCCTCTCTGCGAAGGACTCTTCTCATAAAGAGTGGAAGACCCAATATTTCAGGGTGGGCCCATCGATAGTTGGTGTAGTCTGGAATTTCCCGAAGGCGCCCAATTTCCACCCGAACATTCCTCCGAAGCAGACCGTGTTTTCTCCGGAGGTGGAAGAGGAGTCTGCCATCCTGCAGCAGAATCGCCAAGAGATTGCTGATTTGGTGACTTCTTCCAACATTACGGGCTACCTCGCTCGAGTGCTGTCACCGACAGGTAAGGAGTTCGGGAACTTGGTCTTCCTTCTTGCGGAGTAAGAACCTTCCTTCTCTTAGTCTGCTTTCTGTTGTTTGGACACGAGGCGAGCGGTTGAGGAGGAGGCACCGTCGGCCGAATTGGAGTTCATCGATTTGGATGAGGCCCCGGCTCCTGACGATCTTCAAGCTTCAGAGGGCTCGTCCCGCACCCGGGACAAGGGCAAGCGGGTAGCCTGGGATGATGTTTCTGAGCGTCGGGGGGTCAAGCGCAAGGATCTCGTGGCCAAGCTGTTGCGGTCTTCAATGCAGGCTCAGTCTGCTGAGAAGAAGCAGGCGAGGAAGGAGGAGGTCGTCCGTCTGTCCAGAGGAGATTCCCTGTCGGCTCTCCCCTCTATTGAACAAGAGGGGGCCGATGAAGGAGGGATCACCTCCGATGCTGAGGCGTCGAACGTAGCGGAGGGGCCGCCAGACGAGGGGGTCTGGTTTGAGCCGGTCGAGGCTGGAGGGTCACAGGGGGAGGCGACTCGATCTCAGCCGACCGAAACTGGGGAGGTACGCGATGGGGCCGCTTATGCCGAGCCAACCAGTGGGGCCCCCGGGATGGGATTGCCCGAGGGAGATGTCCCGATCCTGACTGCTCCGGTGAGAGCTTCCCCTCCCTCTACCGGCATCTTTAGTGTCCGGGCTCCTCTGTACCAGGCGTGCCATTCCTTAGCTTCTCGAGACTTGCGGGAAAAAGTCCGGAAGGGTCCCCCCTCTTCGCTGTTTGAGCAGATTATGGAGGGAGGGTTGGTCTTGGCCCAGCTGGGGGCTGAAGCAGTGGACGCGTACGCTCAGGTGGAGTCCGAGTGGGAGACTCTCTCGTGGACCCGCGGTGCGCTTGATCGGAAGGTCGAGCGTCTGACCCTCGATTTTGGGGACCTTCACCGGGAGATGGCCTCGCTCTGAGCACTGGCGTAGTCAAGCCAAGCGGAGGCTCGGTCTTTGGCGGAGCAGCTGGCCCAGGCTCGTCGCATAGTCGACCGGAAGAGTGAGCTACTGGAGTCGGAGCGCAGAAACCAGGTCGAGCGCGACGACCAATGGGGGGCTGAGCGAGAGGGGCTCGAGGACTGAGGATTCACAGACCAAGGCCGAGCGATGGTTGTCCGAGGCCGAGAGAAGGTTGTCCGAGTTCGAGCAGCGGATAGTTGAGCTCGAGAGGAAGGCGGAGCTGGCTGGGAAGGAAGCACTCGAGCAACACAAGTGCTCAGAGGCTTACCATGCAGCTCTGCAATAGGCGGCCTTTCCCTACTACGAGTCAGGCTACCGATGGGGACTCCGGAAGGGCTTCTCTCAAGGCTATGATCGGGCCGTCCTGGAGGTAGAGGCCCAGTCGTCTACGCTCATTTTTCCTTCCGGTCAGCGCTATGACTCGGATTGGGGCTCCACTGACTCTTCCCACTACACGTCGAGTGAAGAGGTGAGTTCGGCCCCGTCCGAGCGATCGCCAACTTCAGCATCCTCGGGAGGGCACATGGCCGAGACAGTTCCCACACAGGTGGGGTCAGTGTCTGGGCCGGCCATCACCGAGAACACTGGGGGCAGATTGTCTAGTGTCGAAGAAGCCTTGTCTGCTGAGCTTGGAGATGGGCCCGAGGCCTGATGTAATAGCTCTTTTCTTTTTTTCTTTCTTTTTCGTATGTAGCCGAGTAAGGCTTTTTTGGAAACTATAATAGCGGCAGTATTGAATGCTGAATTGACTGTTTCTTACCACTTTTGGTGTGATTTGACTATCGTATCCGCAATCATTTGAAGAAGGCGCTGATTTTCTGAAGATCTTGCGCGCGCCGATCTGTCAAATAACTGACATGGCGCTGGCACCTTTCCATTTTTCCATACCGCCCTTAATGACTTGCCGCTTCGCGCGTCCCGCTGGGGGAATATCGAGAAATGAGGTAACCAACCCAGGGAAAGCCTTGGTAGCGTGTTTTGTAAGGGGAGAGTCATTTAAGGCGATCAGCTCCCCCTTCGGCCTATAAAAGGTCCGAGGGGCGTCTCCTTCTCCTTTCATCGCTTAAGGCCGGTCCTGGCAGGTTTTCTCTTCTGCGAAGCGTTGTGCTGTTAGTCTTGGCGGGGCATGGAAGGTGTTTCAGAAGATGATGATGAAGATGGCGGTAGGAGGGAAGCTCCTGTTGTTTCAGTCTGGAAGAGGGTTCGTCAGTCGGGGGTCAATCAGGGGGAAGGTTCATGCCAGAGCATGTCGCCTTCCTGTCCCTATCCTGCCGACGCTCTTCTGAGGGAGAATGAAGCTCGTCCAGCTTCATTCTTTCACTGTCGCCCCGCCCCTCCTTCGACCGTCGATCCCGTTGCCTAGGGAGGGAGCTCTCTCAAGATTCCTCGCCTTTCGGGTCGACCTCTTTTTCTTTTTTGTTGTCCTTCCAATCCCTCTGGCACCTTTCCTCCGAGCCTTCTCAAACCAACGAAGCCGGCGATCCCTTATCCGAGCCAGTTTCTACACAAGGCAGAGTCAGTGGTTGGACGTGGGAGCGCCTACTGGGTCGGTCGAGCGTTCTGCTCGCGTCATAGTACCAGGGGATGTAATTTTGTGTACATGTATACTATACCGGTTACGGCCTTCTTGATGTACCTCAAAGTTTAATAAGAAGAAAAGAATGGTGATTATTCTATTTCGCTTACATGTGTATACTTGTCAAATGTTCAAAAGTAGAACTTGCGAAGATTTGTCGCATTCCACGTCCGAGGGACGGGTGTTCCTTCCATGGTGGACAATCGGTATGCTCCTTTCCCGAGCTTCTCGACCACTCGATAGGGACCTTCCCAGGTAGGGGCCAGCTTCCCCGCCGCCTCTAGTGGTCGAGATGCTTTGGCCTTCCTCAGGATGAAGTCTCCTGGCTGGAAGTGTCTGTCTCAGACTCTGCTATTGTAGTATCGAGTGATGCACCATTGGTATTCCGTTGCTCGGATCCTTGCACTCTCTCGGATCTCGTCCGCTAAGTCGAGGTTCTCTCGCAGTTTCTACTCATTTACCTCGGGCTTGAAGTGGACGACGCAGAAAGAGGGATTGCTGACCTCCAACGGAATCACGGCTTCCGTGCCATACACCAGCTAAAAAGGTGTTTCACCAGTAGCCATTCTCGGAGTAGTTCGGTGCGACCATAGTACGCTTGGCAATTCCTCGAGCCAACTTCCCTTGGCTTTGCCGAGCCTGGTTTTGATGCCTTTTAAGATAGTCTTATTGGCATTTTCGACCAGTCTGTTAGCCTGAGGGTGGGCTACCGAAGTGAAGTTGTTGCGAATGTTTAGGTTGGCACATCTGTCTCTGAAATAATGAGAATCAAACTACCGATCGTTATCACTCACGATCACTCGGGGGACACCATAGCGACAGATGGTCGATTTCCAAACAAAACTCCATACGACTGATTCGGTGATCCTGGTGGTGGCTTCGGCCTCGATCCATTTGGTGAAATAGTCGATGGCGACAATGACAAACTTCTTTTGAGCTTGAGCCGTAGGGAACGGCCCCAAAATGTCGATCCCCCACTGAGCGAAAGGGTATGGCTCGGCAAGGGTGATGAGCTCCGCAGCGGGCTGATGAATCAGGTGGTCAAAGCGCTGACATCAATCGTACTTCTGTACGTAGGTCGAGTAGTCGCGCTGGAGAGTGGGCCACCAGTAACCCTGCCGTAGCAAGATCCTGGCGAGTGATCTTCCTCCTTGGTGCGCTCCGCAGATGCCTTCGTGTACCTCATGAATCACTCGGCTGGCTTCGTCGGCGCTGATGCACTTGAGGAGAGGACCAGAGAATGATCTGCGGTACAAGGCATCATCCAGCATGATGAAACGCCAAGCTTGGTACTTGAGCTTCCGAGCCTCCCGAGGGTCGGTGGGCTCTTGAGAATCCCGGAGCTAGGATATGTAGGGGGTCCGCCAGTTGCTTGAGCGTGCCGGGTCAATAGTCATAAGCTCAGATTCGATGCTTGGTTTCCCGAGCTCCTCGAGGAAGACCGATCGTGTACTAGCGGGGTCGGGCGAGGAGGCCAGTCGAGAGAGGGCGTCCGCTCGGGAGTTTTCCTTCTGGGCTATTCGGACTACCTCAAAGCTCTCGAAGAGTTGGGCCATCCTCTTGACCGCTTGGAGGTACTTGACCATCTGTCCTTCCCATGCTTCGTATTCACCATTGACCTAGCTAGCGACCAATTGGGAGTCAGTGTGGATCCTGACTCGTTTGGCCCCCAGTCGTCGAGCCATCCTGGCTCCCGAGATAACGGCTTCATACTCGAAGGCGTTGTTGGACGCTTGGAAGTTAAACTTCAGGGCGTACCGCAGCTCCGCTCCTTCGGGGGACTTGAGGAGAATACCAGCGCCGCTTCCTGTTAAATTGGAGGACCCATCGACGAATAGATCCCAGGTAGGCCTGGACGCTCGGCACTTGATCACATCGGACGCCCCATGCAAGGCCATCAGGGTGTCAAAGCTGTCGTAATGGTGGGCCGAGTCTCCCTGACCGTCGTACGACTGGAAGGTTGGAAGTGAGATTCGGGGAGATATCTCTGCCTTCAGGATGTAGTCGGAGAACGGGGATCGCTCCTCATCCTCCACAGAAGAGGTCTTCTGCAAGGTGCAGAGAGCGCGCTCTTGCTATGCGAAACACCTCTCGAAGTCTCGTAGCCGGAGAGAGAGTTCCGATTGTCGCTGTCCCGAGGGGCTGAGGGGGCGCACTTGCATGCTGCCCCGACGCTCCTCAGGGGCCTCGACATCCGGGAACTATCTGCGGGCTCCGATCTTCTCCCTCCTCGGGGTTAAGGAGGCTTCTTGCTCCGAGGGAGGGGCGTGCGACGCTCCTCTTGATGGGTTGCAAATGAGCCGCTGCCCCCGGAGGATGAAACGGCCTCCAGCAGTTTGCTTGGAGGCATCTTCACGTGGGGGGATTTTCCTGGGGAGCTGTGTCTTCTCCTCCCTGGCCGCCTGGGCCCTTATGAGATCCACGAGGACATCCAGTTTTACGTTGAGGGTTTGGAGGGCGTCGGTGCTCCCACTGGGAAGCTGTTCCCCCGCCACCGATGGAGGTAGCTCATTGGCTTGGCTGTCAGACAGGGAATGCTCCGTGGGGAGGGAAGGTGTGCCTTCCTCTGTTACCAGAGCTTTTCTCGTGTCGTCGGTAATCTTCCTACCGGAACTTCTTCGCACCATGATGGCTCTTTGTGCGTTTCCCACAGACGACGCCAGATGAAGAGGGGCGATCTCGCATTGCTTCTGAGCGGGGAGGAAGATGACCACGTATCCTTGAAGTAAGATCTGCAAGAAGGAAAACAAGTCAGAGGTGCCCAGGGATAGATCCCCGGTGGAGACCCTCCGATGCTTAAGTCATCACAGGTAGTAGAGCACTGGTGCGAAGAGAAGAGTTGGGAGGAAAATGAAAGCGTGAGATCCCTCTCCACCGAAAGGTGAAGTGGTTCTTGCTCAGGGTTGCTGGCTCTTGCCTTGCTTAGGCTTACCTTCTCGTAGTAGGGCATGTCATGTTTAAATAATGGCCTGTTGTACGAATTGATCCCTGTGAGCGGAGGAGTTCCAGGGGGGGTTACGTCCTTCATGCGGGCTCCTTACGGCGTGCGGACTCTTTGTCTCCCTTGTCCCCTTGAGCTTCCTGCCATTAAGGGATTCACAACGGCCGAGTCAATAAGCTTCCATCAGCGAGCCCGAGCGAATGGCACTTGTTCAGGAGTGGTCTCCCGAGTGATAAGTGTTGGGTCGGGACAAAGAATAGGGGGCTCCAGGGGAGCTTTCCCGATCGATTGATGCTCGGACTTCCCAACCCGAAGGCCGCCTAGGAAGCGCTTGTACCAAGTGAATTTTTGGGCTTCATAATAAGTGGGCCCGGGGGCTGCCACTTTGAGGAGTTGAGCCTTGTTCGGTCCGATTTAGACCTCGTTTGGCCTCTCCGTACGGGCGGTGAGATTTCCCCTCTCCAGGCCCCGGCCGTAATTACTCAGGATTTTCGGATCAAGAATATGTGGGTTTCAGAGTGCTTCCGTCCCGAATTGAATTTTGTAATTAAATCAGAATTTTGGCTATCAGGCCTTCGGACCCCTGTATGTGGTGAACCATCGTGATTTCGGGCTTCAAGACGTTGCAGATGCGTTGTGTGTTTTTCGAATGAAAATTCCCCGTCAACCTCGTAAGGGGTCTTTCGGACAGAGAATGAATCATCACTATTCATCATTCAATTTTTATTCACATTACTGACCTAAGCGCCCTTTCGGGTTTTCGCTGAGGCCAGCCCCCTCTTGCTTTTACCCGCGCGCCCTTTCGGGTTTTCACGCGGCGGGGCACCCGATTTTGCCTGCGACGCCCTTTCGGGTTTTCGCCACAGCTGAGTTATAGCCATTTTTGCACTTGTCCTGATATAGGAACAAGTCTGGCGGGGTATCTCTATTTTTAACCCCATTTTCTTTTCTTTCTTTCTTTTTCCTTGAATTCGGGATGCAGAAGAACTGGAACGCGAAAATATTGACTGGCCTTGTCGATGATGACAAGGATTGGACCCTGCTTCGGTCTGTCGACACTGGTTAGATATTGAAGCAAAGGATACAGTCTATTAACAAGGATGTAAGATCCGAGCTAAGGGTAAAGATCGACCGGTCTCGCCGATGATGACGAGGGTCGAACGTGGGTTTATTCATCGGCATGGGCCACATGCCGAGGCAAAGGTAGGGTTATTAACGGGGACGGAAAGTCCAAGTTAAGGGTAGAGATAGACCGATCTCGCCGATGATGACGAGGGTCGACCGTGGTTTTATTCATCGGCATGGGCCACATGCCGAGGCAAAGATAGGGTTATTAACGGGGACAGAAAGTCCAAGTTAAGGGTAGAGATAGACCGATCTCGCCGATGATGACGAGGGTCGACCATGGGTTTATTCATCAACATGGGTCACATGCCGAAGCAAAGATGGGATTATCAACAGGGACGTAAGGTCCAAGTTAAGGGTAGAGATCGACCGATCTCGCCGATGATGACGAGGGTCGAATGTGGGTTTGTTAAAGGATTTCCGGTGGGACTTTGATGGTTGTCCCTTTCGGAGTTTCATTGGGTGGAGAATAGGAGAGGAATTTGGAAATTACCACTTTACTAACTCAAGCGCCCTTTCGGGTTTTCACCGGAGCCAGCCCCCTCTTGCTTTTGCCCGCGCGCCCTTTCGGGTTTTCACGCGGCGGGGTACCCGATTTTACCTGCAGCGCCCCTTCGAGTTTTCGCCACAGCTGGGTTATAGCCATTTTTGCACTTGTCCTAATATAGGAGCAAGTCTGGCGGGGTATCTCTATTTTTAACCCCATTTTTTTTATTTGTATAGGGTGGCAGGTTGAAGTGTAATGTTCGACGCCTGGTCGACAGTGGATGGCCCGTAGTGGCAACAATGTGAGAATGCCAGCTAGAACACAAAGCCTTTAGCCGACTCAGGTTTATTCGTTAGCGGGGAGATAATGCTAACGCAAGGAAGGGCTTTCGTGCCAATCCAAACGTAAGGCTCGTAATGGCGGTGTGGCGTATTCTTTTGGAAGCTTGATCAGGGCGGAATGCCACTAGACCAAGGAGAGGGTAGCTTGATCAGGGCGGAATGCCACTGGACCAAAGGGAAGGGTAGCTCGGTCAGGGCGGAATGCCACTGGACCAAGGAAAGGCAGCTCGGCTAGGGTGGAGTGCCACTAAACCAAGGAGAAGGGTAGCTCGGTTAGGGCGGAGTGCCACTAAACCAAGGAGAAGAGTAGCTTGTTTAGGGCGGAGTGCCACTAAACCACGGAAGGTAGCTTGGTTAGGGCGAAGTGCCACTAAACCAAGGAGAGGGTAGCTCGGTTAGGGCGGAGTGCCACTAAACCAAGGAGAAGAGTAGCTCGGTTAGGGCGGAGTGCCACTAAACCCAGGAAAGGGTAGCTTGGTTAGGGCGAAGTGCCACTAAACCAAGGAAAAGGTAGCTTGGTTAGGGCGGAGTGCCACTAAACCAAGGAGAAGAGTAGCTCGGTTAGGACAGAGTGCCACTAAACTAAGGAAAAGGTAGCTCGGTTAGGGCGGAGTGCCACTAAACCAAGGAAAAGGTAGTTCGGTTAGGGCGGAGTGCCACTAAACCAAGGAGGAGGGTAGCTCGGTTAGGGCGGAGTGCCACTAAACCAAGGAAAAGGTAGCTCGGTTAGGGCGGAGTGCCACTAAACCAAGGAAAAGGTAGCTCGGTTAGGGTGGAGTGCCACTAAACCAAGGGGGAAAGTAGTTCGGTTAGGGCGGAGTGCCACTAAACCCAGAAAATGGTAGCTTGGTTAGGGCGAGATGCCACTAAACTAAGAAAAAGGTAGCTTGGTTAGGGCGAAGTGCCACTAAACCAAGGAAAATGTAGCTCCGACCGACCACTTGGGACATGTCGGCTGCGCTACATGATACAGCTTAATGTGTTTTCCGTTGAGGGGAGAGAACTGAATGACTCCTTTGTGGTCTACAAGGACGTAGGTACCCCCTTCATATACTCGGTGGACGATATACGGCCCGACCTAGTTTTCGACCAGCTTCCCTTTGGGGTTGGAGGCCATCACTTCTTTTCTTTTGACCATTACCAAGTCTCCTTTCTTGAATTCTCGACCCTTGACTAGCTTGTCAAAAGCACGGGCCATGCGAGCTTGGTAGAGTTGGATGTTTTACTGTGCCCGGAGGCGTTTTCCTTCGAGCTCAGCGAGCTCCTCCAATCTTCTTTCTGCATTGGTCTGGTCACCACTGACTAGTCCGTGCTGGATGGTAACTCGCAATGCAGGAACTTCAAGTTCAATGGGCACTACAACTTCCGACCCATAGACGAGTGAGAAAGGTGAACAGCCGGTTGGGGTCTTGTAGATAGTACGATAGGCCCAAAGTGCTTCGTACATCCTTTCTTCCCAATCGTTTTTATTAGACTTGACAGTCTTTGCCAGCAATGTACATAATGTCTTATTAAAGGCTTCTGCGAGTCCATTGGCCTTAGGGTTGTAGGGGGACGATGTCCTCTAGTCGATTTTGTATTTGTCGGCCAGCCGATAAACCTTCTGGTTCCTAAAATGACTGCCATTATCAGAGATGATTCGGCTGGGGATCCCGAACCGAAATATTACATTCTGTCGGAAGAACCTTGCAACTAGTTCTCCCGTCACATCTCTTAGTGCTATTACCTCCGCCCATCTGGAGAAGTAGTCTGTAGCTGCTAAGATGTATCTGCACCCTGATGAAGATGCTGGTAGCGGCCCTACTACGTCCGTGCCCCACTGAGCAAACGGCCAGCTTGGTAGGGTGGGATGCAATGGCACTGGAGGTCTCCTTGCCACATTAGCATGTTCTTGACACTTCTGACAAGCTTTGACAAACCTGCAGCAATCATCAAATATAGTGGGCCAATAGTAACCCAGTTTCTTTATCTCAGTTTTCATCTTCGGGCCAGCCTGGTGTGCTCCAGCTGATCCTGCATGGACCTCCTACATCACTTGTCCCGCTTCTGCTGAAGACAAGCAACGGAGTAGGACTTTCCTTCGGACATCTGCCATAATTCGGAACAAGGTCCCGCTTCGCATCTCGTAAGAATCCTTGATCCTCAGGAGCTTCATCCTCTGTTCCTTTTCTTTTGGAAGTTGCTGGTGTTGAAACCAGTGTAGGAGATGCTCTCGCCAATCGGGCCGCTGAACCCCTTCGATGACTGCTACTTCCATTTCTTGTTCGTCGGCCAGGACCCCTGTTACGCTGGGGACCTGTCGGCGGTTGATCACTGTTATGTTCAGGCTTGTGTCTGGCGGGACCGCCAATGAACTGGCCAGCTTAGCGAGGGCGTCTGCCTGAGCATTCCGGCCTCGATTGATGTGCTTGATGCTGATGAAGTAAAATCTTGACATCAGGCGAGTTGCCAACTGGTGATAGGGGAGGAGCTCTTGCTTTCGCACATCGAACTCTCCTTTCAGCTGTTTTATAGCTAGCATGGAGTCTCCGAATGCTTCCAGCATCTGAATTCCCATGGACAGAGCAATTTGCAACCCGATTATCAGGGCTTCATATTCCGCTTCATTGTTGGTGCATTGTTTGTTTATGGAGCAGGATGTATGTACCACTTCTCCTTCTGGGGATTTCAAGACTATGCCTGCTTCTGCTCTGACCCTGGATGATCCGGTGGCAGAGGTGTCAATTCTGGAAGCGCCATCAAAGTATAGCTGCCATAGAGAGGGCTGTACTTGCACGGCTTCTAGGGTTTCATCTTCAGGAAGCTCCGGCTCCAACGGGCAATCCCCGGGCACTGAGTGCTCAGCGAAGAAGTCTGCAATAGCTTGGCCCTTGACGGCCTTGCGCGGCACGTAGGAGATATCAAACTCCATAAGGATTACCGCCCATTTGCCCAGGCGGCCTTTGAGTGCCAGTTGAGACATGATGTACTTCAGGGGATCCTCTTTGGACACCAAGCTGATTTCATGTTTCAACATATAGTGTCGGAACTTCTTAACTGCGAAGACCAGCGCCAGACAGATCTTCTCAATATAAGTATATTTCTCTTCAGTTCTGACCAGTCTCTGACTGAGGTAATCGAGGGTGTGCTCTTTCCCTTCTTCATTATTCTGGGCCAGCATTGCCCCCAGAGAATTATGTGTAGCTGCTATATACAGTATCAATGGTCGTCCTTTCACCAGTGCGCCCAGCACTGGAGGAGTTTTCAGATAGTCTTTCAGCTTGTCAAAGGCCGTCTGGCAATCTTCATCCCAATAAAAGGGAACCTCTTTCATCATCAACTTGTGAAAAGGCTGACATCGCCCTAACAAATTGGAAATGAACCGTCGGATATAAGCTAAGCGGCCATGTAGTGATCTCAGCTCGGAGATGTTCCTTGGCGGAGGTAACTCCTGAATTGCCTTGATCTTTGCGGGGTCTATCTCGATTCCCCGATATCGGACGATGAAACCCAGGAATTTTTCGCTCGACACTCCGAACGCACATTTCATGGGGTTCATCTTTAGCTCATGCTGCCTCAGCCTCTGAAAGATAATCTGGAGGTCTTGCAGATGATCTTCTTTTCTTTTGGTCTTGACCACCAGGTCATCTATGTAGCATTCGACCTTGTGGTAGAGTAACTCGTCAAAGATTTTGGTCATTGCACGCTGATAGGTTGCGCCAGCATTTTTCAGTCCGAACGGCATTCTCTTGTAATGATAAATGCCTTTAGGAGTTCGGAAAGTAGTATGGACTCGATCAGGCTCCGCGATCCAAATATGATTGTAACCGGAAGACCCATCCATGAATGACAGGGCTTCATGGCCGGTTGTAGCATCAATCATGACCTCGGTTATTGGCACCGGGAAGTCATCTTTGGGGCAGGCTTTATTTAGATCTCGGAAGTCGACACATATCCGGATCTGCCCATTCTTCTTCTTCACGGGGACGATATTCGCCAGCCATGTAGTGTACTGGTTTTATTCAACAAATCCCACGTCAATGAGCTTGTCGACTTCAGTACAAATTTGGATGATGAGCTCTGGCCTCATGCGCCACGGTGGTTGCTTCACTGGCTCGGCCTCAGGACTGATTGTTAGCTCATGTTGTGAAACAGCGGGGCTTAGACCTGTCATCTCTTTGTAAGTCCAGGCGAAGCAATCCCGGTACTCTAGCAGCAGCTGGATGTACAACTCCCGTTCTTCTGGGGACAGTTGGGCGCTGAGGAAGGTGGGCCTAGGGTCCTCCTCATTTCCCAAGTTGACTTCTATTAGTTCATCGACTGTGGCCTGGCCTCCGTCTTCTATCTCCGGAGGTGCCGGTTGGAGGTCAACGAAGTCTGGAATACCATCTTGAGGGTCGAGTACTTCGACTTCCTTGTCAGACACCACCAGAGCTTCTTGAGGTTTCTTGATTTCTTGTGCTAGCGGCTGGGTGGATTGTTCTATTAGCAAATCCATTGCCGTCGCAGCTTCCAAGGATGAGAGAGCAGCCTTGGTGTTTGTGGATGAGGTTGCAGCCATAACGGACTGGTAGCTGTTTACAGGTGGACTTGGACAGCATATTGGTTTTATAGCAGAAGCTGAGGAAGTCTCGCCTTCTGGGACAGTTGTATCTTCCGCGGAAGTGGCTTTTTCTTTCCTGGTAGTTGGCTCCCCTTGATTGGAGTTGACCAAGGCTTCCCTGATTAGCAGAAAGGGTGTTGAAGTTTTCATTAGTAGGACCCCTGTGGAGGGAGAGACTCCTACTTCTTGAATGTCTCCGGCTTCGCTGCTGCTAGCCGTATCAAATTCGGCTTGAAAGTCCGCTTCTTCAGGATGAACTTGCTCCCAGCATCGGCAAGGGGCCGAGGTTTCTACTTCTTGATTCCCGGACCGAGCAAGTTCAAGATATTCGGCTTCCACCGGATACTCATCAAAGGTTGCCCCCAGAGGGCTATCTTCAGTAGGATAGAAGGCGGAGATAGTATCCACCTCATACCGCCCACTGTAATAATATTCCTCCAGGGTGAAGCCCAACCCTGGATGCTGAGAGACACATCTCATTTCCTTATCCAGATTTGCAGGATACCACATCTTCTGGAAAGCTTCTTTGCGCTTTTGAGACTGATCGGGAGGAAGGTGTTGCTTCTGAAACATTCTGGCCATCCGATCGGTCGTGAACGCCAGACCTTGGACAGGAACCCGCGGGTTGGATAGATCTTCAGGGAGGCTGTAGTCTGTGTCTTCCCGAGTGGGATCCTCCTCAGCTGTATAGAACAAGCTGCTGGGCCCATCTTCCTGTGTCACCTCCCAAGTTTTGAAAGGTTCAACAGTGGGGTCGTTGAGGTCGAGGACTGGCTTGGTGAGGTCGGCCGGGACTCCGATGCGGTCGCGCTGTCGATTGACATGCACTTCCTTAGCTTTGGGATATAATGCTGGGGGTGTTACCCTGCCGACGTCTCCAGAAGCTGTGATGTGGGAGACCACCTTCGGCTTGACATATCCGCATGGCGGTGGTGGATACCAACCGTCACCCGATCTATTCTTTGAGGCCCCTATGGGGGCTTTAGCTTCAGAAACCTTCCGGGGAGGCCCCGTATATAGGTTGGCGTCTGCCAAGTGACATTCAAATACCTCGAACGGGTGGAGATCAGCAAATATCCTCTCCTCCTTCCCTTGGAGGCTGTATTTGATGCATTGGTGGAGCCTGGAGGGCACCACCATATTCTCATGCAGCCATGGGCGGCCGAGCAGCGCCTTGTAAGAGGTGCGAGAGTCAATGACATGAAACTGTACTGTTGTAGTGAAATCTGCCAGGGTCAGCGTAAATTCTGCCACTCCCATAGATACTTCACATTTTTGGTTGAAGCCAGCGATACGCATATCCCCGACTTTCTCGAGATGCACATTAAAGTGGTGCCTCTCGTATATTCTGTATGGCAGGATGTTGACTGCTGCACCGGGATCAACCAGTATTCTGTTCAGCTCCCTTCCATTCAGGTGCGCTTTCATATACAGCGGCCTGTTGTGGCTGGCAGTAGGTGGTAGCATGTCTTCCGGAGAGAAGGTCATACTGGCTTCTGGTATAGCCTCGGCTATGCAGGCTTCAAAATGAGCAGGCGTCTGCAGAGTAGTGATGATCGTCTGTCGAGTTTCTTCACTCAAAGAGAGAATTTCCCAGATCGTAAATCGAGCGGGGAGCTTTTTGAGCAACTTCATTATTCGGCTCCCAGCCCGGACATTGGAGAGCTTCATCTCTTCAGCCCATTTGGGCTTGGGGAGGTTTTGATTTGTGGGTCCAGACGGACCTGCTTCATCTTCCTCGGACTCGGCATCCTCTTGGCTGGCACCGACTGTCGGGTCTTCTTTATTAGTTGCTGTAGGGCAAGCTCCATCTGCATTTGCATCCTCAGTAGATTGCGCTGGCTGCGGGTGAATGGCCCCGGGTGTAGGGTTAGCCTCTTGACAGGGCTGTTTCCCCTTTGACATTTTCATAAATTCAAGGAATGAAGGGACTGCCTTGCCCCCACTTTTGTTGTATAGGCCTGACGGAGGGGGGATTTGAACTCCCTTAGTCTCCGGCAGAGGTGTCTTGTAGGGTTGCTCCCCTCTGAACATGATGTTGTGGTTGGGTGGTGGCTGGAGCCCCCATTTTCGGCCCGACCGAGTGGCATGTGCAGCAGTTGCGGCCTCGGCTTTGCCTCCCCCAGCATGGGGTATGAAGCAAATTTCTTCTTCTTCCTCTTCTCTGGGTAGGTTGAAGAGTGCTGATAGGGTATTGCAGGAGACAACCTGTGCTTTATTGGCCCCAGCGGCCTTTCTTTTCTTCTTCTTTTGCTTTCTCTTCTTTTTGGTTTCTGCGGGTGCCTGCCCCTAGAACAGGCTGCCCTCTTCAGGGGGTGCTGCTTCAGCTTCCTCCACCTGTTTGAGTGAGAGTTGTTCCATCTCTTGCCATGGGACGTGGTCCCGTACCAGCAGAGGTTTCAATTCGGGCTGCACATATTCATCTAGCCCTTCAATCAGGTGCTGTAGTCGAAGGACCCCAGGATTGGTTTCCTTGATTACTGGTAGCGGAGTCTGTCTCCTCCTATTAGGTGTATGTATTCTGATGGCTGTAGGTGGAGTGACCCATACGGGTGCTACCACTGGCGGAGCAGGCCGGGGTGTAACGCCACGGATATGTGCTCCCTCTTTCGGGCGAGGTGCCCTCTTCTTCTTGTGCTTTACAGGGATCTGCTGCCACCCCTGCTGTTCTTTCACGGGCTCCAGGAAATAGATTTCGTAGGTGCTCCGTGTGCTTGCTTCAGAGATCTCCTCAGGTAATGCCTGGTAGAGGGAGACCATGTTGACTGCTGCTCTCCTGGGAGGAGCTTCATGTGGCTGAGGAGGGTCTACTTTGTACTCTCCTAGCTCTATTTCATTCTTCTTTACCATTCCTTCGATGATGTCTTTGAAAACATAACAGTCTTCGATTGGATGTCCCAACATCTGGTGGTAGGGGCAGAATCTTGGACTGTCTTTTCTTTTCAGGTCCTCCGGTCTTCTTGGCTCAGGCAGGGTGACCATGCCGTATTCTGTTACCCAGTCGAACAGGACTCGGGTCTTGTCCTTTGGAAAGGAGTAGGCTTTCTTCATCTTGTCCCTCAGTGAAGGACCTTCTTTGTCATCCGGAGCTTTTGCAGGCTGCGGGGGAGCCGCCTTCTTGCCTTTCTCCTTCTGCTGCTCGAACGCCTTGATATCAAGCGCAGTCACTTCTTTAGGTGTGGGGCGCCGTTCCGCAGCCTTGCCTTTCTGGGCTGTGCTGGCAGCTGACGCCGGGACAGGCTCCACCTCGGCCACCACATTATTCAGCCGGTCGAACGACCATATTTCCATTCCAATCATCTTCTCCAGGACCTCCCTCATGAGGTTTTGTTTGCATATTTGTACCGCGTCCTCCTGATGCGGGGGCCGCTTGCATCTCATTCCGAGGTTCCTCCACCTCTTGATGTAATCAAGGGCTATCTCATCTGCCCTTTATTTTGTTGAGTAGAGTTCGGCCACTATGACCTCCCTCTCTGTGACATGGAATCTTTCTCTGAACTTTCTCTACATATCCGACCAATCACTGATTGACCCGGTCGAGAGGCTAGAGTACCATTCAAATGCGAGCCCTGTCAGCGAGGACCCGAAGAACTTCAGCAAATATGACTCGTTGGTGGCCAGATCACCCATAACGGTCATGTAATATGCAATATGCTCTTTAGGGGACGCTTTCCCGTTGAATTTGTCAAACTTAGGCGGCTTGTTGACCCCCGGGGGAAGTCGTTTAGCCACATGGTGTTGCGGGTAGGGCACCCGATAGGCATCAAATGCGACATAGTCACCTTCACTTTTCTCTGCGAGCTTCAGCTCGATCATCCTCTCCACCATCATCCGGTTCACGACCGTGGGGTCAACCGGTTCTGGATAGAAGTGTGCCGGCTGCAAGTATGGGGTGACCAGGGTGGTCACCTGTGGAGGACGCAGCAGCAGGGGTGTCGGGTGCACCGGAGGTAGCAGCGGCTGAGGCTGTGGCGGCCGCTGTTGTGCTGTCGCCATGCTTGGCTCTGACGGCTGGGGCAGTGTATAGAGCGGTAGAGGGTCATCGTGACGAGCCGCTCCCTAGGATGACTCACCCTGGACTTCGGGTGGTTTAGAGGCCGATGAGTGTTCAGTTTTTTCCATCAGCTGCTTCTTCAGAGAGTCTATCTCTCGTTGATATTTTTGTAGTAGCATCAGAACTGATGGGTCTATGGTGGTGGGGATACCCTCTGTTGTCTCCCCGGACGTACCCTCAGGCAGGATGTCGAGGAGGACGTCGTCTTTTTCTTCCGCCGTCACCACATTAGCGGTCAAGATGGGGGCCTTGTCATCCCAGTGGGGATAGACCTGGGACTGTTTGATGAGGGCATCACACCACATACCCTCTGGCTTGGCACTTCTCTCCCTCCCGGAGGCAGCTAGGGAGCAGCCCTTCTTCAGAAGGAACGTTGGTGCTTATCATCCTATTACATCTTCCTATTTTCTTGAGTCATTTTGATGTATTTGCCTATGTTTTGAGTCATGTTACTATGTTATCATGTTATTTACTTATGCTTGTATGTAGGCTAGTGGGCTAATGTGGCTAGTAGTTCTTATTGGGCCATTTCTTTGGTCTGGCCCAAGGGCGCCCCTCTCCCCACCCCTTGGTCTTTCGTCATTTGTCCATTCCATGAGGACTTTTTGTAAATTGGGTTTTCCTATATATAGGACCCCAAACCCCCTCTTTTAAGGTCAATGAAGATTTGAATATTGCAAGCATAAGTGCACTCCTCTCTCTCTCTCTCTAGCCTTCACTCTCTCCTTCTCTCTCTCTCACTAAGGGGGCCGGCCCCCTCTCTCTCTCTTCCTCCTCCTCTCTCTCTCTCTCCCTTGGGCGAACTTGCTCTTTCACCTCCCCCTCCCCCTACCACCTCAGCTGCCACCTCATCCCTCCACCCTTTCATATTCCCAAGACTCATAACTCCCTTCATTACCTCCTCCACCCTAGGCAACTCTTCCCATTCCCCATACACCACTTCATTCTCCAAGGCAGCCTTTCCTCTCCCCCAAGCAGCCCTCCCTCTTCCCCACACCCTCCATTCATATCCCTAGGGCAAATTAACCCCCCCATACCCCTGCTGGTTGCGCACCCACCACACTAGCCCACCCCCCATTCCCTTGGCCGACCCCCACCACCCCTTTGGATAGCTGCGGACCCTCCACCCTCCTGGACCTCCACCTTCCCTCCTCCACCCCTCTCATCATTCTCCCACATCCCATCCCCCATCTACCATCACTACCAGCCTTCCCCCATAGTTAAAACACCATTCCCTTTAACCAAGCTCCACCACCACCCCTTTGCTTAGCCAAGTCTGCAGGTAGCAGAAGAATGTTCGTCTTGCAGAAGCTGCCACGGAGCCCAACGGCGTCATCCGAAGACATACCATACCTTTCTGGAAAGGTCGTCCAGTCCAGTACGCAGGCGAGGTGGAATCGTCCCGTTCCGAGTTCGTGGCCGACCGGGAGAGCTGTTCTTCCCCAACTGCGCCAGACATCCTCTGCAGAGAGCCTGATCCCGGTTGGAAGCAACTGCACGATCAGCGGCAAAGTAATCAGACCGAAGGCTCTTCATTAAAGTTCTTCCTTCCCCTGTCCCCGACCAGGAGCAAGAAACAGAACCTCATTCGGCATCCGGGGGCCAGAGTTCCGAATTTTCTCCCTCAGTCGCGCGGGTCTGCCCCCTGCAGTCTGCTGCGACTAGTTCCCGCTCGTCGGCGTCCCCCTGTCCACCCCGACCTCAGAAGGTGTTTCCGTCAGTTTTTCTGTGTATAGGCTTCGTCCCCGGTTCCAGCGGCTCCGACTGTTTGTGATTCGGCGTCCAGGAGCGACCGGAGCCACTTCTGCAAGTTGCAGACAGAAACAGGGAGCCACCCGCCCCAGAATCTGTTGCTCTGCTCAGACCTCCACTGCAGCCATCGCCGACGACAGAATAAATTGATATAAATCAGAGGCGTTTGGGTTCCTGTTACGAGAAGATCCCCCCTGGGCTTGTCATCGGAGAAATTCCTGAACGAGATCTACAGGGACTACACCGACTGCCTATCAACATCCACAGCCAGCGGTCCACTTCGGAAGCGGTCCCTCCTCGTGGGCTACTAGCTTATTTCCCTCCTCTTGCCTGGCCTGCTTACCGCCCCTCCCTGCGGGAGGTAGTGTTTGTTGTAATCCATCAATTCCCATCCCCGAGATCACCCTCCTGCGTGAGGTGTAGTGAGTGTACACTTAAACAGGTTCGAAGCTTCATCGGCGCAGTGTGCAGGGAACCCACACTTCCCCGCTCGCCCTCGTCTCCGACCGGGGTTGGTTTCCTCAAACCAACCAGGTGAGCCTCCTGCCCTTGCCTCCTTATACTTGTTTATTTAATATCTGCGAAACATATCGGTCGGTAGGAGAGCGAGTGCCCGATCCCGGCGCCACCTTTCAGTGTGGTCACCGTGGCTATAAGTGAGCGAGTGACCCCGTGCCCTTAAGGCATCCGGCCGCCCTTGTTTGTGGGCTTTCAAACCTTCAGGAGGGCTAACTAAAGTGGTGCTGGTCCTCTAACCAGTCAGGGGCTATCTCCATCACCTCGACTCGGCATCACCGGGTCACCACGGGAATCGTGTGCGCACGGTGCGTTGGTAGCTTTAACATATTCTCGGCGCCTTGTAATTGTGATTGCGAATTAGGTCCAAGGAATCAAAGTCTCCACTGCATTTGGTGTCACATCACTGTTTCCCTTTAACCATCATCAGAAGCTCTCTTGCTGCTTCTGTTCTGCGGGTAGTCGGCCCCGGCCGTGCGGCCAATTGAGCCAATTCTTGGGGGTCTTCAAGAAGCTCCCCATATTGGTTAGATATACCAGTCATGTTGCAGGTGAAAACCTGCATCCTTCTCTTTCGTTGATAGACCCTCCTTCTAGCATGCTGCGGGAAGGTCAGTCTTTCAAACACAGAGATCCTTCTCCTTTCTTCCCGCTCGGGGAAAACTTCATCGGCTTCGATCTTGAAGCTGTCATTATATCCGTTATCGTCGACTGATGACACCATCATTCTATCTCCCATATCTCCTTCATCTGCCGCCGACGGGCAGTAATCTTCCTCAGTGGCGACTGTCTGCATCAGTCGCTGCTGTCCGAGTGAGGGGTTGTCTAAGCCTCGGAAGTAATTTCTGACCAAGCAGGTCATCTCTTCTCGACCGCGCTCTTGACGTAGGACGGGGGGTGATTGTCGACCTCCAGCAGGAGGGATATAGGCCAGCCGAGCTCTGTCGACCGGCTGTTGGAATCTTCATTCCGCAGCAGGGACGTTGGCTTGACGGGCCGCAGCCCGGAAACTTCTGTGGCGCGGAGGATCCGCAACCACCTCTTCTTCCTTCTTCGGGGGCAAGCCCCTTTCTCTTCTCACTTCCGCCTCATTGTTCACAAGACGATGGCAGATGGGTGTTAGATGGTAGGCAGGTCGAGTTCACTTGGGAACCCACACCTGTTTAAACTTCCTCAGCCTGGGTGCCGGGCTTCCTTGGCCACAGTGTCCGGCTTCTTCTATTTCTGCCCTCCTTCCGGCGAGAGCCTGATAGGCATTGTGGACAGGAATGTTGGGGATGACTCGGTCCGAGGTCACCCGTGCAGTGCGTCCGTCGAGGAAGAAGCGCATACCCCCGACTAGCATAGATTTCCTGGACTGAGACAGAGTTCCGGTGATTACAACGGCATTCTTGCGGGCCTGGCGACGCTGGCGTCCTCCAGGGTGTTTGTTGATGACATTGGGGTGGGTCCCACGTATGACGTGGTGCACCAGACAGCTAGCGGCCGGGGCCGGACTTTCGGATAAGTCTTTGCAGCAGGGAACCTCCAGAGGCACCATTTTTTCCACAGCTTCCTTGACAGGTTCTGGGGCTTCGACCTCCAGCATATCTACAAAGGCTAACCCCAAAAAGTTGGGGAAGCCCACAGCGGCAGGGAAGCTGCCGAATTCCATGGGTACCGCCAGGTACCCTTGCGCGTGTCCAGCGACAATCGAAAGATCGAAGTCAACGCCAGCTATCCCGTTGATCGTCATTGCTCTGCCTGCAAAGACAAACGAAGCAATAATCAGTAGCCTTGAGAGGGCTTCGAAGCCCGAATATCCCGGCAAAGAGATGAAAGGTGACATTGGTCCCACCGGGCGTGCCAGACTTGTTTGCGACCTTTTCTTTCTTTCGCGGGTCGATCGACCAACTGACCAACTGGTAGTCAAATGATCAATTGACGACGCGGGCGTGCCAGTCACATGAGTGATAAATTTGTGATGCGCTCATTCTGACTCATGTCGGGTGAATGTGAGGTTCTGTCGGGACCAGCAGTCCGCCATACCATAAAGGCTATGGCGTTAATTACATCCCCTACGAGGAGGGAACACCTTTGATTAATTACCGAGATAGCGGGCTCTCGAATCCGAATTAAAAAGAGCTACATGATGATCATGACGAAAGCATGCAGGATGCATACATTTATCGTGCAGAAGATGTATAATTCATGGGATTATGGATCCTCGGTACATGGTGGAGGACATAGGTCCGAAGACCACCGTCGCGCATAGCGAAGACTTTCGACCAGACGTAATCCGGTTTTCTATCGACGCCATTTAATATACCCGAGGATCTATGCATGCATGCGCACATGGCGTTCGTGACTATATTAAGCATGATAATGGAATTCATGAAAGAAAATGGTAATCGACCACATTTATTACTCCCCATCGAGAAGAGGGAAGGCAACACAAGTGTGATAGCGAAAGCACAATGCTAACGGACATGATGATGAAGATATAATAAAAGTATAGTTTGGACTCGCTCGGCCCTTCCTTTATTCAATTTATTACCAATTGTGGTTTATTGACATCGACCTTGAGGGACGAGAACCACTCTAAGGCAAATGAACAATTAAAGCAGCAAAAGGTCTCAAAACCGACGCGGCCATGCGATAGGTAGCTTATACGGCGCGATAAGACATGGGTATAGCGTCTTAATCCGGCGCGGCCATGATGAATGTTAATACGGCGCGAAGACTTTGGGGCGCTCCGGTTTAGGGCGCGCCGGAAAGGCGCAAAGAATTTTTTTTTTGTTTATGAGTCTAGCGTTAATCCGGCGTGGGGGGGTACCACGCCGTATTAGGGCGCGCCGGGTTAAGGCCGTGCCGTTTTAGCTTATTTTTGATGAATTTCGAATCATTTGAGTTTGTTAAGTTTATGTTGAGGGTTTTGAAGCCATTTTAGGCCAATTGTTTGTTAAATTGAAGTCCAGAACCCTTCAAGAATGACGTGATAAGCCAGTGCGAGGCTCCTACTCGAGCATCGGGATAATTGGGTCCAGAATGAGTATTTCGTTATGGTTTATTCATTATTAATCTGTCCAAAATTGGACAGCATCTCCCCTGAACCTGAAGAGTTGCAGGGGAGAAGCGGGGTCATGCTCACCTATGGAACAAGCCCCTAAATCGCCGGTCTACACGAAGGCAGCCAGCAAACCCCATTGGATAGGATACCCCGAGGACTAGCCTGCTAGGGGCACCAAGGTTCCATAGGGGGAAGAAACGGAGAGATGAAGCCATTGACGATGGGAACAGCACCCCGAGGGCTAGCCTGCGAAGGGTGGGTGACCCACAGTGTATGACTTATCCCTTATAGGGACTGACCATTAGGAAGATGAAACTCCGAGGGCTAGCCTGCGAGGAGCACATATCCCCGGCCTTCATTGGGTCCTGAATTGTTGAGGGCGAGCTCGTTGAGCGAAGTCCCCTCTGTTGCTATCTGCTGTGGGCTCAGGGAGAAACGCCTGCCATCGAGGAGTAGGGTTCTTAGTTGCCCAGCAGTTCCGTGAAGCCACGGGGGGAATGTTCCCCTCCCCGGGTGATCGAGACGATGAGAAAACCTCGAAACCATTCAGATGATGATGAATAGGGGTGGTAAATGCATAAGTGAGACGGGCCCGTGGCAGGGGCATATGCTCGAACGATTAGAAAGCGACGCTCAGGGGAGGGACCCTGCACATGATGGAGAGAGGCACGCGCAGAAGCACGGCTCCATCCGAGAAGAAAAGGGGATGCGAGAACCCTTGAATCAAACATGAAGATGAGCGAAAGAGAAGCCCCCGGGGAGGGGTATTTCTGTAACCCACTGTCACGCCCTGAGCGCGGAAGATACCCGGAGGTGCGCGACGTGTCTATATCAATCATGTCAATCAGAGTGGTCGTGTATTCGACACAAAGACAGAGATGCGCAAAATAGCAAGATAACCCAATCCTTTATTCCTTTATAATAGACTATTACAAATCCAATACTCTGTTTAATAAAAAGAAAAGTACATAGTTGACTCAAGAAAACTATAGAAACAACTAGACGACACTTGAGCAGCTCTATCACTTTCACTCTTGAATATTCCCATCCGATTGACTTCCGTCGTCGTCGGACTTACCTGAAAAGTACAAAGGGACAAACGGAATGAGCTAACGCTCAGTAGGAAATTATATCTCAAGCATTAGCAAGGGGTTTAAGTAATTACATCTTTCATGATTGCAATAAAGCTATGCATGCTCGCATAAAACGACAAGATAGAGAGAATGTAATATCAAAGAAATAAGATGAACTTAATCATGAACTTTCAACAAGATAACAAGTTATTCAAGATATTCAAGCAAGTACGTTTAACAAGCCATGTCAAGAACTTTGGCTATCATATATCAAACAAGTAAGTTACCCTTTTTCGGGCCACGCATTTCATGTCAAGCCAAGTACGATTCAAGTATAAGATGTGTGTGGAATGTCCAATCAAGCAAGTCAAGTACTCGGTATAATGCCAGATACCTTATCATTTTAACTCCCATGGGCACAAGTACTTTCGGGTGCTCCTCCCAGGACCAGATCGGGCCCTATATGCGCAGGCATTTATCATGTGTTTTGACATCCACTCTTGTTTATAGCCAACATAGAATTTCAATAGTCAAGCTGGTAGACACGTATGACAACTTTGATAGAATAGAGTCCAAAATATGACAAAGGACATAGAATGGCGATAATAACGGTATAATCACGATATCGATAAAACTAGGTAGAATATGGTTCCTTTAACTTAGGTACCATGACAAATCAATATGGACATTCTTTATATAGAATTGAGGTCCACAAGAACAGTATATCAAAGGTAAGATACCCTCTTTCTTATCATAGAATTGAGGTTCACAAGAATGGCATGATATGGCATGATATCATCATCCCATTAAGGAATTTCTTATGATATACTCTTTGTATAATCATAAGGGCTGGTATACCATGTTTCTTTAGATTGACATGGCATTAATTGTGTAATAGGTTTTTAGGGTACAACCAGCTCAGTCGGCCTTGAGGGAATCCAAGGCTACGAGGAGTCTTACGGAGGTCTCTATGACTAACTCGCTAGTCCAAAGGAACGGAATGTCCAATGGAGAGCTTGTATGTCAATGAGAGTTGAGTGTGATCGATGAAACAACGTGAAAAGTGGGACTATACTCACGGAGTGGAGAATAGTGCCGATATATATATTATATATTATGAAACCATCGGTTAATAGAATCAGGATAAAAATCATTTTTTTACAGTAAAATAACGACTTATGCCAAGTCGTTTCTCAAGTAAATAACGCCTAACAGAAGGGCGTTTACATATGTTTCCATTTTGCAGAATTTTCAATAATTCAATAATTTATCTAAAAAGCGCCCTGGGAAGGGGCGTTTCTTCATGATTTGACGATTATACCACAGGGCGTCTTACTATTTATAATTTTGGACAGGATAAAATAAATTTCAGGAATTATCAAAAACGCACCCTGGGCAGGGGCGTTACTATTTAATTCTATTTTTCAGAATAGATAAATTTCAGGATTTTAACTGATAAACGCCCTAGGAAGGGGCGTTACCTTTCAGATTCACGCCCTGATCGGGGGCGTTAACATATGGCAAACGACCTAGTCTAGGTCGTGAATTCAAGGAATTCAGGAATAAAATTTCAAGAGACATGATACATGGTCATGACAGGAAAATTAGCAGAATTTCATAGGTAGAGTCATGCAAGATATTAGAATCGATATCTCATATTTAATAAAGTTTTAAACAGGATCAATTATTAATTACATGCGATTTTCATGAAAGTAACGCCTGCGTGCAGGGCGTCAAATATGAAATTGACGACCTGGACAGGGTCGTTTCTTGTAAATTAGCGCCCTTGTCAAGGGCGTTTCTTTCAATAATATTCCAGAAACGAAAATAAAACTGTATGCATGCCATGCTTATACATATATCTTGCGTTATTTTCATTTGGGCTACAATAACTTGAGAAAACCTACCTTTAATGGTTGATTTGGATATGACCGGTGAAGGGCTTTGATGAGAAGAACAAGATGGAACGTGAAGAACTTGAGAAGCCTAGCCTCCGAAGCCTCAACTTCAAACTAAATAATCGTAACAGCAGCAAGGTGGATGAACCCTACAGAGGATAGGTTGAAGATATTAGTTTTCTTGAAATCCCTGGACTGTAGGTAGAGGAAGGGGTACTTACACACGGATGAAGAACTCTTGTTCCTCAAAACGTAGAGCCTCTTAACCTGTTAATAGGAGGATAAGAATAATCAATATTCTTCATGCATCGTGGAAGAGAACTATCAGAAAAACTCATTGTTCTTCAACTTACCGTAGCAGGCGACTGGTCAAATAGGTTTAGGGTTTGTTCGATCAAGACTATTTATAGGATTTTGGAGTCCTAACAAAAGTAGTGTTTGATTGAGGGTAACATATCCCTAATAGAGTCCTTACTCTAATAGACACTTACTAGATTAGGTTAATCTTTCCCTGGATAAGCTCTGGGTCGAACGGTTCCCAAATGGAATTAACGCCTTTGGTCAGGTCGTCGATTCTTTAATTGACGACCTTGTGCAGGTCGTGTCTTAATAAGCGCCTTGAGGAAGGGCGTTTCATGTTTCTAAAACACGCCCAAGATTGGGGCGTTTATTGGCTTACCGTCTTTGGCGTTGGAATTTGACGCCGTCAGGTGAGGGCGTCCTTTCTTTAGTTACGCCGTATATAGAGGCGTTTCTTTTTAAATTAACGCCTTACTAAGAGGCGTTATTTGTAATATGTTTTATTTCGTCTAATTAACCCTATTCTTATTATCTGTATTACTTCTGTAATATATATGTTTTAATTCATTTCAAATATTCATTTGTCAGGGTTGCTACACCCACGATGACTCGGGGCATGCTAGGAACTTCAGGGAAAGCGGAAACCAGAGAACGATGTAAAGAAAGCCTCATATGCACGCATTCGCATACATAAGATAGGGGAGGTGAAGATCATTCATTCGACCCGTTAATCCCAACATTCAGCATATATATATATTACCATCCTAGAAACGGGAATGGCTCAGCATTTACATAATCAGAACATGGCACCAGCACCATTGCTCGATCGCCGTTCGCCGGTAGCAGAGGCAAGGGGATATGCAGAGCACAACAGCGGAGAAAGAAATAAAAGAAAATCGCATGGAGGGGGGGAGGAGAATCGGCTCATATCATCGCCGCTCCTTCCCCCCCTCGCTTACATTCGATGGGCAGAAACTTCAGAAGAAGGAATCTACAGAAAGCGGAAGGAGGACCGGCACCGGCACCCACCTGTTCCTGGAACAGGGTATCGGGGAGGAGGAAGACGACCGGCGGAAGCTCCTCCGAAGGAACCCTACTCTCTCTTTGCTTCAGTAGAAAAAAACTCTCCAGAAGCCTTTCTCTTCCTCCGCTCTTCTCTTTTTCAGGTCTCGATCTGTCTCTCTCCCTCTTTTCTTCAATCGAACCTCACCCATATATATAACAGGTTGAAGGCTCTTCATCCGGCGTGGGCTTTGGCGCGCCGGGAGGAATCTTCATCAATTCATCGCACCGGTTTAAGACGCCATCCGATAGAGTGACTTGCGCGCCGGGATAAGAGCCGAAGATAAGGGGGCGCGCCGGCATAAGCGCTGAAGGTAGGGGGGCGTGCCGGAATAAGGGCACGCTGGGCTAGTGTTCTTTACGAGCTTCGAGCTAGTCGATGAGTCCGGGGATGATTCCGGGAGTCACCGTGAGCATTATCTCACCGATGCTCACTGAAACCTCGACGAGATATCTTGTCGAAGCTCCCGGGTTGGCGTACGGCCATTCTCGAGGTTCCAGATAGCTTTGGGTTGATCATACGGGCCTACCGCTGACACTGCCTTCGGCTCTATAATTCGTGCCGCTGGCTCGGCCTGGCCCATGCCCGAAGCTCCTTGGAAGGCGAGATAACACCAGGGATAGTTCCGCCCGAGCTGGGCGATCATTCGGCCACTGACGGGCCCATCTTGGCGGGAAGCCGCACCCGTGCCGGGTGATCGGGGTCTTCTGCCGACAGAGCTTTCGGTCCTCCGTCTCGGAGAGCCAGGGGGGACTCCTTTATCTTCAGGAGAGCCTTTCATGAGGTGGGTAGCCACCGGGTTGACCGCTGTCCTTGATCGGACAACGGGTGTAGTGTATGCGGCATGACAGAGTCGATGCCGGTTCATTGGGCAGGCTTGGTCGCACTGCCGGTTGGTTGTGAGTTTGTCTCGGCTCTCCTGAGGTGAAGTCCCCGTGTCCATACGGAGTGACTCGAGGCTCTGGCAGCTCGATAAATCTTTGATATGTTGATATTTATCGGCTTCCGTGCCTCAGCGGGCCGGGTCCTTCGTCTTTGTGGCTTGGTCGCCGACGATCATATTTTGGGTGCCAACAATCGCTCAGTAGGATTTATATCTCAAGCTCTAGCAATCTTTAAGTTAATTACAAGTTCATGCGGTATAATGATGCATGTTGGATCAAGCAAGAATATCAAGAATTGTATCAAGAGAGTATCACATGAATTTCAATACGATGTAACAATATGGAACTAGCAAGTAATTTGCAAGTAATTACACAAGTCTTTCCAAGAAGATGATAATATATATTCAAGCAAGTCCTTTCAAGAAGGTAATAATCGATGATCAAGCGAGTAATCTCAAGCTCATAAAATAACAAGTAGTGCAATGGAATTGGCTATTTCATTCATTCATTCAAGCAAGTAATTACCCTTTTTCGGGCCACGCGAGTCAAGTCAAGCAAGTAGAGAGACAGTAGGCGCGGAATGTCTCAAGTCAAGCAAGCAAGTACTCTCGCCCTTCTACGGGCCTCGAGTCAACTATTGCCCATTCTGGGCCACACAAGTCATGTATTGCTCATTCTGGGCCTAACAAGTCAAGTCAAGCAAGTAGTTCGGTGCAATGCCAAACACCGTGGTAAATAAACTCCCTTGGGCACAAGTACCTTCGGGTGCTCCTCCCAGGACCAGACCGGGCCCTATACATACAGCATTTCATGTATACTTTTGACATCCACTCTCATTTATATAGCCAATATAGAATTCTAAAAGTTTACACATGGTAGGAATGTAAGGTGGATTTTTCAGGAACAGATTTCAAGGACAAATGCATGTAAGTGATGATATGATGACTTAACCACTTAAAATGCAGTACATAAATGCAAATCATGGGTTAAGAAGATGGCAAAAAGTAATGTATAGAAAGTCAACACTACTGTTGGTCAAAGTCAACACTATTGGTCAAAGTTAGAGCTACTGGTTAAAGGTGCCAACCGATCAAGGTCAGGCAGCGTTTTACTTTTCGTGAAGAAATACAAAACTAAGGTCGATGCATATCACTATTCATGCATATAGAAGTCTATGCATGTTACTATTCATGCATATAGAAGGTCTGTGCACATTACTGTTCATGCATATAGAAAGTCTGTGCATGTTACTATTCATGCCTATAGAAAGTCTATGCACATTACTATTCATGTATATAGAAGGTCTGTGCACGTTGCATAATAAGGTCGGTGCAGTGCGCGATAAGGTCGGTGCAGGTTTTTCCTTGTGCATATTGAAGTCCGTACAGGTTACTGTTCACGCACAGAGAAGGTCCGTGCAAGTTTTTCTTGTGCATACTAAAGTCCGTTCATACGCTACAAGGTCGGTGCGTGTTGTAGGACGAAGTCAGTGCAAGTAGTGCACAAGTCCGTGCATATGCTTTAAGGTCAGTGCGTGTTGCTGATGCGGGACGGACACGGGGGCCGACTCTAAGTGATGCGAACCTCGGACTCTAAATGGAGATGCGACCAGCAACATACGAGTAGGAACGACACTTCGGCCTGACACTAAGAGTTCCTATGGGCTATATGTCGCTAACAGAAATGCAAGCTCACTCGTCGTCCCAAGCGAGGGGAAAGGCGGATCAGCGCGATTGAGAAATCGATAGAGTCAAGGGTGGTCGACTCACTTACGTGCTCGGATCGAGTCACGGGACGAGTCACTCTCTCGCTCACAGCGGTGATATGAACTCATGGGCTAGAATCTTAACGCACTCACTGCGGCATATGACCATATACTAGCTAAGCAAGCATAATGTCAAGAAGTTAAGACCGTACCTCCACACACCCGGCGTGGGGAAGACAACCCCGGCCAAATTCGTACTCCCGGTTAACAAATATTACAGCGGTACAAATGTTTCGACCCACTCCACGCAGGGAGGTAACAGGTCACATGTGGGGCCCGGGAGTATCGGGAAGTGGGTTGACGGGCAGCATCTTGATGTCGCTCCGACGGTGTCGAAACCGGCGTTTTAGTGCTGTCCGGATGGCACGATCTATGGGTTCGTGGGGCCCACATGCTGCTCAGTCCTCCAGACCTGGCGGGATTGGTCCCTCTGTGATGGTGACACCAGGTGGTGAGCTCCCCTGGGTAGCGGCCGGGCTGAAACACCGGTCGGAGGCCGATCGGCTCCGATCTCCAAGTCTTGGAGTTGCTGCCTACGGATCTGCTGCTTTCGTTTTACCGCGCGCGATCCGGCGAGATCTGTCGCTGTGATCAGCACCGACATCGGATCAATGCACAATAGATACCGTTGGAAAGCTCTTTCAAAATCCTTCGACCTTCTGTGACTCTAGAAAATTCGTGAGGACTGTATTTTTGTTGGCAGATTTATGAAGCAGACTGATCTCTATTTCAGATCTGGCCAGATAGGAATAAACTTTCCTGAGAGTTGGTGTTGACCATGAAGTAGAACTCAGATTCAGACTTTGATCTCTTCATGAAAGTTGTAGAGGGGAGAGAGAGAAAAATGGCAATAATTTTTATGAAGGGTTTGGTAGAGGTTTCGATTTGTGGGAGATTTTATACTGACTAGATGTCGGATCTAGATAGTGGCAGACAGAACTGTGTTGGGATATGAAGTGAATTTTTATAAAATATGAACGAGATTATAAATTCACAAGAAAATTTTTAAACTTGGTATTAGATGGACAGAACCTACCATAAAAATATCAAGTCATTTGGGTCACTAGAAGATGGGTTCATGAATGACCTATTAGGATTCTAGAAATCTGGGCAGACTACTGGCAGATCTGAAAGAAGGTGGAGAACAAAAATGGAAAAATGGAAAATAGAAACTAGAAGCTCCACCAATTTTTATAGTGTGTGGTGATGATCTATGGAACTCACCTTGAAAGTTTGGGCTCCAAAAGATCACGTGGATGAGAGCAGAAATTCGTGGAAGAAGAGGTTGTGCTGGATGGACAGAACTCTGGCGACGATGGCGGTGGTGCGACGGCGGCACGATGGCGACGACGGCGGCAACGACAAACTCGCGAACTGATAGAAGAAGCTCCACACCTTTGATTCACAGCCTTCTTAGCTGCAGAAGGGGGAGAGAGGAGAGAGATAGGGGGTAGCCCTTGTTTGCTCCAACAAAATTCAGAATTTTCTCTTCATTAATTCTTGAAAATAGGAAATACAACCCTTTTATATGAAACCCATGGATATTGGTTTACGTAGAGGAGATGCCAAATGCTATTTCCCCCATGTGGTCAAGCCTAATTAAATAAGTTTAGCCTAATGAGGTCAAAAGAGGGGGGGCATCCCCCTTATTTTAAGGAGAGAGAGTGGGCTTTTCTTCCCACTCTGTCTCCCTTGGTCAACAAGAGAGGCTTGGTCCAAGTTGGGCCATAGACCAGCCAATTGGGCCTTCCAATCTAGGAAACCCATGAAAAAGAGAGAAGCTCAATTGGGCCTTAAGTCATTTAAAGACCCATTATGAAGTCTAGTGGTCCAATATGGCCACACTTCTTAATGGACTCTAAAGGGCTTAATCCAAATGGCTTATTAAGAGCCTTACAAAGAGCCCAACATGAAAACCCAAATAAAAACACACATTACAAGTCCAAATACAATGCAAATAAATGCAAAAAAAAGTGTCCAAACTCATGGCGGAGACTCCAGACTATCTCCGAGCCAAAGAGAAGCTGATGTAGCTCGAGTGGTGCTCCGCGTACGGTACCGACGGCTTGTCGGTTCGTGCTTCTCGCTCGCTCTGGTGTCCGTACCAATTCTCCCCGGGTGGGAGAAACTCGACCCTGTCGAGTAAGGGTCTGCATCGCTCTAGTAGCGCTCCAGTAGGTCCGGATCTATCCGCTGCAACTCTCCACGTGTGATCCAAGTATCCTCGGTGGCGGGTCGCCCTCTCCAACGCACTAGGTAGCGCGGGTAGGATCCACTCCTGGTAATTGTCACCTGCTCATCCAGTATATGATCTATATGCTCTCGCTGTCGTGGAAATGTGGCTGATGGTGGACACTCAGGTGTGGGATCACTCTCAATGGGGGGAGATGGCTCGAAAGGCTCACTAGGGATCACCGTTGGGTCCCTATATGCAACTAGATCCGACACATTGAAAGTTGAGCTTATACCATATTCCTCGAGCAGGTCCACAACATACGCATTGGATCCAACGCGTTTCAACACTGTAAATGGACCGGCTCCGCGAGCTTGGAATTTCTTTATGGTTCCAGAGAAAAACCGTTCAGGTCTTACCCTGATCATGATATATTCACCATCTTGGAACTCACGGTCGTATCTGTTGTGCCCCTTAGGCACAAGCATGTGCTATGTTGCTTTGATGATAACAATGCTATTTGGTTTTGATGATAGCAAGACAGTGAGTGCATTTGAGTGCATTTGATATTGTGTTTTGATGATAGCAATATGAATGCATATGACTGTGACTGATATATTATCTGGAGAATGCATGTGTATGATTGATATATTGTTTGTGCTTGACTTCTATTCTGTGCATTGCATTGCATCATTTGCATTCAAGCCTTGAAGTCTGTACATCATGTTTATTCAGTTCACTTCAAGTCTGTCAGCTATGTGCATTGGATTCCAAGTCTATACAATGAAGTCTGAACATTGCATTTGCATTCACAATGTCTTCACACTTGAAGTCTATACATTGTGTCGTTCACATCTGCAAGTCTAGACATTGGAAAGTCTATACAGACTTCAGCGTCTCATTTAGCGTCTAAGGCAAAGTCTACACGTTGCTACAGTAACGCAAGTCTACACATTGGTCTTCACATTGAAAGCCTATACATTACTGGATGATCAAGTCTATACATCCACAGTGGAACTTCGAAGTCTGTACATCGGCTTCACTCATTCAAGTCTATACATCCACAGTGGATCTTCAAGTCTGTACATCCACAGTGGAACTTCGAAGTCTGTACACTGCTTGAGCCTCAACAAGTCTGTACATCGCCTTAAGCGTTTCAAGTCTATTCATTAGCTCAAGCTTCCAAGTCTGTACACTGGTTCAAAGTCTACACGACGCCTCTTTGATTCTAAGTCTTTACATTCGTTTTAAGGCAAAGTCTGTACATTGCCTTTGTGCTTCAAAGCCTGTCGATTGAAGAGTCTACACAT